>CM055190.1:26117727-26717727 GCA_029224185.1 Karalla daura | reverse complement strand
CATGACCTTAATTGGGACAATGGATAGCATACTCTGTTGATCTTTGCCTGTGCCATTTTTGGCCTTTATACATAGAGAACTTGGGTGAGCTTACTTGCACACTTCACAGATGAGGCACACTTTGCAGTCTGTGAAAAACAATTGTAAAATGAAGAGGAGGCTGTCACATACCCAGCCTTACTTGGCCCGACTTGGCCCAGCTTAGCTTTGCATGCTAGCAGGTACTAAAAAATCATACCAGGTTAAACATTCCAGGTAATGGAAATGCACAAAAAGGCAGATCGCAGTAGTTGTGACCAATGGAGCTGGCTTGTTTTTTACAGATAACATGTCTCATATACATACAGACAGTTTCAACATATATGACAAAAAATTACTTTAGTACAAATTACCAGCTGGAGCTTTCATGTCAGGTTTGCACATTTGGAGACAGGTTCACCACCTCCAGGAGTTGCAAGTTAAACCCTGAATAATTAAGTTAATTCCTTTTAAGGGGAGCTCATCAGGGAGCAGTGGAGGGGTCCCTTTCCTGCTAATTATTTCTGCTAAGACTCTTGTTCTTCACACATTTTGAACACAGAGTGAATGGCTTTGATCTGGACATAGCACATGCCTGCAACTCTTGCATAAGAGGAGGCTTCATGAAAGAATTTCACTTATCTTTATTGTACCTGCTGGGTTTTATTCTGTCCTGAGAACTATATGCAAATGGCCTTTGACCATTACTATCAACAGACATCACATTGTATGATAATGTATGTATGTATCTATGTATGTATATTTGTGTCAAAATATAAATAATGAGGAGAAAAGATCTCCACCTTCAGTGCTGTGCAAACCGTCAAGTGCACACTGCAAAATCGGAAACAGACTGGGGCGGACATGTTTAAAAGGAATGACGTAAAATTTCGAGAGGTAGACAGGAGGTTGTGTGCCAATATCTGTTGAGCTGGAAGTAGAGATAAAGCACAGGTAAATTTGGCAGCAGTGAGGGAAAAGAGGGCCGAATTTGGTTGCGAGCCATCTATCAGTGCTGTGGGTAATAGGGCAGAGGTGGTGGAAAAGGATAGGATGGCCTGAAAGAGGCACATGTCAAAACAGCGTAAACGTGCCCTTGAACGGCTCTAAAAAATGATAGGCGTCACAATTGTCACCTTTTTTTAACCCTCATGAGTTTGCATCTATTAGTTTTAGTAGGAAAGCCTAGAAACCCCTCTCAAACATGTTCTGGGTCTGCCTCTGAGTCTGCAGATGGAAATGTCTTGCACACTGGAAGGCACCTTAGCCAAAAGCCTACACCACTTCAGCTGGCTCTTTTCGACATGAAGAGCAGTGGTTCTTCTTTGAACTGCTCCCAGATCTCCTCACCCTATTTCAAGGCTCAGCCTAGCCACCGATGTACTCCTAATTTCATTTCTTCTGTTGTTCCCCACAGCTCATGACAATAGATGAGGTTTGGAATGTAGACAGACCTTATGACTCATCTCTCCCTTCACCACCACAGACAAGTATAGCACCTGCATCACTGTAGATGCCACTCCGAACCACCTGTCCATGTCTTGCTCCATTTTTGTACCACTTGTGAAGAATACTTAAAGCAGATACTTGAACTCCTCCATTCTAGGGAGGACCTACCCACAGTGGTCACATCACCCTTACTTGGCTGTGGACCATGGTCTCAGATTTAGAGGTGCAGTCTTGTCACACTTGGCATCATATCATTCCAATGTGAGCTGGAGGTCACTCTTCCACAAAGCTGGTATGAAATCAGAGAACTTATTGCGATTCCGGTGAAATAGAGGATCCAGCCCCATCAAAAAGAATGGTTTCAAAACCAAAGTCTGGTGAAGTCGTGAGCCCAACTGGCTTGGGCCTCTCAGATCTGTCAACATATTCACTGCCACCTGATCAACTCACCACCAGGTGGTGATGGGTAGACAGCTCAGCTCCTCTCTTTACCCATGTGTCCAAAAGATATGGCCACAGAGATGATCATGAATATCCTGGTGCCAAGTGCCCTGGAAGTAATAAGGGTGTATACTGAGGCATATTTTAATGCTGAAATGTAAGAAACCATTAAAACACACACACACACACACACACACACACACACACACACACACACACACACACACACACACACACACACACACACACACACACACACACACACACTCTCACACACACACTTACACACACACACACAGTACAGTGCAGTTGTTCATCAAGAGGAAAGGAAAAAAAAGAAAGCTGTGAATGTTCCCCATTATGAAGTGCCCCTTCATAACAATGTTATCTCAAGACACATAACTCTAACCATACATTAACAATTATAGGCCAATAAATCCCACATATGAGCAAGCTGTAAGTAATGATGGGTAGTCAGAAACCTCAGGCACCACTAAGCTCTTGGAGAGTGGCCATCTGCCTCAGTTGGGTTGGGAGATGAATGTACACTTATGTGCCACTTTATTAGGTACACCTTGCCAATGCTGGATTGGACCGACCAATTATAAGATCAATTGAAAAGAAGGAATTTTTGGAAAGCTCAGTAAATAAAACTAAACAATGTCCAAATCCAGTCAACCCGTAAGACTTTCAAATGGATCTTTCCCTGCCTAGCACCTATGTCCCTCAACACTGAGTATAAAAGGTCCCAGTGTATTTACCCAGTTACAGAAAATCTCAAACAATTCAATCAAAACAAAGAAAATGTTGTGAAATTTTAGTAGTATCTATGCAATGAAAGACAGTCCTCTATTAATATAACAGATTACAATATAATAAAACAAGACTGATTACTATAAAATATATAGAAGTGAGTACATGAAAAGGTACTTTTGACACTGCAGCTCCTTAGCAGCGTTGTCTCCCAGCGTAGTACCGTTAAGAAGGTGAGAGCTCAGTCTTCATTAATTTTGCATGATGCTATTTAGCTCACCTTATCATTACTGATTAGGCTATTCTACACTTTCTACTTTAACTTCCTATTTTCCTCACGTCCTTTGCTCCAACTTCTTATTTTCTGAACTTGTTTTATGTATACTCTTTATTCTGCTCCCCCCTTTTGCATTGTGTTGTAATGGAGTATCACTCCAAGCATCAAAGCACCATGGCATGCTCACCCAAACGATTCTTTAAGGTGTGACAAGACAAGAAACACACAATAGCCTCAATAAACAAACCAGCACCCAGCCTTGTGAGAAACGCTCACCTTATTTGCCGGCTTGAAGCAGGAGTAGGTGCCCTGAAGCTGTCGGCGATGCTGCAGGCCACAGCATCATGCCAAAATTCTGTCTGTGATTCCAGAACCCTCTTTGTGATGCCAAAATCCCAGTTGTTTATTCAATAGAGATGTTTCTAGTGATGACAAAACACCATCTTGCTTGCATATAAACAGGTTTTTTGCAAAGAAGATGAGCATCAAATTCAGCAGCACGGTTTGCCAGGTCAAGAGATTAACTGAAAGTCTCTTTCTCCTTCTCAGTGCATAACACCATGAGTTCTCTGCTTTCCTTTTTTGGTTTCCATTGTTATGTCCAGGACTCTTTTATCAGAACTCTGATGTATGGATAATGTAGATGTAGTTATTACTCCAGAGTGATTGTTCTACTACCTTTATTTTTTTACACTCCCATTTTTTCATCTCTGTGTTAATGTTTACAATGTTAACACTGCAATGCATCACTAATTAATTTCAGTATTAAAATATACTATTGAATACTGTAGGTTACTGTGTGTGCCAACATATTTCAATGCTAATACTTTTACTTAAGAGGACTTAAAATCAGATGACAACAAAGTAACAATAGTGATAATAATAGCATATGTGCTGTGTGTGTGTGTGTGTACAGCATGCCCCAGCGGCAGGTTCGGCAAGGCATGTGCTGAGACATGCGTGTGCACCAACAACGGCACCTGTAACCCCATTGACGGCTCCTGTCAGTGCTACCCTGGATGGACTGGACACGACTGCTCCAAACGTGAGGCACTGTGTGTGTGTGTGTGTGTGTGTGTGTGTGCGTACATGCGTGCGTGTGTGCACGTGCACACCTGTGTTTGATTCTCATCGAAAAAATTGTCACTAACAGGGATAAGACTTTAGAAATGTTTAATAAGGAGGAGTTATTATAAAGTGCTACCAACTTACTTTTTACTTATTCGCTTCTCTTTTCTGACTCTGTGTCTGTGTGTGTGTGCTTGGCAGCTTGTCCATGGGACTCCTGGGGCCCAGACTGTGTCCAGACATGTGACTGTCATAATGGAGCCCAGTGCCGTTCCACAGACGGCGAGTGCAGCTGCAGCCCCGGGTGGACGGGGATCCACTGTACACAGCGTACGACACACACGCGCACACACATCCCTTAAGTGTTTACTATTAGTAAATACCATTTGATAAGGCTACTGTGTAGTGCAATAACTGGGTTTCTTTAAGACACATTTATGTGTTTTTATATACCCCTAATTTTTATGTATAGTTTATGCGGTCTTCATAGGTTGTCCTCCCAGTCCAAAAACATGCATGTTTAGGCCAATTGGACACAGTAAACTGCCTCTAATGGTGTGCCCTGTGATGGACCGGTCCAGGGTGTGCTTATCTCGGTCAGACTTCATGAACTTTGAATCTTTGTTTGTATTTGCCTGAATCACCAACTGGGTTTCACCATATTGTTCAGTCTTGGAGAGGCTAATCTCCCCCATGCTCCTACTGTGTCTCCATTTCAGTCTGTCCCAGTGGGTTCTTTGGACCTCAGTGCACCGAGGTTTGTCGTTGTCAGAACGGCGCTGACTGCGACCACGTCAGTGGACAGTGCTCCTGCAGGACTGGCTTTATCGGGCAGAGCTGTGAGCTCAGTGAGTGCCGACACGTGCCATCACCCAGCTCACAGGAAATCCAAGTTGCAGGAACACAATTTTTCATGTCATGTCATCATAGATTTTCACACATATTTCTTTGTTTATGAGAATTAACAACAAATGTAACAATGTATGCGACAGAAAGTGGGTGAGCTTTGAATGAATCTTAGAGACTGAACATCTTAGTGATTGAACGTGTGTGTTTGTGTGTTTTTTTTAAGAGTGTCCTGCGGGGACATTTGGTTATGGATGCCAGCAGCTCTGTGAGTGCATGAACAATGCCACCTGTGACTATGTGACAGGGACCTGCTACTGCAGCATTGGCTTCAAAGGCATCCGCTGTGACCAGGGTGAGGATCTCTGTTGATTTGTTTTGTTTTGTTTTGTTTTTTGTCCAATCTGGTGCATTCAAGTCCAGTCCAGTCTTGTCCAGTCCAGTCCAGTCCAGTCCCTTTCCATTCCATTCACTTTTCCGTTCCATTCCATTCTGTTCTGATCAGTCCCATCTTTTTCATCCTGTTCTTTTCTGTCCTGCTCTGTCTGTTTTCAGTTCTGTTTTGTCTCATTTCATTCTCTTCTATCCTGTTCTGCTCTTTGTCACACTGTCCTGCTCGATTCTGATCCTTTCTGTTCTGTAACTGATAGTTTTAGTAAATAGAAAATAAATAAGGGATGTACAATCACTAATCTGAAATGTTACTACAATTATTAGCAATGCGAAATGAGACCTCATGTCTTTTAGACGCCACATGCAGATTTATGAAAACGTACAGCACAGTAGGGAAGCATGCGGCTCTGACACTAACCTCTCCCGGGCCTGTGTTGCAGCGGCTCTGGTCATGGAGGAGCTGAACCCATACACCAAGATCAGCCCAGCGCTGGTGTCAGAGCGGCAGTCTGCGGGCGCCGTGCTGGGCGTGGTCTTCCTGCTGCTGCTGGTCAGCGCCATGCTCAGCCTCATCCTCTGGTTTCGCTACCGGCAGCGGGAGAAAGGCCAGCAGGCACCCAGTGTCACCTACACCCCCGCCCTGCACCTCAACTCCACTGACTACTCCCTGTCAGGTAAGAACAGCCCCACCTTCCTCCTCCCAACAGGATCCTCCTCCTCCTCCTCTTCTTCTCCACATGTCCAGGTCAAACTAACTCAGCTCGGACCAGAAATAATTCGTATTCAGTGTTTTTTTTTGTTTTTATTGATGCTCTAATTGTGAATGACTTTGGACAGACAGCAGCTTTGACGTGAAGCACAAAGCTGCTTGTTCTCTCATGTTTGGCATTTTTGCTGAATGATGGCTCAGTTACAGCATGTACTCGTGTGTGTGCGTGTGCGTGCGTGAATTTCAGGTCTTGAATTTAAATTTCAATTGAGTTCTTCATCAAAGAATGTGTTTAAAAAACCACCATTCAGGAGGAGAATGAGGAGAATAGAGAATAGAAAGCCTTTATTATCAGTACATTATTTATCACATTGTTTAACCAAATTGCAGAAGCCCTCTCTAAGGTGCATGTTTAAGGGTTTTGCATGGCAATGATGATACAAAATAATAGGACTAATGTATAACATAACAAAACAAACACAGGGAGACATTGCACTATGCAAAAAGTAAATATACAGTAACAGTCTGAGCTGTGAATCTTATGCAAAAAATATCAGGATAAACTGCACGTAAACATGCATCACCAACTGTTGCTATGTTAAACAATGAATGTAAAAACTATTTAAACTATTTAAATATAATTACATTTAAAATGTTTTAAATTTTATTTTGTGGAATATGATGGATGAACCCTACATTTCTGGGAATGCTTTGTGTTTCTGTTGTGTGACTGCGTGGAGCATCGTCCTTGTAATCAATTTCATACCTCTCTGTCTTTCCCGGTTCAAAATGAATTGATTGTAAGCTGAATTTTGTCAATTTTGTGCCATGCGTTGAAAGTTTTTTGTGTTGCTTCTCGACTAACTCTGGATGAGAACATTCTTTCAGCAGGCGGAGACGGTGTGTAGTGTGCATAGCTGCATGTGCGTTTCTGTGATGGAGGAAGACCATTTGTGTCTGTGTGATAGCCTATGCTGACCTGGTGTGTGTGGTGGCAGCAGGGCTGCAGTGTGCTGGCCTCCTGTCCTCTCCAGATTCCTCCCCCAACCGCAGCTCTGCGGGCCACTGCTTCTCCAACCCCAGCTACCGCAGCCTGGGCCCCTGCAGCTACGCTGCACACTACGCCAAGCCAGGCAAGAGGGCGGACGCCAAGGTGGGACCCAAATGCAAGACACCTTCACACACAATGTACACATTCATAATGATAATGATGAACAAATAATACAAATAAATAAAATAAAATGAAAAAATAGTAGGAAAGTAGAATCCACATCACGTCACGTCTGATGTGTGAAGGAAGGTGCAAGATGTAGGTCAGGTCCTGTAGAAATCAAAACCACATAGAGATATCAGTAATGATATCAGGAAGAATCTTGAAACTCTATGGTGCAGGCGGCATGGTTTATGCTTGTCTAACAAGTTGTTGATGTTTCATTCCTGCAGATGAAGACGAAGAAGAGACACAGGAACAGTGCGCCAGAGTGGGGGGCGTATTGTAACCTGGGAGAGTTGGGTTCGTTGCAGCATGCTTCCTCACCTATGTCTGTGGCACAGAGATTCATTGAACAGTCGACAACTGAGGGCTTCTGAAGTGAAACCTGAGAGTCACAATATCTTAGGCATAAGGCAAATGCAACTACACAGATCATCTTTCAGTCTTTGGTCAGTTAACTGATGGATGGAATCATCCATCCAGTATCGTATTCGCTTTGCGCCCACTGGTGTTGCTGGGAGAGGCAGGCCGTTGGTCCATCACAGACCACACACCATTAACTCTCACACCTGAGAGGAATTTACAGTCTCTGATCAACCTAAAGAAAAGATGCATGCTTTTTGAATGGGGAACTCCTTGCTGTGTGGTGACAGCACTATCTATCTATTATCAAAATTTCACCCATAATCAAAATCACTGTTTTTTAATATTTGCCAGTGAGTTATTGCATCTGCAGAGAATATGACTTGATGATTGGTGCAAAAGTCAAGGAAGCTGCCACACAGGAACATCAAATTTACACAATACACAACAGTCCAAACAGAATATTCACAGTAAATAATCCAATGAAATAGTAGTAAATACAATTCGCAAAATAAGTAAGAACAACAATAACAATGATAACTAATAACTATGATAATTAACAGTAATAATAATCAATCGTTAAGACAATAATTGAAAGCAGGAGAGAGATGAGGTTGGCTGTGGTCAAATCAGTCATCATCCCCTTAGTCTCGGAGATGTCCAGCTGAAGGTGGTTGATGTTGCACCAGTCTACAAAGTCTGAAGAAAGTGTGTGTCTGAACTATACTAGAAGTGTAATGTGTGCACCGTGAAGAGAACATGACTGCTTCTTGAGGTGGTCCCAGTGTTACACATGAGCTTGCCCAGGATGCGGTTCTTCAGGGAAACACACTGTAGCCTACAGGTCAGATAGTCCGTGGCCCAGGTAATGAGTGCTGATTCTACCTGCTTCTCACAAAGCAGACAGATAACTCAGTATGATGTGTATTAATAGTGTCACCATTAATGTTCTGACACTCTGCCTTAATGCCTTTCAATTTTGAGACGTTTTCACTCTGTATGTATCTTTTTCTCTGAACATTGTGATGATGGTGGTCTGACCTCTAATCTCCTGTTCCTGTGTAGGTGTTTACTGCATTGACCGGCGTTACAGCTACCATGTGGAGCCACGCTACAGAGGTACCTTTGGACCTCATCCACCTTGGACTCCTCAGTAAATCCCGTGGCTCACACTTGTCCTTCTTTCCTCCACCAGTGACTGCCTCCATTGCACTCTGAGCCCCAGCCTCTTGTCACAGTCACCCTGAGTTGACACTTCCTGTCTGACTCCTCTCTGTGTTTCCCCTGCTGCTCCTGCTCCTGCCCCTGCCTGCTCTCTGAGGTGTTTTCTCTCCTCCACAGTGAATGAAGGTTTCCCGCAGCTGCTGCTTCACACAATGTCTGTGCTTGTTTGACCTGGATGACTCTTCACTTTGTTGAAGGACATGACCTCTGACCTTTGCTGTCTGTGATGAAGTCTGTCTAATCTGTGTTTTATCAAAGGATAAATCTGTTGAATCTTCTCAACAACTAGTCCTGTGAAAAAATGAATGCCATGGACAGCCATAGTCTGAATATCAACTTAAGTAAGACTACTGTATACAATGGATTACTGGCATTTACATGAGGTGCTTATTGAATATTTCCATCATGGTCTTGTTTACATGCTGGGGAGCATAGTAGGATTAATGAATAGTGCATGTATTTATTATCATATCCTTGTGGGAATGTGGAACATACAACTTTAATCAAGTTAAGGTAATGAGAAGTCACAGTCAACATTGTAGGGTCTTATTTAGACTACGGTCTTCGTCTGGCTGATATCAGAGTATCGCTGTCCATGGAAAATAACATTGTGGAGCTGTTTAAGGTTGACTCTTAGGTACATTTGTATTTGATCTATCAGAGAAGCCAATGAGAAGCAAGAGAGTAAAAAGACTCAGGTCTGGGCAGATGTGGTCATACCAACCATTTGTCATGACTTGATCACTATGGCGACTGAGAACTGAACTGCCTGCCACTCTACACCTGTGTCAGGTGACGGCCTCAAACTCCCTCCGATCCTTGTGCCTCTGGTTTCAGACTACATGAAGGGCTCCCTGTCCAGCACCTGCTCCCTGAACAGCGAGAACCCCTACGCCACCATCAACGACCCCCCCGGCCTCTGCAAGCACTCGGAGAGCAGCTACGTGGAGATGAAGTCGCCGGCTCACCACGAGCACATGAACACGCGCTGCTGCTCCACCGCCATCATCACCGCCAGCTGCTCCACCACCGCGGCCGCCACGCTTGCCAAGAATGTCTACGACATGGGTATGGGAGAGACGCAGGCTCCCCATATAAATATCAGGCAATTGTCTATTAGGCCCCTCGCCAAGATCAGAGATGCCTAAAAAACTAACAATAATGAATGCATTCAGTTTTCTATAAAGCAACATGAACTTACAGTCAAATGCTTTTCCCCTGACAATGAATGTCAGTAGCACAGTCCACAGAGTAACGCATAGTAACGCGTAGTGAAAAGTTACATGTGATTTATTTGTACTTAAGTTATGTGGAACACGACCGGGGAACCCCTCATTTCCCAGAATATTACTTATTGTTTATATTGTCTCCAAACATTAATCTACATGTAGGGGCTATTGAGAAAATTTGGGAGATGTTGAATTTAACCCATACTTGTGTTGTGTTCCTTTTACTGTCATGTGCAAATCAGATTCCAAATCAGGAGTTAAACACTGCCTAGTCCTACAACTTTGACTTTGCAGAGCCTTGTCCGACAGTGCTGCTGCTCACTGACTGAATCTTGTCCTGCCTTCCCAGAGCCGACCATCAGCATCGTGCAGGCCGGTGTGGAAAGCATCGCTGTCCCCGGTTACAGCCAGAACCCGTACGATTTGCCCCGGAACAGCCACATCCTGAGCCACTATGACCTGCTGCCTGTTCGGGCCAGCCCAGCTCACAACAACTGCCCCCCCCTGCCCGGCAGCCCCACCAGCTCGCTGCTGTAGACCCCCCCCCCCCCGGCGCCCCAGTACCCACACCAGTGCTCCCAGTTCATCCGTAGACTGGCAACTTGGAACTGGGACGGAAATGTTTTTAATCAGGGAGAGTGGTGCAAAAGATGAGGGATGAACGGATGTTGGTGCATATGTCTGTCTTTGTGTGCGTGTATGTGTGTGTGTGTGTGTGTGTCAGGGGGGTGGTGGCGGGGGGGGTTGCACTGTAGTCAGACATTTTATCTTTGTGCTCTGTGATGAATCACCACCTCAGAACATTCATGTGCACATACACGCATGTCCACCTTCTCTCCGGTGCCGACCTCCGACCTCCGACCCCCCATCACGGGCCGGACGGGGCGAACTCAAACGTGTCAAGCGAGCCTGTGGAGCTCTGGCATTTCTACACGTCGTTTCTTATTTTGTGTGGACACGGTTCCACAGACTCTGCCTCTTTTTCTATGTCCTGTTGTTGTCCTGTAGGTACCACGCTGTGTTGGCCGTGCATGCGCTGCGCAGCAGTGATCTTGTGCTTCTTTAGTTGTGTCGAGCTTCATACGCGCGTGCATGCCAAAGACCGTTGAAGCTAGAGCAGCAAATAACCGGGCGAACTTTCTTCGCGTCATGTGGTGCGAACTGATGTCTGTCGTCTCGCTGACTCGAGTCACCTCTTATCGTCCGTCCTTGAAAATATCTCGAGATGGTAAAAGTTGCCCGAAAAGATTTTTTTCTTTTAAAAAAAGCCTCATTTCAGCTTCACTCCTGACCTGGCTCTCTCTCTCTCTCTCTGGCACCTCTAAGGATGGTCAAAGTCAACACTGCAGTCTTTCATGTCGTCCCTGATTTTCATATCGTGACATATTGCTGGACTTCCGTTCCCAAACCCTGTGTAGATGTTTTCGATCCTGGTCTTGCAGCGACACGCTCAGCAAAGCAATAACCTGTTGACAATCAGACGTGAATACGCTCATTTCCCCACTTTGGTTCCCTTTGCTTCAGCTCTACCTTACCTGTTGCAGGAGATGTGCTGTTTGTTACTCTTTTCTTTCAATAAAGTCTTCATAGCTCAGGGGAGTGGTGTCAAGTGCACTGGCGAGGTTTATATGAGCAGCGACAGTTTCAATTTTGAAGCGACTGGGTAAGATGTTAACCGATTGCACATGTAATATTCAATTCATGTCTTCATGTATATGCAAAATAGTCTAGTAGTGTTCATGCCTAATGACACACCCACCTTACGTTCTTTAATATGGATCCATCCATCATCTTACACATCCCATATATCCTCCATGACGTGGAAAAGGAGTCAATACAGCGACTGTGAACCTGTCTGTTCTCTACATGACCAGCACACGAAATAGTTTTCTTACTGGAAATGATGTATGGGATCGAACAAGTGAAGCACGGGCGAGGTGTAAAGGTTTATGACTGGTGCGCTTTATTGAGATGTACTGATAACTTAAAGATATAGACACAATTGTACAATTTCTCTGTACAAAACATAAAAGCATTCATTTTGACCCCCCCCCCCCCTCGCATTTAAACCCTCCAAATCCACTGAAGTGACACAATCTCACTCTTGCACGTTTTACACTGGAATTACAGTCAAGTTATCAAGAATTCAGAGTGTAAAAAAAAAATAATAATAAAGAAAAGAAAGAAGGAAGGAAAGAGAAATCAAAACACACTTCTTTGATAAAAAAAGAAAAAGAAAAAGTCACACGGAGACTGATGGAGCAGCACGTGAAAACGAGAAGAATCCGATTCTCGCAACTGGACTAGCTAGCTAACGTCTTCAGGGAGCCATGGGCTGGCGGGGGAGGGGGGGGGGGGGAGGGAGGGAGGGAGGGGGGTGGGGGCGGCGAGGCCATCCCTCCCTCCGCGGCCGCCACCCACCTGCCTCGACGTGGACGCGCTCGCGCTCCGTGCCACGTTCAGGATCTGGGAGCTGGGACGGGGGGAGGTGGGGGGGTGTTCGTTGCAGTTCGGCATGGGTCAGATCTAACGCCGAGTTCACGCCTGAAGCGGACACGGCCACGTGCACGCGCGTCACCATCTACGGAAGCGGGCCTCGGAGCAGATGTCACGCACGGGGGGGCGCGCGGGGGTCAAATCTTCATCATCACCCCCCCCCCCCCCCCCCCCGGGGGGGCGGATTTGGCGGACAGGTAATGACGGCAGCCATGTAAGGCGGTGCGGCGGAGGAGAAGCCATGCACAGTGTGCAGCGATCAGAGGCAGCTCGGTGTACGTAGGCTGGACGTGACGGGGGGGGGGGGGGGTCGTGGGTCGTGGGTGGAGGATGTGGCGGCGATAGTGGCAAAGCGGTTGGCGGTGGGATGGAAGGCAGAGTCGGGACACGTACGGTGCAGTGCCGGGGTGCAGGCTGAGGACACCACCACAACGCTTGTTTCATTACTATTCTCTTTGTTGGGGATCCAGACACACAAATCTGGGGCATGTTTTAAGTACAACGACGAAAACCGCTTCCATAGGCTGAGGCAGCACGGAGAGTGTGCCCTCGCTTACACATACACGGGAACTCTCTTCGATCTGAACGGAGCAGAGCCCGGACCCACCTGATGTCGCTGCATATCAAACTTGCGTTCGTCCTACGGTTTCATCTTATTGGAAGGGTGGCATGTCGCGCGAGTTCAACTCCTTGGGGGCTCGCTCCAGAGCCAGGGCTCGGCATGCCGACACGAAATCACAATCCTGTACCACACTGGTCACTCTCAAAGGAGACGAGCGGACGAGCCGGACCCTCAAGATGTGTTGATGACTGATTCTGCATGCATGTATTCTCTACTTTCAGCTTGTGACACTGGCGGTGGCCTCAGACTGTGCCACAGCACTGCACGTCCTGTGAGCATCGGAGGCACCGTGGCCTGTGCGGCCTGGAATCAAGCAGGAATCCTTTCGCTTTCTGTTTCTCGACTCCCTGCGTGTGTGTGTGTGTGTGTGTGTGTGTGTGTGTGTGTGTGTGACTCTAAAGCTCGGCAGAGGAGGAAGGTCTGTCGGCGGGAGGCTTTCAGAGAAGATGCTGCAGACGTATGTACCGGGCTCTGGAAAGGTGGAGATGTCTTTACAAAAAATAAAAAATAAAATAAAATAATAATAATAATAATAATAAGAAGGCATCCGATCGGACAACAGAAACGTGCAGCAAAAAGCCTACACTGATAAATCATGGTGATAGATCAACTACTAAGGTTCAGTGCAAGAGTTTGATCTGCTCATGAAAACCAGCCTGGGAGGGAAGGAGGAGAGGGGGGGTGCGTTTTTCCTTTCCTTAGTACATCCGACCTACAGTTTTCCAAGGGTTCCGATCCAAACATCATACGGGGCCGCGCGCGTGATGACCGCTTGAGGGACTCCGCCGCCTCGCGCCCGTTCGCCTGCCGTGGAAGAGCACAGAGAGGACGACCGGGAAACGGCCGCGACGTGCCGGCTTCTGCATAGTTGGGAGTACAATGTGGAGTCCGAGGCGGACGCAGGCTGCGCCCTGCGTTTGCATTGGAGCCCGAGTAGAGCGGATGGACTGGATGCGACAGGAAACCCTGCTCCTCTCTACGGTAGAGAGAGCCCCCCCCCCCCCTCCCCCGGACAACCGACAGCACCTCAGCGCCCTCTCCTGGAGACACGCGGGGCTGCGGGGGGGGGGGGGGGGGGGGGGCACGCCGCGGCCAACGTCGAAGCTCAAACGCGATCGCGAAAAAAAGCAAAACGACGACAAGAAAAAACGAAACAAGAAAACAGACGTTCGGGCGGTCGCCTCGGATTCACAGCAAAGAAGGTCGCGCGGAGCGCCGCAGGGCGTCGGGGCCGCGCTCGATACGTCCACGCGATTGGCAAACGGTGCACTGCACGGGGGCGGGGCGGGGAGGGGGCGGGGCTAAAAGGACAGAGAGGCTCGTACGGGGGGGGGGGGGGGGGGGGGGGAGTACACTCCAGGGCAACGTCCATGTGCTTTAGATTCGGATAGACACGGTCACGTGACATGATGCGAGACGGAGATCGTAAAAAAGTGGAGAAATCAACGGGAACGACGGAGGAGGAAGAGGAAGAAGAGGAGGAAGAGAGGAAAACAAATCACATTCATATATTAAGACATTTTCGTGACATTTCAGCGCGTCTACAGTAATGAAATCTAAAGGTGATATGAAATGCCTGCTGCCTGCTGTCCTGCAGTAACGACTGAGGGGCTCTGCTGTGGGGGCCACCCCAAGCGGTGTTTTCTTATAGTGGGGTATGGTTACCTGGGGCAAAGGAGGGGAGGGGGGGGGTGGGGGTGGAAGGGGGGGGGGTGGGGGGGGTTTCGGGGGTGCAGATGGGTGCGGAGGAGGAGTTGGAGTCACAGGCCACACCCTCCCACACCGCACACTGAGGCAGTCTGTTCTCTGACGGGGGGGAGGAGGGGTGTGTGTGTGTGTGTGTGGGAGGAGGGGGTTGGGGTGGAGGGGGGCGGGGGGGGGTAGAGATGGGAGGGATGGGGGGGGGGGTTGGGGGGGGTAGCAGTAGGTCTGAGGCCAGGCTAGATGTTCTGACAGCACTGCATCTTTGGTTTGTTCTCAGTGGGCTGCACCTGGATGTTGACCACGTTGTTGCTGGGCGACATGTCGCTCTCCTGGCGCTCCGACATCTGCTTCTGGGACACGATGCGGTAGATCTCTGGGGGGCAGAGGGGGGGGGGCATCACTCATGAGCTGCAGACCAACCGCTACAGTGTGACGATATGTCCTGCGGTATAGCTAATAGGGGTGACTGAAGACACTAGGAACATGGCTTTACGAGGATTTTCACACACAACCATCTCTAGGATTTACAGAGAATGGCCTGAAAATGATAAAATATCCAGTGAGTGGTAGTTCTCTGGGCAAAGTTGGCGAGTTTGCGTCTGTGACTCTCCACAGAGTCGGATCAAGCTCCACAATAGAGGAGGAGCCTGCAGGCGGAGCCTCGGTAAGTCTCCAGTGATGGAGACTCTGGACAGAGTCCTCCACAGAGTAGCAGCTTACACTGAGCAGCTGAGGTGGATAATCTTCTCCTAACTACAGAAACTACTGGGGAGTGGATGCGGAGAGCTGAAAATCGCCACCAAGACTCCGGCTCTGCAAGCCTCCCCCTCGCCCTGGATGGTCTCGCCAACTGCAGCGAGGGAACTGTTGGATTCTTCGACGGCGTGTGGAAATCATCCATGGGGCTGAGCTGACCGTCCCGCCAGCACCGGGTTTGTTGTCCCAGCCCCAGCCGCCTCAAGGCTCCCCCAGGAACCACCTGGGACTCCAGTAACGTGTGTGAATGTGTGTGTGTGTGAGTGTGATAGACGCAATAGGGCAGCAGACATGTCATTGCATATTAATCTAGCTCTCTCTCTCTCTCTCTGCTGCTCCATGTAAATGGCTTGTCACACTAGACTTGCCGTCTTCAGAGACTGTATTCTAGATTTCGCCTCCCTGAGGTGATCACTTGCTAAGCCTTATGGAAACCTTGTAAAAGTATCTTCTTCCTGCTTAACTGTTTTGTAACCTGGACCGCCTGGTTCGGAGACAGCGGGTGTAGTGGTACAGGCCAGTTAGGCCAAGCAACAAGCCCGTTGTCATACGATTTCCAGTAAATTAGACAGAGATGTGATGCGAGTAAAAACCTGGCTAAGGACATCCCGGGCTGCACGCACCTGGCTCTTTCTTGGATACCTGCTCTCTTTCTCTAGAATACTACTCTAGGGGGGGGGTATTCTATCAGTTTATCAGTTCGGATTCATTTATGCATGCACCTCACCCACATCATGTCCATGACGTACATCACCCGCTCACACAGTGTTCTGTCATGGAGAGGACGCGGACGAAAGGTGCATCTGCGTGTGTGCGTGCGTGCGTGTGCGTAGCGCTGACCTGTCAGGATGGTCTGGAAGGCTGTCTCCACGTTGGTGGAGTCGAGGGCCGACGTCTCCAGGAAGGACAGGCCGTTCTTCTCTGCGGGGGGAAGGAGAGCAGCACAGCGCATGAGCCCATTTCCCCGCCTCATCACTCACACCCATGTCGAATGCAAATGTCCTCAGCCGAGCGAGGAGCTGCCCTCCCTCCTGTGCGCTCGCGGTTTCAACTTTCAGACACCGTCTGTGAATACCGCGTTGCCGCTGATGCCCCGTTTCATTCGCCGCGCTGTCACGACACGCATTTCCATTTCAGCGTCTCCCCAAGAGACTCCCCCGGCATGAAGGCGTGCGTACCGGCGAAGGCCCGCGCCTCGTCGGTGGGCACGGCCCGCAGGTGGCGCAGGTCGCTCTTGTTGCCCACCAGCATGATGACGATGTTGCTGTCGGCGTGGTCCCTCAGCTCCTTCAGCCAGCGCTCCACGTTCTCGTAGGTGAGATGCTTGGCAATGTCGTAGACCAGCAGGGCCCCGACGGCGCCGCGGTAGTACCTGCGGCACAGGCAGCACCGGGTCACCCCTGGTCGCGACGGCGGCGGCGCCGAGCGTTTGGAATCCGGCAAAGCGGCCGGCGTTTGTACTCACGCCGACGTGATGGCGCGGTAGCGCTCCTGGCCGGCCGTGTCCCAGATCTGGGCCTTCACCGTCTTGCCGTCCACCTGGATGCTGCGCGTGGCGAACTCCACGCCGATGGTGCTCTTGCTCTCCAGGTTGAACTCGTTGCGGGTGAAGCGGGAGAGCAGGTTGCTCTTCCCCACCCCCGAGTCGCCGATGAGGACCACTGAAACGCAGCAAGGACAGACGCACTCAGTCACCCCTGCGGTCAGAGAGCCCCCCCCCCCCCCCCGCCCCCCCCCCTCCCCGGCACCAACCAGCCAGCAACTGTGGCCGGGACAAGCAAAGTCCCATTGAACTCTTTCTAAGTGACCATCCAGTGATACTGAATCTAGAGTGTTCATAAAACTGTGCATCAATGCATTTATCCATCCATCCATCCATCCATCCATCCATCCATCCATCCACCCACCCATCCATCCATCCATCCATCCATCCATCCATCCATCCACCCACCCATCCATCCATCCACCCATCCATCCATCCATCCATCCACCCATCCATCCATCCATCCATCCATCCACTCATCCATCCATCCATCCATCCATCCATCCACCCATCCATCCATCCAACACAATAATACCAACAACAATGAGACGACCACTGTCAACGCGCTCATATACAAAATGCAACACGTCGGAGAGGACGTGTCAGAGCTGCCCGAAGAACCGTCTACATTATCGATTCGTTGAGAAGATTCAAAGGAGTCAAATGAAGTCAAATTTGGAGGCCGGATACGCCGCAGACATGTGAAAGCGCCATTTTGGAGTGATCTGTCCCTCTCCTGCTTGTCCTTCCGAGTGCTGCGCTTTCCTTCCCTGTGTCGCGCAGCAATTTTCACATCAGGCCAGCTGGCTCTTCCAAAACTTTCGGAGGACCACAAACGGGGACAGCCACAACAACAAAGTCCCTCCATTAAATGTTAAAATCAGAGGTGCACTGATCTGATACTGGCCCACGACATGGTAGGATAATGATATCGGACTCTGATCGATGAGGTACTGGCCAGTGGGCCGATCGTGTCTGTGACATGTGCGGAAATACTTATCACTGGCCATGCCAACAACTTCTACAGCAACTTGTAATAGAAAAGAAGAAGAAGAAAAAACATACACATAGACACATAGCAGACACACAGGCTGTGGAGGGCAAGGGGAGCACCTGGAGCTCAGGAACTTTGTCACAACTTCTGGACAGTGCTCTGCCTAAAACGTACGGCAGCGCGTGCAAACACACTTCAGACGGGATAAGGGATGTTCAAGCAATGAGCTTCACCACAGGTAGCGGTATCCCTGATGTGCTGGCACGTTAGCTTATGAAGCAGCTGGATTACTGTCTACTTGGTGTGGTCGGCCAAGTCAGTGAAGTTACTTGTTAACTTTGTTACAGCTGTTAGATTTGACTAATTCTCTCCAAACAAATGTTTATGGCAAATTTTCACACTATCACGTGTATTGTTGACCTCGTTGTTGTCGGTGTCCGTGCATAATCATCCTGATTTCAACAATAAATAAAAATGTATCTGAGCTCATTTTTGTGTATTCATATGTTCAAAGTTCGGAAAGTAACGGTTTAGTTTGTCACTGCAATGTTTAAATCCAGTCAGTCAGTCTCTTTCATGCAGCTCCTAAGGTCGATAGCAGTATCAGATCAGTATTGGATGGAAAAAGCCCCGTTATTGGAATCTGGACTGGAAAAGCCAGATCAGTGCACCCCACGGAGAAGAGAGTAGAATATGCTTTCATTCACCCCACAATGTGACGGGTTCAAAGTGCCTGCCATGTCTGAGGGCCTAAAGAAGACTCTCACCAAACATGACATCCCACTGTACTTCAAGCCCACCGAAACAAAGCCATAGGTCCTAAGCACTGCACACCACACGCCAAGAACAGAAATACCCAGACCTTCAAGTTACATTTGAAATACATTTGACGAAAGCAAACACTTCCACAAAGGCATGGCCCAGGACAGGTGGGCTGACTCCTCGGGCCGACACCAAGCAGCACACCTTCATCTGAAACCCAAAGAAAAACTGGACGGGGATAACGGGTTGTGGGAGCGGAGTAAAGGCAGCCGTCTATGTTCTGATGTGGAAATTAACGAACAAAAGAGGTGGTCTGCGACGCCACCTCCCTCCTTCACGCAACCGTGGCTCTGGTTTCCTGGGAAGTTTCGACACCCTTCCCAACTTGCTCAGGCGGCATCGGTAGCCCTAACGTGACCCCCTCTGACCAGCCGCCAGGTATCAGAAACGGCTCCGCAAACAATGGTTAGATCCCGGTCCTTTCCCCACCAGCCACTCGGGGTCACTTGGACGAAGGTGAAGCGCCTTCGCGTATCCAAGGAGGGGGATGCTGCGTCGCATCGCAATTCCCTGGATGACGATGACCCGAGCGGATAGGAATGTCCACGGAGTTACCGGTAAACGCCACCGCCCCGCAACAATGCGCCGGGCACACCTAACCGCGATGTGCGCGGAAACGGGGATGAACGCGATGTCACCGATCTCATTGTTTACATCGCGGTTAGCAGCGACCGACGGGGCGCGATCCGGCCGGTCGGCTCCGCGTCCCCCGGCGAAGGCGAAGCCGGGACAAGGGGCGCTCCTTCTCGCCCGCGGCGTCGCTTAGCGGAGCGGACAACCGGGAGAGGATGCGCCAGCGGCGAGCGTCTAGGTGTGTCAACCCCCCCCCCTCCTCCCGTGCGCCTGTCACGAGCTACAACAGCTAACGTTAGCCCGCCGACGCTCTCCCCGGGACTAACGGAGCGAGCCCCGAGCGACCGCGACCCGCGCTCCCGCTGCCGGGCGAGACTCCGGCGCCTCGCTCCGCGTCGCGTCCACGCGTCGCGTCAGCTCGCCGACATGTTTCCAGAAGGCTGGCCGAAAAAGCGCCCGCAAGCACAAAGCTTGAGAGACGGGCTGAGAGGGGGTTCAGCTGGCCTGTTCAGCCCGTCCGCTGTCGGGAGTGGAGAGGGGAACGATAATGAGAAAAGCAAATCCCGTTTACCTTTGAACAAATAATCATACTCGTCATCTCTAGTGCCCATCGTCTTTTTTTAGGGAACAGTGAATACAGGACTTGAATGATGGAAATAGAGGAATGCTATCCTCTGTATTTTTCTCTTCCAATGGGAATATGTTTGGGAGCCGCACTTCCGTGATTTCTTCTTCTTCTTCTCCTTCTTCTTCTTTGGCAACGCGACTGCAGCGCACAACGACGCTGCTGACGCCGCCTAGTGGCGGAAGTGTAAAACGTCTCACTTTTCACCCTGGAAGTTTCCAGTCCAAGGCCTGCTCCCTTTTCCATGGCTGGTGGTGAATTTGCACAAATAATACCGCAGTTAAGCTCCGAAAATGTTTCAAGGGGCAACAGAGGGTTTATTTTACTGCATACAAAGATAAATAAATCTTAAGTTTTCTTTTCTTTGAGTAGGTATTATTTTATGTTTCACTCAGCACTGTCACATTGTAAATATCTATAAACCCCTTTCTTTAAACTCTTGGTTCTATTCTCTTAAAATTATGTCTGTCAGTTGGTCCCTCCTGGCCTATTTCCACCATCCATCATCATTATTTACTTCAGTAACGCCCGGGGAGAACTTCAATTAATATAGCCCTTATATAATTTACTATAGTATGATCCAATAATGTAATGTAATGTAATGTAATGTAATGTAATGTAATGTAATAATAATGACTACAATAAAACACAAATAATACATATAATTCATTTTATTTGTTAAAATTTTACAAGAAACAATAAGCTACAGAACAACAAAAAAAATGCAGTTATCAAGACAGTTGAAGTGGTTTCAAATAGTTGTTGCGGTGCTGTTTATTTCCTCTTGTTGTCAGGAAGGAATTTCTTCCACTTCACATTCTGCAAACAGAAAAGAACAGGCGTTAATTCGGACAGAGCAGTTTGGGATAACATTCAGTTCAGTTTTGTGGAATTTTTTAGAGGTGGTCGTGTCATTCTTTTTGTTATGATCATAATTTGTGTTGTTAATAATTAGTTTGTTCTATGTTAATAGCAGAGAATAATAATAGATGGTCCATGTAACTATTCAGGATACCCTTTAAACTTTCAAGTGCCTGATTGTGATTGTGGATGTGCCTTGATATATTCACTGGTCTGATTGATTTATTCCTATGCAACTCACTGTCTTGCCCCAGGTGGATTTGGGCTTCTTATTGTTGATGTCCGCCAGGGACTCATACGTGTTTCCTTGCAAGGTGGCGCCACCTCCTTGGATCTGCTCATAGGTCTCTTCGGTCCCCTCAGTTGTCATGGTCACTGGGACCTCAGTGTAACTCACAGACCTTGGCATTGAAACCTGGTACAGTGGATTGGACCTTAGCACCTCCAAGTCAGAGGTGCCTGGCTCGTGGAGGGAGTAGGTTTGGCAAGTGATGTTCTTCAGAGGAGTGAAGGAGGAGGATGATGACGATGAGGAGGAGGAGGAGGAAAGGGCAGAGGTATTCATGAAATTAGAGAACTCTTCCTCCTCCTCTCTGCTGCTCAGTTTGATGAGTGGTAGGCTCGTGCTCTCCACCTGCACCTGCTCTGCCAGACTCAGATCATCTGCATGGCTGGTGTCCACAGAGCTCATGGAGTTCAGGTTTGAACCTCCTTGGAGACGCTCTTGTTGGTTTGACAATGCCTGATGTAACAATGTGCCAGGCAAAGATTCGCTCAGGGAGAAGGCCAAAGGTAGACCCCGCTTTGGGATGGGTGGAACATTCTGAAAGACCGGAAACATCAGATTCTCTGCTGGTACAACTACATATCATATCATTTATCGACAGAGCTCTTTTTAAACAAGTTTACAAAGTGCTTACTCAGCCTTACTCAGATAGAGGGACATGCATAGATAGATAGACAAACGGATAGATAGATGGATAGATACACACACATAGATAGATAGATAGATACATAGATACATAGATAGATAGTTATGCCTGATATTTTACCTGTGACAGGGACATGGTGTCCATAGACACAGCTCCTGTCAGTTTCCTGTTTCTGTTCTTTAAAGGCAGTGCAGGCCGCTGCGTTGCTGGGAGGCCACTGGGTTGTGGACTCCTATGGTTACTGCCTGCCTCGCTGTGCTGATCATTCTTCTGGTCCCACAGAGTGCGCAGAGCCTGGACACTCACCCCCGACGTCACTTTGGTCCTGTAGTTCACCACATCATACAGCTCACCGGTGCTCACCTGAGAAAAAAAAAACAACCTCTGCTAATCACAATATTTCCATGGACAGCAACATTCTGATCTTAACCGGAATAAGAAAATATACCACCATCTAAACAGAGATTGTTCATGCACTTAAGGGGTTAATCATAATAAAGCTTGTGGAGTGCTCCAGTTTGACATGCTTTTAGGCATTCCTCCTGCCAGGTATGTAGACTTCATTCAAACTGGAATATGAATGGAACATTTTATGATCTATGATATCTTGTGATATTAATACCATAATCCAATTATTGTCTCATTTAGAATACAGTCAATAATCAGAATATTGCTTGCATGAATATTGCTTATTTTAACCAGTTTTAAATGCACAATGAGATAATCCATGTAAATATATGAATTTGTGATTTGTTTGCCTTGGCAGTGGCGTCCTCTGACCCCTCACCTGGTAGCAGCTGGAGGTCAGGCGCTCTCCGAAGGGCTGGATGGGGCTGGCCTTGTAGAACTCTATCAACTCTGTGAGGCTTCCATATGTTTGATAGTCCCCAGCCAAGACAAACTTCCCCCCCTGATTCTGGCTGATGACAAAATGGCGGCAGCGGTCATGGCCCCTATATGGGAAATGCAGGGGCCGGTAAGAAGAATCGAGTAGGCAGTAAACTAGACCATCGTTAGATAGGTATGTGTCCACCAACCTGTAGGACAGGATATAGCCAATCACTTTGTCGCTGAGGCGAATGAGGAAGCAGCCCAGTGTTTTATCTCTCAGCAGCTCTTCAGTGTCCCTTGTTAAGAATATGAGACAGAGGCAGTTGTACAGGAAAATTGTATGGAAATATGTGGTGGGGCTCTGCTGGAACCTATCTCTGTCATACACAGTGTAGGCATGGGATAAAGCTTGGACAGAACTCCAGTCAATCACACCATTCACCGTCATACCTCCGAGGCCTCCAGCTGGCCTAGCCATGCATATTTTTGGACTGTGGGAGTAAACCAGAGGACCCAAAAAAATCAACACACAAGTGCAGAACATGCAAGCTCCACACAGAAAAGCTCTTGGTCTCCCTCCACCTTCCTGCTAGGCAACAGTGCTATCCATCAGACCTCACACAGCCAAACATGGATGGATTCCATCCATGTTTGTTTAAATATGAACATATTGCTTTCAATACATGAAATACCCATCACCTTTGTAGGATAAACCCAGCAAATGACCAGAGAGGTGGAAGTATAATTATATGCATTACAGGTACAGCAGTCACATACTGTAAACTACATGTTGTCGGAAATCAAACTCTTTAATAATTCTGAACTGTTGTGTAGTGTCAGTAACTGAAACTGTGTAATACTTTCCTGAAACATGGAGACGATAACTCAATTGGATATCCAAGGTGCAGAGATTTAATCTTAAAACACAGTTAGTTGTGCTGACCACAGGTTCCACCACCACGCTGGGTATTCTTACTTTCTTGCAGCAAAGCCTTGAAACCAGTCGGGGAAGTTCCCATTGTGGATGATGAGTGACGCCTGTGTCTCCGTGAACCACATGAACACCAGCTCTTTCAGGCCTCCTGTGGCCCTCTCCAGGTGGAGCTCCAGTCCGGCCTTCTTGTCCATCCTCACAGCTGCTCTGGCAGCGGCCGACAGAGCTGCAGCAGCACTGCCTCTGTTCCCGTGATGTCAGGAGGAAGACAGGGCACTTCATTTGACTGTTTCTGTTTGTTATCTATGTCATCTGAATGCCACTACTGTTCCAGTTTACCAGTGCCTTTCCATCCTCCCCACAGGCTGCCAGCTCATTTTACTATCCATCTTCCTTGTTTCAGATTGACCTTTTTTTCACTGCAGTTTTTAATAGATTTCTTAATGCATGAAAAAGTAAATGGTCCTATTTCAAATTGTTGTTCACCCATTTTCCTAACCCATTTTAATGGTGTGGCAGGAAGGAGGGAAGCTTTAATTCTCATTCGGTACACAGAACGAAATACACGCATAAAAATACAAAATACTGTGTGCAGGGTGGGTGGAGTCCAATATGATATAGATGACAGTCTGCATCTGCAGGTGTGGATGCCAGAGAGGAGGTTGTCATGGTGCCTCAAATTGTCTAAATAGTCTAAATACAGACCTTTGGATCCATTATCTTACCTGTTGGTTTTAATTGAGAGATGAAGAAAATCTGCACAAAAATAGTGATGTGTATTTACTCAACCCTTTACCTAAACAAATTTGCAAAATCATGTTAAAAACAACCGAAATCAATGTGTGAAATGATCTGTATTTCCCGTTCACTTCAGAATCTGGTGCAAATTCATGACTAACTCAGAGTGGAGGGTAACTCTGGGAGGAAACCCATATAGATAAGAGAAGAAAATGCAAACATAGCTCATAGATAGCTAGCTAGCTAGCTCATTCTCGTGAATGAGCTAGTACTCACTGGGCAAAGGCAGACAGTACACCACAGCCAGTCCACCACAGGGCACAGACACACTAGCCTCTCTCTCTTTAAGTCTAAATGCATGTTTTTGGACTCTGGAATACCAGGAGAAAACCAACACTGACATTGGAGAACTGAAAACTCAGCAAAGAAAGGCTTCCAAATAGGTCTCAAGGGACGATAGCAGGTCGAAGCTTGGGAGTATGTGGAGGTCAGGAGAGGGTGCACGAGAACTTAGTTGGTACACTTGTCGCAAGAGATCAAGACAAACTTGTACAGAACAAAGGGAAGACTTAGACTTCATACACCAGGGTGGGAATTAGGGAATTACACAGAAGGGAAAAAACAGGTGGACACGAAGTGAGTTACCAAACACAGCAATAAAACTAAAACTAAAACACATAATCCAGGAAGTGGAGCAACGTGACATGACATGAAAAATGCCCAGGAATATGGTGAGGCTATATGAGGTGCAGACAGGTGCAAAGCAACAGAGAGAGGTGCTCCTTGGAGCAAGGGGATTTATATTCAATAGGCCAATTAGTGTACAAAGCACACCTGTCGTGCCCCTGCAAAAACAGGAACCAAACAACCAAAAGAACAAACAGGTCCACAAGAACAAACTGCAGGATACATACAACAGTGTCAAACATGATACTTGTTTTTAATATGATGAGGAATCCATGAACGTGACGTGTGGGTTTTGTCGGTGCTACAATGCGTTCACATGAGAGACAGTGGTTATTTTAAGTTCCGTCACAATTTTTGATGGGGCTTATTGGCAGTAGCAGTGTGTACAGTCTTATCATTTGCATCAGTCCATCAAGGTGAAATTATGATGATGCCTTAAATATGGAAAACAAGTAAAGGTGCAGCTGAATATAAAATACTGTGAACTCATTTCAGTCTAAGCTTCGAACAAAAAATACATTTGGCTTTCATAAAGCTGCAAAGCAAAATTTTAAATCGTATTAAAGTCACACTATCATGACAACGTCTGACCTGCTAGAGGGGGGGTTACAGGTTTTCAATGAGCAGAAATATCACAATTTTGTTTCAGTCAATATCAAGACAAAAGACAATCGAGCTGATCAAAGAGTCTTTGTGATTCCACCTGTTTTAGAAGTCTGCTTGCATGGCACGCAACGACACTTTTCACTGAAACAGCTCTTCACAGCTGTGCAATGAAGACTTAACAGAACACAGTAGGATTTAATCCTGGAACACGGTAATAATTAGAACACCAAATTTCATGAAACAAATACCAGAGTTTTATTCTTTGCAAAAAAAAAACCCAGACAGGTCTGCAGGTCACTTCCTTAAAAATATAAAAGGTGTGTGTGTGTGTGTGTGTCTAGCAGAACTAAATTAAGGCTTAATGGGTGGCTGCATAGTTTTTCCACCACCAATAATATCACTGGTAAAATAGATGCTTGAAATGACTCTCCCCTCTCTCACTCTGTGTGCCTGTCAGGAGCCTCTAAAGCAAGTTATGCTTCTCCATCAAATCAACGACATTGTTAAGCAGAGCCTCTGCGCTGATGCAGACCCCTCACTGTTGTGTGACATGCACCAACAAAATTTTCTGACTGCTTGTCACGTTGACCTGGACTGCAAGGGCTGTTTGGTCTGCTGTATGACACTTTGCTTTCCCAGTTTGTACCTTTTTAAAATCCTTTGCACGACGATACAAAGCATGGAGCAAGCAGAGGAGCATGTAAGTGAGGAGGTGCAGAAGTACAAGCATTTGTGTTGCTCTTCTTCGCCACTCTTCGAACAGAGACTGTTCTTACAAGCATATGATAAATAAAACAAAGTTTGTTCTAAGACGGCTGGGTGTTTATTTGCAAAAAAATAACTACATATGAATCCACACTCTTTATTTGTGTGCTCATTGTGGCCACAGAAGTGGAACCGTACACCAACAAGTTTCTGGCCAAGACCCTTCAGAAATTCCATTTCCCCTACCATTTTGGCAGAAAACTGCTATGCATCACTGCAGAGCATGATGCAGATGTCCAACAGAGAAGCATAACCCAGGCTGAAGAGTCCCAGCAACCATGTGGCCAATGAGATAAACTCACCAGCGAGGTATAATGAGGGTGGGGTTGGGTGTGTAACAGCTCCTCTGAAGTGAAGCCACAGAGGGGCATCTTCTTTGTACGGTTAGATCTGGCCGGATCAAACGATCTCCTGGTGGCTGAAGTCTGAGCCATTGCTGCTCTCCAGGCTTTCACATAGGAACGCAGTTGACAAATTGGTTGGCTGTATGGTCGGTTCAGAGCCAATAATATTGCTACTGGAAAAAGAAGAGTACATCAGCTCTGAGAGTCTCTGACACCATGCCCAGACATGCGGAGAGACAGAGAAGAGCAGAGCAAAGCAAATCCATGGTCTTCTGTTGCCACCCTATGGGAAGATCTGAAGTTCTAATTGTTTTCCAGTTCACCACCATCTCCCTTTACTTGCAGTTATACAAAAACCAAAAAAAAGAACCAGATTAGATTTTCTGACTCCTGTGTGCTCCAGCTGCAATAACTAAATACTAAATACACGACTTTATTCATTTTGACTTATGATTATAAAACTTCAGTGTTATTTTAACATACATTCCAAGATTTTGCATGTACCCAAAAGGTTTTTCAGAGCAACATCCAATTTAATGTATGTAGTCAACTGAGCCTAAATCGACAGGAATGTCAGCGGAGGTCAAAAATAAGGTTAGATTATAACCATCAGGTTCAATTATAACCCCCGAGTCTGTGGAAATGATCAGAAACTGATGGTTACCACTAATTTTGTGGTGATTGGTAAAGCTCTCAGGCAGTCATCGATAATATAACTTTAAGCCAATTATCAACAATGAATCAGCCTTTCACCAATACTCACTCCTTGAGGACCAAACCAACAACAAACAAACAAACTAGGTGTTGGTTAAATGTGCTCACTTAAATGTCTGCGTTATTTCAGATTCAGATTCACTCAGACCTCAGTGATAAAAAATAAACATGGAATAAAAGTTTGACAATGTTTCGACAGACAATAAATGAAATGTCTGATACTCACAATCCCAAATACCTCCGCGCAAATTCTCCTGCTACCACATCAAAGTTTTTTGTTTTTTCCTACCTGACTGAAATAAGTTATTACATTTTCAATAAATTATTTGACTTTGACCACAAAGTCTTTGTGTGTGGTATCCAAACAAAAATGAAATCAATCAGAAAAAAACAAATCTGAATCAATATCATTGAAAGTAAATGAATAAATCAAGCACTCAAATCATCAACAAGCGTCCTGCTCTTCTGGAATGAGCTCCCAGTTTTTGGGCTGTCATACTTCTTCACATCGTGGCTGTGATGACCTGCACTGCCTGTAGGGGTTGTTAACGCTGTAATAACTGATCACAAAGCTTTTGTTCCTTCGCTCCCACAAGTTGTTTTACAAGGTTCAAGTCAACATGTGCTGAGCACCAGTGAAGACTGGTTTACAGGGGCTGGTCCTCATCGGGGGACCACATCGTGTTGGATCACAGCTTCGCCGTTGCAGTCAACATAGAGAATCTTGAATAATAAGGTGAGAGAGTCTCCGTCCTCGGTTCATGCTGCAGCCTCCTGTGGGTTTGTCGTCAGTCTCAATGCTGTTCAGGTTCTCCAGAGACTGCAGAGCCTTCACATGTCCTCATACAGCAGCATCCCGCTGAAGATTGTGAGTGGTTCCACAGAGTGGGCCAGTTTACCCATCACTAGGTCAACACAGACTGTGTCCCGGGTCTGCAGGGGCAGGATGATGTTGAATACAGCCAGAGAACCCGGAACTGTTTTGGCCTCGGCCACGGGGTTGTTCTCCAGGCCCTCTGGCTGGTAGCCTCCAGAGTCCACTCGGGCCATACCGTAGTTGGACTTAGACAGAACTGCCTCGATCTTCTCGTTCTTATGACCCGTCAGGATGGCACTGAAGAAATATCGTCCATCGATGGGGGCAGTAAAAACACCTGAAGATATCATATTATGTGTGTCAGGCGGCATTTCATTTTTGACTTATCTTATAGCTTAGAAATACATAGCCTCCAGACAAAAAGCCAACTTGTGGGTGTTATTTTTTACATTATAAAGATATCCTGAACCACATTGTATCAGTGCAGGCAGCATTGTAACGTGCGTGTAATCAGAGGTGATGCTCACCTGTCTGCGGGTTATAAAAGTCTCCCTCATTGACAAACACCTTGTCAAACACGATGGTTCCAGCTCGGTCCATGGGAGCTGTGAGAGCAGCCGAGAATGACAGTCTGGGTACGTGAGCGTCAACACCTGGCATGCCTGGAAACAAACACACATACAGGCATTCACAACACACACTCAGTTTTATCCAGTTGCCTTACTCTCTGTTCTAAGCCCCTGGAATTCGTTCAGACCAAGGTCGACTCCATACATCAGCTGCTTCTGTCACCTTGCTCAGACACAAGGCCCAGGACCCATGTGTCACTACTCCTCCCACACTCCCCACCTCTGCACCCCCTCCCCTGTCAACCATGGTACACCCCAAGGCTCCGTCCTTGGCCCCCTTCTCTTCACCACCCATATGCTTCTGCCTGGCAAAATTATCCGCCACCATAACCTCAGTTTCCACTCTTGCACCAACGACACCCAATTATATCTCGGCACAAAAGTCTCCTCTCACCTCTCCCCACTGTCTACTTTGAAATCACCTGAACCTGTATAAAACCTGAACCTCAAACAACCTACTCAAACTCAACAGCAATAAAACAGAGCTCATGGTCGTGGCCTTCAACGCACTCGCACTGCTCAGCAAGGTTGGAAACTCTGCTGACCATTGACGGCTCCACCATTTCCCCATTCTTAGAGGTCCGCAACCTGAGAGTGCTCCTCAAGTCTACACTCTCTTTCCGGCCCTACATCAACCAAATCTGCCTTCTTTCACCTTAAAAACAGACTCAGTGGAAGAGGAACGCATTCACTCCTTCGTCTCTTTCCATCCAGATTATTGCAGGGGTGTGCTGTCCAATATGCATATATGACAGCTTCAGAGCTCAGGTGCTAGTGTCTATCCGATAGAGAATCCTACTCCTCATACACAAGTTAGGGACGTGATGGTATCTGTAATATTAAATTTCACCACAGAGTGCCTTGGTATTATTGTGGACATGATATGAAAAGACAAGGCTCTTGGCAAAAATACTGTACAGGAGTTACTGTACATTCAGTGCTGGGCAGTGCAGAGACTCCAGTGTTCTTTAGCATGTGCATCAGAGTTGCATCAAGATGGGTAAGCTGTTGATTTCTTACCTTGTTAACTTGTTAACTTGTTTTTTACAACCGAGTTGGACAACGTGACTTTGTTGTTCATTTGCATTTCCGCCACAGAATTGCTCAAAACAGAGAAGCAGGGGTACACTCCATGGAAGAATATCAACCTTGGTCTACATAGCATATTTCCATTACGAAATTCTACAGGCAAAACCATGGTTGTACTTTGAGCTCGAGTGAGGGAATAGCAAAGTGTCAACAACTTGGATTCTGCAGAGAAACAGAGCTCACCTGTTTCACCTTTAGGACCTGGAAGAAACCAGAGCAGAATAACACTCAGTGACAGTTTCTGCATAAATGGACTTGATAACTTTTACTCCTGTACTGAACTTTTCACGTTTGATTCAACATATAGGCACAATGCTAACATAAAAAATTGTGTAGCATGGAAAATTTTTCTGAAGATTATCTGAAATAATCTATACGATGCAACACTGTCGGGTTTCACTTTCTCAGTCGCCAGAAATGTATAAAACGGCTCCCATACCAGGAAATCCTCGTGCTCCACTTTCACCTTGTCGGCCAGGAGACCCAACAGGCCCCCGAGGGCCAGGTAGTCCTTGGGGTCCAGGAGGTCCTGGAGGTCCAGGTTGGCCTGAGTAACACCATAAAAGATAAACGCTGACAATGATCAAACAGACAGAGCAGCTATTTCAAGGAAACAAATCTTATTTTAGTACTATGGCGTACTGATCTGTATAGAGTGTACTGTTGAATTTCCTTCAGGTGCATAGTGTAGTGAAATTTTAGGGTAGTGCGGTGGAAAAGTATTGCAGACTTCAAAATTCTGATTAAAGAATCATGGTTTCAAAATATTGATTTACAGTGGGTACGGAAAATATCCAGACCTCCTCACATTTTTCACGTTGCAGCTGTATACTCTTCATCAATGTACACACCAATTATGTACACCATTATGACAAAAAAAATACAGATATGCAGACTTTTTTTGCAAATTTATTAAAAAAGAAAAACTGAAATATCACATGGTTGTAAGTAGTCAGACCCTTTACTGAGTTTTGACTAGAAGCACCCTTTTGAGCTAATACAACCATGAAGTCTGCTGGGGAACGGTGCAACAAGTTTTTCACACCTGGATTTGTGGATCCTCTGCCAATCCTCCCTGCAGATCCTCTCCAGTTCTGTCAGGTTGGATGGTGAATGTTGGTGGACAGTCATTTTCATGTCTCAGTGATGCTTGATTGGTTTAACTCAGGCTCTGGCCTGAGGGCCACTGATGGGCCATGCAACAACACTCACAGAGTCATGGTTCTTCTTTTCCCCTCTCACTGCTCTACTCCCACAATTACTCAGTTTGGCCAGATGACCAGGCCTAGGAAGAGCTCTGGTCATCCCAAATTTATTAAGGATTATGGAGGCCACTGTTCTCTTGGGAACCATAAGAGCTGCAGAAATTCTTCTGTACCCTTGGCCAGATCTGTGCAGCTCCTCATGATTCTCATTTGCTCTGACATGCTACAAGGTCTAACAGAGACAGGTGTGTGCCTTTCCTTATTAACTTCTAAGCTATGTTTTATCAGTTTAATTAAACACAAGCTGCTCTCCAATGAAGGTGTAGAACCATCTCAAGGAGGATCAGAAGAAATTGACAGCCCATAAGTTAATGTTATGAGAGTCACAGCAAAGGGTTCTGAAAACGTATGACCATTGAATATTTCATTTTCAATAAATTTGCAAAACATTTCTGCATTTCTGTGTTTTTCACTCACAACGGGGTACTGTGTGTACATGAATAAGGAAATGAAATGAACTTTTTTGATTTAAGCAAAGTTCTGAAATTTAAGGGGGTCTAATTACTCACCGTGCCCACTGTAAGTCTCAGCCAAAGCAGCTGAGAAAAATAAAAGAAACAGAAGCTGCAGTTAATTAAAAATGTGCACCTGAGCGACAGAAAATAACAGAATAAAACTAAAAGTGGATTGGCTCACCAGTCTTTGAAAAGCTATGCAGATCTTTGAGGGCCTGGTTTAGGCTTGAGTTCATGTTCTTCATTCTGCTGTAGACGTCTTCCTGATTCCTCTGAACGATGTCCATGATTCCTCCCTGATGTATAACCGAGTCATTCAGACCAGAAATGCAGGTCCACAAACTGGACATGTGTCGGTTCAGTCCTAAACATAAGAGACATCACAGAACATAACAATGTGTGGGTCAGACATGTGCATGTATTCCTGTGTCGATATGTATCAGGGTTCGGGATTAGAGTACCATCCTTGATCTTTAGGATGGATTCAGAGACACCGTCCAGCCTTCCACACACTCCCTCGAGCTTTGACAGCCTCTTCTCCAGCCCTTCTCCAGACCTCTTACAGTCTCCCAAATCCCCCAGCAGCCTCTTGTCAAACCGCTGCAGTTCCCACTCCATCTTGCCCAGGCGGTCACCGCTGTCTTCAATATGCTCTGTCACCTCTTGTTGTATTTTGTCAAGCTCAGAGATAATTTTGTCTTTGGTGTTTCCTGTCAGAGGTTTGGAGAGTGGATGAGTGTTAGCCAGGGCGCAGTCATGAATGGCGTGCTTCAGCACTATAGAGTCAGGCTCACCCAGGTCAGTGATGACACTGCCATGCTTCTGCACCGTGTGTTCGAGTCCTTTCAAGGTGTCATTGATGGAGCTGAACGTGAGGATGACCTCAGACAGTTCACCCTGCAATGTCCTCAGCTGGTTGTTATTGACAGAGCCTCCGATCACAATGTGGCCATCCAGAGGCTTCTCAGCATCCAACCCAGGTCCACGTCCGATGGTACCCCCTGAGCCCCCTATGCTACCGGAGCCAGAACCTGGTCGGGATTCAGATGGCACACAAAGTTACTTATCTGCTCACGAATAATATCAATTCATCCTGACACATTTATAAAATCGTGAGTGTTTAATGCGTTCTTCAAGAAAATAGACAAAATGAATTTTTCAAACTAAAAATGGAAACTGCAAAATGTGAAACTGAATTTTGAATTGTTTCAATTTAGCTTTCACAGCAGCACCTCTATAACTATGTTTTAAACATATAAGGTAACCTTTTTAAAAAGTGATATGTATTTCACTCTCAGTAGAGAATTCAGGGTCAAATAGATATTATTACAAACTGCTGAAAACATAGATTAATAATCCACTTCCAGCATTTTGAGACAAGCGAAAACCCTAAGTACGGTAATGCACTGGCAATGACACTAATGCAATTTCCCCTATAGCTCAATGTAGCTGCATGAGTGGAAGGGGTGTCTGAATGGAGGGATGTATGAATGGAAGGATGATGGCTGAATGAATAACGGATGAAACGATAGCACATAATCCTGCAAATGGGCAGCCTGACCTGTGGGCACATCCAGGCTGCCGTTGCAGTGGACAGAGCACCTCTTGACATCCTCTCGCAGTAGACGCACTTCATCCTCAACGTGTGAGCATGGCTGGCAGGAGCCCCCGCCCCCAGTGTTCAGCATGACCTGAAGTCTGTTGATCTGGCTCTGCATGCGGCCGAGAACACTCTGGGAGTGATTCTTCAGCTTCTGCAGCTCGTCTTCCATCTTTCCGCAGAGCTCACAGTCCTGCCCTAGTATCTCCACCTCAGTCACAATTCGATTAAAGTGTTCCCCGTGATCTCCAGTCAGAGCCTTGATCTTACGGACGTCATGGCTCAGGTCCACAACCTGGTGATGCAAATGATAATTTACATGTTAATTAACACAAGATCAGACAGAAGCAGCATATCAGTTGTGTTCATGTAACTTTTATGCTTAATCACTGCATACAAATACTGAATAAATATTTGGGATGCACTGATACATCAGATGAACATCTGTACTGGCCAGTAATCACCTTATTAAGTGCTATCAGAAAGTGATGACACTCGCCAATGGCAGTAGTTGATGTTTATCTGCTGAGTGGCACATTGTGCTAATGTGTTTATCTATGTATTCTTATTACTGCCACACACAAAAATAATAACAAGTTTATTGTTTTCTTTTTTTTCTTTTTCCCATTTTAACAATATCCTTTCTTGTTATAACATGAAATTATCATGTTATTCCACGATATATTTTCACATTTAACATGAAACAATCATATTTTGAAAGTATGTTTTTTCAAGATAAGCCAGCCTACTTTCATGTTAACAGAAGATGTGAAATGAAGCAAGTGATGTGAAGAATAAATAAGAGGTGTGAGGGTTGCTTTTAGTTTTGTTGTTCATGTAAAGTGTCTTGAGATAATGTCATGAGCTGACACTTTAAGTAGCACTGAAGTTACAGATTAAATCGTACTTTCTCAAGCTTAGCTTGAGACATGAGGTAAGCATAAGACTGAGCACGGTGGATGACATTGTTGTCAGCATGCATAACCTAAAAATGAAACGAAATGCATGGAGTTGCACCGGAGAAAGAACAAACCTGAGCCTCTTGAGATGATCATCATCTGGAGGGGCTGATCATTATTTTGAAATAGCGTGATAATGGCATGTGATAACATTTTTTTTGGTGTGGCAGCAATACAGTGCTATATGCATGTCTACAGTTTGTTGTTGTTTTCAAACAGCTCACCTTGACAAGCAGAGAGTCTCCAGACACTGACAAGTCTTTGAGTTTAGTGTTGAAATGTCGAATCTGATCCTCGTTGGCAAACACTCTCCACTCCAGAGATTTCTGTGTTGTATTTTCTCTTTCTCCTCCCTTTGGCCCGCTTCCTGTGGTCACCTCTGTGGTTCCTCCTCCACGGCCTCCGACTGCTTCATCCTCCTTTCCTGCCCCCCACCTTCCACCTTCTCCTGGTCTTCCCTCTCCTCCTCCTGCTCCTCCGGTTCCTGCCCCTGGTCTTCCCTCTCCTCCTCCTGCTCCTCCAGTTCCTGACCCTGGTCTTCCCTCTCCTCCTCCTGCTCCTCCAGTTCCTGACCCTGGTCTTCCTTCCTCTCCCCCTGCTCCTCCAGTTCCTGCCCCTGGTCTTCCCTCTCCTCCTCCTGCTCCTCCAGTTCCTGACCCTGGTCTTCCCTCTCCTCCTCCTGCTCCTCCAGTTCCTGTCCCTGGGCTTCCTTCTCCTCCTTCTGCTCCTCCAGTTCCTGACCCTGGTCTTCCCTCTCCTCCTCCTGCTCCTCCCGTTCCTGACCCTGGTCTTCCCTCTCCTCCTCCTGCTCCTCCAGTTCCTGTCCCTGGGCTTCCTTCTCCTCCTTCTGCTCCTCCAGTTCCTGACCCTGGTCTTCCCTCTCCTCCTCCTGCTCCTCCTGTTCCTGCCCCTGGTCTTCCTTCTCCTCCTCCTGCTCCTCCAGTTCCTGCCCCTGGTCTTCCTTCTCCTCCTCCTGCTCCTCCAGTTCCTGACCCTGGTCTTCCTTTTCCTTCCCCTTTTTCTTCCCATCCTCCGCCTCCTTCTCCATGGTCACCAGAGGATGGGGACCTTTCTCCTGCTCCTCCAGCTCCAACACAACTGCAAAACTTTAGACTCCTGCTCAGGGAGGAGGTGTTATTTTCCAGCTTTGACAGCTTCTCGTCATGGTCGTTCACCCTGTTCTTCACAAGCTTTATGTCATATTCCACATCTGAAATCCTGAAAGCCTGGTCATCAAACCGGTCCAGGAACACTGTCCTGAGGTCACCCAGTTGTCTGTGGAAGTAGTTCTTTAGGTCATTCTCCAAATCAGAGCAGCTGCGGTTTGTCTGCTGCACCGTATTATTTATCCGCCGCTCAAAGTCTTTTAGTCGATTATCCAATTTATCTTCTGTCACCACAACATCCCTGCCACCTCCCAAGAATCCACCGCCAGCACCAAAGCCCTCTCCTCCAACTCCGCTGTCCTGGTTTCTGCTGCCACCTGTTCCACTGAGCTCCTTATCCAGTCGTTTGTGGAGAACGTCAAAGCTCTCTGAGACCGAACTGATCTTTCGTTCTGCATCAGTGACGCGGCTTTGTAGGTCGTTGACTGTGTCACAACACACTTTTGAATGTGTCACGTCTGGTCGCAGCTCATCCAGGCCCTGCTGATGCCTGATGTTTATGGCATTCAGCTGCTTTTCCAGAGCTCGAATCCTGTCCCTGTCCTGCAGCTGCTGTCTGCGAAGATCCTCCACACCAGCCTAGAAAATACACACATACAGCTTCATTTCCTGGGATCACAATATAGTTTTCTTTCTTTGTTTTGCTTTATTTAGCACATTTGGGGTTCTTGGTCATTGAACTAAGTTGTGAAGCAGTACCTGACAAGAGGAGCAAGACAGCGACACTCTCCTCTCCAGTTCCCTCAGGATCTCCTCCTTCAGCGAGTTGAGCCGTCCCCCACTCAAGCCACCTCCAGAGAGGCCCCCATCCAGGTCGTTGCCTTTCCCATTCACCAGGTGGTTGTTGATGCTCACCAAAGTTTTATCATGAGCCTGTCAGAGACATTTGGAAACAGTCTGAGCTCACACCTGACTGTCCACACAGTTTATTCTCATCTAAACATACCAACTAAACTCCAGTCATTTTGCCTTGGATGAGCCCCCCAAATGTGAGCAGAGACACTGACATATGAATTGAAGTATCAACCAATATATTATTCATTAAGCTGATCTAAGCCTCTTCCTCTTTTTGACTGAATCAATCCTTATTTTTCAACCTGTCCAGGGGCTTAGGCATAACGTTAAGGACAGAATGCCTTAGTAGTGCCAAGCACATTTTACTCAACTGTAGTTGTTGTAGTTTAATATTATCCACCTGTTTCAAAGAAAAATCCTTCTTGTTATTATTTATTTATGAATGCTTACTGTAGCATTGCTGAATCCATTGTTTGAAATGGAACTGACTATGGGACAGAGAATGGATGCCACGACAGCCACGACAAAAAGAAACTGTATTAACAACTACTAAATTCCCACGCATGGAAACACAAAGACACAAACACAAAGTTCATCACCATATTTAAGTTTAAATGAAGTTCCTATGCTGAGTGAGAAGTGAGCTTATTTGCTCCTCTTCCCATTCATTCCTTACAGGAGCCAGTTTTGGGCCCCTTTGCAGGGGCAAAAATTGATATTCTGTAGAGAAAATAGAGAATACATCTCCCAATCAAGTCACACATTTTGATATATTGTGTGCGTACAGTGTGCCTGTGTATGTGTGTGTTGCACATGAATTTACACTGTAGCTGACCGATGGTGTGTGTGTGTGTGCGCCTGTGTGCTTGTGAAGGAGTTTCTGTGTGTGCCAGCCTGCCATAGCACCTTCTCTGCCAGTGGCATCAGTTGCCGTGGTGACACTCACTGGCCAGTTCACCTCAGTGTCTGTGAAAAGGCACTGATGAAAAACTGTACAGCCTTAATCACCATCTTATAGTTTAAGTGAAGTTTCTGCCTCCAAGTATTCCAACACAGCTGATGATTGTTTTAGGGTGATATATTTTTTCCACTTTTCCCACGCACTCTTATAGGAAAAGTGTAAGTTTGTGAGTGGTAAACACCTGGATATAGAGAGGCATTCAAGCCATGCATTCTTCCCTAAAGCAGTTTGAATCATTCTGGCATGTTGCACAACACAGTTAAAAAATTGTAACATGAACAGCTCTGCCCTGCTTTGCCCAACCACTGAGAGACTTGTTTCTGGAAGAAACCCATCCATTAGTAGTTGGTCGGTCATTGATGAGCTGATTGGATGAGCAGGTTATTGAACAGAAGACAGTCACCCTCCACTCCTTCCTGTGATATCACTATGAGCTTAAGAGCTTTGCCTCAACTTTGTCTGATGTTTAATTGGAGACTAGCAGGGGCAGCGGAGAATCACTGAAACTGGTCCTCGCACACAAAGAAACATCCATTCATCTTTATCTTTCCCGCTCTATAACCTACAATGTCACACACACCCATGGGCAATTTTAAAGTCTTCAATTAAATGGAAAGGATACCAAGAGTGGCTTTTTGTTGTGAGGTGACAGCGCTAACCACTAACTACAATGTGCCCATACACACACACACACACACACACACACACACACACACACACACACACACACAATATATATAGTCAAACATATGTGTGAATGTGTGTGTGCGTGAAGTGGTAGAACCCAGTATCTCACCTGTGTTCGGTTGTCCAGCTGGTCCAGTTTGGTCTGAATACTGTGAATCGTCTCTTTAATCTCTGGCTGAGCTGCATCAGCAGGGTTTCTTCCTCCCGAAGAGGAGTCTGCTCCTCCTCCTCCTCCTCCACTGAAGCCTAGTTTGTTGAAATGTTCCCTCATTGTAGTCAAGGTGGACTGAAGGTCATGGAGGTTCTTGGTCAGAGTAACAATCTTCCCTTCCATCTGCCTCATCTTCTCATTGTCAGTTTGTCCTGGAAGAAAAAGGAATTCAGCATTCAAAGACAGTGGACGGGCTCACACAGCACCTGAAAAGCTGAGACCCTTTATTTGCTTTATGCGCTTACTTACGGCATTTAAAATTATACTTTCGTGACTTTGGATTAAAAATCAGTACTCTTTTTCTAAAAACTGCAGGCAGTGGTGTTTGTGATGTATTTCACGCAGTTCTAAAATAGCTTTTGGATGCAATAAGACAATCCAGGTGTTTTTATTGGTATTTTATTTACTGATTTTCATGTTATAATTCTAAGATTTTAATTTTTTTGTTTTTTTCCAGAGAGGAATGAATGTAAATGACTTATTACCATGTCTTCCACCATGTTCAGATCCAGATCCACCTCCACCCTGTCCTGTTCCCGGCTGAGGCCTGGTCGTGGAGATCTGGGTTCCTGCACCTCCATCTGGACCATCATTGCAGTCCTGGCCACTGTAACCATGACAGCACCTCCACTCCATCTTGGAAGCAATTTTGTATGCAACTTTGTACCGAGGTCTCATGTATGAGCGGTACCTGACAAGATACGAGAAAGAACAGGGTAATGAGAAGAAGAAAAACAAAATGTGTGAAATGTGCATGACCTATGACACAAAGGCTCCTTAATGTTCTCAATATCCTGTTCTCTCCTTCCTGTACTGATCTAACAAGTACAAGGCAACTCTGTGTCACTACATCTCATGGATTATGTGTTGTGTCATGGACATGTTGCGATAAAAAACGTGCATCACCTGTCTCCTAATTCCTGTTGGTCCAACTGTTTTTTCAATACAGACTGACACTGTGTCTTGTCATTGTATTGGTGTGTGTGTGTGTGTGTGTGTGTGTGCACGCGCATGTGTGTACTCACACCACCACCCTGCTGCACTGGCCCCAGCTGCAGGAATGATAGTCAGGCTTCACATAGGTTTCCACTCCATCCTCCACCACACAGCTCACAGTGGTTGTCACGACAAAAGCACACCAGTTCCTGAGTCACCCATCCACACAGACACACAGATACACACACATAGATTTCAGTCTTAATCATACTTTAACATACAAACACAAAAAAAAAACAAATGACCTGAGGACAAACTATGAGGAAACAAAGCTTATCATAGTTTGAGTCTGTTACTCTGATTGCGGTGTAGTTTGATCATGTGACTTTTAAAGTGCTACACGAATGGAGACCAATTATTTCTGTTTTCTGGTCTTCATCATTGTAAACAAACATAAAACATTCTTTCAAGTGCTCTGCATGTTCTGAAAATCACTGTGAATTCTTTACCATTTCCAGCCATGTCAAAAGTATCCACATTTATTACTCAAGTAGAAGTATAGATACCAGTGGTTAGGAATACTTCTGTAAAAGTAGAAGTATCAACTGAAGCTTTCAGTAAAAGGTGCACTGGTTTCTAAACTACTTAAAGTACAAAAGTAAAAGTAATAAAAGGAAAAAAATGGACAAAAGTGTAGACTATAATGCACTATACTGTATATATATATGTGTGTGTGTGTGTGTGTGTGTGTGTGTGTGTGTGTGTATATATATACAGTATATATATGTATATGTGTATATATATTATGGCATGCCGTTCAGGAAATTAATCCCTGAATATATGGACCAAACTCTCAAATATATAGATCAAACTCTCGAATATGGCTGTCACAGCAGCCATCCCCTGACGACCGGCTCTGACCCACTGTCCCGTCACTGAAATGAAACCCGTGCCACTGCCAGGGTGTTGCGAGCCGACTCACTCACTTTTGCGACCTAAAATTCACAGTTAAGCAGAAGATGGAGGCAGTGCCATGATGACCTCACTCAAGTTTGGTCCATATATTCAAGTGTTTGGTCTATATATTCAGGGATGAATTTCCTGAACGGCATGTCACAGTACACACACACACACACACACACACACACACACACATATATATATATCCACATAGACATGATGTGTTTCATGAAGCAGAAGATATGTTGACAAGTTGATTATAAGTATTGTAATGGTGTATAACTTCATACCTCAGAAGTATGTTATCAATAGCCTTTACTGATAAATGACTCATTTATAAATAGAGGGAGTAGAAAGTACACATAATTATGTGAAAATGTAAGGAGTAAAAGTAAAATGTAGGTCGAAAAATAATTCACACGTCACATCACACATCATTAAAAATTCCAGCTGCTCTAAGGCTGCACTCCAAGTACACAAGTGAATCTACTATTCAACCAGTGTAGTCAAATAATCCTACTGCATTCAAGTGAATTTTAATCATGATCATGATTGTGGCTGCAATGATTAATTTAACATGATCGCCTGGATACTGACATTTAAAACGCAGATCTGCTTTCAAATGAAATCGGGCAATTTATCAGCCAAAAACAAGTCAACCACCAGGGGGTGAACAAGAGGTTAGGGCTTCATTAAAGTGTCAAACTAACAAGCATGTGCACCATGAAAAATGAAGAGAGGTAATCATGTCCAGAGCAAAAACACATGCATAGTGAACGTGGCCGTGAGGAGTGAGTGCCTGAACCATCACCAGGATCATCATCTGTTACCTGGAGGCATTTTGCTTTCAGGGCAAGTGACAATGACCAAAAAAAGGTCCTATGCAAACAGCTGAGTCTGAGAAAGGCAACACAACCACCTTGTTTATCACTTGAAAAAAGACTCCTCAATAATTCCAGTTCCAGTTAGCCCTTAATCTTGAGTACATTTTCTTTTTTATTCTGAAATTTAAGAATAATCAAGAATAATCAAGATTTGTGATTTCAGTATTGATCAAAAACGTCATGATCATCACTGTGGCCATAATCGTGCAGACCTAATTATGCCCATTAATTTCCATCCATCCATCCGTTATCCTACCCTAGCATCTGCTGAAGCTAAGCCCTCAGGCAGTGCAGCGCTTTAGCCTGCAAACTCTGCACAGAAACAGCGAGGACTGGAGTGCGAAACCCGTTAATTTAATTAATTTATAAAACCCACACAGTGCCAAAAAAGGAGTGGGATGAAGCCCAAGACTCATTTTCGTTTTACTTGCATTCTCGGTTGGGATGATTCAGCATAAAATGCCACTCAGCAGCTGGCTTATTCATACGCAAAATCTTTCATAAGGTATGTTCATCGGCCGTTTATGGTCGAATGTGGTGTAGAAGGTGAGATATGAGGTGAATAAAGTACACATCTTACTGCACAAGTACACATATTATGCACTCAGGACTTGGACCAAAACCTGGAACAGATCCTGGAAAGTCTTCAAAAATGAAACTTTCAGCTTTAACATTCTTAGCCTCATTGTGTGTGTGTGTGTGTGTGTGTGTGCATGTGTGTGTCCTGCTGTGGAAATATTAGGAGCATGCAGCTGATGTCACCAGTGAGAGCTGACGATGAGTGTTTCTTTGTGTTGACTCCGTGTTGACTGTGTCCAGGATCTCGAACAACATGGAGGAATTCGCAGCAGCTGAAGCAGGAACTGTCATCATGGACCCAGTGGCTGGGACCCGCCTGAATCGCGCAGAATCGCCAGACTTTGTGCAGGGCAGTCCCAACTCCCACCCATGTTGGTGTTCTTCATCTCTACCACCCACTGAAGCATAGTGACGAACGTCATTGAAGCCACTGTCTGCTCTTGTCAACTATTATGACTACTATCACTACTGTTGTGTGGATGCTGTCATTGCTGGCAGAAAAGATGTCGGTCCTGTTACTGTAGTTGCTGTTGACTTTGCCTCAGCCATTATCAGTTGTTGCTCACACCGTCCCCTCTCGATCTATCTGCTGAGGGGCTGCTGTTATCTTTGCCACTGTTACCGTGCTGTTGTCTTTACTGCTGTTGTTGTTGCTGGTTTTATCGTATCTCTGCCCTCACTGTATCGTGAATCTCACTGTGTCGTGCACCTTTAAATTTGCGGATTTCGTGATTGTGACTGCCTTGTTGTCTCTCTCCCTCACCTCTCTGCTCTCCCGAGTCTGCTCTAGCTCAGGCAACCCCCACCGCACAACACAGCAGAGTTACACCACGTGTTAGCTGCAAAGGTTATGTCAGTGACGATGAGTTGTATGAATCACTGATAAGAAACGCCAGAGAAGTTAGGTAATGTGAGGATTTTTAGCACAAGGGAAAACACTAGAACCTGCCACAGAGCAGTGGAGAAGCCCTCCTTCCTCGTCTGTAACCTGTCTCTGACCCAAAACATGGTGAGGAGTGAGGATATAAGAAATGTTTATGCTTTTGTGTTTTTATTGTTTTATTGTTGTTCTTTGTTATCAGAATTTTATGTCTAGAGAATGAAATGAACAAAGGGTGACATTTTTTGGACGGTGAAACACTACATTGGAAACAAAAGTAAAAACATAATTTGGAAGCTACGACCACCTGACACAATACTGAAGGTGCTAGTAATTTAGCAGCTGACTTTTTTAAATAGTGGTGTGTTTTGGACTGCTGGCGAATGGAAAATCAATCATCATCATTAAATGGAAATTGATTCACAATAGTTAACAATCAAAAATTGATTTGTAACCGAATCAGAAACTCAACAATCATTATCCGACTGATTTAGGATAATGGGCCAATTAACCACCACAAGAAATGAATGCTGAACATGCCAAACAAAGAACTAATTATTGTACTTGATTTATGTGAATATAAAATTGGGTCAGCCAGGATGAAACCAGCACTTCTAAATCAGTACAGTATTATACAGTATTTTTTTTGCAGATAGAGTCAATTCTAATTAGCCAATGTTGCATTGATTTTGGTTATTTTCAGCTCATTGCTTAATGCTGCTGCTGTTGTCATGCACTCTATGCAAAACACTGACGCAGGACCTCAGACATAAACGTAGCACTGCCATCAACAGTGTGGGCCTTTTGTACTATTTGTAAGAGAGACAACACAAATTCAGTGTAAATTCTCTCAAAGTAACAGGCATCTAATCTAATGAGTCACCATCAAGTTTCACCATCGAAACAACAGGGTATGGAAATAATATGAGGACACTAGAGCTGCTGCAGCTAGTGCTGCTGCACCAGCAGCCAAAACTCAACTCTGCATCAGAAGCGAATAGAAAATGCCCGGTTTCCAGGTGCCCACAAACCTTTTGGAATTTTGGCTCAGCTGATCTATTCATTTTATTCTCATTGGAGGTCAGCACTCACTCTTAATATGTTTGTCTTTTTGTGCCATGAAAAGTTAAGACCAACCGGCTCCACGAACCAGAAACGTCTCTTTTTCATGACATCTGATAGCGCTGCAGCCTGCCGGTGGGAGGCCATTTTCATATTTGTGTGTGCAGCCTCCTCAACCCGAGTGAGACGGTGTTCTCTGCTGCACAGGGCACAGTTTGTCCAGAAAGATCACACATGCTACCAGAAAAAGTTTTCATCTAGAGCCTCTCTTGTTGAAATTTTGGTTTTATTTGGTTTAGTTATGGCAGGCGTTGCACTACATTGAAGACTCAGTTTTTGGTTTACTCCCACTCAATGTTCAGAATAAACATTTTTTAGTTGTGAACAGATTTTACACTGCACTGTAGACACTAAAATTTCAGAAAAAATATATTGTTGGTTAGGTAAACACTGGTTCCTCATTTTTTCCATCTTTTGTTTAAACCTTTGTTTCCACCTTAATGAAAGCGAGATTAGGAAACGAAAAGAAACGGAATTGAAAAGCAGCATTTGTAAACCTCCATTTTGGATTGGTGTCATGTAATATTCTAATTTTCTGAGACACTGAATTTTATGCTTTCATAATCTCTGAGCCATATTTGTCAATATAACAACATACAAAAGCTTGAAATATTTCACTCTATGTATAATGAATCTATATAAAATAAGTTTTGCTGTCTGGAAAGACAAAAAACTGAACTTGAACGATATTCTAATTACATACTGGATGGGTAACTACACTAAATCATCCCTCAGTGTCAGGGGATCAAACACCATTCAAGCACTCAAAGTTTTAGAATTATTGAGAACGAAAAACATTGATGTGTCTTTCCTATCTGAGGCACCAAGACAGTGATACCTTCATTTGCAGGTTCCCTGGCTTTTCTGCCTTCTTCTAATTGCACTTTGGGTGAAGAGTTGTCATGTGCCTGTGCAGATTATTTGCGGAGCCTGCTCTATACACTATTTTCACCTTGCACAAGGTACACTCTGCCTTTTTGCTGCCTACGGCATTGAAGCTGGTCCAAATTCTACTATGTTTCCTGCCGCTTCATTTTCTCACCATGTTTTGTTTGTCTCTTGCTCGTTCTTCCTTCCTGTCCCTGTAGCCCGCCCCTACTGCTCTGTGTGTGGACACACTGTTGCCACCACACATCTTGACCAATCACCTGTGGCCTACACCAAATAGAGTAAAGTAAATCGGCTCCCAATGACGAGCCAGCTCCCATCGTTCACTTCAAAGAGGGCAAGTTGCTTTATCGACATGCAGTACTGTACGATTTTCATTATCAATGGAGACTTTACTGTACATGGCTGCACCGACACCCAGAGACCAACGTGGCATCTCTAAAAGGTATATTACAGTGTTCAACTTTCTCTCTGTGAAAGAACTGAGTCAGATACTATGTTTTCCTTAAATTAAAGTTGCGACGTAACTCTAGTTTTATCTTGGCTCCTTGTATGCAGAGCAGCCCTTGCAGAAGAGGCTTGCAGTATTTCTTGTGGTACTAACTGGGCAGAGGGAGGACGAGCTGATTCGTATGCCAATGTTGTAGTGGGATGATTGGTTGTCAGAAATCAGAAAGATTTCAGTCTTAGAGGTCAGAGGCTGAGTTGGAGATGGTGAGACAAGTGGAGATCCACCCAGATACAGTGGGGTCATCTGGTGCATGGTCAAGGAGAGCTGGGTGTCATCATCATAGCAATGGTATGAGAGGCCATGCGAGCAGATGACTGGGCCAAGGGAGGTGGAGTACACTGCAAAGAGAAAGGGCCCAAGCGTTGACCATTGGAGCACGACTGTGGGGAGTGGATAAGAGGAGGAAGTGTGCCCTTGCCTGGAAACTTTGAAGGAGCGCCCGTTTAGATATGAATTCAACCAGGAGAGTGTGGTTATCAGGATATGGTGGTGCACTGCATTGAAAGCAGCTGATAGGACTAGGAGGATAAGCACTGAGAAATGCCCTGCAGAAATAGCAGCCCTCAGAGCTTCTGTCACAGACAACCATGCTATTTCAGTGGAGAGGTCGTGTTTAAAACCTGACTAATTATGGTCAAGAAGGATGTTGTGCATGAGGAAGTGTAAGACCTGAATGAAGACCACCCTTTTAATGGCTTTCAAAGGAAAGGATGGAAGAGAAGCTGGCCAGTAAATCTCAACTTGAGTTGGATGAAGTGAGGGTTTCTTGAGCAGGTGCACCACCTGGGCATGCTTGAAAGAGTCAGGAAAGGTTCCAGAAGCCAATGAGGAATTGATAACAGGCATGACAGCTGGCACAATGGCAGGGGAGATGTTTTGTGGGAGATTTGTAGAAATACTACATACGAATAAGGAGAACTGATACCTCAGTCTCTTAGATGTAGAGAGAGATGCACCCTTGGCCTTAGGAGACTGACTGACAATGAGTGGTGCAGAAAACGGGTTGCTAATAGGTTCCACCTTTTCTGTGAAGAACAAGGTGAGGAAGGCAGCAGAATTTGCTGGTGGTGGATGTGGAGGATTAAGCCGTGACTTGAAGGTGGAAAACAGTTTGCGGGTATCTTTTGTGCTGTTGATTTTGCTGTTGTAAAAAGTAGATCTGGCAGCACAGACACTGGAGGAGAAGAAGGCCAGGAGGGACTGATAGACTTTGAGGTTGCTTGAATCCTTGGTTTTAAGCCATTTTCGGACTGCAGCTCTAGGGGTGCTGCGTAGCTCCCATATGATGTCAGTTTGCCACGGCTGAGGTGGGTGGGAGTGGGCTGCCTCGGTGGCCAGAGGACACAGGCATGAGGGCAAAGTAGAATAGAGACACTCTGTGGCCTTGAAGGTGCAATGGGGCAGCATTCAAACCCTTAACTTTCCACATGTGAACTTGTACCAGATCAATGTATTCGATTGCACTCTCAACAAAATAACGCTCTAGCATTAGCTAGTTTATAGTGATCAGTACAAAATACTGTAGTGACCCTGCTATAATGTTCCTGTTAAAATGTTTAAGGGTCACTGTCTGGTAGGTATGTGAATGGATGAGATGGCGAGGCTTCCGGTGTGTGTGTGTGTGTGTGTGTGTGTGTGTGTGTGTGTGTGTGTGTGTGTGTGTGTGTGTGTGTGTGTGTGTGAAGAGCAGAGAGAAAATCACAGCTGTTTTGGGCCATGAACATAAAAGCATGCATGGAGCTGTCCTTCGTTTCATCATTTCAGCCATTCTCAAATCTTTCCAATAGCGATGGAGGTGTGTGGGGGGGGGGGGGTGCCCACCTGACCAAATTAGCTTGGATGCTCCTGCGTACATCATCTGTACCCAGCAAGAAGCCCAGCCGAGACTAGTGACTAGATAGACAGATAGACCGACTACCGTACAGGGGCCGTATGCTGGAGGGAGTGAGAGCATATGCTTCATATGCCAGCAGAAACGTAATTACAAAACTAAATTAGCAGCACAGGCTGACACAAAAGGACACACAAGCTCTGCACTGTGCTCGTCACCCAAACTGGTGCGTAACAGATAACCGGCAAGAGCGCGGACGCCACAGTTAACAAGCTACGCACCATGTGCTGAGGGAATACAAGCTTACCCAGCCCGCACCAACAGAGGTTGTGACACTAACACTCGCCTGCTATTACAGCTTCAGATGCCGGCGGGAGGAAGCGCGTACGCCTTCTACGCCAGCAGAAAAAAACGAAACAAAAAATAACTACCGCACTGTGGTTGGCATCAAAACCAGGGTTCTCAACCGGACAACCAAACCAAACCAGTGTAAAAGCGGCTCAGTGCTTCTCGGGCGGGCCTTTCTTCTCAGAGCAAGGGAATAATCGAATGCGTGCCAATGGAAGATATAGGCCAGGGGTCACAAGTCACGTTTGTGGTATACATACACGCAATGCACATGTGCGGGGAGGGTTTAAGTTGGTTACAAAATAAAACATGTTTTGGCGAATTTATAATCCTTTAATTTTCCTTTAAGGATAATTAAAAGTTAAAATATTACTTTGATTATCAATAACTTGTACATGAAACAGACCAATATGATTAAAGCAGAAACACACACACACACACAGTGATGTCAATGTCCCAACAGGAAATGACTCATTCGGGCGTTTGATTTTGTTGCTGCTGATGACATCACAGCTGCTCTCCTGCCAGGGTGTGTGTGTGTGTATGTGTGTTGGTGTGCATGTTTATATGCTACTCCTCCTCCTCCTCACTATGGTCTCAGTCATTGTTATCATCTGCTGTTAGACTCGGGACTTCACCGATCTCCTTAGTATGAGACTAACACAGCTATGAACTTTGACTGGACAGGACTCAGCTGTCGATAAGAGTTGGCTCACACAGACACACACTCATCTGTATGAGAATCAGTGTTTGTGTGCATGTGTGTTTCTGGGACACCGTTGCCAACTGAGATACCATGGAAACACATATCTCTAACATCCCTAGTGCTAGCCAGCAAACCATGAGACCATCATTGTGACAGCTCATTTTTGAAGATGACAGCCAAAATACGTAGACACAGTCACTCATTCCTTCACCTTTTCCCACATTTCAGTCCAGCACTGCCTCTGTCACTTTGTGTGCCTGACCAGCACCACTACACTCATTGTCATTCCCCATCTGGCTCCGTCCTTCTTTTACATAGATATGACATCACATAATTACAGTGCTAGTATCATCAATACTGACACTTTTCAACGCTCTGTTTCACTTTTTTGTTTGTTTGACTGCTCCCAAAATGGGAATCAAACCTGTGACCCTTAGGTTACACATTCAAGTGCTAAACCACTAGACCACAGCTGACATTTATTTCATTGTTATTCATATCCTGTTTTATTACTTGTGTCATCTGTGAGCAGGAATGGATGTGAGGAATGGATCAAAGTGAGATTGCACAAAACAACACACCAAAATAACATTAAAATGAGTGCCTCATCCTCTGGTTTCTGTAGAGGTTGATGATTGGCCCATCAGTTCAAACAAGTGTGTTGGAGCAGGAAACAATTAAAACATGCAGTGCAGGGGTACTTGAGGACTGGAGTTGAGAAACACTGCCTTGGAAGATGCATCCCTTGGGGAGGTTTGCTTCGGGAAATGCTGGCCACAACAGCTGCGGGGGAACAATTGGAGCGAAGTGCCTCGCTCAAGGGCACTACAGCCGTAGGAGATTCAAACCTGTTAACTGTGGGCTAAGAAGCCAGGTCCTTAACCACTGGACCATGGCTGCAACTGAAAAATTGGCTTTAAAAGTGCTCATTATTTATGATTTCCAGTTGACATAGAATTTTGCCGAGGATACCCAGTGTTCCCTATCCTAGGCCAATATTCTTGTAGTATAACTTCCATATGAACCATCCATCCAGGGCTGACCACCCAACACCCACAGTTGTGGATAACTCTTCTACATATTCGGGATGTTCTGGATAAACTTTCTTACTGCTTTCTAAAAATTGTGGTTTTTCCAACCTATGGTGTGTCCCAGACACAAAACCTCTCTCATGCTGAGATCATTAAACCTGCAACCACTGACGTCACCTCCTGCTCCTTCATCTCTTCTCTCATCATCAACATCATCATCATCATCACCATCATCACCATCACCACCAGGTTTTCCGTGCACGTGTCAACCTACCTGTGCCTGTTGGTGGCGCGTGCTCCCTGCCCGTGTCCGCCAGCATATAAACTGTAGGAAGCGCGCGGTGAGAACGCGCTTTCAGTGTGGCCGCAGGTCCAGAGCGCGAGCAGCAGCAGCAGCAGCAGCGCGGCCATCGCGCGCACAAATAGACAATCAATATAGACAATCGATACTCGATCAGAACCTGAGCAGCTCCGTATCTGGCGTCTCCAGAGCCAAAAGTAAAGTTTGCACCAAGTCCTCCGGACCCATGATCCAAACTCTCACTCGACCAGGTCTCAGTCCCTGGTCCCGTTCTGCGCTCCGCTCCAGGGTCCGGTCTGCCTCTCAGCGGTTTTGGTTCGGTTTTAAACCGGCTTGATCAGCTCAGAATTCGTCAATCACAACTTTTCACATGAAACAAAGGGAAGAAGAAAACGTTGCGACAGAGTATGCAGAGGGCAGCTGCTCCTCCTCTTCATCACCGCTCCTCCTCTTCTTCATCACTGCTGCTCCTCCTCTTGATCACCTCCCCCTCCGCCCAGCGCCACCACCACACCCGACCCCGCCCCTCCCCGAGGAGAACCAGGTCAAACGCAGCTCCACAGTCTCACCTGAACTGCCTGACCTTTGCCCCGAAATGAACCTCACAATGACCGGTGGAATGTGGGGACACTCACGATTCATACATCTGATTTAGCATTGCAAGATTACAACATCTGCTGCCTTAGCCTGGACAGAATGAATAAATTCTAACAGTCTACAGTCAAGTAGGACGTTTGTTTCTGGAAGTCATTTTGAATGGCAGTCTCTCAACACTGCATTAAGAGAGGCAACTAAATCCACCAGGCCTCAGTGTCTGTTCGACCCCCCCCCCCCCACACACACACACACACACACACTTCCCACTAGCACTAACCTTGACTTAACCTGGGTGGGGGGAATGGGATAAATGTAATGTTGGGTTTTTTGTTAAACAAATCATATGAAATTACTCAAATTACCGTAAACCATGAGTAGCATCAACTTGTAAACACAAGTTTACAATATCAGCAAACATATTATCTGACCTTTAGGAGTCATATCAGTTATTATTAATTATTATATTGTAGGATCAATCTCTTTGCTCTGCTGTGAGATGAAAAGTTGCTGTCATAGAGAGGAATGAATATTTTGTCCTCACAGTGGCCTCTCAGATGTGATTTTGAACTTAAAATTCTGATTTAAGTTAAACTTTAAAAAAAAATATTTCTATATCTTTCTAATCTTTCTTCCAATAATAGGGCAACATGTTGGAGCAGTTGCTATTTCTGCCTCTCTGCAAGAAAGTTGGCCCGTGACCCGGTTGTGGGCACTCTTGCACTCTTATTAAAAAAATGCATGTTAAGGTCAATATGTGTGTGCGTGTGTGTCCTGGTTGGGTTGTCCTGATTGTATTCCCTGCTTTCACCTTATGTGCACTGGTGATCTTTGTCTCTTCTGGTCATGAAGTCAAGGTTTTGCTGGATCTTACCCTCTGCAAAAAATGCAAAGTAAAGCCTTCACCTCGTCATCCATCCACCAGTCCAGTATATTCCTGCTGGCCTCCATCCTTCTTGAAACAGCTCCAGGTTTCGGAAACATAGGAAATAAACAGTGGGCTTGCAGCTGGATGCCGGGTGAAAACATGCTTTGAGTGCTTTGAGAGATGTTCAGACCATGGCCAATAGTCCCGGGACCACTCAAAAAAAAAAAAAGTAAAAAAATGTATCAGTCAACCTATCTATCTATCTATCTATCTATCTATCTATCTATCTATCTATCTATCTATCTATCTATCTATCTATCTATCTATCTATCTATCTATCTATCTATCTATCTATCTATCTATCTATCTATCTATCTATCTATCTATCTATCTATCTATCTATCTATCTATCTATCTATCTATCTATCTATCTATCTATCTATCTATCCATCCATCCATCCATCCATCCATCCATCCATCCATCCATCCATCCATCCATCCATCCATCCATCCATCCATCCATCCATCCATCCATCCATCCATCCATCCATCCATCCATCTATCTATCTATCTATCTATCTATCTATCTATCTATCTATCTATCTATCTATCTATCTATCTATCTATCTATCTATCTATCTATCATCTATCTATCTGCCTGCCTGCCTGCCTGACTGCCTGCCTGGTTGTCTGTCTGTCTTAATGAAAAGTACCATTATTTTTAACCTAAGTTATTTTAAATGCCAGTTCATAACACACGTTGTGTCTAGGCACTTAGAACGTGAGCAATAACATGTCGAGAAGTGACATAGTGAACACCCCCTGTCCTTAGACCCTTGCAAAAGCTGAGGAACGACTCCCTAGGAAAACCTTGACAGCAAAAAAAAGGTAGGGGGAAGGTAGGGAAAAACTGGCGGATGGTTCCACAGTAGCCGAAGGTCCGGGCTCCAAATCTAGACTTAGAGGGTCTAGATTGGAAGCACAAGCCCATCACACCTCACACAGGCAGAGGCTATGGACCCACAACGCACTGCAGCACACTGCAGTCCAGTAGGCAGTGACTAGCCAGCTGCAGGTAGCTGCTAACCAGCAGCTGGCACTAAATGGCTAACAGCCCAAATCCAGCAGCGCACAGCTGCCATAGCTCACCTCCTAGGCAGTCTCCTATGACCTCCCCACATTATTGAATGACCTTATCGAGATGACATCATGGCTGCATTGCCACACCCAGGCCAGACTTGGTGAGAAGCAGTGAGGTTGCGCCAATCATAGCCACCCGGTTCAACTGTTGGACAAAAGGTGTGGTTATTGACCAGGAACCATTCTCCGCAGACTGACTCGACGAATTGCCATCCACATTCATCGGCCTGTTTAAAGTCCTGAATATCATTGACTCATTGGCAGTCCAACTCAAGACCCACAATTAGGGTCCACCCCACATTCCACATTTCTAAGATCAACCCTGTTCAGGAGAGTCCATTGGTCCCCACTGCTTCCAACGCTCTTTGTATCCAGCATCTGGGAATGGTACGGATTGGAACCATACTGTACTGTGGGTTAGATGATGCTATCGTATAGCAGCAACAGAAGGTGTCTAGAGAGAGCACAAACCATACAGATGACATGGAGTGTCTGCCAGGACCATTTATGCATGTAAGGTGATGATGAGGTAATTAAATGTTATTTTGTTGTCTGTGGTGAGTCTGAGGTATTTCAACTGCTTAACCTGTTAAACTGCTTCGTTGTCTCTGGGAATGTGAGCCAGTCCAGAGAGAGCTGTACAGTATGTGAGGTGTGAATGAACATTTCGCTAGTTTTGTCCACATTCAGCTCAACAAGGTTGTGAGTACACCATTGGGTGAAAACGGAAACTTTTAATATGCAGCGACACACTCAGATGCACACAGACATACACACACAGATACACACACACACTCAGACCACCCAGACACCATCACTCAGTCTAAACAGTTTCAGTTTCATGGAGCTGTTGTTAAGCAGCTTTGCATCAAACACACACTCACATTCCAACGCCACAGCTTCAGGTGTCTGACACACGTACACACTCACACACACGCACACATGCTCACACATGCACACACACACACACACTCACAACAGTTGAGGTCAGAGGATATGTTTTCGTGATCTTTGTGATTAGCAGTAGGACCTGAAACTGGATTGATATGATCCCTGGTCCCTGTTTTGATCTTATATGAACAATAATGGTGACTTTAAAGCAAAAGAACTCACATGTGCTGAATTCTCTGTGTAACTACAATAAATAAACTCAGGTCTTCACCCATGAAACAACAGAGATATGAAATATTTTTACAGGGTACAGCCATGACAGAGTTAATCAGGAGTGAATGAGCAGCGAAGATTTAATGTCATGGAGAGACAGTTTGTGTTCATCATTGTGGGTGGAAAAACTCACACAGTGGAAACACCCTGACACAGAGTGATGTTTTGGATGAGAGGCAAAATGTCTTCAAGAAGCCTTTCAAAAGTCAAGTTGCTAGTTTTTAACACCTAAAACTAACATGTCCCAGATGACTGAGAACCTTCACAGACACTCACACATGTGCTGTACGAGGTGTGTGTTGAAAACGGGTTTCTAAGCTGAAGACACTGCAACAAATACGAATAATTGTCTTTCACCCCGTCATCAGTGATGAAGAGTTGGGACTCAGAGAGAAAGAGTGAGAGGCCTCTGAAGAAGAGTCAGGGGACTGTGAGAGGGGGACACAGAGTCTGAACTTGGTTTGTTTTTTGAGAACCATTTGAGGGACAGTATCCAGACTCCCCTGAGGTGACATCAGCATGCAACACATCCTTTGCCTGCAGGCTTAGGCACGGCTTGCCCCCTCACTGTGTCTCAGCTATAAAATAGCTGATTACCTGATTAGCCTGCAGACAAAACCTCTGGGCAAATGGTGAATCTTTGTCCTGGAGTCTCAAGCATCAATAAATTAGCTATCCCAGTAATAAACCAGTCACAGCACAGGCATAAAACCATAAGAGAGGTCTGGAGGGTCAACCCCGAGTTTTTACAATGACAGTCAGTGGGGTCAGAGTTCAGAGAGAGGATAATGTGAGGTCTGACCAGGATCCAGGTAGAGCTGATCCAGGTTCAGCACAGCAGCCCTGATCTCGCTGGAGCATGGCTCAGCTCTCTTTCTTTGAGCATTTGTGTGTGACACACTCCCCTGATTCAGCATGAACTCTGGGTGAAATCAATCGTGGGTTTCCAGGAATGTGTGGGAATGTGCAAGAGTGAAAGTGGGTCAGGAATTGTGGGCTCAAATCAGAACAACAGAGAGAGATGACAGTGCTGACATATGCTCACATAAATATAAACAAATATATCCAAGCATATGTGTGTATAAATATATAAATACATCTATTAATACCTCCAAGAAGTATAAATTAAGCTTGCTGCCACGGTGTGCACCCCCCCTATGTTTCTTTTCATTACTGAGATGAAAGATCAGATTCCATCAGCTATGAGGGAACGCTCATATCATAAAAATGGGCCTTCATCCCAATTGGGATGAAAACCCTGATTATGTTCTGCACTTGGAGATTTCCTCCAGCAGGTGGAGGTTTCCTCTGCGGGTGGATGTTTTCCAGAGTGAGTGGTTTCCTCTGTGGGTGGAGGTGTTGGTGCAGCTCCCAGCAGCTGTAGGTGGGGTTCATATTTAGTCTGAGTCCACATTGAATCTAAGCTCAACACACAGTTACTGGAGGCTGAGTTCACGTCACTCTGGATTTTCCACTCCACTCCATCACCTCCCCCACCTATCCCCACAGCCTTCCAGCCTTCCTCTCTCTACCTCCCCCAACTCTGTTTATTTAGCTTCCTTTTCTTTTCTCTCTGCTGCTCAACCCCAGGTGCAGAAGAAAAACCTAACGGCCGTCATAATACTGCTACTATGATGCAGATCAAGCAGATCATCATCATCAGAGCTTAACAGTGAGACCAAACCTCAAAACACCCACAACCTTCTCACCAAACCCAGAATCAAACATCACTGAGAGCTTGATAAGAAACTGAAACTGTTTGTTACTCAGTTCTTAAAGAAAAGACATTGACTCACGATAAATGTTACTCAAATGAACATCTCTTTCCTGCTTTTCTGATGAAACTCTCATCAAGTTTCGTTAAAAATCACTTTGGGTTACATGTTGAGTGTGTTGATTCAGCAGCTCAGTCTCTGTTTCTGACTGTGTAGAAATCAAATGTCCTCCTCTGCCCGGCCCCCGGCAGCTGGAAGTCATTACGCACCCCCCTCCCCACCTCCTTGCGTGCACGTGCGTGTCCGCGTGCGCACACACTCACACATACACACACACACCCTGACTGTGTTTTCAACACATTATAAATCCCATCAGTACTCACAGCTGAAAAACTGTGAGCCAATAACACAGCAACAGAACCCAGAACCCTCTGGTTCTGTGAGCACAACACAGAAAACACAGAGATAACACTGGGTTAACGCTGAAAAAACACTGGACCAACAGCAAAATTACACCAAGCCTAATAGACATATATAACACAGAGGACACTGAAACAACACTGAGACAACCTTGAGACATAGCCGAGAACACAGAGGCAACACTGAGACAATACTGAGGATGAAACAACACTGAAGTAACGTCGAGACACAAGCAAAACTGGAGACAACACAGAACCGACAGCAAGAAAACAAACACTGAGAATCAAGAGGAAAGACTGGAACAACACTGAAACAACTGAGACAACACTGAGTACACAGACAACAACAGAACAGAACAGTGACCAGACATACAACACTAAGACAAAGAGACAAAAAGACAACACTGTAAGAACACTGACTGAACACAGAGACAACACTGGAGCCTATGTTATACTTCCCCGTCAACACAATTGACAGAGTATGCTGTCACCTTGATGCCGTCAGGTGCCTTTCAGACTTCCCTCTGACTATGTCCCACGGGGATGCAAAGCAATTCTCTTCCAAAACACTAGGGGGAGTGGAGTTCCTGAAGGGGCTGAGGTGAAGTTCAAACTCTTTGGTTTCTGGTTTTGCTGCTCCTGTCACAATGACCACACAAAGTAAAGTGTGTGGATTCATATATAGTCGTTTTGTTGCAAACAAAAACCCACTGATTTAAAAACAAATTTTGTTGTTTTGTTTGTCGTGTGGGGGAGAGGAGCAACACAAATGCTCATACCTGCACACCTCCTCAATCAGATGCTTCTCTACTTGCTCCATCCTGCACAAATCTATACATGCTTTGTATCACCATATGAATGACTTGAAAAACGATTGTCTAACAAAATGGACAACCCCATAAAGCAAACAGCCAGAACCAACGCTGAACCATAGACCAATCATAGCCCATGCATTCTGTGTCGATTCACGCCAGGTGACACAGGAGGGGCCACATAGGGGTATGCTTCAACGCAGAGGCTGTGTTTCAAATACAATGCTTAAGGGAGCACTAGAGCAGACCCTCTCACACATGTACCTGAAACCAGTATTTACATTGGGCTTAGATAGGTAAGAGACGTGTGAATGAGATCCAGAGTGTTCTGAATGGGCTTGTTTCAAACCGTTTCATGGCCTAGTCTAAAAAAGTCTAAAAAAATAAGCCTGCTCAGCTCAAACACAGGACTTGCGACATATTCCCAAAAAGTTAACTAGCCTACACCCTTATTTGTTGCACAATCTCAAAACACTATAGGAAAAACAAGAGACCAATACCATGTCTGCCAGCTGGCTGAAAAGAAATTAGACGGCAGCTGATGGGGATGGTGAGGGGATCGTTGTGTACATGTAGTGTATACAACGAGGCCCTTGGTTATGGCCATTTACAGTACAGTCCTAGTACTCCAAGTGTTGGCAGTGCAGGTGTGAACAAGTATCAACTAGCTGTTTAGTAAATGGGCATCTGTGAAAGGGCTTGATTGACTCCAGGAGCATCAGGCTGGCCACTGTGTATGAAACGGGCAAAACAGAGCGTACTGAAACACGAGTGACACGGACAGAGAGACACAACACAAAAACACTACACATTAAAAAGTGATACAACGCTAAAATACTGAGAGCATGGTGACAATAGAGACACCACGAAAGAAAAAATGAAATAAACATGAAACAACATGGCGATAGCACTATAAACAGATGCAATACATACAGGAGCTGCAGGTGAGGTTTCAGCGGAGGGGACATACCCTGCGTCATTAATGGTCTGACATCTGGAGGGTGGTGGGTGGTGGGGGTCAACAAATTCCGCAGCACGAACATTAAAGGCACCCTGCAGGGATAAAACAGCTCAGCTAGACTGGTTTGAAACTGAAAACAGCAGGAGTGGCTTTTCATAGGCTGAATCATCAGCTCCTGAACGAGGTTTATATCCGCCTTTCAGCCAAGAGCTATTATGAAGCTGCAGAACTTGACAGGAAGGGATGCTTTCACATGAGGATAGTCTGGGACCTGGGTCCCAAACGATCCATCGAGCACAATGGGTTGTGAAAAGATTTCACGTCTTCACGGAGCCGTTACGAGTCCTTTTGGAGGGAGGACCGTGGTCTCCTGGACAACATTGTGCAACTACAACGGCTGTCCACTTGGGGCGCTATTGCTGCAATGAACACTGACCAGGAAGGAAAGAACGAGAAAATGAAGCAGCGGCAGCTGTTGAAACTGTTGCTGCGTCGCTCTCTGGCCGAATTCCAGTCCGACCCCTCTCGACTCACTGACGCAGAGGCGCATACACGGGAAGTCCATGAGTGCTGTGTGAGTGCTGATCCACTGTCCGATCATGACGTCAGCAAGTCAGTGAATGAGCCCCTCATGCCCCCTACTATGAGTCAGCATAGATGCTGACTTACCATAAGAAAATTACACAAAGTTCACAGCATTATGAAGTCACATACAGGGGATGCCAAACAGTTTCAGTTGAGCATGAACATGAACACAGCTGCAACTTCCCAAGGCTATTTCTCCATAATTCCTTATGGCCAGTCATGCAATAATTATTTCATAATGATATATTTTTTAATATTGTGTGCTCGTATACTGTAAATCAGAGGTCAGTGTCAACAACATGCTATTATCAGGTTAATGTGGAGAAAGAAAGTTCCATTCATAACATCTCACACACTTACAGCTGACGTCACTGAAGTTGGGGAGGGTTCAGGGCTTAAGTCTTTAGGGGGCAGACTGGAATTGGGCCTCTGCCTCTTTCTGTCTTTCTCTCCATTTTTCTCCCTCCGTCTCTCACTCTCTCTTGCCCCCCCTACACTGCATGAGCTTTAATGCCTGCCTGAAATTCTGGACTACAGGACTTGAGCGACTATCCAGCTCTGGTGTGAAAGCAACGTAGACTGTGTTCGAGTTCCAGGACTGGAACACTCCCTCACAGCTCTGAGCAGAACAACAGAAAGTCTGTGTAAGACATGTGTAAGCCATTAATTTAACATTCATTTAAAGGGACAATGTGTCATATCTTTTGTTTTTTATTTCTCGAATCAATGTCAGTTTGTCTATATGTTATCATTAGGTGTGTGGGAAGGCATGTGAGGTGAGCAAGGTGATGGATTATCTCAAGGCAGCTGATGAGATCTTTATCTTTTTTATCCGGTTTCAAGGTGTCATCTTGCTGAGACCAGATCTTTGCCGTGTATTCCAAAAACCCACATGAGTAGCATTGGAACAGTCAAGGTGGAACTTCTTATTTATAATGCAGTGCAAGTCCTCCGGTTTAGCATTTATGTATGTATGTATGTATGTATGTATGTATGTATGTATGTATGTATGTATGTATGTATGTATGTATGTATGTATGTATGTATGTATGTATGTATGTATGTGTGTGTGTATGTATGTGTGTATGTATGTGTGTATGTATGTGTGTATGTATGTATGTATGTATGTATGTATGTATGTATGTATGTATGTATGTATGTATGTATGTATGTATGTATGTATGTATGTATGTATGTATGTATGTATGTATGATACCTGTAAGTGTAAATGGAGACACGTCTAGAGTCTGCGGTTTTCATTAAGACCGTTAACTGGAAAATACAAAAGTTTTGTGCAGTATAAACTGGAACTGGCCTCTACAAAGAAGATAGATAGATAGAGGTGGATCCTCCACGTCTCCCACCTCTCACTGTGGAGAGCAGAGAGAGGAAGAGACACAGGGAGAAATGGCAAGGAAGCGAGGGAGAGGCTGAGGGAGGTAGGGTGGGTGAGTAGGAAAGATGAATGGGAGGGCTGAGAGGTGGCTGAGAGGGAGGGAGAGACAGGGAAAGAGGGATACACAGTGGTATGATGGATGGGCTCGGGCAGACAGGGACAGATGTGCACAGACATGTCTGTCTGTCTGCACATGCATAAACAAGCAGCTTTGAAGGAGGAAGACAACCCACCAATGTGCTTCATCCCCCCATCTCGGTTGATGCTGATTGGCATTGGGCGGTGCGTACGTGGATGTTTTTGTTAACTGTTGTGTGTGTCCTTGTGTGGAGGTGTAGCAGAACATGGTACACAGCTGCAGTGGAGGAGGGCAGCAGGGGGGCATGGCGGTCAGCGCAGCTACAAGGCCAAAAACTCATTTTCATCAGGAAATGTCTGAAGCCATTATTTTAATAGGGTGACAATATATATCATTGTTCTTTGAACTTCTAGTGCAAATGTTTCACCAATATGGAAATATTTCTACCCTTGGTGTTTGCACAGTGGAGTTTGAGCGTTTGAACCTTCAATGTGCTTGTCTGTTTTGAAGCCAAAGTATACACAGATAGCACTTCATGCACCCGGTTTATCCCAGGTGCATGAAGTGTGCACGTTTAGTTAAACGTAGTGAAAGTTGCTGCAGCTGCCATTCTCTCCCCGGGTCTATTTCTCTCTCCCACATCTACCGGGCCTTACCAGAGTCAGGTGAAACATTTGTTAATGATAACAAAAATAGTTTATACAGTGTCCTCAAATTTCTTTTTGATATTGTCCCATTTCTTTTTCACTTACTGAGGATTCCATTTTTCTTGCAGGTCCAAGCCAGTAGTAAGTACAGAGTGTAGCAAAATAAATAAAAAATAATTAAACAAATGAAAAAAACCTGATTCAAACAAATTGAAATGGACTCAAATGAAATACAGTACAATACATACAAGACATATCTTCCAGAAAACATTTACAAGACTGGGATTTTACTTAACATAAAACATATTAGAAACACCACCCACCAGCTGCTGAATTAGGATAAACCTCTCAGTTTTGCCAAATTGAGTTTTTCTGGTCCCCTGAATTTTCACATATCTGGCCTTTCATTCTTTTTATTCTGTAATACTTACATTCAATACTTACATTTTGGACTTTTTTCCCACCTGGACTTTGTCTGCTTGCGGATACACCTTCAGGATTGAGCAACAGGCCTCAAGAAATGCTGGGATACGCAAGCCATGGAGGATACATGTGATGCATCTTTCAAAAACAAATGAATGTCAATATGAAGGTGCATCTAGAAAGGCCTTCTACATGGGACAGACCTTATCATGATGCTGTGACATCTCAAGTAAATGTAACAAAGTAAATGCAGTGTGTTTCTAGCCAACTCACAACCCAACAAGCATCAATTACAAATGCTGAGTGATCCAGCAAGTAGCACACAATGGAAGACCATCACTTACTTGCGGAAAGACATGCTATTGCCTTCAGAACAAGGATGTGAAAGTTTTGGTGGAGCTGGAGGTGTATTTCTGCATGCTCCTACATGCCAAACATGCCAGGCAGAGTGGCTATAAAACTGTCGTGATAGTGAGTGTCACAGTCCTTTGCCTAGGGAACTAAAAAAGGATGAACAATGCAGGTCATAGGTCATACAGTGGTGTCACATTGCACCATGGCATGATGCATCGCTTTTTCAGAAAAAAAGCAAATTACCAAGCAGCAGTTTGGAGACACTGCCCGGAAGGACAAGAAGGGACAGGCAAAGGACATGTAAATGGCTTCCCCAGGCAACAGACACCTACTTTACAGTTCCAGGGCCAACTAAGTGTCAACTGGTGTGGGGCGGTAGATATGTGAGTAGTGTAGTGTAAATGTAAGACGATTTAGATGTGTTTGTTTTCCGTAATAGTTTATGTAAATGGCTGTGTATTTGGGTTATTGATTATGTTTGTATACATGGGTCTGTCATGTTGATAGGCAGTGGATCCTGTCCCACAGTCATTAGCTGGGACCCTCTAGGCACCATTTTAACAACCGGGGCGCTGCTGTTCTGATGACTCAACACTGTTTGCTGAGATGGGTGCATAAAGAACTACATCTGAGACACCTTGCCACCTTGAGTGGGAGAAAAAAGGTCAGAATTTGGACATCAGTCCGTAACACATGCAAGTCCTAACTCAGGTGGGGAAGATCACATTGCTTTTAAAATAAGTAGTCATCCTTCATCTTTAAAACTGTCAGGTTAAACAGAAGGATTTGGTTCTGATTGGTTCTGATTGGTTCCGCCTCACCTGTCTCACCCTCAGTCTCACTCTGAGAGCAGCTGGAAGCCCACCCCAGTCCTGATTTATTGAGCTATTGAGTTGGTGTGGAGTTGGGACCTCAGTCTTGCCCTCCCTTTCCCTCGAATTTCCACTAGAAGCATCATTCAGCTGCCATAATGCAACACAGTTGTATGGCAGCTGCATGGAGCCTGGCGAGCCAGGTGAATTTGTGCGATATCACATGATCCTGCGATAAAGGACTGTATAAAAGAAACAACAATAGTCAATAGTTAACTAAGCCTCTCAGACTTCATCTTGTGGTTTTCCACTTCAACCTTGTCCATGGTGAAAATCAACAATGTAACCCTATGGCTGTTTGACTTCTGACCTGGTACCACCAGTTATGACGTAGGGTTGTGACGTATATGTTTTATTTTGAAGGTTGACGGAAGTTACATGGTGATACTGTGGTGCAATCTGATCTGTTGAGCTTGACGCCGTGGTGATACTCTCATCGTTTTGAATGGAAGCTATTAGCTGCTGCTTCCAGTGGAAACAATGGGCCAGCCTGGTGTTAGTCTTTCAGCTCTGTAGTTATTTCTCCGGTCAGGCATACAACTCTGCTCTCCACTCTTATTTTGACAAGCTGACAAGCTCATTTTTGTCAGCTGTCATTACAACCCAAGATAATAAGTATATCTGTCTTGAAAAGGTAAAACTTTAGTGTGAATACATTTCCCTGAGGACGAGATCGTGATCTGAAACTCTGCAGGACCCTGAGAAGAAGAGTGAAATCAAAGAGCTGCCAGTGTTTGAGTTAGAACACAGTTAAAATAAACAGGAAGTCCTCTGTGATTACAACGAAGGCAGCCCAGATGTAAACACCAAGGTCTCAGCTGGTCAGTGGAGGCATTGCTGCAGGGCAATGAACACAGCAGTAACCCTAACCCGCAACAACCTAGGTTAGCCCATTGTTGTCTCATTTGATTACTGAAGTGGTCGATCATCAGAATTACCGATGACAAAGTATTTCATAAAATTGGTGAAAAATAATATGATTGATGTTATTACAGTAAACATGATTCCTTTTAGGTTCATTCAGGTAATGGTTGAATTTTAAATGGAATGATGAATCTGAGTGTGCATGGGTTTGAATAGATTAGGCGAATTGACCCATATTTATTACAATTTTTTTATTTGTGCTTTTCACCTTTGATTTCCTTTCTTGCGTGTGATCTTGTTCTTCTCTCTAAGAACTTTGGTTCCAAAACAAACATTTCTTTCACTCAAATTATTAAATGAACTTAAACTGCATAATTGACTCTGATAGCAGCTATACACCATACCGGTGTACCTACGGTACACTGGTGTGCCATGAGGTAAGTCCGGGTGTGCTGTGGGATTTTGTGATAACCATACGTCATTATTGCAGTACGTGTTATGAAGTCTATTTTGCACAATGGGTGTGGCTTGACATTTTTACACAACAAGTGTGGGAACCACTGCTCCATACTATCCTTTTCAAACAGGTCAATAACGACACAGCTCTGCTTTAAAGCTATAAACAAACGGGCAGTGATGTCCAACATCTGGACGCCATGTACTCCAGGTTTTACTGTTGCCATGACGACAATCTGTGTGATTGTGTTTATAAGACAGCTGCCACAGATTTCTCTGTGGAGAACAGGGTAACTGTGTCGATAGTACCGTCACCTCACAGCAAGTAGGTACCCAGCCAGGTTGAGGGCTTTTCTGTGTTGTTTGCCTAATTCTGACATGTTCATTAGAGACCCTATAGTTTTGCTGCATCTGCTCCTTTCCAACGAAATCCTACTTCTTATGTGTGAAAAATTACCTAATTCTGCACAAAGGTCCAGTCCCATGCCAGATCCTCTCAGCTGCAAAAACAGATCCATAGTACTGAGGGGTGGCCACAGCAAGCTACATGTTGAAAATTCACAGCAAATCACATACAGATACAGATGCCACTGTCACCCAAATGTAGCCCCAGTACTGAAGACACTCTTGTACATCCAAATCTATTGCAAAAACTGTGAAACTTACTAAACCTACTTCCTCACACAATTTTTGCCCAGTCGACACCAAACCTGCTACAGAGCATCTCCAGACTGTCCTACACCAAATGTGTGTCTTCAGTGAATTTTCGATAGCCATTTGAAATCTGTTTTTACACACTAACAGCTGCTGTCTGTTAGGTGACTGACTGGCTTAGTCAGTTTGTGAAGCTACATGTGACATTTCCACTTTGCAGATAGTGAGTTTGAGGCTCAGCTTGTGCAACATCTTCATATGAGAAATATGCCCAAACTTTTCAAAAAGGTCCAGTCCCACGCCAGATGTCTTTTACTGGAAACATAATAGAAGAGTCCTGATGGTGGCACTTAAGCAAGCCTCTACATTTCAAAACTTTGTGACTTTCATTTTGCCTAAAATTGACACCAGCAGACAAAACAAGTAAGATGGATGGATGTTTCTTTGTGTGTGTGTAGACAGGTGTCAGTGGTTCTTTTAAGCTCCAGGTAAAGTTGAAATAAAACTCTGTCGACATTACAGGACAAGCAATAGAGTTTGAGGCCCATTTTATGTTCAACAACCTACACGTCCAAACTGCTAAGCAATAACAGACCAACAATAACAACCAATCCATGACTGGAACAAGCAAATATATTTATTTCAGCATTAATACAATTAAAATCTCATATAGTGCAATTTTTTAATGAGTAAACAGATATACTGATCAAAAGAAAGACCCAATCCCACGTTTAAAAATCTTTTTATGCAGTTCGATTCTCGTCTGTGACGCAATGACAGGAAAGTGTTTTTGTCTTCCGACTGAACAGCTAAGCGCAAAATTTTCCTCTGAATCAAACAACATCCTTCATATATCAATCCACTCATCCACTAGATAGTCCCTGCTCTTTACCCCAAATTCCTCAGGCCAATCCTGATCAGTTAGCTATTTGGACAGTTCAGCTTCATTATCATCGGTGTGTGTGTGATGACAGAAATGTCATGTTACTTGGCAGTAGAACAGGGTTGCTCAATATCTGATAGTTGACACATGCAATGCTCTGCTCTGTCTCTGCAATCACCCCTCTGGACAGGCGGCGATGTCAGTTGCTGGGTTTGAGGAATCGCTGTGACTTCTGCCGCACCATGCGGCCTTGCTGCTGTGACATCCGAGCATCCATAATAGCTGCCTGCAGTTTCTGTAAGTAACCACGGCAACCACATGAGGATGAGCGCACAGAAACGAACATACATATGTGTACGCACACACAGACACACAGACCTGAGCAGTGTTTGGGTCTCTGAGCTGAAGACTCCGCACAGAGTCCTGAACATCCCGGCCAGGTAACTTTAACTTCTGCTGTTCCTGACACAAGACGGGTGAGAGACAATGAGGTGACCGACAGGCAGGTGAGAGAGAGACAGCCAGACCGACAGACAACCTCTCACCTCTGCCGCTCCTGACACACAGACGAGGGACAGACAAGTGGGTGACGTGGTAGCAGGTGAGAGACATATAGACAGATGGACAGGCAGACAGGTAAGAGAAAGACAGGTGAGAGGGATATTAAGACAACTGAACGGCAGACAGACAGATGAGAGAGAGAAAAGACAGGCAGATGAGAGAGAGAGATGGGTGCAAGGGACATAGTAGGGCAGCCAGACAGAGGGACAGGCTGGTGAGAGACAGGCAGACACAGTTAAGATGGGTAATAGACATATGGGCAGGAAGGTGAGAGAGAGGGGTGAAAGACAGCCAAACCGACAGGTTGGAGACAGGGAGGTGCTGGGCTCTCTCCGGTACCTTGCAGTAGATTTTGAGCTCAGATCCATTCACAGCAGGAGGTTGATAGAAGTTCTCCAGCAGACATTGCCACTCTGTGTTCATGTGAGACATGAAGTCCAGCTCCTTCACACACAGAACCCTCCTACACACACAAGGTGAAGTGACATGACATGACATGACATGACATGAGGAAGAACATGCACGCATGTATGTACGCACTCAAACAGAAAGTGAGAAGCGACACCCGCACACACCTGTTGGTGATGATGATGCTGGTCTTTCGGTGCCCAGGGTACCAATAGTGATCCCTGAAGACTTCACCCTCGAGCTGTTTGATCTGTGAGCGCTGACACATAAACGGGAGTGTGTACATGTGAGTGTGAGATACGCCACCTACCGCGGAATCTGCTGCACAATCACCTCCACAAACGCTCCAGGTTACATGTCTTTAGGTAACACGAGCGAGATCTCTCACTGTAGGATGCCGGTCCTGCATCAGACCTCAGAGGGATCTGTCTCACAACGTCAACCCCGGCTGACACGTATCACTCCACCGTCAGGACGGAGATACGTCCCTCATTCAAGATCAGAACCGCTTCACACTCGCCCGGAGAGAGGGATTGTCTGGCAAGATGTCTTGCTCATGTTACCCAGGGAACCGGGGTTACAAAAATAACCTGAAGTTCTCTTTCCTTCAATCGATATTTCGCTACAGGATGTAGTAGCTCCCGTACCGCAGACAGCTTATCTCCAGTTCACCGACCCAGATGGAGAAAAAATCCTCTTTACCCAGGATGTTATACCACACGGGGCAAGCATGGGGCTGAAACGTCCAACACATAGAAACCGTGTGTGTCCGCGCTCTCCTACTCTGGCCAGAGTTGGAAGTATTGAGTCAGAGGAGTTAAAGCGCAGAGCAGCATGTTGTCTCCGTTGGTAAGAGTTCTACCGTTGCTCAGTAGAACAGCTTCTGAGGTCTGACGCAGGGTCGACATCCCAAAGAGAATCATCACTGTCATCATTTAGACCATTTCCCACTGTGGTTTTAACCAAGGGTCATTTTATCACATCGTATTTAACGCGTTAGCTCACGTCATCTTACTCTATCTCATCTAAATCTTATCTCATCTTTTCAAGATTTTTTTCCAGCCTTTATTTTGAGGTTCACAGTATATAAAGACAAAAAGGAACTGAGATTGTTTTCTTTAATCAATGTTCAGGTTTGATGCTTACAGACATCACTAACATATGGACACACACAAACACAGAGAAGCACCTTCTGAGGTCAGAGGTCATGCCAAGACACTGCATACTACCGCCACTACTACAAAGGTAATTATAATAATGATAATGATTAAGAATATATGATTATCCATCCATTCTCTAACCTGCAGTGTACCTTAACATTGTTGCAGGGGTCTCAAACACATATATGGCAATGGCTGGGAATACACTCTGGACCTGCTGCTATTTCAACACACACACACACACACACACACACACACACACACACACACACACACACACACATACATATACACAACCTGGAGCAATTTTGGAGCAATTGCAGACTCCACACAGAGGTCCTTAGTCTGTCCAGGAGTTAAAGCTGGGACCTTCTTGCTAATAATCCATCATGTTGGCCATTACTATTGTTACTATTGTTATTATTAAATATTATTATTGTTATTATTGTTGTTATCAAATATACATAGAACATTCCCACAAAGATGAAAAAAAAATATTTCTTCTAATATATGACAAAATATACGAAACAGATTTTCTCCAAAACATCAACACTATTCATAACTATTTCTTTAAATATTTGAATAAAAAATGATTTAAAAAAGAAGAAAGCAAAGAGAAAAACTGGTTGTGAATATTAAAAAAAAAATCTAAAATCAAGTATTTCAGGAAAAAAAGCAAAAACGTTCTTGTTCCAAAAAAAGTAACAAAAAATTTGGTATTGGAGAATGGTGGCATGCAAAGAGACCTGCATACTCCAGGACAAAATCTCCTGATCAATATTCATGACCACATCTATACATTAATATTCATGAATTCAATATTTATAGATCAGTATCCATGAATTCAATATTTATAGGTTATAAAATATGATAGTTGAACATTAAACTTGTTTAAACTTGTTTGAAAAACAACAGATTAAGTAGATCCAGAGAAATCATTCTCATCCGGCTGCATATGAAGGGGGAGGAGAGAAAAGGAAAAAGAAGAGGAGAGGGTGGAAGAGAAGGAAGGTGTGTTTGTTAAACAGAAATAATAAGAGTCTGCAGATGATTCTTCATATAGGAAACTTGGAATAACAATAGAAACTCTTCTGTGAATGGGTGGCGTGTGGTCTGTGGATGGGGTTGCATAGATGGGATGCGTCTGATGATAGAGTGTCTGTGGTCTTTAAAATAGGAAGGTCTGATCTAGGGGGCTGTGGTGTATGGATGAGGGGTGTGCGGTCTGAGGATGGAGGCAAGTTGAGTGATCAGGGTGCTCTGTCTGACAATGAAGTGTATAGATGGGGAGGGGGGGGGTCTCTGTGGTTTTAGTTCTGCAGAGGGAGAGGTCTGTAGATAGATGGACAGTGGTCCGTGGATGAGAGTGTATAGATGGGAGACTATGGATGCTGTTGCTGTGAACAAACCTGGAAGAGGTCGAACCCCTGTGACTCGGTCAGGTCATAGGGTCGAATGATCCCATCCTCTCTAATCAGACGAACTGGCCGCAGTTTGGTCACTTCCTCGGTGGACTCCGCCACTCTTAAGACACACACACACACACACGCACACACACACACACACACACACACACACAGACAGAGTAAGCTCTTTGTGGAAACACACATCGGATTCAGCACTTTGAGTCAGCACGGACACAAACTTTTCAACATGCTGAGTTATTTATTCATCGTTTTGTCGAGGCAATGGACAGGAGGACAGCGGAAGGAAGCTCAGAGCTGCGCAAAATGCTGTGACCTGGTGTCAGGTGCACTCTCACCTGTTCTGACCTTTACTGTGACAGCATGAAACAGCAACAGTTACAGGTTATCAAGAACTGATGGGTTTCACATCACAGATGGAGGTGAGGGGGGGGATAGAAACCCATAGCCTTCTGTGAGTTCTCTCTTATAGAAACTGATCCATCGGTTGGATTTATCAACAGCTGTATTAAAGTATTAACGTTTTCCAAAACAATCGCTGCAGACATACTATTTGTAATCCTGTTTGAGCATTTCAATTGAAGTAATTCAATATTGATGTTAACTAGTTTCTTCTACTACATTTCCTTTAAATGAAGTTCAGACACCAGGCAGTTTTACTGGTATTTTTAAAGTGAGAGGACTTTCAATGTACTGTCACTTTTGATCCCAACAGACAGAGTACTTTGCAGTAGTAATTTGCAGTACTCAGGAGTCGTTACTGGTGTTAACAAATATGAATTGAACTGAATACGAGACAAACAGACAGAACAAAACTGTGTTCAAATGAAAGGTTTTAAATTTAGCTTAAATCAAATCACAAAATATTGGCCCGATGCTTTCACTAGAAACTGTACAGTCACAAGGTTTGATAGAAGAGAGAAAGCTCTGTGGCAGACAGAGACAGACAGAAAGACAGAGAGAGACAGACAGACAGACAGAGACAGAGCAGTATCGGACAATCTTTGCAGCCTGGCAGGACCATGGGATCAGTGAGTCAGCCAGTCACCGAGGAGAGAACGTGTATTCACTGGGTCTGCTCGGAGCAAGACACGAGGTAACATATTGGATCAGGTCTGTCTGTAAATCAATCAAGTCAGGACTGAACCTAAACAACACCCTGACTGCACCTGGACTACACCTGAACTGCACCATGGCCCATTTTAACTAGTGAGTGCCCTCCAGTCCAGGCAGCTCCAAAACACTTCTAGTTGCTGAAGTTTCCTCAGTTACCACAATTGCTCCATTACTTCTCATTTTTATCCATCTATCTAATCCTTCCGTCCATGCTAAATCACAGCAGGGTGATGATTTGCTGACAAGTTCCTAGTTCATGGTTCAAAACTAAAGTTAAAGGTGGAATATGCAGAATGAGCCCCTACGTAGGCATCTAGTGTCTTAAGATTGTAGTGTGAACAACCAAAAAAACAGCAGTCGGTTGCCAGGTTTGTTGCCAATCTACGAAGCGATCGGCCTGCAGGGAATGTGGATAGCGCACTGTGCAGCTCTGAGTCAGCTGCACGACTTGCAGACTTCCACCATTTTACCCAGTGCCAGCCTAGCTGTGACAGCTGAGAGACCATATTTGCCAATCCGCAATACCGGGTCGCAGTTTTCTGGTGATGGGATGTAAACAGTTATTGTCTGTCGAACCCATTCTTAAAGGATTTTATCCAGATTAAACATAATTTTTCAAGGAATGCTATACCTTTATTCTGCACCTCTCTAAACGCCTTGTGAATGTATCATTACTTCTTCAAATATAGCTTTAGATAAAATATTCTACATATTCAACCTTTAAATGTCAGTGCGGAGACGACAGCTGTAAATTTAGTGGAGGACAAGATGCAACTCATAGGCTGCTGTTGAAAAGAATGCGAAGAACTGACAGACTGATTGGATAAAAGACTTTGACACTGGACTACTTCAAATGGCGACCTGGACAGGTCTGTCTCCTCAGGGGTGTGGCCTTTCACCTCACGATGCTGCAGCAAGCTGGGGGTGCGGGGCCTTCAAGGAGGTGGAGCCTCCGCGGGGCAAGGTTTTAGAGGGGCAGGGTATCGAGGGGCAGGGCCACTGGCATTGTTAAGAGTCATGGACGATGCAGATGAATCGGCTCAGAATGTGGTGGATGAACATTTCCTTTGTGACACGATGCTGCAACTTACCACGCGACCGTCCGCTGCAACAACAACCACATCGACAACATGCAAAAACACAAGGGCCGCTGTGTCTCCTCTCTCACGGAGCCGTCCCCTCCTCTAATTCATGTGAGGAAACTCTAGTGATTGAGGAGCACGGCTCGAATGAGTCTCATGTCAAATACTCACACATGAAAAGAACAAGATAAAGAAAGAACAATGGTCCGGATGACAACCCCAGAAAGAAAACAAGAACAGAAAGCGTAAAAATTAGTGAGCAGACAAGAGAACAGCAGAGGAGAGTAAACATCGGCATGCACAGACAACACTGACACGTGAAGCCAAACTTTAAGTGAAGAGACACAGAAACCGTGACAGGAGACAAACACATTGAATGGATGGGTTTGCCAAAGGGGAATGAGGCACACCTCTGGATGCCCTGGAAGGTGCTGCTCGCCATGTCCACGATGCCGCCTGTTGGTCGGGCCACCACACCTACCAGACCTTTGCCTATGCCCTTGAAGAAACCCGTTGCTCCCTCCTTCTTTGCTCCTGAAGATACACAAGACAGGCAGCCTGTGACCCAGGTCTGATCCTCAGCAAGGGTCACACTTCCACTGCAACCTGCACCCTTACACCTCCACCAACACCATTTCTTTGCACTGTGCTATTCTGTGAATCTGAAGACATGACAACCATTAAATAACTACATTCATAGGATTTATATGAAACGCCTGTCTGGACCCGTGACAGAGGAAAGCTGTGTTTGTGCACTGCATATTTTCAGGATCCATGTACTTCCTCCTGCAGTGAGTTCCCGGGAACCATGTAATCAAGTGGACTTTTTCTTGTTTTGGTCAGACCTCTGAAGTGACATCACTCCTGTTTTGAAAGATGCCATCTGTCCGTGTATGTTGGACCTATCGGCAGACACTTCCTTCACTCACTGTTCTCTACAAAGTACCTACCCCAGGCTGGCAGCAAAAGAAGGTTCCAAAAAGTCTGTAAGGCCGACAGGGATGCTCTGAATTTGTGGACAGTAAACTTTTGACTCGGGGAGGGCAGGGTTTACAGTTCTGGATGACGTTACGACCTCTCAAAGCGGGCCAGTCTCTATTCTGCAGGTATCGGATCATGACGAACTCCAAACTTACCCTCGACAGGTTTGGTGACAATGCCTGTAACTCCACCCACGACTCCCTGCAGAGACGGAGTTGGGTTAGATATGAGTGAGTGTGTGGTTCATTTAGAGCTCCTGACCCCTGGTATCAACATTACCTTCAGCAGTCCTTTTCCTCCTTTCGCCAGACTCTCTCCAAAGTCCTTAGGAGGCCGGTTCATCTCCTCTCGACGCTTCTGTTGGAACTCCTTATCCATGGTGATTGCTGCCAGACCTTTACCTACTGACCCTGTGATCCTGGAAACCATACCTGCAGCGCCACCTGCAGGAGCCGAGGAATACGAAACCATCATTAGTACATAGAACATGCAAAATATGTGTATTAAAAATGAACATTACAGTGTTGAAAAACCACAGCTAAAGAAAGTGAAGAAAGGATATAGGGACCAGAAACAGGCAGCCAGGGGAAAGCTCACATTGAGATGCCATCGACTCAGTCCAGACCAGAGAGTGAGGCTGCTGACACCTGCTACTTTTACTTTTTGTGAAAAAGTTTTCATTCTTTCATGTCGGCTTCTGAATTGTTTTTTAATTTCATGATGTAAAAGTAAAAACCTGTAGTCTGACATTGTTGTTTCTAAATCAGGTCCAGTGTTGATGAAAAGTGATGAAAAGTTGATGAAAGTAGCAATGCAACTGACGTATGCAGTGACATATTGACACGGCTCTCTGCACCACTTCAGGCTTCATACTAAATACTGTATATAATTACTAGAAATTTTGATCTTACAAACATCCAAAAAAGAAAAACAAGTAACTCTGGGTTTGGGTTTTTTGACAGATTCTTACCGACAGTGTGACCCAGCAGACAGCGGACCCCGATCACGAAACCTTCAGCAAACTCCTCTGGACCCTGGACAGCTCCCTAGAGGACACACACAGCAAGCAGTTTTCTGAATCAAGCTCAAGTTTTCTGAATCTGTTAACTAATGAAAGTACCCCTGGCATTCTTCATTTGACCTGCTCTGAATGAAAGCTCAGTATCTTGACTGTCAAAGTTCGACAGAGCTGCACAGGGAATTTACCACAATGAGTTCAGAGCATAACCAGATCCTGGATCCCTTAATTTTTGTGCAGATTGATAATTTTGTCATGATGTGTAAATCATGTAAATGACTGTGCATGTGTGTTATATTACCTGGAATGGTTCATAGAAGAAGGCCTCCACTCCCTCAGATAGACCTCGGATCAGTCCAAAAGGGTTTCCCAAGACATCCAGACCCAGCACCAAAACGTACATCTGCCTCAAGAACTGCACAGAAACAGATTCCTAAATGTTACACCTCTGGAGTGAAGTGTTTGTGGAAGTGTGACGAGGAACGGTGGAGGATTGTGTGAGGAATATCAACATGATGCCACCACCCACAGGATGGGGCCTCAGGACTGGGGAACACTCATAATAATTTTAATTTTTAATTTCTGTGTTCATCCCTTGATGGTTGGGATAGCATCCACTGCCAGGATCGGACTATGACACTGAGAATCATTCACACAACCAATACTGAGAGAGTTTTAATGACTGGGACAGCATCTTATGCTCGCTGGGCCAGTAACATTACGATGTCGGCATAACTTATAAAGTCACCTTACTGCTTCATAGTTGCCTACAGTATTATTATTACCACTATCATTCATTGTAGCAGCTGTAGATTATTCTCCTTTTTCCTTATCCCAAATGTATTTTCCCAGGAATACTTCTCATGTTAATACTAATACTTATACTTAATACTAATAATACCATTCGTGTCTTCTGTGTTGCATGTGTGTGTTGTACCATTTGAGCAGCACTTATAAATAAAGCTTTAAATAACAAAAAAAACCCAGCCCACACTGAAACATCAGCAGGCTACAAATGCAGTCCTCCGTGGTAACTGGGGCGAGATCCAGGACGTGAAGGTCAACCCACCTGCTCAGAGTAGTGTCTGACCACTGCCCCCGTCAGCTTCTCTCTGCAGTAAAACTGGTACTTCACTTCAAAGAAAGCCAGCCTAACGGAGAGACAGAAGCATTACACACCTGCGCAACCCCACACCAGGCAAAAGGGCAGCAGCTCCCCCTGATCAGGCAAATCCCCCCCTGAGCTGGAATATGCAGTCATCTCAAAATGAAAGGACTGCTCAGTCTGACTCTTTTATTGTCGTACACCTCTAATAGGTAGGACTCGGTAATTTTAGTAAGATCTGACTAAACATCTTTCCCTTTGACATTTTGGCACTGGACTGATCAATAAATGTGAGTGTAAAGGGGTGGCTGTCAGTGGAGAGACTGAAGGCCCACAGTGCATCTCTGTGCGGCATCAAGCGAGCAGTGTCTCACTTGAAGATGAGATCGTCGACATCGGTCAGCGTGGCCCCGATGCTCTTCAGCAGCAGGTTGAAGGACTGAAGGACCGCCAGGTCCTGCTCCGAGTCGTCGCCGCTGGAGCCAAGAGAGAGACTCAGATGGAGCTGGAACAGGAAACGTAAAGTCACTCATAGCATTTCATTCATTTAGTTGTCTTTGTCACTTTGGTCGTGTCTAAAACTGACTCGACCCAGTTTTGTTTCGATGAACCAAGGAACTTTTAATGGACACAACGCTACCAGCGGGTCCGACCAATGTTAGGGTTTTGCCTTCTCACTTTGATGGGCGAGATGTGGAAATGCTCAAAGAAGCTGAGTCCTGAAGTGTCACTGAGCGAGGCCTCCATCAGCTCGGCCTGCAGCACCTGCAGATCCCTCTCGATGAGCTGAGACTGAACCAAAAATACACACACACACACACACACACACCAGCCCATTGAGTGCATAATGCAGGTTCAGGGAGCTTTAAAGCACTGGCAACACTTCACCTGAGAGGTAACAATAATAACAGTAATAATAATACATTTTATTTTAAGACACCATAGCCATTATACAATGAATTGCAAAACAGTTAAACTACATGAAATATGGAGGAGTCTGGTATTTTAGAGTGAAGAGAGAGTCGCTCTACCTTCAATCCGTCACTCTGGGTGTTGGCCACAGGTGTGAACAGAGCCAAGATGGCTGCCAGGAAACCCTGATCCAACTTCACGGCCATTTCCTGCACCAGAGCCATGAAGTACCTGGAGGACATGAACGCATGGGACGCGGTTACACCGGCGAACTGCTAAAGGCACTACAGCTGCAACGGGTACAAGCCGAATGAACGGCGTCGCCCTGCGGCGGACTGGTGACCTGACCGGGACACGTCACGTGCCTTCAGGCGATGCGCACTCGGATGCGTTCGGGGTGTCACTCACTTGAACTGTATGACTCTGCTGTGCTGGTTGAACCTGGTGATGATGGACACGTCAATGAACGGCTTTGGCTCTGCAGAGAGAGGGGGGAGTTGAAGAGACTGATCCAGTCAAACGTCCGTCGCAGTCACTGTGTGAGTGACAGAGACGGTCGACGCACCTGAGTCCAGAGCGATGGACTTGGGCGGGAGCACCGGGTGGAAGACGATGGGGAAGATGGCACCTGGCAGCTGGTTGTCCACCTGCAGACACAAACCAGACGTCGGGTGTTTCTGAGCGCATGTGGCGTGATCGGGTGTGTGTGTGCGTGTTCAGGCGTGTGCGCGCCTACCTGCAGCCAGTGCAGCTGCGCCCTCAAACTGCGCTGGTGCAGCGACTGCTTGAACTCCACCTGGATGCCAGACAGGAAGTTCCTCCTCACTGGGCAGGTGAACGGATGGCGCATCATCATGGAGGCTCTGCTGAGGTTCACCTGGTGACCGGGGCCATCACACACACACACTCGGTTAAACCAACGGTGCACTTCATTGAAACTATACTGCAGCTTTTTCTGTTCCTGACCATAAAGTAGAGATGCACCGAAAATGATTTGGTCGAAAATTGCACAAAACAATTGCATTTCTGGTTTTTGGCCAAAGGACTTCTGATGCGGAAACAACGCGATGGAAACACGGTGTTGTGATGACTGAGGTGTAAGCTTGTATCTCTCTTAATCTTCTTCACAGGCAGTGGGTGCTGCTGTGGGCAAAGGTAGCCCAGACCTCCAGCAGCAGTCAGAGCAGGAGAAGTTCAGCCTTCTCATTCACATCATTTTGTTTTCATGTTTCGTCTCACTGTTTCTTGGTTTTGGCCACAACCTCTCATTTCGGTGCATCCCTACAATAAATGTTTTCTATTCTATTCTATCCTGAATGCTATTGTCCAGCTAGCATGTTGACCTCTGACCTCTATGGTCTCTAGTTTGATCCAGCCAGGCTCCAACTTCCCACTCTGCAGACTCTGGTAGGTTTTCTCCAGCAGGTTGATGGTCTTCTGACTGAACGGCTTCCAGCGGTTCTTTGGCTTCATCTCCCAAACCACACCTGAGCTATGACACGGAGATAACACACTAAACACACTCCCTAAGCACACAACTGTAACCACAAGTGTACAATGTTGATTTGTCAGAGCTTGCCTACATGTGGGTTTATCTGTGCGTCTGTGTTTATCTGTGTCAGAGTTTGCTTACATGTGTCTGTGTTTACCTGTTGGTGTTCAGTTAAAATCTCTGGAGTTTAGTTGTGATCCAAAGCCCTGACAACTCAGTTAGGGCAGGAGGAAGAGCTATAGTGTTCTCTGTGCTTCCCTTATAAGAGACACCAACCCAAAACAGAGACTGTGTCTGCCTTGACAACTTAAGACAAAAGTGAGGCACCACAGTAGACGGGATATCCATGATAATCTTGTCACAATAAGAAGCTACTCTGCCAAGCACAGGGGAGGAAAATTTAATTACGTTTCATTACTTAACTTAAACGATCTAACCCTTCTCTTTTTTTTACTACAAGTTTTTTATTCCCATTTGGTATCTATGGGCTATAAGCCTCAATCTCACCGAAGGCACTGCAGATGTCAATCAACTCCATAGTGGCACAATCCTACGAGGAGATCACACTTGGTATTCTCTCATTTTAAGAAGAGGTACCAGAGAGAGTGCCCTAACTAGGGTTGAGCTGAGTTATCGCTCTATAACCATGGGAGAGTCTATGTTAAGGTACCCAATAAAGACAATGGAAGACTGCACCAGCTCTGTATTCTTCAAAGATGCTGGAGAGAGACTGGGAGATTGCCAAACCCGTACACAAGTGCTTTGTGGGCTTGAAAAGGATGCAAGTCGGACCGTGGAGCGGGTCCCAAGGGGGGCGGGGGATACTGAATCTACAACATATCCCTGAGAATGGACACTAAGTACGATTCAACAATTCACTGTGCTGGGACTTTGACTGAATGACAAGTGAGAGAGAGTGAGGACGGGAAAAAGGTCCAGGGGAAGATGATTTAAGGAACCTAAACCTAACTCTAATTCATTAAATTGTGCTCATTTCTCCTTCTTTGACATGGTCCCCTGATGTCTAAAAGTAACAACGTGCTTTTTGAAAAACAGCCGGGTTCTCTACACACCATTCTCAGAGGCCTGCTCTAAACGCTCAGTTTTATCTCCTTTCCCTTCAAACGCGTCTGAGCTCCAGCATGCACCCGCCACCTGGACAGTTAGGTTTGCATCTGGAGCTGCTCTTTTCCGCTGCATATGCAAAAAAAAAACATGTGCGCATCACAAAGCGCAGACAGTGGGATATGAACTCGGCTCTCCCCTTCGCAGGACACCCTATCTAGGAACTGCACTTTGTTGCAGCAGCGAGGCTTGTCACAGCTCATCTAACCCGCCCCGCAGCTCATGTTGTGTTTGCAGTGGTTCAACTGTGTTGGCGTTTGCCCGTCTTGGTGTTTACCTGGTAATGCCAACGTAAGCGATTTCTTGCCGGCTCTTGTTGTTGACGAGTGACACACCGAGGTTCTGCAGGGACACCTTCACCTCCTGTTGGAACTGTTCGAGCTCCTCCGCCTGGCGAGCCTTCGTCACCACGGCGATGTCTTCTGTGAACAACAGCACCCGCTGGCGTCCGTCCAGGAAGGACACCCAGTGCACCTGGGACAGGCTGTCGTAGGAGAACTGACCCACAGCGTCCTGGACGAGAGGACCAGACACAGACGGGTCAGGACTGTATGATTCTGGACTTCCTCTCTTACCGGTCCGAAAAATCCTGGTTCAAAATTTCAACCAGTTTTAAGATGAAGAGTGAACCTTCCCACTCACTTTGACTGACCTGTAAATGGACGTGTGCTATCAAGCAGACAGAGGTCAATACCATCTGCATATTATCATAGAGAATTTGGGGTGTTCTGCACTTAGTCTCAAATATTTGGAAACTATTGGTTGGGGCTCATTGGAATCGGTAGAAAAACCTGATCTGATCACAGTGGGATTGAAAGACATTCGACAGGATCAACTGAGATGAGCTCGGATAAACTGAATCTCAGAACAGAAGACAAATTACAAAGTCCTGCTGAAACTGAATTTAAGCACAAATCTTTGTTGCTTCTAAAGGTCTTTCATGTGTTTGGGAGGAGTTTGTGGCTTGTTTTGTTCATTGTTTGGGGGTCTCCCATTTCTTGGTGTTTCAAGCAGAAAATTACCTTGAGCAGGTCAAGCTCTCCTGAATGCTCCATACAGCTCCAGCAGAGCATGCGGACACCAGCAGGGTCATCCCATGCAAACCGCTGAGCCTCCCCTGGTCCGAGCTGGTGGAGGACCTCTGAGCCACTGCGCAGCAAAGGCAGAGAAGGTGAAAGCATTAAACGTGTATGTCTACACATGAAGGTGCAGTTCATACAGGGTTGATGGTGGACTACCGTTGACAGAACATGAGGTAGTTTTGTCATGTGTGCATGCGGGAGGAAAACCTCATCACCAGGTGACTTCAATGATATAGTCCCTCTTGGGTTACCCGGGGGTCACCAGTGACACTCATGGTGTGCATACTCAAGCTGCACACGTGGGGAGGTCAATATCCAGTGCCTTAAGCGCCGCCTCTGGCATCCAATGAAAGCCATGAAGTAGGAGTCCCAGGTGTGTGCGCTTTATGCGCGTCTGTGTGGCCTCTGACCTCTGCCTGTAGCTGATGGTGACCCAGGGCGTGTGGTTGAGGAGAAGAGCCGGAGCCGCTCCTTCGTAGTAATCGCCGAAGCTGATTATGGTGGACAGGTCTGAGATGTTGACGTCCACCATGATCCCGCCACACTGGAGAAACACACACACACACACACACATATATATATACAGCACATGAAACGCCGCGTGGCGAGCCGCGCCGCGACAGAAGACTTGGGGCGGACGCGCACCATGTCCAGCCTGAGCAGGGTGCCGCTGTCCTGACGATTGAAGAAGAAGGGCTTGGAAACGGAGTCGGATCCAACGATGCGGAGGCACAGCTTCTCTGAGCTGTTCTCCGGCCACAGAGGGAGGCACTGCAACAGGGAAACGTCCCGGAACGTCAGAAAGGTCGGCAACGACGACAGCGGCTCCGGCAGCGACCGCACTGGACAGAGCTCACCTCTGTGGAGGAGATGTAGTGCCAGCGCGGGGTGCTGCCGCCCACCACCTCGCCCACCTCCAGCTCGTAAGATGACTTGTTGACCAGCGTGTAGAATGGACTCAGGGTGACGATCCTCGTCAGATTGAAGCTGCTCATCTGGATGCTGACGCCAACCTGAGCGCGTGCGCACGCACGCACACACATAGTCAGGTTACATCGGACACTTCAGTCATGTTCAACAACTCTGATTCCCACAGATTGGCCTTTAATTGAGATGAGATGTCTGAGGTGGTTATAATGATGGAAGCTTAAGCTCTCTCTTCTTCTATTGCAAAAAAAGTGTACCCTACCTTTTGTCCATCTAATGATATATCAAAATGTGTGCTATGTCTCTTGGTTTTCTGTTACAATGGTTACAATAACCACAAAAAAAATACATTCCCCCGTTGAAACAAATGGGAAATGGTTGAAAGGTGAACATAACCCAGCCATCTTTGGAGCCCTGCAGTGTCACCTTGTGTCACAAGCCCTGTAGGTGAAAGTCACAGTTCAGTTTCTGTAACTGTTCTGACACATCCACAGTCTTTTTGTGAAATGTTAAGTGTACAATGTCCGTGCACTGGGCAGAGCTAAAGTGATGATACATTTGTTATTGGCGGAGGCAGAGCAGTTTAGCTTTCAGGGACCGTGTCAACTTTGTGCTCCACCGTGTGCACCTGATGAGGAATAAGATTAAAAAGCATCCAAATCTGTTGTTGTCATTACAAATTACCACTCTGGCTCAGGGGGAGTGTGGTCGTCTCTGGATCATGCTACTGGTCTGCTACTGGTTAAAGCAGATGGATCATGTAGCCACCAGTATCTGAAAATCATCAGATACTGGTGGCTGAAAATGGTGATGGTGGTGGTGAGAATCATCATCATCCAAACACACACAAATATCAGTTGTTCAATGTCAAGGACTTGTCTTAGTTACCAGGAAGTCCAGGTTTTTGGCGGGACAGCGGACACAGCCGTAACTTCCAACAGTGTCCAGAGAGAAACCTTCAGACCAGGAACTGGTGGAGACACGCAGCTGGAGCTGCAACACAGTTACACAGTTAGACGCCGTGTGCTTCTACGGACACCATATTGTGATCTCTCTGGGCCGCGGGCCTCAGCTGCGCGGGCGTCCTCCTCACCTTGTTCTTGCTCAGCAGGTTTTTCTTCTTGAAGGAGAACAAGATGATGTCCCTGCATTCCGCCGAGTGCTTGAGGCTGACGTCCTCGGCCTGGTACTGCAGCACGCGGGAGGTCTTGTTGACGATCCAGTAGGGGCTGAAGATGGACAACAGCAGCTGGCTCGCCGTCCTCCTCACGTGGATGCTCACGTCCACCGTGATGCTGTTGTCCGAGTCACAGGTGAGACACACGGAGAGGAACTCGGGGAGCTCCTGTCCGATGCCGATGTGGCCGTGCCAGTCACGGCCCTGATAACTCATCAGCACCAGCGACAACACCTCCCCGGAGAGCCGAGCATTGAGGAGGTCGGACGAGCTCCCCTTCTCCAGCTCGAAGGAGTCGGCAGAGCCCTGCGGAGCGGAAGCACCGAGACCATGTCAGATCTATGCCCGTTATGATCATCTTCTCTGCAAATGCATATTTAGGAATTTGCAGAATTGCCAAGCTTGTGAGTTTTCAATTTGTGTTCATTTCTCCTCTACCTCCATCATGTAGCGCACGGCGTAGGGCAGCAGATTGCGCAATGTGGCCACGGGGTGGAGGTGGATGACGTAGGCCGGGTCCCAGTCCTCCTCCCCGTGGTTGGCGATGTGCCGCAGGTCGTCGGGGATGGCCAGGGTGATGACCATCAGCGGCAGCAAGCCACTGTCGGACGCCGGACACTGCAGCAGCGAGCGAACCTCCAAGCTGCGGTGCACCTGCTCCTTCCAGGCGATGCAGGTGGACGAGGTGCCGTACTGGCCCTCCAGGTGGCCCCCGGGGCGCAGAAACAGCTGACACCTGGTGATAGGCAGAGGTTAAATATTTTTACAACCGGGGCGGTCTACCTGTGCACCTTCAGCAATGCAGTAAGAAGCTCTTCAACCTGGCTTCAATTTTGGTGTGTCAGATGTAGCAGATGTAAGTCCGAACTACCTGTACACTTGCGGGTGAACAGGTGAAATAAAGTGGTTCAGAACCAAGAAAACTGGGGAACAAACCACGGTTTGATCCTTGCGCACTAGCGTGATATCATCAGTGGCAACTCGATCGGAAGTGCTGTTGGCAAGCGCAGCAACCACACTACCTGTATGTTTCCAGGGTAATGTGAAACTCTCTGCCTGGTTCGGCACAGCCGACGCTGTGAAGACTGTGGGTCGTGGGACAGTACTTCATGATGGTGAACGGTATGGAGAAGTGATTCTTGATCTGAAAAACCCAGCCGAGAAACCAAAAAAACAATGAGCGACGGGAGCAACGTGATCGGACGTCGTCGAACGTACAGAAAAACCCACGAGCGGCTCAGACCTGCAGGGGTGAGCGAATAGTGATGACTTTGTTGCCTTGGGCGGCGTCCACCTGCATCAGCACTGAAACCGCCTCCTGCAGCATCGGGCCTCGGATGTTGTGGAGACGGCGACCTGGCTTGTCGACTGCGATGTTGGAGATCTCACTGTATCCGGCGGGAACTGCAGGTCCAGACACACAGCAGCTCAATCTTTGCTGGCCGGTGAAATGCGACATCTGAGCCTTGGTCTGGCGGCCCGGAGAGGTGCTCTTACCGACGGTCAGGCTGAACAGGCAGCTCTCCTGCCGCTGCAGCGCCGACAGCTTGCTCCGCGATGACTGCTCAAACTTGGCATACTCCAGGTCCATGCTCTGGTCCACGGACAGCTCATGGAGTTTGCCTTGCGCCGAGGAGCCCATCGGCCTCAGGTTGGAGCTGTGCTGCACGATGAGAGGAATGCCCAGGGAGTTCCTGATGGTGAAGGGGGCCTTCTCCTTCAGAGTGTAGTCGAAGGTGGAGGCGGTGCCCTCGGAGAAGGCCTGGTCAACAAACAACAAGGACAAGTTAGAGACTTCCACTTCAACCAGCGGCTGACTGCAACTGCGTCTTTGAACAAACCAATCATCACTGTCAAAGGTTCATGCTTCCCCATTTGGATCAGCTGCTGCCAGTCCTCTTAGTATTCATTATTTAACCCAATCTCAGCGCACATATAGCAAATGAAATTTAGGAAATCCTGTACAGGTCGCCACTCCATGAAGAGGCAAAGTCAGGTTCCAGCTTTGAGTTAGGATGAATAGTCAGTTAGCACTGTTGTGGTTTGCTATACCTTGGCAAGGTTTTGTAAGACATTGAGGCTGCACTGGGAGATGGTGATGTTTAAGGTGTCTTTGGAACAGATGTTGATGGCCATGCGGGGCTCGGGAAGAATGACAAAGTCGTCTCCATGGACAGGACTCCTGTCGTGTGGGGGGTTATTCTTTACCTGAAGACACAGACACAAATAATCAAAGACTGCTCAAAGACCTTACTGCATGCTGATGAAATGAAAGAGGGCAGAGGGCATGCAGCCCACCCCAACTGAGGTTAACGCATATATGAAGCCATGAGCAATCACTTACAAACACCCACAATGGGCACCGGGGCACGCAATTAGATATAAGGAAGCTGTAGTGAAGCTAATACGGCTCAATGCAACCCTGGGTGCAAGTGACATCGTTGGTATACATACTCACACTGCACGAAGGGGAAGATTCAATGCTTAAAGAACCACCTCTGGTGTTCAGCAGAAGAACCAGAGGCTGTGGGCTTTACGCCTCCAAGGGCTCTGTCTCCTCTGAGTCAACCCAAAGACCTCAGCTGCACTGTCACCGAGGCAGGACAATGGAGGCTTTGTTCTCTCCTGTGCAGAGTCACAACTCCATCGATTACTGTGTTCCCAGCGACCATCATCAATAGGAGCAGCGACAACTTAATAAGATTCCTCCAGGATGCCCGAGACAAATTTCCCACTCTGTGGGACAATAAAGTTTATCTTGTCTTATAAAAAACTTTTGGACTAAATTTATAGCGCACATTCACATTCTCCATAATGGTTGCTTTAACTATCCCGGCCTCTAAAGCTTTCTCTTTGAAGCCAATGAGGTGGCTACATTTGTGGCAGAGGAGCTGCTCCCTGCCTCATGCTACTAAAGATATATATATATATATATATATATATATAGCTCATTTAACAGTCCTCATTTATCAGAGCTCTGATGAAAGGACATAGGGATGAGAAGGCTGTTATACAGGTTGATACACAGCAGGCGACACTCACTCAGAGACTCGCGATCTGGGTGTGAGAACGTGGTTAGGTCAACCTTTTACCTCAAGCTCCAGGTTCCACCTGCGCCGGCCGAGGTCGACTCGTTCAATCAGAGGCTCCCACACGGCATGAACTTCATTAAAGTAGTTCACCTGTAGGTGTATATCATACAATCAGAATGGAACTTTGGTTCTAGTAAAGTCAAGAGCAAAACATCTAGGAAGTTAAATGTGAAGTACCAACAAGCACCAACAAAAGCAACATGGTATAATCCAAATGAATGAAAAGAGTTGATAATGAAATGAAATGCAAACAACACTCAAGAAATGTACCTCTGGGGATGTTAACTTTTTACATAACTCAGTTCTCACCTCCAGCATCATGCTGGCTCTCAGCTGCAGCAGGGATGACCAGTTCCTGGCTGATCCCTTGAAGGAGGACTCAACCAGCAGCAGAGGAACGGTCCTATGACCGAGACCTGACTCCAGAGTCACCTGGATGACCTGTGCGTGGACAGGACCTGGTCAGCAGACATTACACGGGACTCACCGCTGGACAGACTCTGCCTCTGAATGTCATACCTTGACCTCTGCAGCAAAACTCTCCCCCTCGTTGCGCTGGTCCTGCTCTCTGAAGCTCTCGGTGACCTCCGTGGCCTGGTCCACTCCCAGGAACCAGTGGTTACAGCTGTAGATGTTCATGGTGGACCAGAGGTCACTGATGCTGGACTTCCTCTCCGTGGTCTGCTCCTCATGCTGCTTCACTGCCATGGCTGCTGTGATTGTCATCACAGTGTTGAGGATGACAGGAGAGACCTGCGGGTTGAAGATGCACTGATGATGTGTTCGATGGCCATGGAAGCTCTCCAACAATCCTGACACTTGCTCAGACAGCACTTCCTATAAAAGTGACTGTGAGGCTCCTTAAGCTCAATCTTCAGAGTGTTGCTGAGGGTGACTGATAAGAGTCAAAACACTATGATTTTTTTTCTTAAAGACTTTTTGCCCTCATTTAAACAGGACAGCAGTGGATGGACAGGAAGAAGGGAGGGAGAGCCATCAGAGCTGAGCTGCACATGTGGAGCCTGATCTATCAATGGGGTATACCGAGCAACCTCAAGTTCATTTCAGGTCAGGACAAAGACATCAAGTCTACCTTGACAATGACTTCCTCCACTGTCACAGAGCCGCTCAGTGGCTTGTTGGGCTGTGTCCTGGTTTCCAAGGCAACGGAGCAGGGTTTCAACACCTGTGTGACAGAGTCGGACAGGTGAGTCACAGAGCAGCATCTCCACCTGCCAGCGAAGCTGAGCAATCGCCTGCAGCAGAGCAGGGTGGCCTGTCCCTTAGCATCATGTGGAACACCAGTAACAGATGATTTGGACCGTCAGAGTGAAACGTAATGCAGTTTAACACGTAGTTGCTCTTACGGTGGTGACAGCCTTGACCTCCTTGTCACGGATGAATGGGCAGGCGAGCACTTTGAGCTCCCTCAGGTTGGCTCTCATGTTCTGCATCCCGCCCTCTGTGGTCTGCAGGGTCACGTCACACTGGAACGAGGCTACGAGGGCGGGGGCGTCAGACTTCATCAGGCTGGCTACGAACACCACCTCTGGGTCCACCACCACTACCTGAACGCGGGTCTGAGTGGAGGCTGCAGAGGACGCAGAGATACATGTGTGGATCGGAGTGGGCCAACAGGTTTGATTCCTGCTTGCAACAAACACCTAAACACCTGGCCTGTCCCAGCAAGGCAAGTCAACGCACCAACCCCACATCTGTTAAATGTTGTCTCGGAGTCAATCAAGTTAGTGGACACACACTATGGATCAAGGGTCAAGGGTTCAATCCTCTGCTCTTACCGGCCTTGCCGCTAACATGGGTTTCCACAGGTGTCCTCAGGGGCAGTCGGTCACTCGAAGCGGCAGCAGTGCTGCCGCTTCGAGCGGAACTTGTCGTCAGGGCCTGCATGAAGAAGTCCGCCACGGCCATCAGAAACTCCACGCTGGCACACATGTAGAACTTCTGCAACACGATCACCACCTCCTGCTCCCCGGCTCTGCGTCGGAGTGTCAGCTCAATCATCGCCTCGGAGCTCTGCTCATCCCTGAGTCCCACCATCCTGCAGCCACGGGCAACGCGACAGGTTCAGGTGAGTTCCGAAAAAGAAAACGAAATCTGAAGAAAGGCCAACTAACAAACATACTCTTGCAGACCCGAAGAACCAGAAACAAGATAAACCAGGTCACTCAAAGGTCAGTTTGGGACAAGCTTTTTGTCTGATCGCAGGTAACTGACACAAGCAGAATGCCTCTGTGCCATTGATGGGTCAAGGTGTACCGAGTGGAGAACTGCCCAGAACTGCCTATTGATGTGGGATGATGGCATCTGCTCTGATCAGCACATGCTGTCCTTGTACAGTAGTGCACAGTAGGAGCTTGGTGTACGAGGGCCATGGGGATAATTGAATAACCCTGCGATGACAGTAATGAATGCAGCCTGACTTGTGACGTGCCTCAGCAGCCTGTGTGAAAATCAGCTGCAATGTCTCATTCCTCCACTGCACCTGGGATCATGTCACTGAGCGATCAGTACCCAGAAACAAGGTTGCTAGCGTTAGCGCGCTATTAACATCAGCTCATGTCACCATCAAAGGTAAGTGCGATGTTGTTCCCCTTTAACCTGTTGTTGGCAGATAATTTCATCGTCATAAGCTTAAGTTCATAGCTTTAAGTATGCTGTTGATAGTTTTAAGCGTATTGTTAGCAGTTAGCATGCTATTAGCATCAGCTTCTTTCACCCTCATAGTGGTGACAGGTGTCAGATAAGACACCTTTATTTATCTCTGAGCTTAAGTTAAAGCATTTAGTATATTGGCCTGGTGGGTATGAATTTCATTCATGAAATCAAAATAGCAATAATGATGTGTGCAGGTTGGGAATAGAAGATTTTCACTGCTGTGCTTACATCCGAGGATATTTGTATCCTGTCAGTAACTGTCACATACTTGTGTATCATCACATTCACCATTTCCAGACAAGTCTTTTCTGGATCACTGCTACATTGAACCTTCTGTAGATGGCACATAGATCATCTATACATTTGGTCTGATGCACTGATTCAAGGGAGAATGACCTGGGCCCTGTTCAAGATGATCTGGCCAGAAACCTTTCTCTCCAATGATACCTAAAAATATGAATTTGATAGGCCTTAATACACCATGATCTATCATTTATTTAAGAGTTGAGCCACTCTCAGCTCACGCACAATCTCTGGGTGAGGCCAATTCTGGCCTGTTGATGGATTGTTCAGGTGTAGTCCTAGGCTCAGGAAGAACATCTGCAACGGCCATGAATACTTTATTTGCAGTATAAAAAGAGTCTGCTGACATTAAGATTAGTCACTAGACAGATTAGTCAGCCAGTGTGTGTGGACAAGACAGTTACCGTGACGTCACCCGCTCCATGCCCATCCGCAGGTCATCCAGAGTGCAGGCAGCGAGGACTGTGGTCACCTCCAAGCTACCGTTGCTCCACATCCTTCCTGAAGTTTTCAGGTGGTGGAGGGCAAACTCGCCTAGTCTGAGATTGTCATGGTGGTCCATGTCTGATGGCTGCAGAGCACAGGATCGAGAGTCAGGCACACAGTCCAGGCACCGGATCACTGATCCTAGATCAGACATTCCCCGCTACTTCTTGTGGATTGCCTAAACCCGAGTGACACAGCTCCTGATCTTATCCAGACTGAAAATGTAAAGACTGTAATTTGATATTCATGGATCATCAAGAGTTAAAATGCTTGCTCGGTCAAACATTTTCTACAGATTTTGTTCATGATTAGTGTCTATAGACTGGCTTAAAACATAGTAGGTACAAATACTTACAGAGGGTCCCTGCTGCCCCATAGTCTGGAATATGGAGGACTCACCTGGTTTGTGTTGACACTGTACAGAACGAGACCAAGGGACTCGATGTTGAAGTGAAACTTCATGGTCTCCAGAGCTTTATCCTCCTCCTCGTCACTGGCCGCTGCCATCTTCCCAACATCACCTGAGACCGTGAACGCACATCACATCAACAAAATGCAGAGAAGGTAGGTGTACTCAATGCACTGTCTGCCTCTGATTGGCATATGCCAATTCACACTTTTTACTAATTTACTAGAAATCCTCTTGACACCCTGATTACAAGTGAGTAAATCGATGCTTTTTAACAGAAATGAAACAAATCAGTCGTATGGAGGAAGAGTAATCCTGGGAAAACACCACCTAATCGTGTTGAACGTCACGTTACATACAATTGGTCAATCAATTGGAGCTCAATGAAATGAACTAGAGTTTTTTGATCATTGGCATTACCAATTACATTGAATGAGAAATCATCGGACATTCACATATACGTTTATCGTTCAATTAACCACAATATACCCTTCCCTATCATTTCCCCCTGCACTCCGTTCCCTCTGCTTTGTTTACACAGTCCATGCTGTCCTTTCCACAACCCAGGAAGCAGCCCAGGACTGTTTTTTTTCCCCACAGGCTTGTGACGAGTCACGAGCGAAAATAGAGGGCATTCATGTAGTGTGGCCGGTCGCCCAACCAACACATGACACAATTTGCCACTGCGATTATGTCGTCTGCCATGGTGTGTGTGCAGTGTGGGCCAGGCTTAAGAGAGACGCGACAGGAAACCATGAGGAACATAAAATGGCTCAGGGAACTCGGAGGATGTATCTACATGTGAGTGTGAAGATATGCGACCTGCAACGGAGCCTTTGGCTGCTTGAAGCTGTACGTCGGCCTCCGGCTTCTGCCCAGCGGGCTCCAGACTGCCGGCCTCACCCAGATTTTCCACGAGGATACTCAGTAAGACCTTCAGGTCCTCCTGACTCAGCTTCACCTACAGGAGGAGAACAAACACCGGGCTTGTTACGGCACTCAGGCAGAGGAAGTTTAAGGACCAGTGCTCTATGCCAGGTCCAGCAGACTGCCTCCACCCATCAACTCCAAACACAATGGATGTCAGCTATCAAAAACTATGGGGGTTTATTCAACCAGTTGATATTTTAAAGGGACAGTCATGAAGCAGACACAAAGGCAGGAAGTGCCTGAAGCTCATCTCCAGCAGCGCCTTCTGATTTTGGCTGCAGTGACTCACATTGTGGAAATTCTGATGGACAATATAAACACGGGATCAGAATCTATTGCTCTACTCTATCTAATCTCTTCTTACAGATCCTCACGGCCTCGTCTACATGAACATCAGACCACTAGAGAGTGCACCAGCGATGCTACACATCAACTGTACCTTGGGCTGTGCATTTGTCACCTGGGCGCAAGAACAAAAGCAGAGAGCGAGTTGATCAACCAAATTTTTAGAGAAATTTTATCAGACCAGTCTCCATGGCCTGGCCTGGTAAAGTACTGCAATAACCCTTTCGTTGTTCTGACATAGGTAGGGGAGAAGGGTTTGTGCGACAAAACAGATGCGAGACAGAGGGGAAAAGCACTAGGCCTCAGATATCAAAACGAGAAAGAAGCAGAGTCTACAAGAGAACAATTGTTCTAGAAGATCAGGGAAGACTGAGCCTCACACAGAGACAGAGCTGGATGAGAAGGTGGAGTTCTTAAAATTAAACTAGAGACAACAGCCAGAACGTAGACAATCTGTCAGTCAGACCTGATGTGAAGTGATTGACTGGATATTAACCCGAGCACTGCTGCTCCTCCCAATCCTACCTCCATGGGCTTGAGATCTCCGTTGATCTCCACAGCTACCATCTCCTTGTACCAGGACGCTGCCAGATTCCTCCTGATGTTCAGGCGTAGGTTTACCGGTTCCAGGAGCTCATAGTTGGGTCTGCTTGATACCTGGTCCATCAAGGTCCTGGGGAAAGCAGAGTTTGACTAAAAACATTGTTCAGAGAGAGGTTGCAATAAGCTGGAAGAGCTTCTCAACATGTTTTGGTACTGAGTCCAGACGTCGTTGCGGAGTCAGAGATCAGGGATCAGAGCCATCAGTCTGACCTGGAGAGTTTGAGCTGTGTCAGCTGGACCTCCATGTTGTCAATGATGGCAGGCAGCAGGCACCCCTGAACCGGCAGCAGAGAGAAGCTGTTGCCCACTGTAATTAGTCCCAGGTCCATCACTAGCACATTGTGGGAGGTGGAAGACTGGGGGATGATGATGAGCGGAGCCTTCAGCCTGATATCCATGGCCAGACGGAAACTCTTCTGGGCTAAATCTCGGACGCTGGACGCCGCCCTCTCCGCTGCCTGAGCCGTCTTGGCGCTCACGGCTTCTTTGATTGTCTGGAAATTGTTGGTGAAGTCCTGAACGAAAACAGAAATAACATACAGGAGTTGTCGTAACTGAGCCGGCACCACCAGAAAAGCAGCACAAGCCAAGAACAGAGAGTGAGAGACTGCTCTACAACACAGACGAGATCCTCTCGTTAACCCAGCAGCTCTCCTCTCGTCCCTCTGGAAAACCGACCCGCTGCTTATGTTCACACCCATCATCCAAGGATTGATGGGATGAGAAATCATCAAAAATGGGAAAAAAAACTTACCTACTGTCCATCTTTATTTGTGACATAACTACACTGTTTTTCTTGCTCTTTTCTCTGCATATCAGACATGAATGGTTTATACTTTTATAGTGCTTATATTTCTGTATGTAGCAATGTATGCGGCTCTGTATATTTCACCTATGGGGATTTAAAAATGTTGCTAATAAGGATGGACTGAATAAAGCCTGTTGGGGATATAAAGGCCAAAGGGATGTGATGTTATGAGAATTAAGATTTCATATTCTCCTTAGCGTTGTTATGTCACACCGATTAAGAAGAAACATTGGAAATGGCACTTCGTGTCAGAGAGGTTGCTGACCCCTGCTTTTGATAAAAAGTAATTGATTAAACCAGGGAATAACCACAAATAATTGTTAAAATCACTGTTGATGATTGAAATAACAATAAGTGTTGACATTATGTCAAAGATGTTAAAACAAATAATGCATGGATGCAATATTAACATACATATGGTGAGTTGTTATTGTATACATTGTTGTTGTTTCTACTCCTGCCATTGGACGTAACGGTCTTCTTTTTTAAGTTGATCTTATCCGAATGAACTTGATGTTCATTACGATAAAATCGATGGACAGTCTGCAACCTTAAAAAACACAGGTCGCAGCTCAGTGGGTGTGCATCCAGATGCTGAGTCAGTCCAGTATGAAACTCACCAACAGGGACATGATGAACTTGTGCTGATAAAGGACCTGGATACAGCTCACGTTCAGCTTCAGCGTGCCGTCGGTCCTGGAGGTGTCGGCGTAATCGGCACCCTCTGTGGCGTTCGGAGTCAGACTCATGTTGAAGCTGAACACCTCGTCGCCCACGATTGAGATGGCCTGGGGAGCAGTTCGCCACACTTTAGAGAACGCGGTAAAATCCTCAACTTATTCGCAGTGATCTCATCGGGAAGCAACCACCCGACCTTCTTGTGGATGGTGACGGGATCGACGTTGGTGACGATGAAATCCTTCAGGCGGGCAGATATGTGCGTTTGTGCTCCTTGCATCACCAGAGAGCCAGCCATCCCTTGGGGACACAGCAGACGGGCACACACACGGGGTTAGTGGAGATGGACAACTGGGCCAATAAGGGCGGAGTCAGGCTTCAGTACCTTGGACCCTGATGTCGGCCATGCCGCAGCTCTGGTTGCACACCAGGATGTTGAAGGCTCCCAGTGACACTAAGATCTTCAAGTCAATGATCTCACTGTCCGCAGGCAACACCGCGGTGGCTGAAGGGAAAGCACGAACACAGTCTCTAGACAGTGTCTCTAGAGAGCACTAAAAGGTTCTGCAAGCCACAGGAACCAGAGCTGAGTCTATATACAGTACGAGCGGGCTGCACTCACCGGACTTGCCGGAGGACATCTTGTCCTCGGGCCTCGTGGCCATCTCTTTCTCTTTGTCCGGGGACCCGCTGCTGCCATGTGACAGCGCCACCGACAGGAAGCTGATGACTGACAGCAGAGCCTCGGTGTGCAGCACGAGGTCGAGGGTGGTGAAGGTCACCTGCAGACGAAGAGGGAATGTCGCACCGTCGTGAGCGAATGTTCGCCCGTTTCAGTTCATTGCAGACAATCAGCATGCCTTTGAAAGCATGCCTTTGAAAAATATACAGAGTAAGTAAGATGTAGGGCTAGTGCTAGGGCTAGGGCGACTAGTGTGACCAAATTTTCATTTTCGTTTTTTTTTTGGTTTTGGAAAATAAAAACTTTACGATGTTTTTTGGTCTTATGCAAGAGTCGAGGGATTGTTTTCTTGTCGTCGCCTCACTCAGTCACACACACACACACACACACATACACACACACACTCACACACCTCCTTGGACCCTCTCATGCTCAACCATCAGTCACGTGAACAGTCGATCTCTAGCACACACGTTGGCACTCACTATTACTGTTTGGGAGATTTCAAGTGATTCACAGGCGTCAGGGAGCCACTATTCATATACAGGTTTCCAGCTCTTTCACTTTCAGCACTCTCTGAACTCTCTTCAGCAATCACTTTTCCTCTCCCTCTAGCACCGTCTAGCACACATGGAGCCGGTTTTCGTTTACACACCGGCATACTGCGCAGCACTTGTAAAAAATAAACACATTTTGACTCTAGTTGGAGATTTGAGTCTACTCACATTGATCATCTGTTCCATGTTCTTGTAGGTAGTGGAAAAATTCGGGGCCGAGCGGTTGGCCTGAGGGTTGAATCAATCAAGCAGCAGCTTTAAGACCGTCAAAAGTATTCAGCCATAGATTTTCTGTTCTGAGTTATAACTGCTCAAGATTCACATTTTGGCCTGATGTTTACACACACACACATCTCAACTGAAATACAAAATCCTTATTCATTACCTTGAAGTACTGGACTTTGAGAAGATCAGCTCCAGACTCCACAGAGGAACTCATGAGACACAGTGGCTCACCACTCGTGTCTAAAACGAGATGAACCCAGAAATCGTTTGATCGGGAAACCTCACGAGCCACGTTTAATAAAGAAAAACTGAAGGGGGCGGGGGGCGGGCTGACCTTTGAAATCTGGGCACTTCATGGTGATTTTGTTGATGTATGTGGTGGCACACATGTCGTACTTCCTAACTTTGGCGTCAATGCCGAGTTGAGCCAGCTGCAGAACCAGAAACTGTGACTCCTTCTGATCTCTGGGTTTCTTCAGGCTCAGCAGGACCTCGAAGAGGAAACAGGAGGCAAGACAGATCAGGACAAACTGTTCCGATTAAACCTGCAGGATGACTAGATCTCAGCCTTCCATTTCAGTTTCTCTTCATGGAAGTTTTGGGTTGAGGTCCGCAGAGGGACACATTTCTACAGTTTTACCTCTTTCACTTCAAATTTGAAGAGCAGGTTGATCGTGTTTTCAGTTGGACCTCCATCCCTCGTGGCCAACGCTGTTTCGGCGTCTGTATTCGCTGAGGCTGCCTTCACCTGCTGGTCCACCAACTCTGCCTTCTCTGAAGAAAGTGAGGTGTTTGAAAGAACAAAGATCTAAGATCAGATCCTAAAGATGAACGCCATATTACCCATCAGGCATTAAAGCGACCTTACCTTGAGCCACCTGCTGTTTGACGTCCATACTGAGCTCCTTACTTCCCTCACCAATGTTCTCTACGAGGATCTTCATCAGCACAGCAAGGTCTTCCTCATCCAGACTCAGCTGACCGACACAATACAGTGTCACAACTCACAAAGAATGACATCGGAGTGTAAACGATGCCCAACACAACCTCAGAACACAACCTACATTGAGGGAACAGAGGACTCCCTGGATCTGGACTCCAGGGATCTTGAAAAACCAGGAAGCAGCCAGGTTCCTGGTGACTTGCAGCTCCAAATTGATTGGTTGAAGCAATTCGATGTCCAGCTGGGACGAATCTGGTTTCAGCGTGGTTCTGAAATCAGATTCATCACCTTCGATCAGCTTTTTCTGTTTCTGACTACTCCCTATCCGCTCTATTACATACAGACCTGTTGGGTGGTACTGTGTATTAAAAGTCACACATAAGTGTGACTGACTGCGTGATTGAGTGTGCTGCATTAGACCCTTCCGGACTGGGACTTGGGTCTAATACCCACTGCCAACACCTGGAGGAGGGACCAATCCACTGCAGTCTATTCTCATGCCCTACATGATTCTTCAGTCACCGTAGCATTGTTCTTTTACCGAGTCATCAAGTATTGAATTATAATCTCTCATTCAGATCTTTCAAAATCTTTTACCACTCAGGTTATGACAGGTTCCTCTCCTAGCTGTGCCTCTATACAGTATATTTTCCATGGGAATCAAAGAGAGTACTGGGTCTGGCCACTTGAATAACCACATCTGGCTTTGCTCACACCTTGACACCTTGAGCTGAGTCAGCTTGACGTCCAGTGTCTCCACCACCGGGGGTAAAGAGAGGCCTTCAGCTGGCAGCAGAGAAAAACTGTTCTCCACTGTGATCAGACCAAGGTCCATCATCAGTGCATTTTGGGAGGTGGAGGACTGCGGGATGATGATCAGCGGGGCCTTCATCTTAACATCCATGAGCAGTCGGAAACTTTTCTGGGCTAAGTCTCGGACGCTCGACGCTGCCTTTTCCGCTGCCTGAGCTGTCGCTGCAGTCAGAGCCTCCTTAGCCGTCTGGAAGTTATCGGCAAACATCTGAGGAACAGAGCAGATCCAGAGGCTCAATGTGAAGCATTCGCTGGCTGAGCAGGGCTCGTTTTTCCCTTGGGTTTAAACAATCTGAACCTCAATCATCTACAGCTCTGTAAACCGATGACAAGAGCAGCCTTTTCCATCTGTAGATGAAAAAAGAGCATCATTGAGATTCACAGATTTGAAGCATTATTTTTTTTTGAAGCAAAAATGAAGATCCAAAAGTTCAGAGCCACTGGGAAATAAAGAAATGAGGTTGCACAGGCAGAGGTTGTGTGGTTGACGAGGGGTGATATAGGCAGGTAATAATGATGATAATGAAGTGAGCTGCATAGCACTGATGGAGGAGGTGGGATCCCATTACTCTGGTAACTGCCACACGTGGTGCATGTGCAAGCCTTTACATCTCTCCCTCAATCAAACAAGGAACCAGTGTTCTGCAGAAATCTGCCCATTGGGTTGTGCTACGCAGTGGATCCGCTCACACGCAGACCCTTAATCCTGTGCTCTGTCTCTACATAGATGTGGAGCAGATGCTCTGTGGAAATGTGCTTCCACTGAAGAGGAAGAAATCCAGATTAAGAAACAAAACCAAAATGTAGCCGGCACAACAGCATAAGACATATGCCACGATCCCGCTGCACAGTTCCAGCACAACTTGGCACAGCTCAGCTCCACAGGGGGTTTTCCTGCATTACTTCTGTTAAAGCCCACATTTAGAACCAGTCACAGATGGACTATTAAGCAAATTAAGCTATTCCAAACATCTTGTAACCCGCCCATGCTGTGTTTTGGTCTATGCTGGACGGAGACATGCCCTTAAAAGCAACTGCACACGTGCACCTACTCCTGAGACACAACAGTTGGCGAGGGGACCGATGTGTTTGAGGGACGCGGGACATTTGATGTTTCCACAACCGGACCACAGACGTCAAAAAAATGGCACAAAAAAAAAAAGTCAATAAAACTGGAGATATTCTTTGGGGTTGGCTTCATTGCCGTCACATAATTTAACAATATACTGTAAAGAGACCAGCAGAGAGAGAGAGCAAGAGATCTCAGCTGCTCTCATTTCTGACAGCATACAAAGTGTGTATAATAAACTGAAGCTATGGCGACCATTTTCTCGACAACTTGAAGTGAAGGGCATGACAGAAAAGCAAACGTAACTGAGCTGAGCGATGCCAAGGAGGGCTGGTGTTGTGCAGTAGAAGAGAAGTGGTAAACCTTGATGGGACGCAGGTAAGTAGCAAGTCGGTAGCATTTGTCTAATCACCGCGGTAGAATTCGACAGAACACTGGCTCCCGATGGAGAACAGGGGTGGACCCGACTGAGCTCTGAGAGTTAAGGGTGGCGCTTAAGGTGGACGGAAGCAACGTGGAGTCGCTGGGTGGCGGCTTAAGCAGATGACAGTGTTGCAGTTCAGAGCTGCATGCTGGGAGCTGTACCTCGTCAGCGGACGCATACTGAAAGCTAAAAGAAGCCTGGAAGCACAGAAGACACCAAGAGACAGGAAGTGAAGACAAGGGCTAAGAGAAGGCACACGCCCACGCACCAATCGATCACACGAGACTACTGAGTGTCACTAATGTCTCACTCTCTCTCTCTCTCTCTCACACACATGCACACACCCATCCACGTGGTCTGCTACTGTGTACGAATGTTAATGCTAAAAATATTCTACAATTTCTACAAATGGCAAGACGACTGAACACAGCAAGGGGTGCAGTCTTCTGCTGTGACACACACACACACACAAACGACTGTAAAAATAACATAGACAACACACGTGGATCGTGATTTACCTATCAACGCTAACCTTTCGTGTGGCGCGCCGACCCGTGAGTGTGCGTGTGCGTGTGTTCGTGTGCGTGCTTTTTGCGCCGTGTCCTGACCAGCAGTGACATGAAGAACTTGTGCAGGTAGATGATCCTGATGCAGCCCAGGCGCAGCGTGAGCTTCCCGTCCACCTTGTCCTTGTCACTGTAGCCCTCGCCCTCCGTGGCCCGGGGGAACAGGCGGAACCGGAAGCTGAACACCTCGTCGCCCACGATGGACACCGCCTGCGGGGCGAGAGGGCGGAGGTGAGGCCAGGTGGGCACAGCCTACAGTTAGGCTGGCTGGCTGGCTGGCTGGCTGGCGCCCACCTTCTTATGAATGCTGCCGGGGTTGACGTCCGTGACCACGATGTCTCGCAGGCGGGCGAACACCTCCGTCTCTTCCGCCTGTACCGACACCTCTGCATCGATTCCTGCGGGCCGAGAGACACGCGTGCGCGCGCGCACACACACACACACACACACAGGGGTCACGAGCCAGCCGCTCCCCGCCACAGCGACAGCGGGTGCCCGTCCGTCTCCTACCTTGCACTCTGATGTCAGCGATGCTGCGGCGGTCGTCGCACACCTGCACGTGGAAACAGCCCAGCATGGCGAACATCTTGAAGGAGAACACTCCACCGTCTTTGGCTCCTTTAGACGCTGCGGAAGCACGGCGATTCAGAGACAGGGTGGGGAGGTGGCTTGTGAGCGGTGGGGGAGGCGAGGGGGGCCGGGGTGGGAGGGGCGGGACTCACCTGTGGGGTCAAGCCCCAGTGGCACCAGTTTCCGGGTGTCGCGCGTGTGCGACGCGGCGAGCTGCGGTGGCATCGCGCTGTGCAGGAAGTTGATGGTCGAGAGCAAGGCCTTGGTGTGGAGCAGGAAGTCCAGGGAGGCAAAGTGCACCTGGGTGAACGACGATGAAGGCAAGCTGAACACCTGGTTGCTGGCTGACAGCGTTGCCATGGCAACCTCCTGGAGACGTTAGGGTCCACCTACCTTGAGCGTTTGCTCCGTGTTGTTGAACTGAGTCTGGAAGCTGGGACCCCCAGGATCAGCCTGCAAGGATATATATGTGTTCTAGATGAGCGATGTGGGTGTGGGCGTGTACATGTCTGTGCAGGTGTTGGCGCTGACCTTGATGAACTCCACCTTCAGGAGGTTGGAGTCCTGCTGCTCAGTGGAGCTGATCAGGTGCAGCGGGTGGTTCCTGTCTGTGGAGCAGAACGCAACACACACACACACAAACACACCTTGAGCGGGTTACTGACACCATGATGTCACCACGGCGTCCCCAATGTCTCTCCATATAACCTGGCACATCGCAGTAGTCCAAGGCGACTTGGCGCAGGTACGTGGTGATGCTCAGGTCGAAGCTCCGCTTCCGCCCCTCTGCTCCCAGCTGACAGACCCTGAAGGACAGCACCGTCTTCTCCTGCTCCATCTGCCGGGTCAGCTCCAGCAGCACCTGCGCATGCCACACACCAACGTCTCACACAAACTCAACCTATCCGACGCGACCTGAGGGTCGAGGAGCAAACCTCTTTGATTTCAAAGTTGAAGTGCAGGTCGGTGAGTTCCTCCAGAGCCAAGCTCTGGAGGTCGTCGTCTGTCGACCTCTCACTGGCATCATCGGAATCTGAGACACAGAAGCAGGAAACTGTCGGTCATTGGTAAGACAATGAAGACAAAACACATACACAGAAGCAATAAAAATATGGAGAGGTCCAGGCAGAATAATCTATTTCTGAGCTTGAAAAAGTTTATACTTTAAAGTTTATATATCATGAGTTCCCAGCACAGCTAAAAGAGACAAAACCTCTCTCCTGGGTGGCCGTGACACAGCAGAGACAGCATCACTATTAGAGGTAACAGCAACTGTGGCTAAACATGTTGTCCTGACTTCCTCCTGTCCTCCTGAGCCGGAGCCTGGAATGTGTGTATGCGAGTCAAAGGCGCATCAAACTGAACTGAGGTTGAGAGGCAGAGTGCAGCAGCACTGACCTGTGTCGAGCAGTGAGGTGGGAAGGTGTGTTGTTTGTAGTCTGGCCGCCATGAGCATCGGCACCTGGAGCAGGAATCACACCCAAATATGGAAACTTCACTTCTGATTCTCAGCACATATAACAATTCAAATCTCTTTACAACGTTTAATTCTTCCTTCAGTTCTTTATAATCTCATACAATCATTTACAACATCCTTTAAAAGTCTGCGAACTCTGAGCCTTCAGCTCATCTTCTGTGGAGGAGGAATTATCTCTGTGGCAGACTCAATCAATCGATTCAAGGTATGACCTGGCACCTTGGACTGCATCATCTATACCTGTTCTGTGGGGGTGGAGGGCGAGGAGCCTGTGGTGGGCAGGGGGATGCTATCCACCAGGTCCACAAGTTTCTGAATCTTCTGGTCTGAGATCTTCACATGCAACAGTGGCAGCTCCCCAGAGACCTTGAACCTGATCATAAACAGTCGCAGGTTACTGACGGAACTAGTCCAGGTGGGAGGTTGGACGCCGGTCCACGGGTAGGTTCACTCCTACCTGGGCATCCTGGTGTCCCTGTCCACCATGCACTTGGCCAACTGCAGGGTGAAGTCCATGGGCTGCAGGATGTGCTGCGTGGAAGAGGCCTGCAGCCGAGCAGCCTCCCACGCCTCACCTGAGCAACACAAACTCTCAGCCAATCACAAACCTCCAGATGTGAAGTTCAGTGAGCGTGCGTGTGTGTGTGTGCGTGTACCTGACTTGCTGTAGAGCACCTGGACTCTGCGCAGCTCCAAGCTGTACCGCTCGTAGGCTCTGCCCATGATTTCCTCCAGAGAAGATGAGGAGGACAAAGGCGAGCTGGGCGCAGTCTGTTCCATGCTGTGGAGCTACACACACACACAAACACACACAGGTTCAAAAACAGACACATTTAACACAAACACAAAGAAACACACACTCACCTGCAAACTTCCAAAGTCCACGATGAGAATGTCTGCTGAGCTGCTGTAGAAGCCGGACCTGGGAACCAGCAGGTAGGACGGCTTCAGGTTGATCCTCAGGTCCAGGACCTTCCTAGTCTCAATGATATGAGACAAACCTGCAGGCACCAGATCCACCAGCGTGATCTCCTGTGCCACGTCGTGCACGATCCCCAAACCAGGGCAGGCCTTCATGCCAATCCCCACAAAAAAACTTACCTATGGCGGTCTTCTCTTTGATTTCCTCCAATTTCGACAGCGTAGCAGAGGTCAGGACCTCCAGGTCAAAGCCTTTCACTGTTTTGAAGAACTCAACCAGACTGATGACGGTCATCTGAGGAGGAACAGATGCCAGGTCAGACAGAGGAATTTCGATCTCAGGTCAGACGGGAGAATGTGATCTTCACCATGTCATAGATGATCTCAACGGGCTGTGAGTGCACGTGGAGCAGCTGGTCAGCAGTGCTGTCCTCGGGGTTCTGCTCAAAGACGACACTGAGCAGGGACGAGGAGGAGTCCCCCATTGAGGCGATGAGTGAAGGCACCACCCCCTGCTGCTGGAAACCGGTAACAAACCAGTGCCGCAACGAGGCCTCCACCCTGCAGGGCGATGAAGGAGTCAGCGGGACACAGACACACCATGGCACTGGCATCAAACCAGCAGCATTCAGGGGCTTAGGGGATGGGGGTCAGGTTTCACAGGTTTTGGGACAGAGGTCACCTGAGGGCCTGAGCTCCAGGTCTCTGACAAACTTTGGTGCTGAGGTCAATCATCTGAACTTTGAGGATTTCTGGGACATCCGGATGCTCTCTGATCGTCACCGAGGTCCGTAGCAGTTCAAAGGTGACGACCACCGCCACATACTGTGTGCATAGCATACGCACGCGCATACACATGCAAAAACACATGGAAAAAATACGCACACACACACTTAAGATGCTGCTGAGGAAAGTCACTGAGTATTATACAGCTTTCAATTGACTTTATAGGTTCAATAAACAATTAAAGGATTGATCAACTTGAATTCATTCCAGAAATGACATCAGGACAATTTATAGAGAATTGACAGCCGCCCTCCTGTAGTTGTTGACAAAAGAGCAATGGTTCATGCCAGGATCCTCACCTGTTTGGGCAGAGACAGGTTGTGAGAGCTTCCACTGTAACCAATGGCAGTGTAGAGTTTCTCCTTCTCCTCGGCCGTGATGAGCTCGTTCAGCCCTGATACTGAGCCCCAGAAGAGAGGGCGCATCAGTCCACAGCTTCAGGTCACCTCAACGTCACGTGAATGCTTCTAAGGTGGATCTCATCACTTGCTGCTTACCCTCCATAGGCTCCTCTGGTTCTTGCTCCTCCTTCTTGGCCCTTCTACCAAAGAAGCTGCTGAAGAAACCTCCTCCCTGCTTCTGCCCCGCCTTCTTCCCCACCACCTTCTGTCCTGATCTGATCACCTGGAGAGGGAAAGATGTTTGGTCAATGAAACTGGCCTCAGGTCTGCACTGTGCTCAAGAACCTGGAATAAGTCATGATGTGGCTGACCTCCATTTGCGCCTGCTGCCTGGCCAGAGTAATGTTGAAGACATCGAGAACTTTCTCGAGCTCCTGGAGGAGAGAAACATGCTCAGACCACAGTCTCCAACACTGAACAAGGTTGGATAAGGACAAACAGAGGATCAGACGACACTGACCATCAAGAAATTCCCTCAAGGAATCAATTTATCTATTGATTATTCAGTTAAGTTTCTAGATTAAGACCCGCCGTTTTGTTCAGCTAGAAACCCCCAGATTTTGAGTTTGCCGTGAAAGAAGAACTTCAAACACGTTTAGGAACCTGAGACATTTTCAGTATCTAAGAACTCTTTAACTGAGGATTAATCAATTGTATGGGTTCAGGGGTGTTTTTTGTAGAAAGCGTTGCAAAGTGCTGGGGTTGAGCAGCACCTGCAGTTGCCGTTCATTGTCTGGGTACTGTTTGCTCTGGCTCTGCAGTTTGCTCTTGTAGGCAGACTTGTAGGCCTTCAAGTTCTGCCGGTGTTGTCTGATGTTTGCCCAGGACCACATCAGGATGGAACGTCGGACGTGGACTTCCAGGATGCTGTTGAAGGCATAGAGCCACCTGCAGAGGCACAGACACAAGTCAGAGCACCAACACCTCCTGGTGCCCCCCTTAGCAGTTGTGTTCACTCAGACTTAAGTTCAGAAAAAGTGTGCGCATGAATTTCTATGGACATTCTATGGGCTGTATTCCCTGCCATCACTGTATGTCCACAGCAGACCCCCCCCAACAACAGCGGGTAGGATAACTGAGAAATGGATGGATGTTGTGCGTGCTCACACTGAGCCTGAACCCATTCACTTTCACTCTGAACTGACCAGGATCTGACTCCACTGCGGACTGGGACATCGGGACGGAACTTCCTGTAGGGGGTGTTCTTTACCATGCAGTCAATGGACTCCAGCAGCTCAACAAGTGTCAGGTACTGCAGGACCACATAAGAACCACATAAGAGCCACGCCAGAAACAATCAGAGAACAACAACAGAAACACGTCACATCTGCACAGAACTAATAAAAGAACACCATGCTGGTGCCTGTCTCATCTCGTTTCATGTCTCATGTCAAGTGTCCCATCCCACCTGTGCTTTGGTTATTTCTAAGGCGATGTTTTGCACTTCCAGGTGAAGGTTTGCCTTTGGAGTCTTCAGCTCCACTTCAGCGCTCGGGTTGATGCAGATTTTAGCTGTGGCAAAGATAGGCTTGAAAACTGGAAGAAAAAAAAAATGTGAGATATGAACATTACATGGTAAATATTGATCAAAGACAGGGTGGCAGTGTACTTTTCAAGTATGGCACTGTAACTTCACAGCAAGAAGGACCTATGACCGACTGCAATGTAACACCAAGGGCCATGGGTTTTCTCCAGTTACACTAGTCTCCTGTCAGTCCACAAACATGCATATTTAAGTCGTGTATTTACTGGAATCTCCAAAAATTTCTCTCTGTGTGACTGTAAGTGTGAATGGACTGCAATGGGCTCCACCACAGAACAAAACACCATTGTGGTACAAAGCAGAGATAATGAGTGAGTGAATGAATTAATGATGATGATGTTGCTGATGATCAACAATGACATGATACATACTGTACTGATGAAGAGGAAGCTCCTGATCCTTCCTGCTGATCCCAGCCTTCAGCTGCTCCTGCAGAAGATTAGAACGAGGAGAAGGGGGAAGAGGAGCATGAGGAGAGGAGCACTTGTTTCTCCTTGTTTCTTCTTTGGCTGCTTGGAGCAGGAAATCTCCACAATTAAAGGTCGCACCATCACACTGGTAGTAGCTCCGGTTGAAACGTGAGCGTCAGGATGTGGCTGAGGTCTACAGACACTACCAGGCTGCAATAATGAGGTCCTGTCTCAAGCCCAATACAAGTGCCCCATCACCTGTTGGATATGGTTGGCACAGAGAGGATGGAAACTTACAAGTCACCTGGGTGACGAGAAATCTGGCTCCTGACAGGATTTTACATGCGATACACTGCATTTGCAAGTCAGCTCAGTAGGATTTGTTATTTTTTATGAACCAAAGATTGTGGGATGAAACGATAACAGGGTTCACCGTACAGCCTATGCTGTCTCCTTTGGTCTGGAGTAAGTGTAGACTAAGTAAGTCTGGACGTTCTCTGTCCTGTCGATGGGATTGTTTTCTTGGAACTGGTGCGGTCTTGCTACAGTAAACATCACTGACTGAAAGTATACAGCAGGATTCAAAATTTGAAAACAAGTCTCAAATGGCTGATACAGCAAATGTGTGTGTAACTCACACCTGACCAATCGGCCGTCTGTATCTCTGTTTGATACCTACTGTGCAGCTGGAATACCAGACAGAAAGTCCCCAAAAAATCTGACCTGGTTATAGAAACGGAGCAAGTGCAACACCCAGTGCTGCGAACCAGGGAGGGTGGGTAGAGAAAAAATGCGTGACTCACCACAATGTCTTCCCACGATTCTTTATACCAGATGGGACTGCTGACATTCCAGTAGGCACAGAGACACTCCAGACGACCCAGCTGACAGACACACAAAGAAACGAGTTGAGGGTTACTGCTTCAGTTTCAGCTGCAGCCCTCAGGTGGGTCCTCTCAGGTACGCCTTTCACCTTGTAGATGATCTTTGCAGCTTCGTTTAGGATGCACGGCTTCCAGTTCTCGTCGGTTGTCTGAAAAACAAAAAGACGAAAACAGATCTGCAGTAACAACATTTTTTTGTGTGTGCGCATGTGTGCGTGTGTGTGTATTGTACCTGCAGGCTGAGCTCTGAAAGTGTCACTCCCATAGACAGGGGGCGCTGCGGGTCTGACAACTGAAAGGAACAAAATGACTCAGAGGCATAGAGCTGACAGTTAACCTGTTGACTCTTCAGTTCCTGTATGTCATCGGAACAGGTGAGGTGACTCAGTACGTACATCGTCCTCGTAGCGTATGTGGATGCTGCTGATCTTCACCTGCAGGTTTTTGATCACCTGCGTGGCAAGTTTCTCCATAAACGTGTCCTTTTTCCCCTCACGTGGCTCCTCTGAAAATACACACACACACACTGAACATGAGGAACTGTTCTCGCCAGACACCTGAACGACAACACTGAGAGAAGATAAAGATAAAAACACTAAATCTCACAACAAGTGATATTATCTGTCCGTGCATAATGCATAATTTCACTTGACAATATATAATATAAAAGTTAAACACCTGCAATAAATGAACGCTTCAAACAAGATAAATTATCTACTGTAACATTAATAAATATAGTAGTAATTGTTTATTGAACCTGTAGTTGCTTTTTTTTTCACCTTGTCAAGAACCAAAATATTTGCAGTGAACACCTGAGACCAGCGCCCTCAGGTAATACTGACTTGGAAAATGTCTGTCCAGGCCGTCATCATGGGCACGGTCACCTAGGTCATGGGGTGTCCTGAGAACTCACCTGCTCTGTTGTCAAGTCGCTTCAGCTTCTTCAAACCTTTTCTGGACTTTTTCTTTTTTTTTTGTCCTTTTTGGACTTTGGCAGCGTAAAAGGAGGAGATGGCGGTTAGTGACAGAGCAGCCGGAAAACAGAGAGACAGAGAGGAAGAGAGCGAGAGAAAACAGATGGAAGGAAGGAAGATAGCCAAGCAAAGCTGAGACTGTCTGTGTGTGTGTGTGTGTGTGTGTGTGTGTGTGGGCGTGTGTGTGTGTTACCGCTGTGTGGCTCCTTGTAAAGAACATTCTCCAAGCTGAACAGCAGATCTCCAGTTTGAGATGCTGACAGCCAACGCAGCATAAACAGTACACACTACATGTTAATTCATTCTTTCATTCATTCATTCATTTTTCCATCCGACAGACAGGGACAGGAAGTGACAAGATCACAAAGCTTCAATCGGCAGTTGCAAATGGAAGAGCGTCAGAAATCCCAAAACATAATGCCGGTAAGTCGGGGGTCAGAGCTCAGTGGTTGGATGGGGCTCAGGGTCAGAGGTCTCACCTTTCTGCAGTGCCTCCTCAATGCGCTGGAGCTCTTTTTGCTTGGCCTCCTGCTGGTAACGCTCCTCTTTCTCTGCATCAAACTTTATTGCTGTGAGGAGACAGTGCAAACTTTAAGCATTAAAAGACCAGCATAGAATAGATCATGAAATTCAGGGTTGAGGGATAGACAGGGGAGGCAGACAGGCAAACAGGCACACAGACAGACAGAAAGACAAAGCTCACTGGCTCCAGGGACAATCAGCAGGTAGAGTCCATCCAGCGTTGCCACCACAGCTTCACTGTAGAGATTCTTCCATGGTATCTTCAACGTCAGCTTCCCTGGAAACATGGGAGGCAGATGAAACGGACAGGAGGTGTGTGTGTGTGTGTGTGTGTGTGTGTCTGTGTGTAGTCATTCACACATCAACATAGCAAACATTCAGATGGCACCATTTCAGACATGCATCGCCAACAATAGGAATCCAATAGATGGCAATATCTAACTATATCTAGATGACTAATTGGCCTGGACAGATCCCTACCAGTTCCTGACACCTGCGTCACTGACTATGCATAAACGTAATGACATAAAAAATTATGTGCCTCACATCTGCTCGCACATGAGCTAATCCGGGGTTGAACGAGCCTGTAGACAAACTTGTAAAGGGGATAAAAATGGACCAGCTAAGAACACCCCAGGTCATGTTCACGATTGCCTTTATATGGATGAGCCCCTTGTAAATACCAGTTAAGGCTGCATGTTTTCAAGGGGTTTGTGTGTTTTTGTTTGTATGTCTCTGTGTGTCCGTATGTCTCAACTCACCTATTTGTCCAGCTTTTATTTTGAAGGGAACATCAAACTCACTCTGAAACACAATTGAAATTAATCAGTTGGCAGGAAGTCACAAAGGCAAACTCAGCATGAGCAGGAATAAACGGGAAGCAGTGATATAATGACATCAGTGGGTAGAGCGGGAGCTAGGACTCACTAGTGCATTCTCCTTCACTTTCAGGTTCTCCAGAGTAACATTCCCTGCAAAGAGATGTTATCAATAACCATCAATAACTTGATCGTGACAGTGATAAACAATCAAATCAAACAAATCAATAAAAGGAAACAACCAGATGATCAACCAGACTTAGTGCCAACTGATTTTATAAGACCTTCTATTTTATCTAATCAAAAATACTGTTCCTAGTACGTTAGAAACTTCCCACATCACTTTTGAAAACATTTTATGGATTTTTTGAATGTGAGCTCTCGTCACTTGTTCAAGTCAAAATTAAATACACCCTGAACATAGGACCTGATTTAATACATTGTGGTGGCAAGAATCAGGCAATAAAACAGTTATCAACTTCAGTGTTTGATGGCATGTTGCCATAAAATAAGCATGGACATATTTTTTTCCAAAATTTTCTAATGAAAAAGAATTGCAGCAGAAGACACTCAGGTCAGTCTTACTCAGGTTTCAAACCTGGGACATTGAAGGAATGTGCAAGTACACAACATATGACTCTACCACACAACTCTATCATGGGTCTAAACAGAAATGTCATGGTTATATTTGTAATATAACTGATCGAATGAATGTCATGAGATGAGTAAGTGAATATTATATGATAAAATAAAAATAAAATAATAAAAAATAATAAAATAAAAATAACTTTTATACAGAATAAGAGGAGATTAGACAATAACAGATTAAAAACCGAATTCCCTTGTTGAGTGTAGTAATAAGGGGCAGTAAGTCATTGTGAAAACAAGTTAAAAGGGTGTTGCATTAATAATTAATTATTAATACGCACTGATAAGTTAATAATCAATTACTTCTGACGATCGACTACTTCTCATTACGAAAAAGAACAAAAATAAGACAGTGTGATCTGTGGTAGCTTTTATTTATAAATGCTTTATTTGGAAGCAGTCATGGGATGGACTTTATGTTGAACAAACATTGATTAACTGTCCGTTATCTTGTCAACTTGAAGCGAATGTCTCGCTCTACGATTGACTCGTCGAGCCTTCTTCCGGTTTGGAAGAAAAAAAAAAGGAAAACAAGACGACCGGATAGATTTAAAAGAGAAAGAGAGAGATGCCCATCTTATACTGTAGCTGCTCCTGTCGAGTCTAAATCATTTTTATCTCCACGTAACATGGACACAACAGAATCAAATATACAAATATGAAGACAAATCGATTCCGAGAAATGATAAAAAAAGACTCATCTGCACAGAACAATCTAATAAAACAGTCAGTGACCACATCAACCTCAGTGACACTATGCATCCATAAGCAACCTCTGTGGCTTTAAGACAGGAGTATGGCAAGTTAATAGACAACTGATTCAACCAATGACTGAGGTTCTTGTACAGGCTGTGAGTGACGTAGGATGACAGGGGCAGAAGCAATGGATAGAAGAGTCTGGTTCGCCACACAGCAAGACGACTATCATATTGATAAAAACATAGCACAACAGTGGTGAAAACGCTTTGGCGCCTGCGCCGACTAAATGCGCACCTTCTGCGGTCAAACTATTTAGACAAAGCTTGAACATCGAAAAAATATAGTAGTTCATGCATGGCACTTTTTCATGCTTTTAAGGGCCTAATTTTCCCAAAATTCATTGATCAACTTCTACCACTTTTTAAGACCCAGATACCCTGACATCCAGTGAAACACCACTGATCTCAGTCACACTGGAGAACAAATAGGAAATGTCATGTGCCTCAGATTTTACACCTGATTCTCGATATAGTCGATCCATTTAAAAAGAATGTGACCGTCATAAACAGCGCATGACACACACACACACACACACACACACACACACACACACACACACACACACACACACACACACAATCAAACAGATAGAGAGGGCGGGAGGGAGGGAGAGAGACGTGTGTGTGTGTAACAGTAACCAGAGTTGACGGAAAACCAAATGTACATTGAAACAAAGTCTAATACCTCAGACATATTTGATAACCAGTCAGAATTGGCAGCAATAACCCTGGTCTGTAGAGATGACGATGATCTAACGGTGTTGTTTTGATTTGGTGTTTGTTTTGATCACCTGCAGGTGATTTTTTCCAGTGAATGCCTGCAGCATCGATTTGTCAACTGATTGTTCAAACCTGTCTAAATGGTCGGACCGGCCTCTCAAGCGTCAAATTTGACGCTTATGGGCGTGATGGGAACCTGTCACAGTGAAAGTGCAAGCGACCAAAGATCTGTTGACGTCATAAATAAACACATCCATACCACTGAAGAATCGGGGAAAAGGAGGATCTTTCACTGCATGTGAAGACAGTAGCAGCGTAAAAGATGATTCAGCACTGGGTGCATTTCTGGTCTAAGGGTCAGTTGAAATTTGCTACCCCTGAAGCCTTAAAACACTAATTGCAAAAAGCAGCGCAGTAGTTGGTGCTGTTGCCTCACAGCAAAAAGGTTGTGAGTTTACGTCCTGCTCTCTGCAGTTTGCACATTTTCTTCAGCTTTCCTTCCACAGTCGAAAAATGCATCGAGGTCCTTTGGAAATTCTGAACTGTCCCTAGGTGTTAATGAGAGGGTGAATGGTGTCTGTGCTGTGGACTGGCAACTTGTCCAGGGTGCACTCCTTGCATTCGCCCAATGTGAGCTGAAGATAGGCACTATCAGAACCCCGCCCCACCAGTGGCTAAGAAGCTGGTAAGACAGTAGAGAGAAGCTTAATTCCCTGACTGAACCTACCAGATGGATCAAGACAGGTCACATGTACCTCTCGTTACAGGACAGACACAGCTGCAAGGGAGCATGATGTGGCACGACATTCGCATAACATGCAATTCTATGGCACAGTCTTTCGATTCATGCAAGTGTCACCAATCTCAACAGAGTTAATTGGAGCAAAGAGCTCAACCGCGGCCCTAATTGCATTCAGTCAGTGAAGTGAACGCAGCGAAAGTTTGACAGCTCGTCACTGTTCACCGGGGCTGAAGCCGAGTGCATGTCTCACATCAACGCCGATTTTACGGGGAAAACCTACGACGTACAATGTGGCCTTTTAATAAGAAACAAGTCATTTAATTATTTTCCGAAACAGCGTTGTTTTTTTAAAGCGAGAGGTTTGTGAGGCAGGTCTGGCGGGGGAGGCTGTTCGCAGACGGAGCTCACCTCCCCAGATCCCGATCTTCAGTTGCGATTTGTCCAGGTTCTCCACATAGTCAGCGATGAACCTGTTGAGCAGGTCGCTGACCAGGGACTCGAACACCATGGCTCAAATGAGGTAGTCCAAGTCCCAGTACCAGGAGGACGTACGCCTGACTTCCGGGTTGATTGATGACGGAAGTGAAGAATCGTTTTTTTTTACTGTGGGAACGAACGATAGTGTGGGATCGATTAGTGCTGCCTCGGGAGGGGGAGGGACGTTAGACCATGGATAGGTAAGAGAGAGAGAGAGAGAGAGAGAGACCTGTGTCCACCATTGACATAAGAAAGGGTAGACGCCGCAACTACCGCCTATTGGCGCTAAAGAGCCGCCATCTTGGAAAGGTCAGCGGCCCCACTCAGTGTAATCTGTTTGACGAGAGCAGTGACAGGTCAGCGCAATTAATCAGTCATAACTCGCTGAACACTTCACTGTTTTTAACGAGTTTATATGCTGCAAACGTCATTCATGTAGTTATGGTTTGGTGTTATGGTTTGGTGTATATTAATATTCAAAGTGGGCTTAACAGTGATAGGATATTCTGATATGTGAAATATGGATGTATGATAGGTATTTTGCAATTATATATATATACATATATATATATATATATAATGTATATATATATATAGAGAAAAATTAATATCTATCCATCCACACACACACATATATATATATATATAGATAGATAGATGGATAGATAGATAGACAGATACTCATCCACACTCGTGTGTTATTTCTACTTCTGCCGTTTTGTGGCTTTTTATTCAGCACCACAACACAATAGTAAAAGATATTTCTAATATTAGATATAATAAAAAAATATATATATATTTATATATAAACAATGGGTTTAAGTGGACATACTTGTTTACATACGAATTGGACATGGTCATTTGAGTCACTAGAGAACTATAGTAAGAATCCATTCTGGAATGTGATGCATCATTCCATTGTACCTTTAAATACGCTCCCATGAGCACAAATGTGACCACAACACAAACCTGCTGGGACCATCAAGACCAACTTACTGAGGATTCCTAAAAGGTAAAAGGTGTGGCGATCTCTTGTTTAAGGTGGGATAAAAGTGAGATAAGGTGAGATAAAACTGTTTTTAGCTCAGTGTTATATCCTCAGACTTTAGGTGTTGTCCTGATAGGAATGCTCTACCCTTCTGGGTACTTTCAAAGCCTTGTTTCCAATATTTTGAACTGGATCATGGAAGAAAATCATCCATGGCTGCCTTTTCGTATTTGATCCAGTTCAACAAACTTTGTGCTGTAATCCTAAAGTCATTGCTGTTGCTGTAACATACAATTTTATCTAACAATAGGTTGAGACTGGTATAACAGCATCTCCTATATTCTGAGTCTAGTACAGTATACACTGCAGATAAAAACCATGTAGCCAAAGTGAGGTTAGGAGAGCGCTTTCGATCAAAAGTGAGTTTAAAGGCTGCCTTGGATTTCATTGAAAACCACATCATTTATTTGAAATCTTTCAAAATGGTTTTGCTCCATATTGTTCCTTGCCTTGAACAAAGTACACGAGGAGACCGAGAACAGTTTGGTTTGTGTTGTTGTGTTTCTCCTGAGCAGATGTGGTAAAACAGGAAGCTTTATAACCTTATGGCACCATATAATATTGTTCATTCAAAGCAATAACGTGAATTTTCCATTGCTTCCATCAGTAATGAGTATGAAATGAAAATGGTAAGCAGCTACCAGGACGGATATATAATTAGTTTGAATCCATGTTTTTAGTAATGGGATCAGTTTTTTGTTTAACTTATACAGTATATTTGTAGGACACTTAGATAGCTAGGAACAATGAAATTTCAGAAATGGGAGAACCTGAGAACAAGAACAGATGCAATACATACCATTTTGACATCTACAGTACCTGTACTTTATGTTGTGTAATACATAACATTTAGAAGCATCTGGGACCTGAAACACACTCAATACAAGGTAATTCCAACAACCATAAGTGATCACTGAAAATTTTTAAAATAAAAGCATCATGTCGGCATACTTCCTGTTATGACACTTGTGTGGGACTGAATGCAAAACAAATTCAACAGTGGCAAAACTAAAGGAAAACGGAACAATGTAACTATGCTTTTTCATGAACCTGACGCAGGGAATGAAGCATCTTGGGAACCTGATGCATAAGAGAATAGCTTTGAACTCATGTCATGAACTTTTCATGCATGACTAATGGGCACTATTTTAATAGACCTCTTAGATTGATGAAGATGTGTTCCATCTGTTGTCACCCATGTGAGCAAGTACTCCCTGGATCTTGACAAAAATGCTTTCCTCTCTATCCAACCCAAAACACTCAAGAGAGCTTTAAATCCTCTAGCAACAACCTATGTTCAAATAGCCTATGTACACTGGTGGTAGTGCCCATTGTAGTGTGGTACTGTAAAATGGTGGGTGGCGAGTTTGTGGAGTAATTGTCAGGCTCTATCATAAACAGTCACTGAGTCTATGAATGGCACAACAGCACAGACTGTATTAATTCCCAGATCTGCTCTTGGCCCAGTAAGTGGATCCCATCTGGCACTGAGTTCTTGAGGATGTGTGTCGCTCAGAATGAATGAATGGGACATTCTCAACTGAGCTGTGAGAAATCTGCATATTTTATTGCACTTTGGACGTTCCACTACTGATGCTGGACACTCACTTATACAAAATATATATACTGGCCCCTCTAAAAGTCTTGATTTTCACTACTACATCTTATTTTACTCTTTTTTATTTTCCATTTCAAATTTTTTTCACTTTTCTTATTTATATTATGTGCCCCACTGTGTTCCTTAAACCAAGAGTTGCAGAACAAAATTGCATTGTGCCTTGCATAATGACAATAAAGATTCTTGATTCTTGATGTAGCATGCAATAGATTGCCCTAATGGATCTTTCAGACCCCTGATTAGTCTGAGCCTCCACTGTTGAGGCTGGGTCAGATTAATTTGTTTCCGGTGGCAGTACAAGGCCCAATCTTCAGATGTTCCTGGCCCCTGTGGTGTGCTGACATAATAATAGAATTTATCAGTTTATTATGATGATATGTGCTACAGCCTAATGTGACATGACATTCTACACAGATGAATTAGAGTGACGCGCTAAAACGCTGTTGCCTCACAGTGGTGTTTGTCTGTTCTACGGTGTTAGCCACCATAGAACAGTCGCTACAAGTTCAACAGAAAGGAACAACTTGACGCAAGGTAAGCTTAAGGATTTTACCTTGTTAAGTGGCTTGTTGCAAAACGAGGATGAAGAAAAGGGTTGGTGTGAAGAAAATATGGGATAAAGAGAGAGTTAATGTTTTTTCATAGATGAATCATCCATTGCTAAGAGCATAAACCATGATGGCTGATACTTAGTTCTCGATTGATGATGTTACTTTTGGTAAATGTTACCTACTGCAGCAATATTTCCTGCCTCCACAAAGTAAAAAAAGGTTAGAAAGTATGAGGAAGTTTCATCGCTTTGATGACATTTGCCCAACAGCACTTTAATGCCTGTTTAATTTTTTCTGGGGTCCATGTCCACTTTTAGAGTATGCACCTACCTCATGTATTGATGCCTTCTTAAATAAATATATAAACCTTTGTATTATTTCAATGTGAAATTAAATAAGATGCTTCCTAATGCATAAATGTCATTCTTGTTTTTTTATGTGCCCTTCTCATCAAACAAAGGCCCCACGTTGGCCCCCCATGGAAATTTGTCTGCCACTGGTTCTGTCCTTCATGTTCCTCATCTCTGACTCCATGGCAACAGCTGAGCCTGAGACAGGAAGTTATCAGGTTGATTGGTGGCTGATTAATGCAGGTTCAGCTAAGTGCAGTGATGATGTCATTAGCGAGGGGAGTGCGGCGGTGATGTCATCAGTTCAGGGAATGCAGGATTTAATGAAGATTTTAATGAAGATAAACAAAGAAGAATGACTGAAGCTGCATGTCCAATGTTCTCCAATCAGCTTCCACGGAAGGTCGTTAGAGAGTCTTAATAGAGGCCGAGCACAGAGCAGCACAACACACAATACACAGCACAACACAGCTCAAGGTACGACACAACACTGTAATACAACAACATACAACAACATGTAAAACAACATGCTTTTTTTTTGCTGCACACAACACACAACACAGTAAACATATACTATACACTCAGCTTACAACACCATACGCAACAGAATGCACTACACTAGGGCTAAATCAATTAATACGTGCATTTTTTAAAAATTACTGATTAAACGGTTAAACTTATATTTTAACCATCTCTTTTAACCATGTATTTCTAAATAATTTTATTTATATATTTTTTTAAATGTTTAAATTTTGTTTTCATAAAAGCCTTAGTCAGTGCTTTCTAACAATTTCTTTGCACACCTACTATTGTTTCACATCTTGATCAAACCTTTAAATGAACCTGAACACATAACAACAGCACCCACATCAAACCCACCCACATCTTCTCTTTAAATAAGAGTAACGTGATGAAGAGAGAGTACAGGTATTAATCCTACAAACATCCAGCAACACAAGCCCTGCAGTAAGAAATGGCTGACATTCATTCATATTTATTTGAATGATCTTCCTTCAGTGAATATACATGACTTAGTTTGTTAGTTATTACAATGGTTGTTCAGATTTTACTATGTTTGCACAGCTTTTGAACATGAACACATTAACAGTTTTATGTGCGAAACCAGAGGGACAACACTGCAAAAATTGGTCTAAAAACAAGACAAAACTGATCAAAAAGGCACTCAAAACAAGTGAAATTATCTATTTCACACAGGGTTTTCTTGAAATATGATTGTTGTTGCTTGCTTTAAGGTTATAAAGTAAAATTTTAGACTCAGACATTAATTCTTACAAAAGAAAATCTTTCTGAGTATTTTTTTCATCTTGGTAAGAATCAGTGACAAACAGATTCTTGCCCGACAGAAATGTATTGAAAGATATAAATCAGACAGAATCATGAAACTATAGTGACGTACTTTCCAGATAAATAGATGAGATGTGTAATAAATCAGACTCGCTAATTAACTTACTTAATCACATGATTTTGCTTTTGAAGAGATTTAAAAATAAACATGACCAGACACACACACACAAACACACACACACACCCACAAATATACACATATAGTACGTCACGTGACCACCTTTCCCTCCTTTAAATGCTCGTTCTGGTTGTCCAGAGGAACACCACAACTACAGCACAGGTGAGTCACCTCTCTTTCTCTCTCTTTTGGGAACCAGAACAAGATCTTTTTCTCTTTTTCTGTCTGCTTGTCTCTCTCTGTGTCTGTATCTTTATCTCTGCCTTTTTTCTGTCTGACATTTTTAAAGAAATGTATGTGATTTTTGTGATCATTATTGTTAGTATTGGGTACAGGTAATGAATCCAAAGAATTGTATGGTAAATCATGGCAACAGGACTCATTGCAGATTGTTGAAGAATCTATGAGTGCAGTTACCAACTCCTCCACCTGGACAAAGAGTCTCCTCAGAAAATGTAATGAATCTGAAAGAATGTCACGTAATATTGTTACTTTTATTCTTAAAGAACAATTCTTTTTTAATGATAATGGATGTCATTCAGTGATCAGAGAGCTCATCAGTCAGATAGGGTTAAAGAGAGCAGATTGATCAGTTGATGGAGCAGATCTATCAAAGCTGGAGCTTGTTCATGTTTATTGATCTGTGATCCTCTTCTATAATATGATTTATTGATCTCTGCTGTCTTGTTGTCCCTTGTTGTATCTGCATACATAAATTGTATACTTATATTTTCAGAGCTCAGATCCATGAGTTGGATGATTTTACTTTCTCATTCTGCAGATGCGTCACTGAATTTACTCCCACGATTTTTATTAGACTTAGGTGAGACAGAGCAGAGAAGCTAGAGAACTTCCTGTGAGGCTCTGCACAGGAGGTGGACAAGCAGATGTGAGACTCTCCTTCTCCTTCATCCTTTCTTCTGCTTAGACTCCTGCTGAAGAAGCTGAGGATTGTGAGAGTTGTAGTGCCAGGATGTTCAGGTGTGTGCTGCTGTGTTGCTCCTTCAGTCTGCTGCGTCTTTCTTCTTCTTTGGTTCATAATGGCCTCCGGCTGGACAATGCCCAGGACGACGGCCGCAGTGCCATTGCCCCCTACCTTTCGGAGCTGGGTCCGTAAGCATATTCCATACAAACAACATTTATGAGCAGCATGAGCTGCATTTGCACAAAAAATACACTTGATAAACAACAAAAAAGATGTTGAAATATAACCCAAGCAACAAATTTGATTTATTTTAACTTTCATTTTGTACAGCATGATGGAAGAACTTTGCTGTCAGCTGGGTTAATCCAGTATCAGAGACGGACATGAAATGGAGGGGCATCCTAAATCTTAGAATTCTGCACAGCCCTGACACACACACACACACACACACACACACACACACACACACACACACACACACACACACACACGCATGCACACACTTATCTGTCCCAGAAAAACATACTTAATTTGAATGGAAAGATTGAAAAGAGATTGAATTCAATCACAAGCCTCTCTGAACACCAGGTGAAGCAAGTGCAAGTGGGTGGGTGGAGGTGAGGGCAGAGCCCAAGTGACAGCAGCTTGTTTCCTGTGTCATGCAGAGAGAGACCACACCCCTATGCCCATGGAGTCAGCTGAGGATCGCCTCCTGATGGAGGTGGCACCCTATGATGACGTGAGCATGGTATCATCGGGCACTTGTTCTACACGATGGACTGTAACTGATCTGCCTCTTCCTGTCTACCTCTGGTCTGTAGGATTCTGGAGCAATGGCAGCGGTGCAGCTGCAGGGTCGTGCCATGCGGTCGCCTCGCCGCTGCATACCCCACCAGCAGTCATGCCTGGGTTACCCCCTGCCCTGCTGCGACCTCTGCGACACCTGCTACTGCCGCTTCTTCAATGCCATCTGCTACTGCCGCAGGGTTGGCCACACCTGCCCACCTAGGCGTAACTGAGTACCTAAGACTGCACCTGAATAACACAATGGCTCCTGACAGAAAGTACTCCGATGCTCTGTTGCATATTGGGAAAATGTGCTTCTGCTGTAATAAAAACACTTGTAAGAAAATATATTTTCAGATACCAATAATGAATTTTGTGTCAGTGAACTAGCTGAAATGTCTTATTAAAGTAATTTCACAGAATTGAAGTATTAAATGAAATAAATATGGCTGAATCTGAAAACTGAGTATTTTGCAACAAATTTAACGACTTTGTTTCAACCTGGTAAATAATAAGTTGTAATGTGAACTTTAGATAATGAATGAAGCCCTTTTCTCCAAAGACCATCATTGTTTTTTTGCTGCTAAAAAATTCTCAAATTGTCTCAGTTGTTGAAAAACTGAAATTGAATAGCCCTGCAATGGTCTTGTGAGCTGTCCAGAGTGTACAGTATTGTACAGTATGAGCTGGGCATGGGCATCAGCACCTACACCACTACTATGATGCTCGGGGGTTTGAAGCAATTAAAAATATTATTGGATGAACATAACTCCAAGATGTTTGACTTGCTTAGCAAAATAGATACTAGACCTTTGTCATTAGGGAGACATATTTTATGCTGCTTTTTGTTTACTTAAAGAATTTACTTAAAGTACTTGTGGCATATAAGTGGAAATTAAAATTATAAAAGCATATTGCTTTCAGAACTTTATTTTGTTTTGCATTTTGAGTATTTTGGAATAGATTTTTCATAATCTCTCAAATTGAAGATATGTGGTTGTAACACAAAAACACAGCCACACACGTTTCACTCTGAGCTTTATTGACCATCAGATCCACCCTGACATCTTCCATGTGCTTAGTTAGAAGCAATGATCTGATCCATCCAGGCACGCAGCTCGGTCACACGGGCGTACACGCCGGGCATGGTGGGAGTGCAGGTTCCACTGCCCCAGGACACAATGCCCACCAGAGTCCAGGCTCCAGCCTTCTGACAGACCAGAGGACCACCAGAGTCACCCTGAAACACCACAAACCAGCAGACAGGTCAGACAGGTCAGAAGGACAGCACCACAGGACCCACCCCTACAACCACTGCACCTCTGCACCACCCACCATGCAGGAGGAGGCTCCAGAGGCTCCAGCACAGATCATCAGGTTGGTGATCTTGCTGCCCCAGTACTGACGGCACTGCTCATTGGTCAGCAGAGGGAGGGCGGCCTGCTGCAGCAGGGCAGGGGTGTCAGGAGCTGCAACCAGACACAATGTGTGTTAATCCTCAGGAAACAGGTAAGAGGCGCGTCAGCAGCACAGCTTCACTCCGTGCACTGCACATCATCCACCTGGTGGATATAAGTCCCCAGTTGCACTCACCGTTGTAGCGGGTCAGGCCCCAGCCGGATGTCACACACCTCATGCCTCCAGGGAAGTTGTCGTTGGTCTCAGCCACACACACGGGGGAAACACGCATGTTGAGCTGTGCAGGGCTTGCCAGGCGGATCAACAGGATGTCGTTGTTGATGGTGTAGCCATTGTACTTAGGGTGCTTGAACACCTGATAGGAAATTACATTGTTAGCACAATGTACACAGACAGGAAGACAGATACTATCTATCTATCTATCTATCTATCTATCTATCTATCTATCTATCTATCTATCTATCTATCTATCTATCTATCTATCTATCTATCTATCTATCTATCTATCTATCTATCTATCTATCTATCTATCTATCTATCTATCTATCTATCTATCTATCTATCTATCTATCTATCTATCTATCTATCTATCTATCTATCTATCATAATAAGACAACACTAACCTGTCCCACCCTCATGACCTGGACACTCTCAGAAGAGGAGGCGCGGTTATGTTCTCCAAGGACGACACGGTGAGATGTCCTACACAACAGAGGAGAGAATTGGAGGACAGAAGTCGGGGAGAAAGGTTGAGGAGAGGGTGGAAGAGATGTGAGGATGAAGGGGCCATGTTGGACCCAATGTGGATCCAGATGAGGGTGGATTTTGTGAGTTGATGCTTGTACCTGACATTGCAGTGAGCAGCTGTCACCACCCAGTTCTCATTGACAAGAGATCCGCCACAGAAGTGGAAGCCAGTGTAATCCTGCAAAACATGAAGACCACATCATGATGCAACACAACTTCTGTGTGTGTGTGTGTGTGTGTGTGTGTGTGTGTGTGTTTACCTGCAGGGACACCTGCCAGGGCCAGGAGTGAGGCACTGCCTCCTCACCATTCACAATACGTGAGTAACCAGTGATGACGGGTGAGATGGCAGGAGAGCCGCAGCCTGGTGAAATTATTAACAACATGGCTGTGACTGCTGATTGCTGATCTTTTGAGAGTGCCCATCTCTACACTCAAGTCTGTTCATGGTGACATTTCAGTTTTAGTGAAGTCAGTTTCAAACATCATAGCACATGATCAGTTGAGAAAGTGGTATGTACAGTTTTTCCACGGTCAGAAAACTTTGATCTTAACAAGATAAAAGGATAGTGTGAGCATGACGCCATGATGTAAACAGATTTATCTTGACCTCACCCTGTCTACGGTCTTAATTTGAAGAAGCATTTATCAGAATAAAAAGTGGAGCATTACAATTTTATCTATATCATTTTTTCATTATAAATGTGGAAGAAATGTGGCAGTTGCTGACACATGCCCAAATGTTACGAATAGCCAAAAACAAAACAGGTGGCTGAACAACTGAAAGAGGAACAAGTCTCTGTTGGAAGTTGGAAATTGCTAGAATCACGCACTATACACAGGAAATGATTGGCAATATGTATAAATGTAATGTGGCTTTCATTAGCTATTCTAGTTGCTATGCTTTCAAATATATAAACAAGACTAGGAATTAATATATATTAATATATTAATACTAATAACAACTCATGTCAACTCCATAATCCAATTGTTGTCCTATTCAGAATAAGGTACATTTTCAGAATATTGCTCTACATGGAAACACAATCAGAGTGAAGCTCTAGTTTGTTTTGAACAGCGGATGAAGCTCAGTTTCCCTCTCTACCCATTATGCTTTGCTCGCTCAACTGTTGCTCTAATGGGTAAGAGTTTGCCTCACCATAGGCAGCGCCAATGAAGGCGAGGCAGGAGAGGATCCACAGGAAGGCCATGGCTTGATGGTGGTGGCTCTGTGTGGACCTGGACCCTTTATACAGCCACAAAGAGATGTGATTGGATGAGAAAGGAGGAGACATGTTATCAATGGAGAGAGCTAATTCGACCAAACGTTATCAGAGACTGTGGGAGTTTGCACAGGTGGAGGCAATGGAAAGTTGTTCACCTGCAAAGACAGAGCATGAAGGTTAAAGATAATCATGCAGAACATTGAATTCTCTGTTTGCTTGTTAGAAAACTGACTGAAGTCTACCATTGCTTTACAGTGGAATACTTACTCCACAAGAACACAGAAATGTACATGTGCTCCCAGGACAGACTGATGTAATTTTGATGTAATTTTGTTCACACAGCCCTGGTTTGGGAATTCTTGTACCTTGTTCTCAACATATCTTGGCATACCTGTTTCCTTGTTTGATTATTTTGTGTTTACTCAAAAATGTGGTCTTCAAAAAGTTCTGCACCTTAGGCCCTCATGAAAAATGAGATGTGCTGGCCAGAAAAAAACCCTTTTTTCTTGTTTGTGCCACCTCAAGAATAAGAACAAATATCTTTGTTCTTGCAGATCATGCATTGGCCTTTACAGATAATTATACTTTTAAAATGACAATATTCCATATTCAAAATTAGTGGCTTTTCATAACAATGTTATTTCAAGACACTTCACTTTCACTTCAAAAGTCACCGTTCCAACTCCCAGTCCTCATGGTAATTTTCCATCGCTTCACCTTCAGCTTCTGTTCAGCCTGTCCAGCCACCTACCTACTGTGGTGTGAAAATGTTGTGTACTTGTTTCAAATGGTCAAACAAATTTAAATATTAGACAGAGATAAAACAAATAAGGATCAAGATTTGAATGAAGGTGTTTATGATGAAAGGGGAGAGAAGAATCCAAATCTGCATACCCTATATGAAAAAGTTATTGCCCCCCCTGTTAAAACACAAACTGTAGCAATTGAGATCTATCAGTCTGGAGAAAAGTTATGACAGCATTTCTTATGCTTTGGGACTTCAGCAAACCATAATGATCCACAAGTGGTGAACCTTCCCTGGAGTGCCTGACCGACCAAAATTGGTGCAGTGATGACTCATCAAAGAGGCCAAAAAGACCCTGCAACAATATCCAGAGAACTGCAGGCCTCATTTGGCCTCAGGTTCATGATCCGTCTATTAAAAAGAAACTGAGTAAAAATAGCCTGCATGGCAGAGTTCCAAGACAGAAACCACTATTGAACAATAAAACGTAAAGGCTCATCTCAGTTTTGCCAGAAATCATCTTGATGATCCCCATGACTTTTGGGAAAATACTCTGTGGACTGATGAGACAAAAGTGGAACTTTTTGTGAGGTGTGTGTTCCATTACATCTTGCATAAAATTAACACAGCATTTCAGAAAAGGAACATCATGCTAAATATGTCATAGAAGGAGCATAAAATGTGGTGGGTAGTGTGATTGTCTGGGGCTGTTTTGCCGCTTCAGGACCTGGAAGACTTGCTACTGTATGGTAAATGAAACTATGAATTCTGCTGTCTATCAAAAAACCCTGAAGGCAAATCATCTGTTTGTGAACCCAAGCTAAAGCACACTTGGCTTGGGTTCTACAGCAGGACAGTGATCCCAAGCACACCAGCGAGTCCACCTCTGAATGGCTCAAGAAAAACAAAATCAGCACTTTGGAGTGAATCTAATTAAAATGCTCTAAGATGACCTTAAATTGGCGCTTCATGCTCAAAGACCCTCCAATGTGGCTAGATGCAATAATGCTGCAAAGACAAATGGTTCAAAATTGCTCCACAGCACCATAAAAGACTCAATGCCAGCTATTACAAATGCTTGATTGCAGCTGTTGTTGCTGAGGGTGGGCTAACCAGTCATTAGGTTTAGGAGCATCACTTTCAGTCATGTAGGTTTGGATTTTTTTCCACCTTAAATAATAAAAACCTTAATTTAAAAATTGTATTTTGTGTTTACTTGTGCCATCTTTGTCTAATATTTAAATTTCTGTGATGATCTAAAATGTGTGAAAAAAGTGTGATAAACATGCAAGAAAAGGGAATCTGGATTTGAGATTCTAAGCAGACGCAACCCATCCATGAATCTGCCTTAACCCTAGGAGTTGGATGAAGATCATCCTATTCCAGAGGAGCTCCTGCATTCTTCCACCTCTGTCACAAACACGTCAGTATCACTAAAGTATCACTAATAATTCCAAAATAAACTTGCTTCAGGTTGTGCTCTCAGCTTTCGTACAAAGAATATGAAAAGTAATGTGCCATATTGTCATAGTTTCTCCAACGAAATTGCTACTGCCCCAAAATGGATTGCCACGGTCGGTTACTCTCTCTCTCTCCCTCTCTCTCTCTCTCTCTTTCTGAAATTCTGACCAGGAACCATGGAAGCTTATTTTGGGGATTTGGGGGCCTGCCTCAACAGTGCTGCCTCTGACCCCTCCTCATAAATGTCCTAAAATGTCATCCTCATAGTTCAAGGTGTCTATGCAGGGCCGTTTTTTGGCATAGGCGATATAGGCAGTGGCCTGGGGTGCCATCTGCTGGAGAGGTGGCGTCATGTCACCCTTCACCTGTTTGGCAGTTGTCATTCAATTGTGTGGCCACCTCAGACACTTCCAGAGGTAGTAGGTGTCTGCTGGATGCTCTTGACCTCCTGATGAACATGGTCAGGTTTCATCCTCTTAGCTCGAAGTGTTGAGGAGATATAAAAAAAAAAACATATAAGAGCCTGGGTCAGGAATCAGGGGAGGTAAAAGCTAAAGCCAACAAGGCCATCAGATTCTGGAGGCCATTGTGGAGAAGATCTTGTTCTAAAAGTGCTATAAATATGACATTTCAGTATGTTGTAGGGGGGGCATGGACGAGCAAATGTATGTGGTTTGGTCTTCGCCATTTCCCGCCTTTGAGGGTTCGTCACATTCACAAAAATAGACTTTTCCCAAAAACGGTGTGGTGGCTGCTGGGAGTTGGAGTTCTGTCAGAGTGAAAAAGTTGGAAACCATGATAAACGGTTGAGGGGATATCTCTTCAAGAGTGCTGGTTCCTGAGTTTTTGTCAGTCATAAGACCAGTTCTAGAAGCCCTATACCTCTGATGTTTCATTAGTTTAATGGCGATTCCCGCCTCTGTCTGCAAATAGTAAACACTGGCTCCGTATCTGACTGAAGGGGGGATGTTCAAAGGCAGAATTGATTCATCAGTGTTCGAAAACATAACTTTCTGTGCTTGTGACTTGGATTTATTTTATTGGCATCACGGACCACACAAAAACTCAATAGCACACACATGCTTGAGGTCGTTTGAAGTGCTTAATGAAACACACAGGTAACAGGAACAAACACTGAACAAGAAGCTTACGCTAACTCAGTCAGGGAGGGCAGAAGTGTCAGAAAACAAGTGCTAGTCAGATTACCAGGGGTCAGATCGAGGGAAGTCCAGGGCAAAAGCAGGTCAAACCAAAAGGGCAGGGAACAACAGAGTAAACGGTGTCCAGAAACAGGTCAAAAAGGCAGGGGAAAAAACAAGGTTAATAGTCAGGATCAGGCAAAATGGCAGGCATGAACAGGAAAAGAGTGCTGGATAGCGTTGGAAGATCCGAAAACAATTTGGCAATTTGGCTGACACCCAGAGCTTTTTTATACTAAAGCAGAAGGGTTCCTTGTGCATCAGTATGACATTCAGGGGCGTGACAAATAGTCTGTATTTTATGTGCTGGGATGAGAACAGGTTGGTGAAGGACACTTTGTCAGATGTCAAAAAATGTCAGACATCAGTAGGAAAGGGGAAACTACCCCAACTGTCCTGCTCTCAATATCATGGACTTGTAACCAAAAAGTCACAGGTAGGAGGACTTATATTGGATTGTAGATCTCAGGGCTCCTACAGACCACTGCACTCAGCTTATCCTCCATGTTTCCAGGCATAGGCTGTCCCATATTTTGAACTCACGCAAATTTTGTATTGCATCTACTCTGCTAATTTGCATTGATTCATGTCTTTGCACTGGCTGTGTATGTAAATGCACCGCATTGCGGCCTATGTAAACACACTGTTACAGGAACAGATAGTCTGGACAATCATGTCAGTACTGAGAAACTCTAAAATTTCCGAAGAGAACTTTTAGTCGTTTCAAAGGTGGCTTAATCCAGATTCCTTACTCACTTTCAATCTGTGAGGGTTATTTTGTGTGTCTGTTTTTTCTCTGCTCCTGTGTGGATTTTTAAAAATTGGTGTGTGTGTCTGTTTTCATACGAAACTCTTTTTCCTGCTGCCTTCTTCGCAAAGAATTCCCAGCGGGCAAGGGGTTGTGTCTTAAAGTGATTTTGAGTTGGCAAAATGCAACAAACAACAGCAATTTCTCTGTTTCATACTCTGAGCTTTATTGACCATCAGATCCACCCTGACATCTTCCATGTGCTTAGTTAGAAGCAATGATCTGATCCATCCAGGCACGCAGCTCGGTCACACGGGCGTACACACCGGGCATGGTGGGAGTGCAGGTTCCACTGCCCCAGGACACAATGCCCACCAGAGTCCAGGCTCCAGCCTTCTGACAGACCAGAGGACCACCAGAGTCACCCTGAAACACCACAAACCAGCAGACAGGTCAGACAGGTCAGAAGGACAGCACCACAGGACCCACCCCTACAACTACTGCACCTCTGCACCACCCACCATGCAGGAGGAGGCTCCAGAGGCTCCAGCACAGATCATCAGGTTGGTGATCTTGCTGCCCCAGTACTGACGGCACTGCTCATTGGTCAGCAGAGGGAGGGCGGCCTGCTGCAGCAGGGCAGGGGTGTCAGGAGCTGCAACCAGACACAATGTGTGTTAATCCTCAGGAAACAGGTAAGAGGCGCGTCAGCAGCACAGCTTCACTCCGTGCACTGCACATCATCCACCTGGTGGATATAAGTCCCCAGTTGCACTCACCGTTGTAGCGGGTCAGGCCCCAGCCGGATGTCACACACCTCATGCCTCCAGGGAAGTTGTCGTTGGTCTCAGCCACACACACGGGGGAAACACGCATGTTGAGCTGTGCAGGGCTTGCCAGGCGGATCAACAGGATGTCGTTGTTGATGGTGTAGCCATTGTACTTAGGGTGCTTGAACACCTGATAGGAAATTACATTGTTAGCACAATGTACACAGACAGGAAGACAGATACTATCTATCTATCTATCTATCTATCTATCTATCATAATAAGACAACACTAACCTGTCCCACCCTCATGACCTGGACACTCTCAGAAGAGGAGGCGCGGTTATGTTCTCCAAGGACGACACGGTGGGATGTCCTACACAACAGAGGAGAGAATTGGAGGACAGAAGTCGGGGAGAAAGGTTGAGGAGAGGGTGGAAGAGATGTGAGGATGAAGGGGCCATGTTGGACCCAATGTGGACCCAGATGAGGGTGGATTTTGTGAGTTGATGCTTGTACCTGACATTGCAGTGAGCAGCTGTCACCACCCAGTTCTCATTGACAAGAGATCCGCCACAGAAGTGGAAGCCAGTGTAATCCTGCAAAACATGAAGACCACATCATGATGCAACACAACTTCTGTGTGTGTGTGTGTGTGTGTGTGTGTGTGTGTGTGTGTGTGTGTGTGTGTGTGTGTGTGTGTGTGTGTGTGTGTGTGTTTACCTGCAGGGACACCTGCCAGGGCCAGGAGTGAGGCACTGCCTCCTCACCGTTCACAATACGGGAGTAACCAGTGATGACGGGTGAGATGGCAGGAGAGCCGCAGCCTGGTGACAGCATCAATGGGACATTATTAAGTGGATTGGTTAGTACTCCTTCATAGGTAAATGGATGGATGGATGGATGGAAGTCAAAACTATAAACTAAGCCAAATGACAAAAAACTGTGACTGTGACAATTGTGTCCAAATAAACTAATACTAAATGAGTTCGAAGCTACATCTCTTGACAACAGCTATCTGTCACCTTGTCATGTGTTAACACCAGGGTTCACATGGCTTTTATTAATGATGGTGGAGGAAAGGAGGAATTCCCGGCCACCATGGAGCTAAAGATGTCTTTAGAAACAGAGCTACTACTATTACCTTGTTTGACAACCAGTGAGTTTTAACCAACGATTTAGTATGCAGAAAGTATGCATAAAGGGAGAAACCTCCCAAATCCATTTGAGCAGAAGTAATTAAGAGAGATCATGACTCTTTTGGCTGGCCTCCTAGACTGGGTTCGTGTCAAATATAGAATATCAAAATCCATCTCCAGACATTCAAAGTCTGGAACCATCATATACCATATATATTGATGAACTGCTGTCCTTGAAACCAGGCGTATTGTGGTTCTTAAAATCTCCAAATGTCAATATGAACCTGATTCGTTAGTTGTCAGGCTCCTTTCCTGTGAAACCATTTACCATCCTCAGTCAGGAAGGAAAACTCTATAGTTACAAGTTAGATCAAAACTTTGTTTTTTCAAAAGTTCTTACAATGCTAACTTCTAACTTCTAACAGCCGTTCCACTCTCTACCCAGCATGCTTTTCCCTTGTGTTTCACTCACCATAGGCTGCGCCGACGAAGGCAAGGCAGGAGAGGATCCACAGGAAAGCCATGACTCAATGGTGCTGGCTCCATGTGGACAAGGGGCTTTTATACAGCCATGGACCACCGTCATTGGACCAGACAGTAAGGGACATGGTATCAATGGAGCAATGTGATTGGATGAGAAAGGAGGGTACATGTTATCAATGGACTAACATGATTGGAAAAGACAGATGGTCTTATCCGAGATGGTGAGAGTTAGGACAGGTGGAGTCAGCAGAACATTTTCCAAGGTTAGAGATGAGTGGTTGTGTGTGTGTGTGTGTGTGTGTGTGTGTGTGTGTGTGTGTGTGTGTGTGTGTGTGTGTGTGTGTGTGTGTGTGTGTGATCAGTGGGGAAATTCAAGTTCATGAGTGTAAAGTTAAAAGTGTGACTGCTGTTTCACTGCCCTTTCACGGGTAGTAGGTTGGAAAAGTTACGGGTTGTCAGGAATGCACTTACTAACTTACTTATCAAGTCATGTGATCAGCTGACATTAAGACTTGGATGACCCATAACTTTGAAAAAACTGAGTTATTGCTCCTAGGTCAAAAACACCTAAACGATACAGTAACTCAGGTCATAGCATTACAAAATAGGTTTGCTACTGCTCTTTGCATCTCTGTAAAAAACCTTGGTGTTAGTTTTGACAAAGACCTGTCTTTTAGTTCCCACTGCCTGCTTTCACCTCTGCAATATTGTTAAAATTTGGCATATTGGCATATTCTCCCACTAGACGCAGCAGAGAAGCTAGTCCATGCCTTTGTTACTACCAGGATGGACTACTGCAACTCTTTACTGGCTGGTTGCTCCAACTATAACTAGAAAGAAGGGTCATATCTCTCCAGATATGGCTTCTTTGCACTGGCTTCCTATATCATTCAGGATTCAGCTCAAAATCCCTCTTGTCTGTAAAGCTCGTCATGGTCTGGCACACTGTTATATTTCAGACCTGATTAAACCCTATTACCCTAATAGGACGCTTGATTTTCTGACTGCAGGCCTACTTGTGGATCCAAGAATCTGAATTTGGAGCCAGAGCCAAGGCCCTCTTCTGTAGAACCATCTATCAGTTTCAGTCCGGGATGCAGACACCCTCTCTACCTTCAAGAGTAGGCTATTAACACCCCCCCTACACACACACACACGCCCTACCTACACTTTCTGAGGGCAAATTGCACACCTTTGAACCTGGGGACCTACAGTAGTCAAGGAGTTCTGAGGAAGCAGTTGAGGTTGCAGCAGTGGCAAGGCCTATTTCAGGTTCTGCCCACCACACACATGGCTGTGAAGGTTTCTCCTGCCAGTCTAGCCCCTTACTTACCCAAAACCATGACCCTAAACCTAACCAAGACCATAAAAAGGAATTGACATTAAACGACTGAAACTGATTCTACCAGTCAGATGGGTTAAAAAGACATGACCATAACCCACTAAACCACAAAGAGGACTTTCAACTGGTGCAGATGAGAGGACACCACCTGAAAGATTGATCTCTTGCTGATAACCAGAAAAGATTTCAGCACCATTTACACACTGTTTTGCTTCAACCTGGAAGCTGATGAGGGATATGGAGGAAGCGTGACATTAATTAAAACAGGCATCATTTTAGGTGGCAGTATACATCAAGAAGGACAAGTGAGGGTATTTTTTAACAGCTTTGGCCAGCTTTGGCCACCAATGCCATTGGTGTTATTTGAAAACACTCTGCTCAAAAAGTGAACTTTTTGCTTTGCTTTATTCTCAAGAAGCTGTTTGAAACACTGCTGCGCATCCACCATTTTGCACTCACCCTGTGCTCACAAACAGTGGAAGAGCAGATACATTGTTTCTAACATTTCCTGAACATTTATATACACATCTACATTTCTCATGAAACCTCTTGGTGGCACACAGTAAGCAATGGTGGTTCTCCCTTGCTCTCCCTTGCTTGTACACGCTCCTTCATTACATAGTCTGAGGAGTCATGTTGTAGTGAAGGTTGCGTAAATACAGCCAGATTATGTTTGCGTGTGTTGTTGTATGTATCTGAAAACACTGTAGGTGTTTATGTCCATCAGACTGGTGGAATACTTTACGTTTCACATCTAACTCTTTTTCAAATGTGTCTACACATAAAAGTAACACAGCTGCATGTGGCCTAACCCTACAGCAGTGTGCTTAGTTTTGGCATTTGAGAGTTGGACAAGCTGGACAAGTTAAAAGATAAGTTTTGTTCCTGAGACTCTCCCGCACGTGTTGGTGTATGATTATCGAAATTTTGACGAAGATCCTCAAAGTTAGTGCCCCAAAAGAGCAAACAAAATACCTTAAGAAATTAATGGGAAAAACAAGCAAATTCAAAAAAATCACCCTCAAACAAACATTTGCTGTAAATTCATAAGTTGACGCAAAAAATGCATTTAAACTTCAAAACTCAGGAAAACCTGTCCTCTCTGCCTGAACCCGACAGCATGTTGATACCTTGCATCATTTTTCATCCAGGCCCTCTCAAAAACATGTGGGTTTGGCATTTGACATGCAGCGACAAGTGGGGTGAGACCAACTGTCATAGTGTGGGATCGCTGAAAAATCAGCTCTCATTTTTCTCTTTTCACGCTGGTCCCAGTCACACCATAAGCAGTAGGTAGTCTTTTTTCCAGTTTTGTAGGAAAGTTTGAGATCTTTCATATGATATAGGCCATAAACCTGTGCGCCTTATAAAATTTAAATGGCAAACCTCAGAGTCAGTCTCTTCTCTCCTGAAGCCCTCGTGACTACGGCTTTAGTTTTCATAGTACACACATCAAATCGTATCAGGGCGTTCCTGAGACTCTCCCCTGCATGGCAGTGTGCTTATATTCCACATAGGTGCAAGTCTCTCCCTTGTCTCCTAAGAGCCAAGTGTTTAGCAACTGTGCAATTTCAGTGTTTCCCAAAAAAAAGAAATGGAAAAGACGGAATTCCTCAAACAAACATCCCCTACGTTGCCATACTTTGAGTTTTAAAAACTGTATGAACTTGTGGTGTGTTTGTGTACCAAATTGCATGTTGATGGGTTGTATCGTCTTTCAGCAGTACCTTCTCAAGTGCGTTGTATCTGCTCCTCTGCTGACAGAGAGCCTCCTGCTGCAGCAGGCTCACAGATGACATAACAGACACACCAACACTTACACTTCATGCACACACACTCTTCAGACACAGTCTCTGTCTCTCTCTCATACATGCACACACTCACAGAATGCTGTCTTGTGACCAATCCAAAGGCGGACAAAGTGCTGCAAACCAAAAGGAACACATCCTGGAGTATGAAATTTCAGCGTGCTGGAATTTTCTGGTTTTAAATGTTTTCAAGGTTTGGATGATGGTTTGTTCAGAAGTTCTTCCATGGTTCATTTGACAGAAGAGCAGTTGTAGTGATTGTTGAGACTGTTGTTCTGAAGAATGCAATATACACATTTGCAAGTGCACAGACAGAAGAAATGAACCCAACAGGTCACTGAGTAAAGCTTTTATTTGAGATAAACTAACATTTCTTTATATTAGACAAGAACTTGAACAAGGTTTTGAGACAAGGCTTTGTCTCTGCAGCATCAGTGGTCGAGTTAGCAGCCGTAGAGCAGGTTGATCCTCATGATGTCCCAGTAGGACATGCCTTGCCTCTGGCCGATCTGTATGTTGGGGTCTGGGATGGGGGTGATGGAGTCCCTCCCGTTGATGGTGAAGGCCGTTCTTCCATAGTGCATGATGGAGGAGTAGTCGTAGGGAGTGTTGAGGTTGTTGGTGTTCTCCTTGTAGAAGTTGTAGGCCATGGGTGGGTTGATGTTCTCCCAGTTGATCCTGACGTAGGAGTCGCGGTCGCTCCTGGTCTGTTCGTGCTGGAAGCCCAGAGCGTGGTTGATCTCGTGCATGACGACACCGTGGTACATGCAGCCCTGCCTGTTGAGAGACAGCGGCTGTCTGCCTCCCTGTCTGCCCAGAGCAGAGAAACAGCCGGCTCTGTTCTCGATGCTGATGTAGTCCCGCTCGTTGGTCCTGGGGACAAAGCGCAGGCAGGTTCTACTGTGGAAGGCCTGCATGGCGTACTGCATGATCTGCCTGTCCCTGCTGCTGAACTCGTGGCTCACGGTGAAGGGGATCATCACCAGACCGTTCGCGGACTTGGCCCAGCGGCAGGTCTGGGACCAGCACGTCATGGCGTTTCTGGTTCTGGGAGCCAGCAGGTCTCCTTCCAGCAGGATCTCATTGGTGGCATTGTTGGAGGTCAGGATCCTGGTGGTGATGTCCACAGTGTCTTCCTCTTCTTCTCCTGCTTCCTCCTGCAGAGGAAGAGCCTGAGAGAGGCCGAGCAGAAGCAGCAGCAGCAGGCTGGTGGAGGGCAACATCTTCAGCGTGTGGAGGCTGTGGAGCTTCTGTGGAGATGTGCAGTGGAGAGACTCTGTGAAGCTGGATGTATGACCCAGGGTCTTTATACTCTCCCCTACAGGTGTGTCTGCAGGAGGATTATGGGCTGGGGTCAACACGGCAAGGCCTGAATAAACCTCAGAAGGGAGGACTCCACGGACAAACCTCCTCTTTAAATATGGTTTGTTATTTCTGGACGTTAGGTAAATGAACAGGGTTTTACCAAATAGTCTTTGTTACTGAACATGGTCTTCAGCCAAGAGGACATAACATTAAATCTATGAATTACACCATTGTCAGGAATATAACATAAAAATGTGTCTGTGAAGACTGTTGTCTTTTCAGGTTGATCATAATCTAATGAGTTGCATATCACGATCACGTGTTGTATGTTCACTACTCATCCAAGAGGTTTTTGTATTTTGTATTACCATGCCTGTATTTGTATTCCCATGAAGTTGCAGAACTCATATGAAAAGTGCATAGACATATAAATTCAGACATCTTTTTAGATGGTGCCCAGAGCTTTCATGTATTCAAGTCAACTTTATTTCTATCCCTGTTGCACATACAGAAAGGGCAGCCCTACCATACCAAATACAAATCTACACTTTTTGAGTCATCAAATCAAACATATAATGAACGTTTTCACAGTAAGACCTCAAATCAAAGGAAAGTTTATTGAAGGACCTTCCCAATTTACCATAGATGCGCCATGTTATCAGAGGCTCCAGCTCTCACATTGTTCTGACAGTTCAACAAACATCGAGATTGGTATGTTTTTTTCCCTTCAGTATTTTGAGATGCAGTAATACATGTGCTTTGCAATCTGATACAAAGCTGCTCACTACAAAGCTCACTGGAGATGTTTGACAACCAATTTCTCTCATTGAGATTCAATTCATTGTCAATGGTTGTATCTCAAAGCTGGCTGATATCAATCAATCAGACTCTGGGTTGGCTTCAGAAGGGACTGGATGCACTTTAGCATTATTTTAAGATGATAAAATTGATCCTGGTGAAATGTCTGATGTGGTGTTCAAGGGTTAAATCTGAGCCAAAGACAACACACAGACACTTAAACTTATCAGATAGTTTTAGTGTCAGGACTTCTCGTTTAAAATGAAAATTCTCACTCAGTTCTTCAGGATCGATTACCAGTGGTTCTGTTTTGTCCTGGTAAAGCTTCCAGAAGTTTCCTGACATCTATGACATAATGTCTATAATGAAACTAAAAGGATCTATAATCAGTGGCCATGGCAACGTAAAGGTGTGTATCATCTGCATAATGTATGATTGGACAGAAGTGGATCTGAAATTGTACCCTGGCGAAGACCTCAATTCAGTTTATAACTCATAGAGGAACATTCATTAAAACTCACATTATGACTGCAACACATGTAGTACAGTGCAGGTTGTACTCTAGGTGTTGTATGCAGCACGTCTTTCAAGAGCTTTTGCAGATGTGCAAACATAAATTCTAGATGTGACAATTTGAAATATGTCATGTGGCATGTTTTATGTTGCTACCTGTAACCGTATCTGTGGTTGAGGCATGAATAATGCACCTCCATAGAAACAATTCTCCTAGAAATAAAATCTACAAAGGCACAGCCAGAGAAAAATAACCCAACAACAATTGCTAGTTATATCTTTCATTAGAGATAATTTTGACATTTGAGCCAAAATGCTCTCCAATCTTTCAAGTAATTCCACATCACCAATTGTAGCTGAAAACAAAATCTTTATTTTGCACAAACCTAACAATGCTCCTAAAACAAACATTTGGTGTTGATTGATAAAACTCACTACAACAGATGAGATCTTGAACAAAAACAGTTTGAGGAAGATTTTAGACAGAAGAGGGGGAAACCAGGAGAGGCAATGCTTTCAAAAGAGTTGGGTATTCAAGAGATTCTTGAAGATATTTTTTTCTTGGTACACACTGAGCTTTTATTAACAGCATGGTGGATAGACACAAAATAAACCACAGTCTGGTTTATTTATCACAGAAATGAGTTATCGTCCTATTAATCATGACTGGTCACCACTTGTCATGGTGTTTATCAATGGAGTAATGATGTGTAATAGTGATTGAAAGCTGACATTGAGTCAGTTTTCAGCGAGCTTAATATTTCTGCTCCTACAACTATACTCACATATCATTTATACTTTTTAGTTATTTTAAATATTTCCACGACTTGGATGATGGTGTGGCCGTTCTTCCATGGTTCATTTGACAGAAGAGCAGTTGTAGTGATTGTTGAGGTTGTTATTCTGAAGAGTGCACTATAGACATTTGCAAGTGCACAGACAAAAGAAATGAACCCAACAGGTCACTGAGTCAAGCTTTTATTTGAGATAAACTAACATTTCTTTATATTAGACAAGAACTTGAACAGGTTCAGGAGGGTTTTAGACAGAAGCGAGGACAAGACTTTGTCTCTGCAGCATCAGTGGTGGAGTTAGCAGCCGTAGAGCAGGTTGATCCTCATGATGTCCCAGTAGGACATGCCTTGCCTCTGGCCGATCTGTATGTTGGGGTCTGGGATGGGGGTGATGGAGTCCCTCCCGTTGATGGTGAAGGCCGTTCTTCCATAGTGCATGATGGAGGAGTAATCGTAGGGAGTGTTGAGGTTGTTGGTGTTCTCCTTGTAGAAGTTGTAGGCCATGGGTGGGTTGATGTTCTCCCAGTTGATCCTGACGTAGGAGTCGCGGTCGCTCCTGGTCTGTTCGTGCTGGAAGCCCAGAGCGTGGTTGATCTCGTGCATGACGACACCGTGGTACATGCAGCCCTGCCTGTTGAGAGACAGTGGCTGTCTGCCTCCCTGTCTGCCCAGAGCAGAGAAACAGCCGGCTCTGTTCTCGATGCTGATGTAGTCCCGCTCGTTGGTCCTGGGGACGAAGCGCAGGCAGGTTCTACTGTGGAAGGCCTGCATGGCGTACTGCATGATCTGCCTGTCCCTGCTGCTGAATTCGTGGCTCACGGTGAAGGGGATCATCACCAGACCGTTGGAAGATTTGGCCCAGCGGCAGGTCTGGGACCAGCACGTCATGGCGTTTCTGGTTCTGGGAGCCAGCAGGTCTCCTTCCAGCAGGATCTCATTGGTGGCATTGTTGGAGGTCAGGATCCTGGTGGTGATGTCCACAGTGTCTTCCTCTTCTTCTCCTGCTTCCTCCTGCAGAGGAAGAGCCTGAGAGAGGCCGAGCAGAAGCAGCAGCAGCAGGCTGGTGGAGGGCAACATCTTCAGGGTGTGGAGGCTGTGGAGCTTCTGTGGAGATGTGCAGTGGAGAGACTCTGTGAAGCTGGATGTATGACTCAGGTCAGTCCAGGGTCTTTATACTCTCCTCTACAGGTGTGTCTGCAGGAGGATTATGGGCTGGGGTCAACACTGCAAGGCCTGAATAAACCTCAGAAGGGAGGACTCCACAGACAAACCTCCTCTTTAAATATGGTTTGTTGTTTCTGGACGTTAGGTAGAAGAACAGGGTTTTACCAAATAGTCTTTGTTACTGAACATGGTCTTCAGCCAAGAGGACATGACATTAAATCAATGAATTACACCATTGTCAGGAATATAACACAAAAATGTTTCTGTGAAGACTGTTGTCTTTTCAGGTTGATCGTAATCTAATGAGTTGCATATCACGACTGGACTTGTTGTTTGTTCACTACTCATCCAATAGGTTTTTGTATTCCCATGCCTGTATTACCATGCCTGTATTTGTATTCCCATGAAGTTACAGAAGTCATATGAAAAGTGCATAGACATATCAACACAGACATCTTTTTAGATGGTGCCCAGATCATTCATGTGTTCAAGTCAACCTTATTTCCATCCCTGTTGCACATACAGAAAGGGCAGCCCTACCATACCAAATACAAATCTACACTTTTTGAGTCATCAGATCAAACATATAATGAACGTTTTCACAGTAAGACCTCAAATCAAAGGAAAGTTTATTGACGGACCTTCCCAATTTACCATAGATGCGCCATGTTATCAGAGGCTCCAGCTCTCACATTGTTCTGACAGTTCAACAAACATCGAGATTGGTATGTTTTTTTCCCTTCAGTATTTTGAGATGCAGTAATACATGTGCTTTGCAATCTGATACAAAGCTGCTCACTACAAAGCTCACTGGAGATGTTTGACAACCAATTTCTCTCATTGAGATTCAATTCATTGTCAATGGTTGTATCTCAAAGCTGGCTCATATCAATCAATCAGACTCTGGGTTGGCTTCAGAAGGGACTGGATGCACTTTAGCATTGTTTTAAGATGATAAAATTGATCCTGGTGAAATGTCTGATGTGGTGTTCAAGGATTAAATCTGAGCCAAAGACAACACACAGACACTTAAACTTATCAGATAGTTTTAGTGCCAGTCCTTCTCATTTAAAATGTAAATTCTCACTCAGTTCTTCAGGATTGATGACCAGTGGTTCTGTTTTGTCCTGGTAAAGCTTCCAGAAGTTTCCTGACATCTATGACATAATGTCTAAAATGAAACTAAAAGGATCTGTAATCAGTGGCCATGGCAACGTAAAGGTGTGTATCATCTGCATAATGTATGATTGGACAGAAGTGGATCTGAAATTGTACTCTGGGGAACACCTCAATTCAGTTTATAACTCATAGAGGAACATTCATTAAAACTCACATTATGACTGTAACACATGTAGTACAGTGCAGGTTGTAGTCAAGGTGTTGTATGCAGCACGTCTTTCAAGAGCTTTTGCAGATGTGCAAACATAAATTCTAGATGTGACGATTTGAAATAGGTCATGTGGCATGTTGTATGTTGCTACCTGTAACCGTATCTGTGGTTGAGGCATGAATAATGCACCTCCATAGAAACAATTCTCCTAGAAATAAAATCTGCAAAGGCACAGCCAGAGAAAAATAACCCAACAACAATAATTGCTAGTTATATCTTTCATGAGAGATAATTTTGACATTTGAGCCAAAATGCTTTCCATTCTTTCAAGTAATTCCACATCACCAATTGTAGCTGAGAACAAATTCTTTTTTTTGTACAAACCTAGCAATGCTCCTAAAACAAATATTTGGTGTTGATTGATAAAACTCACTATAACAGATGAGATCTTGAACAAAAACAGTTTGAGGAAGATTTTAGATAGCAGAGGAGAAAACCAGGAGAGGCAATGCTTTCAAAAGAGTTGGGTATTCAAGAGATTCTTGAAGATATTTTTTTCTTGGTACACACTGAGCTTTTATTAACAGCATGGTGGATAGACACAAAATAAACCACAGTCTGGTTTATTTATCACAGAAATGAGTTATCGTCCTATTAATCATGACTGGTCACCACTTGTCATGGTGTTTATCAATGGAGTAATGATGTGTAATAGTGATTGAAAGCTGACATTGAGTCAGTTTTCAGCGAGCTTAATATTTCTGCTCCTACAACTATACTCACACATCATTTATACTTTTTAGTTATTTTAAATGTTTCCACGACTTGGATGATGGTGTGGCCGTTCTTCCATGATTCATTTGACAGAAGAGCAGTTGTAGGGATTGTGGAGGTTGTTGTTCTGAAGAGTGCAATATAGACATTTGCAAGCGCACAGACAGAAGAAATGAACCCAACAGGTCACTGAGTCAAGCTTTTATTTGAGATAAACTAACATTTCTTTATATTAGACAAGAACTTGAACAGGTTCAGGAGGGTTTTAGACAGAAGCGAGGACAAGACTTTGTCTCTGCAGCATCAGTGGTGGAGTTAGCAGCCGTAGAGCAGGTTGATCCTCATGATGTCCCAGTAGGACATGCCTTGCCTCTGGCCGATCTGTATGTTGGGGTCTGGGATGGGGGTGATGGAGTCCCTCCCGTTGATGGTGAAGGCCGTTCTTCCATAGTGCATGATGGAGGAGTAGTCGTAGGGAGTGTTGAGGTTGTTGGTGTTCTCCTTGTAGAAGTTGTAGGCCATGGGTGGGTTGATGTTCTCCCAGTTGATCCTGACGTAGGAGTCGCGGTCGCTCCTGGTCTGTTCGTGCTGGAAGCCCAGAGCGTGGTTGATCTCGTGCATGACGACACCGTGGTACATGCAGCCCTGCCTGTTGAGAGACAGCGGCTGTCTGCCTCCCTGTCTGCCCAGAGCAGAGAAACAGCCGGCTCTGTTCTCGATGCTGATGTAGTCACGCTCGTTGGTCCTGGGGACGAAGCGCAGGCAGGTTCTGCTGTGGAAGGCCTGCATGGCATACTGCATGATCTGCCTGTCCCTGCTGCTGAACTCGTGGCTCACGGTGAAGGGGATCATCACCAGACCGTTCGCGGACTTGGCCCAGCGGCAGGTCTGGGACCAGCACGTCATGGCGTTTCTGGTTCTGGGAGCCAGCAGGTCTCCTTCCAGCAGGATCTCATTGGTGGCATTGTTGGAGGTCAGGATCCTGGTGGTGATGTCCACAGTGTCTTCCTCTTCTTCTCCTGCTTCCTCCTGCAGAGGAAGAGCCTGAGAGAGGCCGAGCAGGAGCAGCAGCAGCAGGCTGGTGGAGGGCAACATCTTCAGGGTGTGGAGGCTGTGGAGCTTCTGTGGAGATGTGCAGTGGAGAGACTCTGTGAAGCTGGATGTATGACTCAGGTCAGTCCAGGGTCTTTATACTCTCCTCTACAGGTGTGTCTGCAGGAGGATTATGGGCTGGGGTCAACACTGCAAGGCCTGAATAAACCTCAGAAGGGAGGACTCCACAGACAAACCTCCTCTTTAAATATGGTTTGTTATTTCTGGACGTTAGGTAGAAGAACAGGGTTTTACCAAATAGTCTTTGTTACTGAACATGGTCTTCAGCCAAGAGGACATGACATTTAATCTATGAATTACACCATTGTCAGGAATATAACATAAAAATGTGTCTGTGAAGACTGTTGTCTTTTCAGGTGGATCATAATCTAATGAGTTGCATATCACGATTGGACTTGTTGTATGTTCACTACTCATCCAATAGGCTTTTGTATTCCCATGCCTGTATTACCATGCCTGTATTTGTATTCCCATGAAGTTGCAGAACTCATATGAAAAGTGCATAGACATATAAATTCAGACATCTTTTTAGATGGTGCCCAGAGCTTTCATGTATTCAAGTCAACTTTATTTCTATCCCTGTTGCACATACAGAAAGGGTAGCCCTACCATACCAAATACAAATCTACACTTTTTGAGTCATCAGATCAAACATATAATGAACGTTTTCACAGTAAGACCTCAATTCAAAGAAATGTTTATTGAAGGACCTTCCCAATTTACCATAGACATGCAATGTTATCAGAGGCTCCAGCTCTCACATTGTTCTGACAGTTCAACAAACATCGAGATTGGTATGTTTTTTCCCTTCAGTATTTTGAGATGCAGTAATACGTGTGCTTTACAATCTGATACAAAGCTGCACACTACAAAGCTCACTGGAGATGTTTGACAACCAATTTCTCTCATTGAGATTCAATTCATTGTCAATGGTTGTATCTCAAAGCTGGCTCATATCAATCAATCAGACTCTGGGTTGGCTTCAGAAAGGACTGGATGCACTTTAGCATTGTTTTAAGATGATAAAATTGATCCTGGTGAAATGTCTGATGTGGTGTTCAAGGATTAAATCTGAGCCAAGGACAACACACAGACACTTAAACTTATCAGATAGTTTTAGTGTCAGTACTTCTAGTTTCAAATGTAAATACTCACTCAGTTCTTCAGGATCGATTACCAGTGGTTCTGTTTTGTCCTGGTAAAGCTTCCAGAAGTTTCCTGACATCTATGACATAATGTCTAAAATGAAACTAAAAGGATCTGTAATCAGTGGCCATGGCAACGTAAAGGTGTATATCATCTGCGTAATGTTTGATTGGACTGAAGTGGATCTGAAATTGTACTCTGGGGAACACCTCAATTCAGTTTATAACTCATAGAGGAACATTCATTAAAACTTACATTATGACTGTAACACATGTAGTACAGTGCAGGTTGTAGTCAAGGTGTTGTATGCAGCATCTCTTTCAAGAGCTTTTGCAGATGTGCAAACATAAATTCTAGATGTGACGCTATGAAATAGGTCATGTGGCATGTTTTATGTTGCTACCTGTAACTGTATCTGTGGTTGAGGCATGAATAATGCACCTCCATAGAAACAATTCTCCTAGAAATAAAATCTGCAAAGGCACAGCCAGAGAGAAATAACCCAGCAACAATAATTGCTAGTTATATCTTTCATTAGAGATAATTTTGACATTTGAGCCAAAATGCCCTCCAATCTTTCAAGTAATTCCACATCACCAATTGTAGCTGAGAACAAATTCTTTATTTTGCACAAACCTAACAATGCTCCTAAAACAAACATTTGGTGTTGATTGATAAAACTCACTATAACAGATGAGATCTTGAACAAAAACAGTTTGAGGAAGATTTTAGATAGAAGAGAGGAAAACCAGGGGAGGCAATGCTATTGATGATATTCAAGAGCTTCTTGCAGATATTTTTTTCTTGGTAATCACTGATCTTGTTTTAACAGAATGATGAATAGACTCAAAATAAACCACAGTCTGGTTTATTTCTCACAGAAATTAGTTGTCGCCCTTTTAATCATGACTGGTCACCACTAATCATGGTGTTTATCAATGGAGTAATTATGTGTAATAATGATTGAAAGCTGACACAGTTTTCAGTTAGCATAATATTTCAGCTCCTACAATTATACTCACACATCATTTATACTTTCGAGTCATGTTAAATGTTTAGGTTTAGATGATGGTGTGTTTGGCCGTTCTTCCATAGATTATTATTACAGAGGAGCAGTTGTAGTGATTGTTGAGGTTATTATTCTGAAGAATGCAACATACTGTATGCAGTTGCAAGTGCACAGACAGAAGAAATGAACCCAACAGGTCACTGAGTAAAGCTTTTATTTGAGATAAACTAACATTTCTTTATATTAGACAAGAGCTTGAACAGGTTCAGGAGGGTTTTAGACAGAAGCAAGGACAAGGCGTTGTCTCTGTAGCATCAGTGGTGGAGTTAGCAGCCGTAGAGCAGGTTGATCCTCATGATGTCCCAGTAGGACATGCCTTGCCTCTGGCCGATCTGTATGTTGGGGTCTGGGATGGGGGTGATGGAGTCCCTCCCGTTGATGGTGAAGGCCGTTCTTCCATAGTGCATGATGGAGGAGTAATCGTAGGGAGTGTTGAGGTTGTTGGTGTTCTCCTTGTAGAAGTTGTAGGCCATGGGTGGGTTGATGTTCTCCCAGTTGATCCTGACGTAGGAGTCGCGGTCGCTCCTGGTCTGTTCGTGCTGGAAGCCCAGAGCGTGGTTGATCTCGTGCATGACGACACCGTGGTACATGCAGCCCTGCCTGTTGAGAGACAGCGGCTGTCTGCCTCCCTGTCTGCCCAGAGCAGAGAAACAGCCGGCTCTGTTCTCGATGCTGATGTAGTCCCGCTCGTTGGTCCTGGGGACAAAGCGCAGGCAGGTTCTGCTGTGGAAGGCCTGCATGGCGTACTGCATGATCTGCCTGTCCCTGCTGCTGAACTCGTGGCTCACGGTGAAGGGGATCATCACCAGACCGTTGGAGGACTTGGCCCAGCGGCACGTCTGGGACCAGCACGTCATGGCGTTTCTGGTTCTGGGAGCCAACAGGTCTCCTTCCAGCAGGATCTCATTGGTGGCATTGTTGGAGGTCAGGATCCTGGTGGTGATGTCCACAGTGTCTTCTTCTTCTTCTCCTGCCTCCTCCTGCAGAGGAAGAGCCTGAGAGAGGCCGAGCAGAAGCAGCAGCAGCAGGCTGGTGGAGGGCAACATCTTCAGGGTGTGGAGGCTGTGGAGCTTCTGTGGAGATGTGCAGTGGAGAGACTCTGTGAAGCTGGATGTATGACTCAGGTCAGTCCAGGGTCTTTATACTCTCCTCTACAGGTGTGTCTGCAGGAGGATTATGGGCTGGGGTCAACACTGCAAGGCCTGAATAAACCTCAGAGGGGAGGACTCCACAGACAAACCTCCTCTTTAAATATGGTTTGTTATTTCTGGACGTTAGGCAAATGAACAGGGTTTTACCAAATAGTCTTTGTTACTGAACATGGTCTTCAGCTTACAAAACACCACATTTAATCTATGAATTCTATCATTTTAGGGAATATACATGTTTCTGCGTCTGTGGAGATCATTATTTGTCCTGGTCCTTGTCATCTAGGGAGTTCTAAATCCCAAAACGGGTCTTGTTGTAGATTTAATTCTCATTTCTATAGTTTCCTATACTACTATACTTTCTATATTCCATTTCAAAAATTAATATAAACAAATAAATTGTTTTTTTTTGCAAGGAATGGATGTAATTCTGTAAATCCATTTGATGGCACCTGTATATATCCTATATATCCTGTATATTTTTCCAAAATTAATTTCATAATTTCAATAAATCAATCAATAAATCAATCAATGATGCAGTTATAATCCAACATAATGATAGTGACACCTTAGACCTTTGCATCGGTTGAGGAAAACTACCAGGAAAAATCCCAGGGACAGGGAAATCATGGGAGAAACCTCAAAGTAAGAGAGAGAGGAAGGGGATCCTTTCCCAGGATGGGCAGGCGAGCACAAACAGAACAGTTTTCAGATACGGTTTATAGTTATAGACACCACAGTAACAGCAGTAGGTGGAGCCTACTGCCGAAGAGAGGGATTCTTGCAATGTTTGTTTGAAACAGGGGGGCTGGAGTGACCTACTCATTTGAATGCAATACACAATATCTCCATTAGATGGGGGTAATTCAAAACTATATCCTTTTAAAGTGGAAATTCTTTCTTCTCATTGTCACCAGACCGATGTAATGAACCACCAGCAGTAAACACTCATAACTCATTCAAATCAAACACAGACACACACAAACATCTATCCATACAAAGTATACACTCTCTTGAAATATGAGTAGAGAAAAACCTCAGAAGTGAAGACTCCATAGACAAACATCCTCTTTAACTACATTTTAAACCAAATTTCTTACAGTTCCTTTTGTCAGTACCACTCTCTCATATGTCTCAATCAGTCTTAGGTCCTAGTCTCAGTCCTAATTTTAGTTTGATTCAATGTCTGCTGTGCTGAAGAAACAAAAATTGATATGTTTAATTAACAAGTTCAAAGTTAAATGGCTCTGTTATAAATATTTTTCCCTTTTATTGATATGGACAATCATTCTGGTGATCAAACTGCTCCCTTTATTTTTTTCTTGCACTTTGTACCATATCCACTCTGTTTTTACATCGTACTGAATAATGTATTTACTGAAATCTTTGTCTGTTTGCTTTTGTCCATGTTGTACCCAGTCATTTACAGTATATAATTCATTAACCCTTGGAAGTCACATACCAGCCAGTGTTGGCAGCATTAAGCTATATAAACTGGAGACGGAATCACTCACAATTTTTCACATTTGTGAAAACTTTGTCTTTAATGTCTGTCTGGTAATGGTCAAGAGGTTTGTATAATGTTAATCATGTTCCTCCTCCTACCTCTGCGCACTCATGAGACGTCAACTCGTTAGTAATAAACACAAGCTACATCTGAAGCTGATGGGAATTAATCAATAGGTTGTCACTCATGACTTCTCATTCAAGGATGCTTGCTCAGAATGTGTTTTCACTTCATATCGACTGCTCATATTTTTCAAAGATTATTTCTAGTTTCAGAGCCAAAAAGCCAAAAGCTTTTGTCAATCATTGTGTTTTTAGCATAAAGTACAGAACTCTGACACCATTTACGTCAGTGTCTTTCTAATTTATGTTTGTCAAGGGATAAATGCACAAATGCATTCTTCTCTCTGTGGACCCCGTGATTAACAGGCATCCAAAAATAATCTCATCAGCTGGCTGGCAGTGCATCAGCGAGGGCTGTGGGAGATCTTAAATCAGCCGGAGTTCTCTGGGTGACTCCATGAGAAATGGATGCTCTTCCTGCTGAGTCTACACTTTGCCTGATAGATTGTGCTGCTTCAGATGCTATTGAATTAGTCCTGATCGAGCATCTGAACGGTCCCAGGAATATTGCAAGCCAAAAGCTGTGGGGTGAGTGGTAAGTGACCTTGGCATTCAGTGCTCTTATTTCACCATGATGAAGGGGGGTTTTATCTTTATTTTTTTCAATTTTTTTTACTGCTGTCTCTGTGCCACTCTGTCCTGCCACTCGGATGTCATTTTCATTTCCTCCACATGACAAACTTCAGTGTCGATGAAATTTATCAGAAGGATCACAGATTCGAGGCAGATGAACACTGGTCTCTCTTAAAAACCAAACCAAAGTGATTACTGGCATTTTATAGCAAAAATGTTAGTGAATAATTACAAAATTACTTGACAGCACAAATTAACTGATATTAGTACTCAAGATTGTGGCGCAGTTGATGGGAGCCAAACAGAATGGAGCCCTTTTGGTGGAGCCTCTGCTACAATTCGGATTTCCAGTGTGCATTTGTGTTAAATAGTATAATGGGGAGTTGCATTACATCTGCTTAAATGGTAGCTGGATACACATTGCACCAGAAATACCAGAGCCACCAGTTTCTTTCTTCATTTGCCAGAGTCAATGAAGGAACGAAAGACCTTTGAGTGTGCATTGACTATAAAGACAAAAACAGTCAGTCATTTGTCACCTACAGGCAAGCGGAGCAACACCTTAGAGTCTTGTTTTCAATTGCCATGACAGCTATTAAGTATACTGTACTGACATGTCTTTTAACAAGTCGCACAGCACCTTCTCATTGTGTAGTCACCCCAAGGGCGATGAAAGTGCCACATTACGTGTCAAAATAAAGCATGCAGATTGGAAATCATGAAATAAATATGGTGTAGATGGATAATAGTCTTTGAGCATTAGTCGACGGTGAAACAACAGTACTTAACCTTGTGCTTGTAACAAAGTGGGCTGCTGTTGTGTGTAACAAAGCTCTTGTGTGGTGAGTGTTGAATTTTTAACCATCCTGCAGCCGACTGAGTACATTTCAGTCAGGCATGAAGACAGAGTGCCTCAGTGAGGCCTCCTAACACAATATCATAACAGTGCTATAACAGACCCCTGTTACAGCACTGTTTTGATCCGGGTTCGGGGTGTGAAGCTGCCCTTTACATTGTGTGAGTGAAATTACAAGTATATCAGTATATTATCAGTATGTATATATATATATATATATATATATATATATATATATGTGTGTGTGTGTGTGTGTACACACACACATATACATTATATATATATATATATATATATATATATATATATATAAACTGTGGAATTAAAAGAAAACAATAATCCAATAATCTATCTCTTACCATCCTGGGGACTTTCTTCTGAGTGATAAACCTCACTTTCTCTCTCCTGCAGCAGTTGGAGAAGCTGTGGGTCTCATTGTGTCTCGCTGTACCTCAAGGACATTGATGTCCTTCTCTAACTGGGATAGCTGGCTGAACTACTTTGAATTAAACCTAAAATAGAAAACAGCTGATAAAGTACAACAAGAAGGTGAATTAAGAGGACCATAAGACTGTTAAATCAAGATCAAGAATTAAAGTCGCCACAGAGTATTGTTAATGTATATGTACATATAGCTATATGTTAATGTATCTATGTAATAAATTACCAGTGATTTCATGTACAGTACTTCATATTTTAATATCTGGCATCCACTTCATGTCACTTAACCTTTGCAGTTTCTGTTACCTACTGTAACTCAACTACTGCTCTATCTCTTCAGTATTTAATACTAATTTAAATTTAAATCAGTCTTTATGACATTCAACACCATTTGCATTCATTTATTCATTCATTCTGTTTCATGAAACAATTGTGAAAATGACAATAAAGAAATGTGTGAGTCTTAATCTGAGATGATATGAGATGAGATGAAAGAGAGTCAGCGATTCAAAGAATTTTTAGTGTTACTCCAGTCTGCTCTTAAATGAGAATGAAAGGAAACTGGTGACAGATGTCCTGGTTGCAACTAATACGTAAACATAATAAATAATAATAATAAGGGTAAGTAATGAAGGTAATTAAAATAGGGCATGTAAAATACAACATGAACATAGAAATGACAGTCCACCAGACTAGGCAACGTGATTAATGACGTGCCAACATGACCACTACGGTGCAAAATGACAGATGCATGTCTACATAATAGATACATGTTGTGCGTGTGACACATCTGCATAAAACTGCTTAATATAACTTTAGTGACTCGAAATCAGTATCATCTCACAACAATATTGGTTTACTACAACAATAATCACTGTAACGCAAAACAGGCGTTTACGTTACTATGCAGGGAAGTGCTGCGTCATTTTTACCCCCGATGATCCGTCAGTGTTTTATTCTGAGCGCTCTGATGTAATGTTACAATTTTTTTGACAGTCTGCACATGCGAACTGATGATGTGGAGAAGCAGACGCGCGCGCACATCTGCGTGTGTATGCGCGTGCTTCGCAGGAGGAGGAGGAGCATCATCCCAACCTCCTGAAGGGCGCAGAGCTGCGGGCTGGTAGCCGCTGTGAGGAGCCCGGTGGTCTGGTCCCGGCCTGAGAGGAGACGTAACATCCCGGATGTGGCGACGCGTTGCGCTTGTAGTCCCACGTACCAATCCGACGCATCAGACGGCGTCATATATCCATCCAGACGCGTAGAGCTACGTATTCAAATGTGATGTAGCGGCGCGGCGTAGACAGGACAGGCGGTGCGGAGAGGTCGCAGACGGACGGTGCGTAATGCGGAGCGGACAGCAGCGTCTCTGCCTGCAGCATCCTGCAGCCCCGCCGGGCCACTGACACACACACACACACACACTCACACACACGCACACACGCACACACACACACACACACACACGCACGCACACATCCTGCACAAACATCCCAGATGGTCTCCAGCGGAACCTGAGCCCGAAGGATGCAGGTGAAAAACCAGATCTGCACCGAGCGCAGCAGCAGCACCGACGACGACCCGGAGCAGGATGACAACCAGAAAAAGACCTCCTGTTTTTCCAACATCAAGATTTTTCTGGTGTCGGAATGTGCGCTCATGCTGGCACAGGGCACCGTGGGAGCCTATCTGGTGAGTCTGTCTCTGTCCACTGCTTTGACGCAGCTCATTCTCAGGTCTCGGGTCCACACACGCAACCACACACACACACACACGCTGTAGAGAAGACGCTTGAAGACAAACAGGCTTAATCACCTTATTCTGGCTACATCACAATAATAATGTGTCCAGAGCACACACACGCCCCCCCTCCCACATCTATTGATGGATGACTTGCTGCCTGTCATCCATCAGGCCTTTGCACCATCTGCATGACACAAAGTTCCATCCACGCTGCTGCTGCGTCCGTAGCTGCTGCATATCAAGCTGCTGCTTGCCGCTGAGGCTGGAGGAATTGTAAATGCGTGTGTGAGAGGATGGAGAGCAGGTTACGAAACGCCGGCCAGGAGCTCCTTTCAGCTCCAGCCTGCATCTGTGAGCCAGGAGGCCTGTGACACTGGATCATATATGTGTGTTTAATATAAATAAATGGGTCTAGAGGTAAAAAAAAAAAAAGAAACAGGAAATGTATGTCATAGGGTTTATAATGAGGCTACACAGCAGGTCCGATCTGTGTGGGATTTGTTAGACTCTGTTTGTTTATTTATGGTTAATACGGAGTTTGGTGCAGAGTAGCTGTAGCACTGATGCTAAAGTGTCCTGGAATAACACTGGTATGAATAGACAGTTTAAACCCGCCGACCTGAAAGAAGAAACAAACCCAGACACAGATCACAAGGAACACAATCACGTTGATTTAATGACATTTTAGAGCCACATCTTCACTACAATAATGTGCAGTTGTATGATGTGACAGATGTCAACACAAGGGATGTCAGATCATCTGATGGGCAGATGGAGTGATGTGAGTGTCAGAGCCACAGGGAAATGAGGAATATAAGATTACAGTGATGGAGAGGAGGTAACATCTACTGCTTCTGGAGGAGGTAACTTGAGGTGGAATGTATTTCTGATGTTCTTTTGTTTTTCTCCTGTAAATCACTCTAAATGTAAAAGATGCTGCTCTAATTCGGATCATTAATCAAAGGCTGCAGCACAATCTCGATGCATTAATGCTCATTTAGACTTTCATGTTGTACCTCATTTGGAGTAAAGCACAGGGTTTGGAAAGTGTGGCAACAGAGAAGAAACATGTGAATCCATGTGCAGATTTCTGGAAGAATGGAAGGTCAAAGGTCAGTGGACCAACTTCGGCCTTCACACTGGTTTCGAGCTTTCAGTGTCTGGTTTATAAGAAAAGAAGAAAAGGCTGAAATGGTTTAGAAATCTTCTGTGACAACAGGAGGATCTGATCATGTTGAGCTCAGCCTCAGAGGTCTGTAGATGTGTTGTTGTGACTGCGACTCGACAGGCGCATGACTCCGGTAGTTTTGCATCAGGAGCACATTTAAAGTGCGTTAGAGTTTATACCTCAGAGACTGCAGAGGAACCTCTGCATCCCAGACCTAAAATGCACCTTTAGCAAATCGTGCTGCAGACAAAAGCACATGTTTTCCTTCCCTGAATAAAATTTTGCAATCATCGTTTTATTCCTTGTCTCTTTGTCTAAATGCAGCTCCAGAGCCGCTTTCCGGTTTGACACTGTTTTCTCATCTCGTTTTCTCTGTCACATGACAAACATAATAGTTCAAACCTCATTTCTCAGGTGTTAAAGTTTGTAGAGGTCTATTATTAAATGTGACAAGATAAGATTAGTGCTTTATTTATCCCCAAGGTGAAATCACAATGTACTCTAAATAATCACAATAAATAAATAAAATGGTTTAAGATGTAGGAGGCAACATAATAACAAATAAATACAATGAGAATGATAACAATAAACAGTAATAGTAACAGTAGTTAAAGATGTAGTAATGTGTAAAGATGTGTAAAGATGTAGTAGTAGTTAAAAAGTGTAAATAAAAGAAAACTGAAGAGAGAAGATGCGATTTTGTGTATGCTTCTGAACTTGTGGTGAGGAAACATGACTTTGCTTTGTTTTACTTCCTACTTTTGTCCAGTCTCTCCTTATTTTTTTCACATGTCCAGTATTAGCAGTCCAAGATTTGAAGTTATGTGTAGTTTTTCTGCCATTCCCAAGTCTTTCTTGCTTTTCTCCACTGGTTGTGTGTTTTATCACATCAAGCTATTAATCTTGGTCTTGAATTTACCCATTGCTCATAATCTTGACTGACTCAAATAATGATGTTAATTAATTCTATTAACATTTGAAGATAGTCCGACCCCACCTTTTATCACCTCTCCTTCAGGTGAGTCACGAAGAATCTTGATGTGTAGCGCCTGTGTGGTGCTTCCACACACCCAGAACGCAGCTAGCACAGTGTTTGTGTCTGTTTTGATAATGAGAACAGATGCATAAGGTGTTTGCCTGAAACCACACACATGCACACATCCCATTTTCCCAGTCTGGAGTAAGGCTAGCCTCAGGCTTGCGATGGGAGGAGGAATGCGCGGAAGAAGACGGTAGATGAGCCTGAACAAGCTGCGGTTGATGGTTATTATTTTTCTGCACACATTTAAGTTTAAATATGAACTACGTAGAATTTATAGTTTTGACAGATTCATGAAGCAGCTGCTAGCACAGACGTGTATGAAAGCCTGCTTTTGAAGAGACACATTTGCTGGTTATGAAGTCATTCTCGCCTCGGTATCATGTTATTATGTCAAGAGTTTGTTGTAACAATATCCTTTACTCATTTTAATAATGTTTTTCATTGTATGATGTAAAATTTCTTTTAAAAAGAAATTGATATTTCTGTATTATAATGTGAAATTATCTGTCCCTCCAGTCGATCAATGAGGAATGATGCTAACTTAAGAGGATTGGATTCGTTCTCCGTGCTTTTCAAAATCGTTCTTAGAGTATGATACTGATAACATTTGCATCCACTGATCGATAACTGTAGAATCTCACCACATCTCAAGCCTCTAAAGTAAAATTTAAGAATAATAAATAATTTTTGAGCAAAATTTGATTGAATCGTCTTAACAAGCCATACACAGGTCCCACGCGTCTTGTCTCACCTCACATTGCCAGTTTTTCTGTTTAATGTGAGAGGAGGCGATCATATCTTGAAATGTATACACTACAGTTTTACATTATAACGTGAAAATAAAATATCTAGAAATATATTACATTTAGGGTTACAACAAATGATTATTTTCCTACCTGATTAATCTGCTGATTACCCCCTTAACTGATTATTTAGTAAATGGTGCAGACTTTAAATGCAGTTTTCTATTTCTTCATTTTGATTTTCTGTCTCACAGACTAGAGAAGCAAGAAAATAGTCAGATTTAAGAAGCTCAAAATCAATCTCAAATCATTTTTCTTGCTTAAATCGATTAAGTGTTTATTTAAAAAGTTGTTGATTATTTAATTAATTGATTTCATGTTCTAACTTACAAATATAATAACTTGATATCACCCGATAAACTTTTTAACTTTTCACATATTATGTTTTTATGTGTCAGGAACACACTAATTCTGTGCATTCCCAGCATATAATCGTTATTTTCTCTGACTTTCTCTGACTCCTCCCTCTTTTTCAGGTGAGCGTCCTTACCACTCTGGAGAGACGCTTCAACCTCCAAAGTGCTGATGTGGGCGTCATCGCCAGCAGCTTCGAGATTGGGAACCTGGCCCTCATCCTGTTCGTCAGCTACTTTGGCGCCAAGGCCCACAGGCCTCGCCTGATTGGCTGCGGCGGAATCGTGATGGCGCTGGGGGCGCTGCTGTCGGCGCTGCCGGAGTTTCTGACACATCAGTATGAGTATGAGGCCGGGGACTCGTGGCACGCTGAGGACGGCCGGGACATCTGCTCCAACAACTCCAGGTCGGAGAACCGGGACTCCGGGTTGAACTGTGGCAACAGAGCCAACACCAACATGATGTACCTGCTGCTGATAGGAGCACAGGTGCTGCTGGGCATCGGAGCCACACCTGTGCAGCCTCTGGGAGTGTCCTACATCGACGACCATGTCCACAGGAAGGACTCCTCGCTTTATATAGGTAAGTCACGACTCTTAAAAGGGGCCTAGAACGATATGATTTTCATTTGTGCCTGGACATTATATGTAGGCTTTGCACCGATTCACAACTGTTTTGCCACATGAATAATAATAACATCATGATATAATGATATCATGTGACTTTATGTTCCTGTCTATACAACCAGGAGATTATTCACTAAACTGCCACCTTACAGTTGTGTGCCTTCATTTACTCTCGTGTTGTACCTGAATGGAGACGGACAAAAGCAAATCATTTTGAAAAGGAGGTTATGCTTTGTGTCATATTCTGTCTTTGCTCAGATTTACCCATTTTCCTTAATGGCATTTCAAAATTAAGCAACCTATAACAAAGGGGACCTCGAGTGATTGAATGGAGTGCAGAGCTGTGGGGGGCAAGACGTCATGAGTCTCATCATTGCGGCAACTTGGTGGCACTCATGTGAACTGACACCCATGTGGCACCCCGGCATCCAACTTAAAAAAAAAAAGTTTGTAACTACAGACAAGTCAAACAAGTCAATCCGTGAATTGGTGAGCTTACTCACCACGGAGATATGCCAGCTCTCCAATGAGAACACGAACATGAGGGAGACCATCCTGGATCTTCAAGCATGGAGCATGGGGGATAACCTTGTGATTATCATGCATGGTTGGAGACCCATAGGTAATAGTGAAGAAATGTATCCACCAACATCCGAATATCCGGACTAGCATCGTGGAAACTATTACGTTTCCATGCTGCATCGACTGGGAGGGCTGCAATCAGGCAGCCATCTGCCCAGACACATTGTGGTGAAGTTTGAATGCTTCAAGGAGAAAGAGTAGGTAAAGCACAAGGACTGTGAGCTGCAGGGGACCAACTTCGGCCTGAACGGTCACTTTCCCCACAGATACTGTATCGGCGCTGCATCCTGTTCTCAATAAGGAAAACATTTCTGGATGCTGGTTCCTTTGTTGTAGTTGCGGTAGAAAGTTATTTGTGGATGGGGATTTGGTTTAGGGTTAGACATAGCTTTTGTTTTATGTTACTGTCTTACTGTCCTATTTACCTTTATGTCTTTTTTACTTCATTTCTTTTATGTTTTATTTTATCTTGCCTTTGTAACAAATAATTAGCCAAAAGACCACCAATGAGAAACTGGAGATTTAATTTGCTAGAAGACAAGGAATTGAAAGATTACTTGAGATTGGACAGCATTCCTTGAATCAAATGATTCAGGGTGGGACTCCCAGGAGTCTCTTCTCTGGGAGAGAGCAAAAGTGGTTGTGCATGGTAAAATAATCTCTTATTCTTCATACAAGAAGAAGAAAAATCAGGTACAAGAGACAGATCTGCAGCAAAAAATTATTTCTCTAGAGTCTGCTTATTCTGCCTCCCAAGAGGAACATATCTTGAGAGATATAAGCTATCCATCCATCCAACCACTTATCCAGGCCGGGTCGCAGGTCTCAGTAGGGACGCCCAGACCCCCCTCTTCTGGGACACTTCCCAAGGCGTACCCGGGCCAACAGCGACATAGTCACTCCCAGACCACATCCTGAGGAAGGCATCCAGGGGGCATCCGATACAGATGCCCGCGCCACCTCAGCTGGCTTCTCTCTCCACCAACCTGACCTATAAGCAAGAACTATCTAAATTCAATGAATAGCAAATCCAATTCCAACTGCAGAGGCTGCACTAGACAAATTTTGAATACAGTAACAAATCAAGTAAGTTTCTACCACATTAACTGAAACTGTATCGATCTTCCAAAACAAACTAATAAACACATCCGTGCTATAGAGCAAGCTCCATGAAGCTCTTGTCCAGATGTCAAACCACAACAGACTTTGTCCTGATTTATGACCAATAATCGGACCAGCTTTTTATTGGATATTACCAGGCATTAGGAAAAGAGGTTTTTCTTTCGCCTAGTATGAATTCCACCCCACTTTGCCCCACTTTGCCAATAAGCTATTGTCCCATTTGGCTTATCTGTAGGATTTTAGCTAAAAGACTTGAAAAGATAACCCTCCCCACATAACACATCCAAATCAGACTGGTTTTATCAAGGGCAGACAATCATCAAACAATGCTCGTAAACTTATCAAATCAATTGATTACTCAAACACCCACAACCTGAACTCAGTAAGAGTTTCCCTTGATGCAGAGAAGGCATTTGACTGGGTCATGTGGAAACGTCTTGTCTCCAAACTGCATAAATTAAGGTTTGGGTGATTAAAATCTTATACAGCTCATCTTGCACTACTGTTAAGACCAACAACCAGAACTCTACAAGGTTCACCCTACAGAGTGGAACAAGGCAGACTTGTCCACTCTCTCTGACTCTCTTTGGCATATTTATTTAACCACTGGCTGCTGCCATCTGACTAAATATAAATATCATAGGGATTCAAACAACAACCCTCAACCACAAAAAGTCTATATGCTGATGATAGACTACTTTTCCTTCGGAACCCATAGGGCTCTCTCAGAGGCTATTAAACTCAGACACATTTTCAGCTATATCTGACTATTCCATAAATTGGACCAAATCTGTTGTTCTATCACTTAAATGTAACTTTCAGACCACACTATCCACCCCACTGCAGATGGGCAATATCAGATATCTCAGAGTCAGCATCTCCAACAGGCTGTCGGAACCTGTTCAGTTAAATTATGCCTCATTGCTGAAGTAGATTGAGGATGACCTTACGTCCTGGACATACTTGCATATCAGCAGTGAAAATTATGATAAATTACTTCTTTTCCATGATTCCAACCCAGCCCTTTCTGGCTTGGTTTTAATCACTAGTGGCAGTATATGGTATTAACAAAATAGCTTGGAATACCTACAACTCAAATCCATAAGCAGTGAAAATTTAGTCAAGTCGACTCTCAACCTCTCTCCCCGAAAATTAATATCCAAAATATATGTACTTCTTATTAAAATGGACTGTGCAATTGCCCTGCAGAAAGACATGGTCCTCACTTCAAATCACGAATTCTGGAAGCAGATCTCCATTAATGAGTGATCCAACCCAACATACAGCTCGGTTTGCACCAAGGCCCATTTATACTCTACATTTGTAGCGACTATCCTGTTTTCCATGTGTGCTTTTCTGACTTTGGTTTCATGCGTACATTTCATGCATATTTGGTCTGTTGGTACGCGTAAAACAGGAGCTATCCGGCTGGAAATTGTGGGGGCACTGTAGGTCACTGCAGCCAAAATGGAACAAAGAAGAACGAAAAGAATAATCAGGTATAGGAGTACATTTACATTTAGGTGAGAAATACAATACATTTAACGAATTTAATGCCTGCACTAACGCCACAAATGCCGTCCTGTGCTGTCTTTCGGAGATTGTCACATTAGTGTTTGAGAAGATGGAAAGAGAATTTTCCTGGTCACATCTACAGATTACATTGTGTTTAACTTAGAGCTACAACAATTTATCAACTAATTAATAAATAATGGACCTTAATAATCAATTCAGTTAATTTATACATTTAAAACAGTTTTCAAGGACTTTGTATTGTTCTTTGTGAAACACAGACAGTCATGGATTTTTCTTTTACCATTGTAGTCAACAGATAATTTCCACATTTTTGCTGACTGAGGATTCTAACTCAACCTGTAAGTGCACACAGTTTCACTTTGTGATCTTAAACTGTGTTTTATGCACTATGTAAATGAGTATGCAAATGAGGAGCTGAGCCAGGTTTCTGTGCTACTGTTACTAGACTATATTGACTTGCCTTGTCCAGCCCCAGATAATTAGTTTGGCCAGTGGATGGAAATATCTCTGACTGCTAGACATGTTAGTTATGTGTGAGAGGATGCATGATCAATACCGGAGCTGCTGTGAGTAGCAAAGGATACCACACACACACACACGCACACACACACACACGCACACACACACACACACACACACACACACAGGCACAAGCACACACGCACACGTACAAACAGACATGTTTCATATCAACAGCAACAGAGGAAATTCTTCTTGACATCTTTGAAGTGAAAACTAATATTTGGGGGAAGAATTTGTGGAAGGCTATGGACCTGAGATGAATCACTGGCAATTCATTATAATTCAGCATTTCCTGTATTGTTGTGATTGATAGGTAGGAATCATAAGTGTCCTTTAGGACACGCTCCATTCCCAACTTTATTCCCAGCGCTAGTCAGCAGCAGCAACAGCTGCAGCAGTAGCAGCAGAGCACTGCAGTTATACTAATAGCAGAAACCAAGAGGTCGACATAACACACATTACAGCTTGTCTGCCAAAGTTGCCAAGGCAACAGTAGAGAGACGGCCGCCAAGGCTACAGTATGTGCCATTCCTGCTCCTCTCAGCATGCAGAGAGGGAGGGACACAGGACGATGGGGTATGTAAGGCTCAATACATACATTTTACACATGTATATATATATATATATATATATATATATATATATATAGACAGAGAGAGAGAGAGAGAGAGAGAGAGACTGATACATAGATAAATAGATATATCGATATATAGATATAGATATATTTGAATACAGTTGTATACAAAATAAAATAGGTAGAAAAAAGCTGACAAAAACACAATATATACAGATAGTAAAAAATACACATAAGACACAGGAATATACAAGGTACAAATAATCAAAGCAGCATAATTAATGCTCAGCTGTCATCTTAAGTTGTTAAATATTGCAGATAGAGATTGTAGATACATATTATGGAATAATTTGTGGAATGCGGCGCCACCTTCCCTCTATAATATACATACAAACATATGATTTAAATATAATATAGACGTAGACAGATTATAATGAAGCTTTGTATTTCCAGGTTACATACCAGCCACAAGGTGCTTACAAAAATTTCAGCTTCAAGTTTAAAGTCTAAGGCATTGAAGTTTACCTTGACCTTGACCTTGATATGTTACCACAAGCCCTTTAATTTCATTTGGCTCCAAAATGTTTATTTTAAAAAGCTATTAAAAAACTTTCTTTTGCTTTAACCTAACATAAATCTTTGTTAAAGTTATTCTGTGTGTGTGAGAGAGTGGAATATCTTTGAATTTAAATGAAATCAGGACCTGTTGCTATGGATATGGAATTTCACCCGAAATTATTTTTTCTTGGTCATAAACATGGCATCTTTTCTGAAAATATGTTTCCACTCAGATCCACTGAAAATGAATGAAAACGCTGTAGTACAATGCCGTGTCAGTGTGTGGCGCTGTAATGTCGCTACACACTACCACAGTAAAACCAGAGAAGAAACATGGAGCATGTGTGTAAAGCTATTGCATTTGCAAAGCAGATGCAAAGAAGCCTTGCTGTAGTCGCCCCAAAAGATGCCGTAACTTCTTGTAGTAGCATTACACATGGTTACCGATTAAAGAGGCAGGACTATGACGTCAATGTTTTACCAAAGATCCATCTTTGGTATCCAAATGACTACGCTGGAGCAGCTTTTTCCTATTTTCCCGGACATTTTTGTGAATTAAGAAAATCCCCACAGACGCCTTGGACAGGATGAAAAACCCGGACACGTTTAAGGGATAGAGGACGTCTATAGACCCTATTATATCTGTAACCAGCAGTATGTACAGAATGTACAGTGTCCTTGGGTGAACTGAAAGGCGATAAAATGTACATTTTGGGGGGAGCCAATCCAAATTCCAACCATAGACAGTATATAAAAGATGGACGTAGTCTTCCTGTACAAAAAATGAAGCCAACGCAGAAGTGACTTTACTTGCAATACCACGGATATCCGCTGGGCCTGGCTCCAAAAAACACTTTCTCCCATCAAAAATGCCATTTTAAATCATGAAATTTTCATTCAATTATTTTCTTTCATAACTCACACTGGCTTCAGCAGCTAAAGTTTCCCATGCCAGCGTGTAATGTGGTGGTACATTTGCAAATAATTCCATGATTAATAAGATATCAGAGTTTAAAGAAATGAATGAATATGGGCACGTCCATTTGGCTGACAGGGGAGCCTCACAGAGGAGAGAGCGTCAGTCACATTCATTGGACCAATAGACTGTGTTTGCCTCGTTTGTAAGACTGTGTCATTCTCTGATATACAGTATGGGTCAGTGGGCGTGTTGAGAAGGACGGAGGTGAAAAGTTATATGTCACTCATTCCGCTCCACCCCCCTGCCCTATGATTTCTGATGGCTTACAAGGAATTACGCCAGAATCATGACGCGTCCTTCGCAAGTGAGGCCACTTCTAAAAATTTGAATCTTGCTAAGCTCAGCTTGATAGGCAAGATGACGTAAATGCGTCTGTATATTCAGTGCCTGAATAATGTTAATGGTGTTTCTTAGCAGTAATTTTCTCTCCCAGCAATAAATGAATACATAGCAATTACAATCACCAATAACAGTGTCGGTGACTGTGTGGCTCCTCCTTCTCTTCCTCCTCATCCGCCTCCTCCTCTTCCTCCTCTTCCTTCTCCTCCAACTTGGGTTTCAATGCAGACCTCTTGCAGGGTGCGAAGGCCTGTGGTTTGTTCTGCGCAAGCTTTAATCTGCACAGTCTCTGCCAGCAGCACTCATGGTGGAGGTGAGGGAGGAGGGTACATCCCCCCACCCTACCCCCATCACACACCCACACACACGAACACACGCGAACACATACTCAAGCCTGGGTTAAGGCCACTGACACCAGACTCCAGAGCTTTGACAGCGCATTGTGTCTTTAACAACATCTCATTACATTTGTGATACACTTTATCCACCCTTCATGTAACAAGTCATTATTGCAACTACACTCTGTATATTTATATATGAATATATATACATATATTTTTCAAGCAAAATGCAGTCATTCAGCAAACTCTAGTGAGATCTGGGACAATACAGAAGTCTAATTAGCACATATTAATATATGGACCATAGAACGTGATCTGTGTGACATTGACAAGAATGGCAAGTGAATACATTATGTGTGTGCATGTGGTACAAAATAGAATAGGATATTCCTTTATTAGTCTCACAGTGAGGACATTTCCAAAATGAAATGAAATTCAGAAGCTTGATACTGTACTGCAGGAAATGTCAACATCATCGTGTTTACATACTACAGTAATAGGCATAGTGTAAACAAGCTAATGTTAAGCAAGTCTAATATTTATTACGATGTATGCATTTATATACATTATAATAAGCAAACTCATAGTCGCAACGGTTTGTTTAGATTAATAAAGTAGTAGCATTTTACCCCACTGCAGTCAAGACATTTTACTCACAGTCACAAATGTCATCCAGGCGGAGTAAAGGTCAGGGATTCATCCAAGTCGGAGGGATTCACTGTTTCAGGATCACAGATGTCTTTAGGCTCAGACAATGCGGCCATTCAAGGCGGCTGTTGTATCCAAAATATTAACAATTAGCAGCCAGGAATGACTAAGAAGTCTGATTCAATCTGTAGGTCAGAGCTGCCTGTGAAGCCTGAATCTGTTTCACTGATGAACTGGATGCGACAGACTGTAGACTTAATAAAAATGGCGCCACTTATAGCGCTTACCTTTTTTTTCTTGGGTTTGAATATTTTGCAATTTGAGCTGAATTTGATCTTCTCTCTATTTTCATGTCCATGTTGTGAGTCCAGGATGAAACACTTCTTTCATCTCTCCGGCTGACGTGACATTTGTTTATTATTCCTTTTGCTCTTTTTTGTTTCAGCAGACCTATCGACCTGGTTACCTCTCAGTACTGTCGTGACTCAGTCACTGCATGAAGGCTCAACTCATTTTCATATTCTTAAAATTTTCAATTATTAGAAAGTTATCATTTATTTCTTTAAATGTCGATTAACAGTCAATTCATTGGCACGGGGGTCTAAGAGATAAAAACACTAAATCTGTGAAAAATCTACTGAAAAGGTACACAAAAGTTGCTTGAAATAGGATTTGAAGTCCTTGAGTTAAGATTGTCGTGTAAAGTGTAAACAACAACTTAAAATAAGAACTGAACAATATCCATAATGTAGCACTTCTAAATCTAAGTTTCATTTTGGTTTGAAGCAGCAGAAACACTGTAAGAAAAACCGCCTGAATAATGCAGCGCAACAAAGCCACAGTTAGGAGGTGTTTAGCAAACATCCATCCGTGCGATTAAATATTAGATGAGCAACTCTCCACAGGCGCGCTAACCAAGCAGATAATTGAAGGAGAGGCTGCTCCATTGTGGCCGCTTCTTCACCCCCACATGGATCAATACGTATACAATCAAAGAGATTGAGGACACGTCCCAGTTGTCATGGCACAAATTCCCTCCCAGCATGCACCTGTCCTGGGTCTGTTCTTGAGCCTGTTCTTCACATGAAGGCTCCAGCTCTGAGTACAGTACGTCTTTCTCCGCATCTGACCTAGTCAATAGCAGCAGCAGCAGGAGCCTGGGAAACAATAAAACAGACTGTATTTACCAGTCTGATGCCTCCTGGTGGTTCAGAGCAGACCTAAAACTGATTAAAAAAATGTATTAATGCAGTACTGATAAACTGCAGCACAAGCAGTAATGAGTGCGACTGATCTGCGTGATGATGGAAAGTGTCCAGAGTCTTGAGCCACAGGAGCTTACTCAGACGCTGCAGTGCTTCAAGATAAATGCTTAAGTCAGCATGCAAACATGAGCCACGTCGGAGACAATAGTACCGAAGCGAATCAGCTGTAGTGTTTGCAGTGATCACACAGAAATCACAGAAAGTAGTTAGGGTAATTCCAGGGTGCGTTGTTCACCCAGCTGAGGAGATAAAACTGGTCATATATAAGCATTCAATGTGGAGTTACTTATATATGGTCCACAATATTATGCAAAAAAAATGGTGAAAATTGTTAAGCCTGTTTCACAAAGAACAAATTCAGGTCTTTAAACGCCTTTTTTTTCGATCTATCTATCTATCTATCTATCTATCTATCTATCTATCTATCTATCTATCTATCTATCTATCTATCTATCTATCTATCTATCTATCTATCTATCTATCTATCTATCTATCTATCTATCTATCTATCTATCTATCTATCTATCTATCTGTCTATCTGTCTATCTGTCTATCTATCTTATCTGTTGAATGGAGCACAAAACTTGATGCAAGAGTAAAAAAACAAGCCAAAAACACATCCACTACAAGAGGTGACGCACGCATACAATCATGTAAAGCAAACACTAAATAATAAGTTAAAAATAAATAAAATAATACATTAATAAACAGTATCGCTCTACCTGCATGGCAGCTGTCTCCTTTAACTGTTTGCTAGTTTTTATTTGAGTGTGTTGTTAGGGCCTGAGGTTTACATGCCCTGGCTTATAGCAAAAACACAATAACTTTTTCTTTATTTTTTAAAATTTCCACAAGATGGGTGAACAACAAAAAAGACACAATAACAACTGCATGACATAAAAAAGTGACAAATTTTGCATGGAATTGACATTCTTCGCTTATAATGTTTTAATATTACAGGCGCTCTGATTGGCTGAGAGGAGAAGCTTGTGTTGTGCAGGATGATGCAGCAGTATCAGGAGAGTGGAGTTAGGACGATAACCCAGTTTGGCCAGAAAACAAGTAACGCAGATCTGCTGTTAGGCTGGGAATATACAGTAGGTTACGACTGGCTTCTTTCAGCTGTATATGATGTTCCAGGCTCTTAATAAAATTCCCATGTATAAAGCTGTGCTGCACCACAGCTCTGCTGGCTAGGGTATGACGTCTGCGTCACACTGTAATTGGATTATTGATTGCTGTCTAGTGCTTGACTGATACCCCGGGCCAGCCCAACTACCCCCGTATCTATTGTATTACTCACACATCACAAAAAAGCAGCTTTTCAATTAGAGTCCTCGTGATCTGTGCATTTTTTCTTACAATAGTCACTAATAATTAAAATAATTCAGTCTTTTAGGCGATTTCCATTCCTCCATATCTGCTTCATCTTAAAAAGAAGCTTTCCAAACACTCTTAAGGCCTATCTACGCTCTACGTTTGTAGTGCCTTTCGTCCGTTTCATCATGTGCACTTTTCTTCCTTCCTGCACTTCCGTGCGTTTTCATGCTCGTACTTTGGTCTGTTCTCAGCGAACATCCAGACGTGCCAATGCGCACAAAACCGGAGCTATCCTACCGGATATTGTGAGGGCGCTGTAGCTTTGGAACAGTGAAGACGGAGAGGAAAAGAAGAGGGAGAAAAACGATGTTGCCAACTCTGCCTGTAGAGAATAACATAGAGACTGAGATGAAGATGCCCAGAGGCCGGGAGGTCCAACACTGCAGCCTCTGGCTCCTCTTCTCCTCCCCAGCCTCGCATCTGAGCCTGCATTTAGTGCTGTAATGCGAGTAATGAAGCGCTGAGAGGCTGCGAGTCCACCGTCCAGAGTCCACTGCAGCAAAATGTTTTCACTCCAGTGGCTTTATTAGTCTTCCAGTGCAGGATGAGCTGAGGAAGGTTTGGACACTGACTCAGCAGGCGCTGTGCAGGTTTTTTTTTTTTTTTTTTTTAATGTGCGCACCTCGGAGGAGCCGCTCTGCCAGGATCCAAAGTGCCAGTGATTGAACCGTGCCATAATGTGAGTCTGAGTGAGAAATTATTCATGTGCTGGCAGAGTGAGCAGCGAGAGCAGCCCTGTCTCATACAGTGTGACCTTGGCTCTGATGCATTCATTACAGCACCGCTCAGACCGGAGAGGAGGGGACTCGCATCACGTTCACCCTCGTCTTCATCACTTCTGTTCAACATTATTCCAAAAGAAAGCTGTGCACATCGGCTTGTTACAGTGTGTTGATGTGAAAGTGGGTAAACTGAGCACTATGACATTAGAGAGACAAACCCAATAGAGAATTGACCAGAATCCATCCATTACTTATTTAATTTATATCTTATCTAATGCATACCGTACGGTTCATTTTCTTCACACCGAGGGGTATTTTATAGAGGGAGTTTAATGCATGCATTTATTATTATTTTGTGTATTTTATTATGATTTATTATTTCTATATATCTACATCTATGTGTGTAGTATGCATATGCCAGTATGCGTACGCTAGTATGCGTATGCTAAAATGCTATATTGATAAGGTATAGATAATTGTAGATCATTTCATTCATTTGATTTGATTTGTGTAGATCAAGTAGGCATGTATTATTAATTAACAAATACGTTGCAAATAGAGAATTGACCAGAACGTATTCCAGTCATCCATCCATCTTGACTGCTTTGTCCACAATGGTGTTGTGGTTTTGTGGTTTTCTAACCCTATGTCCAGCACAGAATGAAGGCAGGGAAAACACACCCCATTCACTCTCTTACTCACACCTTGAGCCAATTTTTATTCTCCAAACGACCTAAACGTGCATGTTTTTGGACTGTGGAAAGGAAATCCAAGTACCTGGAAAAAAAAGGGACCCACATCACTTTCATGATACACAACGATACCAAGAGTAAGAATAATAATGATAATGCAGTTAATCAGTAATATGTCATTACTAAGGTAGTAGAAAATCTAGTGCACAACAAAACCAAGCAATGACAATAAGTGAACAAACAGTAAGAAGAAGAATAAAAGGGAAGATAATAATGATTAAGTGTGGACAGGAGAAACTGTAATGAATAATAGAAAAGTGTTGAGAAGGGTGAGGGCTAGAAATTGCAAACTGTGTATGAGATCATATATACATACACACATCACTGTACCCTGACCCTCTCACGCCTCTTGCGTGTGCTCATTGTCACGGGACTTAAATTCAGCAAGGATACCACAGCGGTGTCAAGGAGGATACAACTGCAGTCTCTCTTTTTCTTTTTTTTCCCCCTAAAACAATGAAAATCCATTAAAGTCCTCTCTGGAAATACTTCTGTGTGAGCAGCATCTCCAGGGCGAAGCATGTACCGCTAAAAGTGTCTCAGCATCTGACAGTCTTCTCTGTCCTTTGGAAACCTCTCGTGCTATATCGTCTGAGATGATTTCAGCTGAAAACCACTCAGGACACACACACACACACACACACACACACAAATACTTCCACAAAACTTCTTTAAAGCCCCTGTCTACAGAGCAAAGTGGCACAAATATCTGTGACCTGGAGTTGATCCTGTCAGAAATCATACATCAAGAGGTTGTTTTACTCAAATGTTTCCATAGCATCTATCATCTTAAATCCAAACCAAAGTGTGTTTTAACCCTTATGGGATGTTTTGAGCACTTTGTGCTTTTCATTCTTTGTTTTTTGACAACTGTGTCTGCGTTTGTCCGTATCTGCTGATTGCATGTTTTCAAGCCATTAATTTGCTGATATGCGTCACAGCTCAAGTGGAGACAATGAGAACCACTGCTGCTTACACCCTCGAATACACCAAGGCAGAGCTAAGTCAATATATCCAGAAGATTTACCCTGTGCCTCTAATGAGCAATCAGACGGTGAAACAATCCTTTGAGAAGCAACCTCACAGGCAATGGTTTTAATTATTCTATAATCAACATGTTCAAAAATGTCATAATTCCAGCATCATTACTGTTTCTCATTTGTGAAATATCAAGGCTGCAACCTTGTTGAAAATCAACTCAGTTGTACTTTTCTCCTCATTTGCAGATTTCACACATGATTTTCTATAGAATTGGTCAATGCACCGACTATTTCAGATCACTTCCAGGTTTCTATATCTACAATACAGTCCTCAATAACTAAAATCTCACCGTGCCACAAGCCTTTAGATCATGAAGTTGAACTAAACTGAATTTGAATCTATTCCCACATTATAATTATCGTATCTTGAAATAATGTGATTATCCCATTATAGTTATAACATGCACAGGGAATGTAAGGAAGCATGTTTCTGCTACATTAGAAAAAAATGTCTCAGTATCATGTAATTACATGAAAGCTTTGTTCTAACAATATATTTTTCACATTATAATGTGAAATCATTCCATTATTTTAAGATACTGTATTTATATTATATTAATGAAATATATGAATATATATGAATCTAATTATGTGATACCGAGCCCTTTTTACATGCTATAATGTGAAACAATCATGATATTTTCATGTTATTGCTAACACTAGTCATAGGTTTTAAGACATAGTCACATAGTCAGTCCTCGTCTGAATTTAGGAGCTTCAATCCGGACAATTCATTCATTTCATCGTCTTGTATTATTGCCTTTAGTGTTCTATATTCTTTCATACGTATTTATACAGTACGTGAGCCATCTACCATCTGCTAACATTAATAATAAGAGAATATGGAAGCTCTGTGCAGGATCTGAAACAAAGCTGGCCTAGCCTATTACTACGACACTGTCCAGAGCTGTCCTCCATGCTCTGTTGTCACTCAGCTCTCTGAGGATCTGGCCGGAGGGGCAGTAGCAGCTGTTGCTCTTAGATTATGAGCTCTCTGTGTTTTCTCATGGCAAACAACAAAGCTCACTGCTAATTCGCTGTCAGCGCTGCAATTGTCATCTGCTGTTTCAGGCTGAAGGCCACTGCAGGCTCTTGCTTTAGTCCTGTCTGTACAGGACACAGCAGAGCTGGCTGTGCCCACAGGGACAGTGTGTCTGTGTGTATGCTCCCTGCCTGCCTCACATACATTATGGATTAGTTGTGTGGTCCTGTTTGTGTCTGTGATTTGATCCTGGTGGAAGGCAGAGCTGGAGATGAGAGGTTGTTCATTGGTCTGAGGTTGGAGTGGGTCCTGGTGTAACCCCAGACCTCCCCTGTCACCTGACTTACATAAGCCCCACTGGCTCCAGTGACTCTGCTGAAATGAACATAATGCAATGCTGACAAAGAAAGTCAGAGAGAGGAGGGTGGAGGTGACCGAGGGTCAGGGTACAGTCAGAACAGCTCTATTGTAACAATGTATGAAGTGTGAAGCACCTGCTTGATTCGTCTTTGAGGATCGACACCTCAAAGGGACTAGGCAGAGTTGCACCGTATTTATCATTATATGGTGTTAACAGAGGCAAGGCAAGTGTATTTGTGTAGCGCCGTTCTTAAGGAACATTCATAGTGCTTTACAGAAGCAAGGAAATATATCGGAGACGTAGTAAAATTAAAATAGAATTAATTTAAAAAATAAATGATTCAGGTGCATTTCAAGATCAACATCAGCAACATTTTGCTTGTATTTGCTCTCCTTTATTTCCACTATTTGACCCCTTTGTTATTTTTATTTACCTTTAACCTATTTAAAGTGAATATTGGATTATTTATGGTAGAATAAAACATTGACATTCCAGTTGTGTTTCATCTTAGTTCCCTCTTTACACAACATAAGCCTTCTGCTCAGAACTGTCACACTTTCATGTTTATCTGGCAACCACACACTGCAAATGATGTGGTTCTTATCAAGATCACATTTAGATTTACAAGTGTCCGATCACTGATCTTGTTATAAGAGTTAATTTTATATTTTAAGCTGAACTTTTAAGTTGAACTTTATACTACAGGTGATATCACTAACTCACGTTTTGAGGACCTTGACTGGAGTTTGTGATTCTCGATTATAGAATCAATCACACCAAACAATCTGAATATTCAAGACTTCTACAGAGTGAAAAAGAGCCACTTCATATAATCTATTTACTGGAACGATGTAAGAGTAATTCTGATTAGCATCCTATTAAACTGTAACCGTTTTGGAAGACAGTTATTCATACTGTGTATCCTGAATGCGCGACTTTCCTGTATGGCAGATGACACAAAAACACTCATTTAAATTCTACATTAAGGCTGCAACAAATTATTAGTTTTGTAGTCAATTAATCTGTTGATTACTTTCTCAAAGAACTCATTACTTGTTTGGTTTACAACATGTTTAAAAAATGGTGGAAATTACTAATGCTTGTATCACAAAGGCTGTATTTGTCCTGATCTCAACAACATTCAATTTTATGTTGTAAAGGATTAAAAAAACAGAAATTATTTACATTTAAGGAACTGATTATTTTGACTGAATTTCATAAAATTCCTCTTGAAATCTTTTTTGACTGCTCGATTATTGATTAATGGTCGATTAATGGATTAGCAGTTCTGTTCTGCAATTAGCCTAATAATGCAGGAGGAATTCTATTGCAATAAACCACTGAGCTGCCCTTTAATGTTCATTGATTTCGAGATCCTGCTTGAATCCACTTCATGTTCAGCCAGTCTGAGATTTGGAGACTTTCACATACGTGTATATCCATGTACAAGTATAAGTCAAGGGAAGGTGGAGTGGATGGACGGACAAAGAGAAGTTTATTGCCTCGAGACTGGAATTTAAACTGTGTAAAAACAACCAAAATGTAGACCTGAGTGTTTACGTTGTTTAAGTGAAACCAAAATGCACTTGTTTTAAAACACAGACAACATGTCTGAAAGGCTTTCTAGCAGGGCGGCTTTGATAATGTGCAGCACTCTCTCTGGGAGTCTGAAATCGATGGAAGTTAATGGAGATCCCAAAAAGACCAGTGTGACGGCAGCGCAACCTTGGGTATGAATTCTGATTCAGCAGCTGTTTGTCTCATAGAAATGCCACATTGTTTTAGTTCTTTTTAGCTGATGGATAACGTGTTCCTGAGATGAAACACATTTCAAAACGGTGACCAAAACATCAAGGTGTGTGAAACTGTTTTCCTTTCCCAAGCGATATTTCGGAGATTTATCTCTAGGGCTGCGTAGATAAAACGACTCCGCAGCTCCTCCCTCAGATTTATGGCCGGCGATAAACGCAGCAGTGATCATTATATCCTTCACCTAAACTAAATTTACTGGTTGGCTCTTCCATTCTGGAGGTGGGGAGCGGCTTCCTCCCCCAGCCCACCCTCAGTTATTAGCAGCTTCCACATATCAACAACACACACACACACACACACACACACACACACACACACACACACACACACACACACACACACACACAGTCTTACTTACTGGAAAACTCATGTTGCTTTCAGTAGAGAATAAGCTGGAGCTATGAATGAGCGACTCCCCGCTGCTCCTCTCACCCTAAGCAGCCATTTCCTGCTCTGTTATTTGTGCTCCTGCAGGATAATCTAGTTTCAGATCAATTACGCTGTGCAAGCTATGAGCTGCACGTCATAGCGGGGCCTGCCTGAAATGTGTATTGAGGACAAAATAACCCAAACATTTTTACTGCACAAAGTACTTCATGTTAATGTATAAATAGTGCAACGTGGATAAAGCCTGATCGATCGATTAACCTGATTGGAGCTGCAACAAACAATTGTTTTCATCGTTGATTCATCTGGTAATTACTTTCTTGACTACTCGATTAGTTGTTTGACTCAGAAAAAAGATGATTGTCTTGGTTACACAAAGGCCAAAACAAATGTCCTCAACAACATTCAGTTTTCTTTGATAGAGACTAAAGAAAACAGAGGTTGAGATCAGATAATTTTCATTTAATTTCTAACAAAAAACATTTTTAAGTCATTGTTGATTGAGTTGATTATTAAACCATATAACATATATTGTGAATAAAATATTCACATTTATGAAGGAAATTTTGACTTTCCTAAAATCCTTCTCAAAACAAGTTTTAAATGTGTAAATGATAATCAGTTAGTTGTGATACCGTCAGTGTGTGTTAGGAGGACTGCCTGCGCTCTATTATTCCTGTTCTGTTGTTTCTGGGCTGCAGCCATGGTGCAGTTTGACAGCAGCAGAACACAGCTGAGACAAGGTGCCAGACTGGAAGCAGCATCAACACTTGAGAGGAAGCTGCAGAGATAGTTGAACATGATGCCAAAGAACAAGAACTAACAGATCTTGCACAGAACTGTCTTTCTTCTATTCAGTTTGACAAACAGAATCTTACAAAGGCAGCGAAATGCTGAAAAGTAAACTGAGCATCCATCCAACAGTCCAGAAACACACAAGGTCGACTAGAGGGATGGAAGAATGGATGGTTGGACGGACGGACGGACAGACAGACCGACAGACAGACAGACAGATAGACAGATAGATAGATAGATAGATAGATAGATAGATAGATAGATAGATAGATAGATAGATAGATAGATAGATAGATAGATAGATAGATAGATAGATAGATAGATAGATAGATAGATAGATAGATAGATAGATAGATAGATAGATAGATAGATAGATAGATAGATAGACTCCTGACATACCAGACAACATGATGATAATGACAGTGACACATAACACAGAAGCGGAGGCCAATAAGTCAAAAGTTACACTTTTGACAGTTGACCTTTGGGAGATAAAAAATAAAAAATAAAAATAAAAATCATTCACAAAAAGGTAACAAGAAGAAACGACCTTGAGACATTGTATTAATGCATATATGGAAATTGTTGGTCATATACACACTTAAAGTTCAGCTGTAATCCACCAACCAGATAACCAGACATTTTTGGGAATTTAGAAAGTCGCCCTGGACGCCTGGGAAAAGACGATGTCACCCTACTTTAAATAGACCTGTTCACATAAGAAATGAATAGAAATTGATGCTGGTGACCGATACTACAAGTACACATGAATAAGCGTATGCGTCAGGTTTTTTTTTAGTGTGTTTTTCATTCTTTTTCATCTGCATGATTTCATTGCGGTGCAGTGGGTTGAACACTAGAGGACACCATAGTTTTATTGCAGTTCCGGCATAAACGCTCTGAGAGGGACTCACTTCACTGTTCTGATACGCTGCTGCCCTCTGCTGGGACATTAAGTCAAGTGTACTCGATAAACTGGGTTGAGATTTTAGTCGAGTCATGAACACTTTTTTTTTTATCACTGAACAAATGTTTATTTTATGGCTCAGACATTGAAACGTTCCTGTTGCTGCTGCTGCTGCTGCTTCCATTTTAACTCTCCTCTCTCTCTCTTTCTCTCTCTCTTTCTCTTTCTCTCTGGTCTCTTGCAGGTATTTTATTTTCCACATTAGTGTTTGGCCCGGCCTGTGGCTTCATCTTAGGTTCTGTCTGTACCAAAGTCTACGTTGATGCTGTCTTCATCGACACCAGTGAGTTGGCACTTGTTCTCTTAACTGCAGTATTTTTTTCTTTTAATAGTACTATCACAGGGAAATGTAGAATCAACCTCTTCCTTGGTCTTATTTTCTTATGATCGGTCTGAAAGTTTTACCTACTTGTAAATTTGAATCAAGACTCAAGAGTTGTATTTGTCTTCTTATGTGGTGACTCAGCTCTGTTCAGGGAATATGGTTATATAAGGTGTATGTAATTTAATTTTTCGATGTGCAACATGGTGTGAAAGTTAGCCAAAATACATTGCCTTGATTATAGCGTCTCCTTCACGCCAACATAAGGCCTGAAGGAGGGGGGGGCAAGCCTGGGGGGGCCAAAAAAAATGTTTTGAATGTAATTCAATGGATTTCTGCCAATTACCTGTGTACTGATCACCCTTGACTATCGTCTGCAGGTAAGCTGGACATCACCCCAGATGACCCTCGCTGGATTGGGGCCTGGTGGGGCGGTTTCCTCCTCTGCGGTGCCTTACTCTTCCTGTCGGCCCTCTTCATGTTTGGCTTCCCGCAGGCGCTGGACGAGCAGGATCTGGACGGCGGGGGGGAGAGCGAGCAGGCCATGCTGCCTCCCTCTCTCAGCCTGGAGTACCAGGGCTCCAAACCCAATGGAGCCATTCACAGCTTCGACATGAACAGCGGGCTGTCTGTTTGTGAGCATCTCAGAGGTAACGAGGAGTTCATGTTTTCCCCGTGTCCCATTCAAGCCTTCCAGTTCCCTTTCACAAAAAAAGCTCTTTTCTCACTCTGTACTCGCCCAGTGATCCCACGGGTGACCCGGCACCTGCTCTCCAACCCGGTGTTCAGCTGCATCACCCTGGCTGCCTGCATGGAGATCGCTGTGGTCGCCGGCTTCGCCGCCTTCCTGGGGAAATACCTGGAGCAGCAGTTCAACCTCACCACCTCATCAGCCAATCAGCTGCTGGGTAGGCACAGATTGAGTCAATTGTTTTAAGGGTGTATTCACACCCGGCAGGTGTTCCTAAAACAAAGATGTGTTAATTTGGGCCTAATGTGAACACAATATAACAAGAAGCCAAGGTCTCCAAGAAGAGGGTGGTTCTTCTTTAAGCTGTTCTGCAGTGAGAATATAATCAACTCTGCATCGAACACAACCGCTACAGACAGTGGCCAAGAGGCATGAAATTGTGCTGTCTCTCATCAATCATCCTTGGTAACCGTGCCCAAATTCACATTCACATTCACATTCAAAACTGCAGCAAGCGTTAAACTCTGAAGATCGGTTCATGAACACGTTTTTAATCCCTGTATCATTTTAACCCTCGAAGTGACTTCTTGGTCAGGTCGCCCTAGTAAATGAGATCTTGATCTCAATGGGCCTTACCTGATTAAACAAAGGTTAGATAAATTATAATGCAATTTTGCTTGGATGCAGAATGAAATAAGTGGCTAAGACCTCCATGAAGAAGAGGTCTTTGCTCACTCACATTGAAGTTCAGAGCAATTAGTTTGTAGTGACAACTTAATCAACCTACACAACTGCTACATGCAGCTGCTAGAGGCATGGTTATGTGTGCAAAGCTCTCCGCTACATGTAAAATATTTCTGAGTGGGGCGCAGTCATTCTGCCATGCTCATTTTTCTGATGGATTTCTGACCAGTGAGAAAACAGCTGTCCTCAGCTCTGGAAGCATTGTAGCGCGACCACGGCAACGCAAACAACTCGAAAGAAAACGCAACAATTGCATCATTCAAGTCCCTGAATCAGATCAAATCTAATTAGCCTCAGGTCTGAACTATAGACTGCATGTAAAAGACTGACGTGGTCTTCTGTGTCTGAAAAGTGAGGCCAACGCGGAGGTGACGTCACTTGCAATACCGCCAAGGATCACTAGGCTCCAAAAAACGCAGCGTCCAATACATACTTAGTCATAAAACATGATATGAAATCACGAAATGCTCGTTCAATACATTTTCACAACTTTTTCTGGTTTCAGCAACTGCAGTTTCTCCTGCTAGAGTGTGATCTGGTGGTCAATTAGAAAATAATTCAGTGATTTGAACAGGATGAATGAACAGGGGCGTGTCTCCCTTACAGAGGCAAAAGCGCAAATTTGGATACAGACTGTATTTAACACATCGATATCTGGTATGGATAAGTTGGTGTGTTGAGGATGGCAGCGGTCAGAAGTTAGATCTGTCCCACTCCTCTTCAGCCGCACCCTCTCATCCAAATACGGTTTCTTCTGACTCCAAAGAATCAAGATGGTGGCGCCCTGTGAAGCCTGGGAACTCCAGGCTTCATAGACGGCCCTTCACAAACCAATGGGTGACGTCACATAGAATTGGGCCTTGGTCTCAACACACCTTTAGTTCGATCTATGAAGACATTGTTGACCTCACCTGACTCCCTGGCCCGCTCCACCTCAGGTATGACAGCCATCCCCTGTGCCTGTCTGGGAATCTTCCTGGGCGGTCTCCTGGTGAAGAAGCTCAATCTGTCGGCCCTGGGCGCCGTCCGCATGGCGATGTTGGTCAACCTGGTGTCCACCGCCTGCTACGTCTCCTTCCTCTTCCTGGGCTGTGACACTGGACCTGTTGCTGGGGTGACGGTCGCTTATGGCAACGAGTGAGCAGTGGACTTTTTTTTTTTGCTGTTTTACCCTTTTTTTTTTAGGACATCCAATCATGAAATAAAAAATGTACTTTGCTTTCAGATTTTGTCACACACACAATTTAATTTGTGATTTAAGAAAAGATAATTTGGGATAAGTACTTACTTACAGCAGCCAAAAATTACACAAAATCACAGTGACTTTCACAATACACAACAATCCAGGCAGACATTAATAATAAAGATGATGATAATGATAATAATAATAATATTCATCATCATCATCATCATAGTTAATTAAATGTAATGAGAAGTAAGTGATAAGGGTGAAAAAAAATGATAATAACAATAATAAGGGGAATCGTAAACAATAATAATAATGCAGTACATGTAATGTAGATATTATGACAAAAGTTGATACTGTAATAATAACCAGTAATAAAGAAAGAAATGACTCCTTTATTTCAGTTTGTTTCTATTTAGCTTTTGATGCCTTTACCATAACCTAACCTAATGTAACTGAATTTAGGATTAAATGAAAAAAAAAGGGGAGCAGTGGTAGCCGGCAGGTTAAGGGGAGGAGCTGCCCCCAAAGGGGCTGGAAATCTGGGCTAGAAGGTGAAAATCTCATCGACGGCTTTAACGGCGCGTCTCAGGTGGCAGGTGGCACGCCCAGGAGAGCTGCCTCTGCGCTGCGCTTGCTGGGCTGAAACTGTAAAGCTTGGTGCAGCTCTTGGCGTGATTTGTTTGACAGCTGTCAGAAACTGTTGCTTTTTACATCACTGATTATATGTTGTCTGAGGTAGGACATTCAACGTCCAGAGAAGACTGAGCTCTCATGAGAGGATTCACTCTGATGCTTTCTCTGAGAAATGAGTCAGTGTTCCTGCAGCAATAATACACACATAAGCAGCGAAAAAGAGGTTTCCACTTGACGTTTTTTTTCCACATTATTTTTCAATTTCTTTTATGTTTTCCTCTGTTTTTTTTCTCATATTTTTGTTTTCATCATTAGTTTAATCATTTTGTGGACATTTTTTGTTGTTTTCCATCATTTTTCATGTATTTTTTAATATATATTTTTAAATGTTTAAATTTTTTGTGTATTTTATTATGATTTGAATGCTTTTTCTTTTTTTTTAGCTTTTTCTCAAGTTTTTTTTGCATGTCGTTTTTTTTTTATATCCACATTAAAAATTCTTCTGATGTTATTTTGGTCTTTTTCTTCTTTTTTTCTTTTTCAATATTACCCTGTTGAATGTCTCATTTCTCCAAACATGATGCGTCTCTTTCATCACCCCTCTCCCTGTCTTTACGTTGTGTTGTCATCCCGGGAAGTCAAAATGTTAAAAGAAAGTAAAGAGTAAAAATTTGTCTTCAGATGTAGAAAAAAAAGTATATGTGTGTGTGTGTGTGTGTGTGTATATATATATATATATATATATATATATAATTATATAACTATTTATTTATTTATTTATTTATTTTCTTAATTTTACTGCATCTCTTCGTAAACTCCATGTGACTTGTGTGTATTTCCGGACATGATGTGACCTTTGACCTGCCTTGCAGAACACTGCACTCCCGGCAGCGCCCAGAGTCTCCGTGCATCAATAACTGTAACTGCTACACGGCGTCTGTGAGTCCGGTCTGTGGATCCAACGGAGTCACCTACCTCTCAGCCTGCTTCGCCGGCTGCACCAAACCAGTGAGTGGATGAGGCTGATAAGTCTCATAATTACTGGATAGCAAAGACCAAGCTCTATTGTGCAAGTTAACTGCTAATGTGGCTAATCGTAGATGAAATGGAACGACTATAAACTACCACACACAGCTCTACAATATCCATGACTGGCAATTTGTTTTGACAGTTCCCCCCAGGGGCCTATGAACTCATGCAGGGTCTAGATCGATGACTGATCGTGCTGATACTTGTAGTGCTGTCAGACTCCTGACCAGGACACGGCTCTTAACAGGCTCCTTCACCACGCACTCATCTCTACATCTTACTCTCTGGTTCAGGTTTCAACCCTGGTTCGTTCATAAATGAATGAATTCCATAAGCCACAGCCCGGTCAAGGTCGTCATTCACTGTGTGACCATTACGAAGGGGTTGTTATTGTTTTGGAGTCTGTCACTGCATGCACCTACTGGGCCAGCCCCCGCTCTAGCTCTGTGCCAATCAGCATGCACCTCATTAGCATTATTACAATGACCATCCACACCAGTACGGAGCCGGCGTGTACTCTCATGAGAGAATGTCGTGCTATGAAAAACCGTCATTAGATTTTTTTTTGACCATTTTTTTTTTGAGAATTTAAGGGAGACTGTTCATGTGAAAAGGCCAGGACCTCCTTTAAAACATCCATAAAAAATACTTTTTATAAAAGCACTAATGGAATAATTATTTTCTGTTTGCTTATTTATTGACCTGTTGCGGCTCTAAAGCACATACACAAATCTATTGTTAATTACGCAGTACACACACAAACACAGTCTTGGTCAGAAGATATTATACTACTATATCCAACCTTGTGACGTTGCCTTCTGTGTGTGTGTGTGTGTGTGTGTGTGTGTGTGTGTCAGAACCTGAGCAGCTGTGTGTGCGTGTCCAGCAGCAGTGAGGACGCGGTGGCTCTACCAGGGAAGTGTCCCAGCCCAGGATGTCAGCAGGCCTTCCTCACCTTCTTGTGTGTCATCTGTGTGTGCAGCATGATCGGGGCCATGGCCCAGACGCCCTCCGTCATCATCCTCATCAGGTGGGATGCCTGCTGCTGCCCAGTCTGGCCACTAGAGGGAGATGTTCACATAGGAAAAGGCCACAGTCGCATTTTGTGGAAAATGTTTACATTACAAAATGGAGAAGAGGAACCGAACACAATATTTATTCATTTATTTATTTGTGACCATATTCCAATAGAGGTACAATGCTCCTACAGATAGAATAACATTGTTACTGTAGCATGACAGTATGATCCATGACAGTTCTGCTCTTCTCGTTCAATCTCAAATGTCCACAAATGCATACTTATGTATACTTCACCTCACCAATGTGTGCAATGTTTGCGCCAACTGTGATTTTGCTTACAGAACTGTGAGTCCAGAGCTTAAATCTTATGCCCTCGGACTTCTGTTCCTGCTCCTGAGACTGATAGGTAAGACCTGAACAATGTTGCTGTGTGTAAGTTTTAATGGTCTGAGCTTGTGGTTCTTCCTCATGATTAGAACGTTCCTCACTTAGTTGTGACCTACAGAGTGAATCTTTGTTTTTAAAGGAGTCGGCAACTTTACAAATTGCTTGAAGCTTCAGCATCAGCTTCTCAACTTAAAATATTTGGTTACTTAAGTCCTCGTAATCTGTTAGAGATGTTGCTAAAACTTTAGGTCTTTGAGGCCAGTGACTGGGCTGTCATCTGATTCACTGGGGACCCATCCACAGATACAGAGCTTCAGCCAAATGATCCTCTATAAGAACAATCTCTGTAAACATGGCTGCATTTCCAGAAATAACAGCGTCCACACAGGTCCACCCAAAACTAATGAAAACACTGTAGTACACATACCAGGCCCGTGTGGCACTGTGACAACACCACAATAATACATTCAAACCAGAAAAGAATAAAGTGTAAAGCTATTGTATTGTACACCATTAGATGCAAAGAAGCAGAAGAATTTTCTGTTGTCTTCCCCAAAGATTATCTACCTTCTGCAGTAGCAGTACCACTAGCCTATAGTCAACCCTGTTGTTGCTGGGGTGTCGCTGATTAGAGAGGCAGGGGTATGATGTCATCATTTTGTGTTTCTTTTTTGCTACTTTTTCATGACTACCTGTGACTGTTTCACAATGTTTTTCACAGCTTTTGACACTTCTCTGTAACTTTTCAAGACTCCAAAGCTGCCATTGCTCTTGTTGTTGTAATAGTGTTGCGTCCAGCTGTGGTTGCTGTGGTGACGACTACAGCAGCAGAGCTGTGATATCATGATCTTTTGACTTTTAGTGCTCTTTTGATAACTTTTTTTGCAAACTTTTGCAACATCATCACAATTTCCTGTGACATTTTCACAGCTAATTTCATGCCTTTTTTTGCAATTTGTTGTGACTTTTTTTGTTTTTTTTGTGACTTTCAAGACTTCTCTAGCCTGTAGTCTTCCATTGTTGTAGTGCTTGCAGCTGTGGTTGCTAGGACAGAGAGACAGGCTATGGCATCTGTCTTGAATCTCAACTTTCCACTATGGGACCTGCTTTAAACAAAGATGTCAAGTAATGAAGTACCAATAATTCTTAGAAACTAATTATTTTTCAGTCTGCTTTTTACTTCTTTTTACTTCTTATTTTTACATTTTCGCGCAATTACCTGCTCTTTCGACTCCTTCCATTGATAAATGTAAGGAGGAGAGGTAGAAGTACAGTAGATGCGTGATTGTGTGTGCTCGTTTTTAACTTGTTTTTTGATTAATCATTCATCAATAAACGCAATTGATCACATACTTGGTAATGAGGTATGGAGTTTTACACCATTACATTACTTGTAACCAACTAGTCATCATATCTTCTCCCCCATGAAACACATGTTAGTGGTCAGTAGTACACATTCTTTACTCCATGTGAACGGGCCCTGGTAAAATAGATGGTTACATAGATAACCTGTCTCTGACCTGTTTTTTGACTTTGCAGGCTTCATCCCTCCTCCCCTGATCTTCGGGATGGGCATCGACTCTACCTGTCTGTTCTGGAGCACAGTCTGTGGTGAGAAGGGCGCCTGCATGCTCTACGACAACGTGGCCTACAGGCACCTGTATGTCAGCATAGCCATCGTGCTCAAGTCCTCGGCCTTCATCCTGTACACCACCACGTGGCAGTGTCTGAGGAAGAACTACAGGAAGTATATCAAGAACAGCGAGGGGTACCTCACGCCCACTGAGCTCTTTGCCTCCAATGTGACGCTGGACAATTTGGGCAAAGAGATCACGCAGAACCCAGCCAACAGGACAAAGTTCATATACAACCTGGAGGACCACGAGATGTGTGACAACATGGAGTCCGTTTTATAGTGGACAACGTCTGCACCGAGACTGTAGAGCAGAGCTGAGGCTGGTGACGTGCAGCTGATCTAATGTGATTGTTTGTTTGGTTTCGAGAGAAATGTTATCTCGTCTCCGCTCCCACAACATCATCAACAACAGAAGAGGTGTCACACACAAGCTTGAAACCCACAACACACAAATACAAGTACAAATAACAAGACAAAACCACAATAAGCCGAGCAAACAAATTTATTTCAGGTGAAGCAGAGACTGAATAGAGAAGGTGATATAGAGAAAGACAGGAAGAACAAGACACACAGCAGCGAGAGAGATGGGAGATCTTTAGTTCTGCACAGTGTTTTGATCACTGCAGTTAAGATTACATACTGTTGGATCAGGGTCAGATTTTTGCCGCAGAACTGTCTGAGAAAGAAAGGTAGGATGTTTTTTCTTTGCTTTGTTTTTTTTATTAGTTACATCAGTTTGTTTTCCTTAAGGAGGAAGTTCTTCTCAGGTCCAGATGTCAGGGTGAGAGGATGACAGTTAATAGCTAGTTCATCATTAGATGATGCATATTTTTGCTCATGGTTGGAGCACTTTTCCAAACACACAGAATAACGGATGCATCCCCTCCTTCAGTTTTATATTGTAAAATTAAGTCAAACATACAGATTAGGGGATGAAGGCAAAACTCTCGACCCACGAACAGACGTAAAAGAAGAGTGGCTGTCTCCTCTCTATTCCTCCGGACTGAGGATATAAATGAGCATGCACAGAGAAGACCAAATAGCTCACAACCCTAAAAACACAACATTAATTCAATAATTCAGCCTTTTTTAAAAATCTTTCCCGCAATGACAAACATGTAGAGTCATTTTGTGCTTGATTCGAGGTCTTTGTACCTCAAAGGGTCGATCAGCCATTGCTTAACTCTTTGGTTGTTCAGATTTTAGAAACGAGTGAATGAAAGTTTGAGGCGTAATTTGCCTTTTCTTGTCCTAGATTTTTATAGCTCATTGTTGGAGGCAGGGCAGTCTTGAGCCTGTATGTAATGATAATCCCTTTACCGTGTCATTGTGTGGAGTTTTGTTATAAGTCCTGGACGAGATTAAGGTTCGCATTATTTTCTCTTTGATATTTATAGAAATTAGAGGCATCATCCAAAAGAGAAAATTATTTATTGCGGTTAAGTCAGTGAGTACTAGAGATAACGACATTAAGACCCAGTTCATGAATAATTAAGACATACACGAGCTCTTTCTGTAGCTGATGACACAGCAGTACCGCTGTACCACGTAATTCTGCCAGGAACACTAATGTGAAGCAAATCGAGGCAGAACAAGGAGTTTACACATGGTGTAAGTCCATTCCTGGGGGACACTGCCTGCAGCAGTAATGCATGGAATACAATGCAACCTGTAAAATAACAAGCAGGGAAGCAAATAACACTCTGCACTCTGGGTGTGTGTGTGTGTGTGCGTGTGTGTGTGTGTGTGTGTAGGAGTGGGAGGGGCTCGTCATTCAGTCACAGATTGGGTGTGTGAAAGCATTTATAGGGACAGTGAGAGCTGCTGGGTGGAGGGTGGAGGGGGTGGGGGGGGGGGGTGTGGGGGGGGGGGTTGGGGGGGGGGGGGTTGGGGGGGCTGGATGTCTGGATGCAGACGCAGCCGAGCATGACGCACGGAGTCCGGCCCGAGGCGGCTCGCTTCAAAGCATGCAGGCAACGCATGCAATAAAAAGGAAAAAAAAAAACATTAAAAAAATAAACAAATGGACAAAAAAAAAAAAGAAAGGAAGAGAGTAACATTCAGTACGTCACACAGCCGCACAGACTCTGTGGTTCAGTGGCCATGGTAGCGGTTAAATGTACATTTAACCTGAACGGCCTCCACATTCTACTCTAAACCATGGAAAAGCTTTATAATGCATACTGCATTGTGATGTCGACCGTTTTTAGCGAAACCTCAGCTGACTCATAATCACTCACACTGCAGTGATTGTCTTAACTCTGATTTTTCTTTTGATTAGTTTCGTTTCCACTGGAATTCTGTGGAATTCTGATTTCTGACATATCCAGTTTATATAGAGAATATATAGGTGTTTTTTTTTCTCCTGGCTTACTTTATAAGTATTTACTATGTTTTGCATCAAAAAACTTCAGACTTTAGTTCAGCCATATTATACCATGACAGTAGCTTTCACCTCTAAAACGTGGTCCTAAAATGGTTGGATGTGGGAAGATATGAGGAGCTGTTGCCACATGTTGATACCAGTCACGTGTCTGTACGCTGAATATATAGTGGAGCTAGCACGTAGGAAGCTGCAAGTCTGGCTTTGTCTGATAAGATTTCCTGCCTGTGTGTTTAATTCAAGTTACCAGCTCCACATCCACATACAGACACCAGAGTGGTATCATGCCATAAATAAACAGTTCTAAAGGGTTACGTGAAGCCAACCACGAAGTACTACATTTCAGTTTCATTTTAAGCTACCACTCATATTTTATGAGTCTCCTTTTTTTATTTGAAAAATGGACAGTGGAAATAGTTTTGAATCCACTCAACACATGGCATATAAGTTTAGCACTTCAATGAAATAATAGTATAAGGTTTAAACCATACAGTATCATCAAACACAACAATATTATAAGAGAAGGATAATTAAATGTATTGAGACTGTTGGGGATCAACAGTGGACCTATGTAGACCACATGCAGACCAGTCCAGGAACTCCTGGCTTGATGTGAACTAATGCAGGTTTTTAAGCACTGCGAGCGAGACTTCAATCTTTCAAATGGGAGAGTTTTTTTAGCCTCTGATTTCTGTCCTCTAATTCGACGTTCAGGACTTTATGCAAAGATGAACAAACAACTCAAATGGAAGCTTCTGTCCTTCTACCGCCCCCACCCCCTCCCACCCCCCAAGAGGTGGCGCTGTCTTTGATAAGTGTAACGTCCTCTGTGTGGTAGTGCTGACTCCTCCTCTGTATATAATAGTGCCATAAAAGTGCCAAAGTGACACCATAGACGTGTTCTGAACTTTGTCTCGACGTGCTGGAGCTCGGAGCAGATCCTCCAGCTGTATGTAGCCTTTCTGTGATATCCCTCCAGTGACTTCCACCATATCATACAAAAAGGTGTCCCCCCCCCCGACCCCCCCCCCCCCCCAAAAAAAAACATACTTGCTTATAAAAGAAAAAATATATGGGTCTAGAAAAACCATATTATTTAGGATGTAATAACTGTTAATATGTAGGATTTTTCTACTAGTGAAGGTATTGTCTGATTTAGATTAACCCCTCTTTCCATCAGTGGCAAAAACTGATAACTGTTTGTTGCTTTTGTCCAAAATGAAAACAATACTTTGCTTGAGGATTTAAAGAAAAAAAAAAAGAAGTGGCACCAATGTTAAGCTATAGCCTGACTTTGTACAGTAGATTACGTACGGTTGACTGTAGAAAACTCAGCCAAACTTCACTGATAGCAGCCCTGCACCTGTGCCTGGATATCAAGCTTTTCCGAGACTTTCCGACCAGAGCCCGTGTTGTGCCATATCAACCTGTGCACTGTAACATCATGAAGAAGAAGACAAAGAAAAAGAAGAAGCCAACATATTCTGGGTCCGTCTAAACGCGGTGCCTGGCGAGTGCGGCGGCGCTCTGCTCGACCTTGTATTCACCTGTGGCGACAGGACTGTTTTTGCCTTGTGATGAGAAAATAACTTTGGAGTGTAATGTTTTTTTTACATCCTATTTTTCTCATTATTCTACTGTTGATGACCTTGCCTTGTGGTAACAGCAGGTTGACTTTTATAGCGGATCTTTAGTGACAGAGAAGTATTGACATGTGAAGAGTTTCCCGCCAAAATAAGACGTTTTTTGGCATAAAAAGTCCCATTTATCACTTATAAGAGACATCGGTGGAGCGTTATCCTGTACATAGGTCCATAAGTTATTTTTGTTGCTGTTTTTGTAAATGAGGGGTGTTTTATTTTGGAAGCAAACTCTTCATATAGGGATAGATTTATTGGTTTGAGCCTTCAGGCAGCATGTTGCCTTCAATTCAAAGTGAAACCATGTGCTAACCATGTTAGTGACGGTTTTAGGGTGATGTGTTTGCTCAGTATTGTGCGTGGTTACTCATTACGTGAATTTCACGGCCAGTTGCCGGAGGACCTCTGGCACGACAAGGGAACTGAAATAGGAAAATATCACCTATATTTTCAAAGCATCACTAAGGATTTTTAAATATGCTGTATTGCTTCTTTGATTTGATTGTTTTTTTTTCTTTTCAACGATATGAATTTATATTTAAAAGCTTTACGTTCTGTATATTTCTTGAAAAAGATTTCATGATTGTATGTTTATTGTAAATACATTAAATATACTATTTTTGTTTTTGATAAGTCCTTTTCTTCCTGATTACTGTCCACACATCTATGATTTTACCCACCACTGTGAGCTAGTTTTCACAGCATTTAAACATCAGTTTTCAGCTGCTCATCCCACAACCACCTGTGCTGTAAACAACCAGGACCATGTTTCACCAGATGTTGTGCAGCCACTCATGCAGACATTTTGCAGACAGGTTATTTCATTGTTCACTGCACATTGTGACAAAGGGAATGAATGGGGCATTTATTTTGTTCACTGGCATTAACATAGAAGCTATGGAATGTGGGTTTTACCACAAATGCCTTTTGGCCTTTTGCAATTTTAATTTTTAGATGTGGGAACATTACAGTTGATTCATGTGTATGTGGCAACCGCACATGGACTTCGCTCTGATTGGCTGTCTTACCTGCCACTCACATGAATGATCATGTGACTCCATCTTTCTTGTCTAACTACATAACTCGTCTTTTCTCTGAAATAAGTGGTAACTTGAGTGATACGGCTAAGGAGCACGTGCACATCTAGCCCTATATGTTAATCACAATAATAATAATAATAATAATGACTTACATTTATATAGCATCTTTCAGGACACTTAAATACATTAGAGCCAGGATTACATACAGTACAGTAGCAATTTCACAAAACACCTCTGAATGGAGACAGGTACAGCCAGATTATTTTGAAAGCAGGAATTATAGTTTGTGTCACATTCTTCAATGCGCATATGTACACATTATTTTAACTGGACTTCAGATTGAAACAACTCATTGTAATAAAGAGGACCCAGAATGGTTGAATGGAAGATTTCTCCCTGCTATGGAACATGGGTTTCACCAAAAAAGCCTCAGATGATGTCTGACAGCCCTTCTACAAGTCAGCTCTCGCTATGGGAATGTTACAGTCCATTCATGCTTGCCTGACAACCACACATAGGTTTTGCTCGTCTCATCGGCCACTCACTTGAACGACCACGTGACTTCATGTTCCTTGCTGAAAGACAGAGCTTCTTGACCTGTTCCTGAACTAAGCGGTACCTGGAGTGTGTGCTGTATGTGAATGTGAAGTTGTTGCCGCGGTTACCTGCACACCTGATGGGCACAGCATAATTAGTCACACACAGGTGAAAAAGGGAGGCAGGGCTGACCAGTGTAGGGAAGGAGAATCAGGAAAGTCACTGTTTTTTGACCATGCCTGTGTGAGTGTGTGAAGTCCAAATGGGTTTTGTGACAGTTCTGATGTTTTTTCTTTTTGTAAGAGCTTGTTTTAGAGTCTTTACTGCACCTGGTGTTTTGTAGGTGTTTCCTAAGGATTTAATAAGGTGTCAAACGCGTATCAGTGGAGGACCTCATCTTTTATACACCATCACGAGTTGGAAAGAGCTTCTGCTTCCCTCAAGTGGCATTTTTTGGTTGTGGTGGTTAGATTGCCTCTATTGCTCTATGGAGTTGTGATCCAGCTATGGAGGATGAACACATCCAGCCTTATATGTTGGAGCCAGGAGAAATGTCGCTAAACTGCCGCCTTAAGTTGTCTTCATTTACTCACATACCTGAATGGAGACAAGATCACATGGATTTGTGTTCACTCCAACAGCGTAGCTTTTCAGCTTCTTCTCCTTCACTAAGTGGTAACTGGAGCTTTGTTTCACATATGGAGTGATGCGTTCACATCCAGTTTTATATGTTGGAGCCAGAATTAGAGGAGGAACCAGAGACTGAGGAAGAGACACTGACATTTCACCAGAAACTAAAAACCAAACTGCAGCAAACTCACAGTCACTATGTTTACTTGTGTTGTGTTTGTTTGTAACTCTTACAATGATATATTACTGAGTCTCAGGATGATACTCTTGTAAAGTAGTCCAAATCATTCAGAATACATCATTCACACTGAGTTTTCTACTGCCTTACATGGTACATTAATCTGTAGGCATGTCTTTTGTTTATAATATAGGCCAGAGCAGAGCCAAGCAACACTGTTTGGGTAGAAAGCAGATCGAGAAATACAAATGAAAGAATCATTAAAGCAAATGTTTCCGTACCTAAATGGAGAAAGGTACACAATTTTATTTTGAAAGGTGGGTTATGTTTTCTTTCCCATCTTTTTAAACGCATTTCAGAATTGAAGATGTACATGTTGTATATTTAAATAGAAATTTCAGGTTTGGGGATGAATCATTTCTTCTATTGTTCAACAAAGCTCAGTGATTGTTTACTGGAGGTCTTGTACAAAAGTTATAGACCGCTACATTAGATGATCTGGAAAGAACACACAATTTCTATTATTATTTTTTAAAAATATTTTTCGTCATATTCCATGGCTTGATCTCAGGTGAAAGGTTGTCTGAAAGGTCACGCTCTCTCCCTCTCTCCCTTTCTCTCTCTAGTCCAAACGCACTGACAGAAGATGATAAATCCTGACATCAGTTTAATCGAAATATGCTTGTGCTTTGCCATGATCTAATTTCCTGTCATCCCAGCCCTCTGGTTATCCCCGGGCCTCCCCGCCGCTGCCACAGCCAGTGGAGATAATAGCCGGGGTTATGGATTGACCGGTGGATCACCTTGTAGCGCTACTTTGAAGGGGGCGATCTGCGTGTTCAGGGCCAGGTTGCAGCGCTGCTTTTGTGCGAGAGCATCCAGAGCTGAGAGCTCTCCTGTTTCTCGAGTGCAGACGGGGTCTTGCCGGGGCCACGGTGCAGTGAAATGGAAAGCATGCCATTCCCTGTTCCGCTTGATGCAGAGTGACTGTGAGAGGTTGTGTCATGTTCCTTGGCTATTGACTCAATGACTTGGGACTTCACGACAAAAGCCTGGACCCGTGCGGGCGCTCTGCGTGCTGACAGAGAAATGTGTCTTCCACTTGTCTTCACATTGACCCGAGGACTCTGCTACGACTGACGTGTCCGCATCCCCAAAGTCTCACCTCCTGGACCCGAAAATAACCTTTGAGTGACCTCGCCTGTCTTTCACGCTCTGTTAGCCGCGGCTCCGGCTGCTATCGAAACATTTTCACTGAACTCGTGTTTCTTCACTTGATATCGCGATGGATTACCTGTCTGTGGCACTCAGCGTATTCGGATGGCTGACACGGTGGAGAAATCGGCCTTATGTGCCGCGTATTATTTGCTGTCACGCTGAGTTGAAAAGTCAAGGCTCAGAGTAAGCACAGGCCATTAGCTGCTGCTGGAATGACAGCAGACCTCTGGAGCTGCCCTCCAGATGACAAAATCACCATACGCCCTTCATTTGTAGGGGAAAAAATTAGGATATCTGGATGTGCAGCGCTTCAAATGAATGATGAATTCCTCTTTACATTGCATGCAGAAGGATTATTCTGCATATTTGACTAATGCCCTGTCTTGTGACGTGGCTGCGACAGCTGACCTGATTTATTGCGAGGTTCCTCACATTGTTAAAAAACACAATCTCTGACTCAGTGACAATGTCCCAATTATCCCCCTTTTTCATGCAGAAAAGAAACATACACAAAAGGAGGAGCTGTGAATTGCAAATCCAGTTGCTGGCTGTCCTTGCTCTCCTCTAATCTAATAATGTGATCCATCATTTCAGCAGCGACGGCTCCACACCCTCAGTATGGAGACGAATCCCACTGAGGATTAACAGCAAGATGTTTGCATATCAATGTATGCAGTCCTAAGAGGCTGTGTGCAAAAAGAAAAAGGAGGTATTTCCTGCGTCTGGGCTTTAACCCTCCAGTTGTGTCCTTATCAAGTCTGGCCAAGTTACACCAATAATCTTGACTGAAAGTTAATTTCATCAATATGGTGCTTTTTTAACACACACAGTTGTTTAACCTTATGCCATTGGGGCCGAAAAATACCAAATGAGTAGTTCAAAACTTGTAATATTCACAAGGATTTGAATTCATAGAGCAGGGCATGAGAATCGATAAAATAATAGATTCAACATATTTTAAAAAATATCAAATGAGTTGTGGGCTGTGGGCTGGTGGGTTAGGACTTAGATTTCTAACCCAGAGGAGACAGCTGAGACCTTGCCCACCTTGCCCCAATTACTTCCCGGGCTGCTGGGATTTCCCCTCATTGCCATCACATTAAATGAATTACTTTCACAATAGATTTGTGAAAGTAATATTCACAGTGATTTGAGGTGATAGAAAGATAAGACATTAAGCACCGTACTTTCCGGACTATATGTCACACCATGGTATGGAGAGTGAGCAGTTGTGCAGCTATGGACTCAACCCTGCACCTGCCCCCATTTTTTTTTACTATCGGTACACTAAGCAGAAGTACAATGTTGGAGAATTTCGTCATGCTGCGTGATGAAAAAACATGTCGTGTGAAGAACAACCACAAAGATAGTGTGGGTATGTCACGTGAACGCTTGACACAAATGTATGATTTATAAGGTTTACAATTGAGTTTCATCATGATGTAGACGCATTAAGGATTTAACTTTTTAGACAAAATTGTGACCATTTGTTGTGCGTTTACCAGCATGTGTGACTTGAAACACTGGAAAAATATGTAGAGCAGAAACCTAGTGAAAAAAAAGAGTAAACAATGAAAAAAGGGAGCGTAAAGTAATTGTACGTGTTCAAGTATTTAGTTTAGTAATTTAGTAATTACTAAAGTAATTTAGTTTTTGCTGTAGCGCCACCATCAAAACTATTGCCTTGTGTATCCAGTTGAGGTCATCTGGTATGGGACAGGGCCTTTTTGAGAAGTTTGTACAGATTTCTCACTGGAAATGTTGCACAAGCTGAGGCTCAAAGTCACAGTCTTCATCACTGAAAACCATCACCTACCTCACTGAGCAAATGGAGATGTCACACACACACACACACATACACACATACATATATATACATACATATGTATGTATGTATGTATGTATGTATGTATGTATATATATATATATATATATATATATATCACTACTAAATATATAAATACAGGTCAATGACTGGCCAAACTACTAGAAGACTGTGACTTATAGTCTAGAAACACAGTATACACCTGTATTGCACCCCAACCAGTAGTAGACATCCCTTCCTTCTGAACCTGGTTCTGCTCAAGGTTTTCTCAACGTTAAAAGAAGTTTATGGAGGTCTGTTTTGTTTAGTCTGCATATTTTGCGTGGCTGTTCGTGTTAAGTGCCCTTGCTATAGTTAATGTTATGAACTGAATAACATGTACATTAGTCCAAAATTAATAAGAATAATCTAAAATGGTTCAGTCACTTTGGACCAACCTAAGGTTTCAGAGGCTTTCACAGCCAACCTCCAAACTACAAAGCACCATTTCAGGCGAGGGAAGAAAAATCCTGTGAAACAGTGTTTTTCCCGCTCACTCCTGGCACTGCCGGCTGAGGGATCGTCCGGCGGCAGAATCATCCATTACCCTGATGAGCCCGCAGCTCCCAGAGCTGCGACAGCGCAGCCGCACGATGGCCGAGACAGAGACAGGCGACTGCCACTATTTGTTCCACTAACGCATTCATCACACTAATTACCCAGGGTGCCATGCAGCCCCGGTAGCCCAGCGAAGCCGCGGCTGCTTGTTTGGGAGCTGAGGTGAGGAGGGAGGAGAGGAGAGAGGAGAGGAACCCTCAGATGAGTCTAAACAGGAGGTTGTCCTCTTTTTTTTCTCCCTCTCTCTCCACTCTCTGGCAACATAATTAACTCCAGCAAGTTGACAAATTGGAATGATGAATCTGGCCTCTATGAATAGGTACAAATACATAATCAATCAAAGGCGGTGGACAGAGGAAATATACCCGCGGTGAAGGACAAAAGACGCGTCTTTGCTTTGAATGACGTTTGGTGCTACTGCGGAGATGTGAAAGAGCGTCTTTGTTGTGTTTTCTTCTTGTTGGAGAGGATGTTGCTTAGAAATCTGGAAAATCTCAACAGTTGAATGCCAAATTAACCAATCAATCTCAACAGTTTCCACCCTATTTGAAAGGACAACAAGCAACCTGCTCCCATCCTGCTGGAGAAAACCATTCTGCATGCAGACGGATACAAAGGCAGAGTCTCTCTGAATCACAGTCATTTATGCCACCTGACCTTGAAGAGCACCCAAAAACACTCTGTTTTTGAGTTTCTGTGTCAGTCAGACAAGTTGTCAACTGTCCACGTCCCTCCTGGCCTTCACACAGCCGTCTGAGCCGATGTAACATCAAGCACATCACAACATCCCAGCATCACCTCCCTGGACAAGGACAGGGAAACTTCCTGTGAGCAGCCAAAGATTTTCCTCCTCACAGTCTCAGAGCTGCTCATCAGACAGGATCTGAAAACACACACAAGTAAATGACACCGATTACACACTTTTACTTCTCAAAAATACATTTTGCTGCATTAATGTAATTCAAGGTTTGTGACATTCATTCACTACACTGCTTTGTAGTTTTTGTACACATTTGCAATTTTCTGTGGATTTGAATACCAAACTGAACAAAGTATCACATTCTGACGAGCAAATCCTGACAGGATTGACAATATGTGATAAGAGAGGAAACTGGTCCTAATTGTCCTAATTGTTTGTCAGTCTAAAAGAAATACCTGCATATGGCCTCCTTAAAACCTTAAAATGTTTTCTCCTCGCCTTTTTTTTTGCACGTAACAGTATCTCACAACAGTGAGTACACCCCTCACCCAAATATTTATTCCATCCAGTAATTGTAAGAGGACAGTGACTCTCTAATGCCACATGAGCTGTACGACTACTTTTAGATATATTTACGTTTCATTTCTATAGTGTTGCCCTGTGAAAAGATGTAATAAAACATTTACAAAAATGTGAGGGGTTTGCTTACTTCTGTGAGATACTGTACGCTCTTATTGTTTTATACATATATACATGTATATATATATATATACACATAAATATATAGTGGGATCAAAGTCTCATAATGAGTAAAAAAGAGAAAAGATGAGTTTTAAAATGGCTTTGAAAAGATGGCTTTCATCATTCATGTTCTACAGAGCAAAGTGTAGATGTGAATATGAGCTTTTCACACAAACACGTCTTGAGCATGTTCAGATCGTGCGTCGATTTAAAGTTGTGGTGTATGTATCTTGATGGTCTAGGCGGCAGCATGGGATTATCTCCCTGCCAGATAATGAGTTCTGGTCTGCGAGAGGTCAGAGGTTAAAGAGGGCTCTGTGAGCGTCCTAATGAGGATCCTGCACTTTGCAGTGATGGAGACGATGACGCTGCTGCTGCTGCTGCTTCCGTTGCTTCTGTTGCTTCTTCTGCTGCTGCTGCAGTGACCCTGAAGGAGTCAGAGGTTGGAGATGCAGGGTTAATGAGAGGGGAAAAGCTGTGCCGGCAGTCGCAGGTGAGGCCGCAGCCGAGGTGCAATAATCTAACTGACAAGTGCAGCTCTGTGGCCAGGATTTGACCCTGCTTAGCAGCTTTAAGTGAGCCCGGCCTCGTTCTAGCGATAACACAGGGAGACAATCCACAGCGCCTGCTCCACTCAGTGTCTACACACACTGAGGAACATGGGGAGAGGGAGGAAGCACTTCACTACTCATTTACTATCACATTTTGGACACAGGTCCCTGATCTGTGACCATGGCCCTCACAATCTTCCGTTTTTGTTGTACATACACAGAGCAAGTGACCGTAAAGACTATTCTACTCTAAAATCTTGGTAGAGGAATGGGAGCAATAGAACATGATAGAATAGAGTATAATAGACCTGACATTTTGTGCAGGAAGTCTGTTCGAAAGTATGTCGGGGGCAAGTTTCACACAAAAACCTGATTCTATGTATTCATGTATGTATGTATGTATGTATGTATGTATGTATGTATGTATGTATGTATGTATGTATGTATGTATGTATGTATGTATGTATGTATGTATGTATGTATCTATCTATCTATCTATCTATCTATCTATCTATCTATCTATCTATCTATCTATCTATCTATCTATCTGTCTGTCTGTCTGTCTGTCTGTCTGTCTGTCTGTCTGTCTGTCTGTCTGTCTATCTATCTATCTATCTATCTATCTATCTATCTATCTATCTATCTATCTATCTATCTGTCTGTCTGTCTGAACATCTTTCTAGAATTGAAGAATATAATATAATAGCAAAATAACAAAACAGAATAGAATTCTCCCCACGACAGGGAAATTTAAAACATCCAAAAAAAAAATCAACGGTGATATTGATATTAAAAAGACTAAACGGCAACACAAATTATAGACGGTGTGTTATTTTGTATTGTAGCATAGCTTAATCATCTTGGGATGCAAATCCATCAGTGTCTTAGAAAACCACTGACTGTGTGTGTGTGTGTGTGTGTGTGTGTGTGTGTGTGTGTGTGTGTGTGTGTGTGTGTGTGTGTGTGTGTGTGTGTGTGTGTTATATATTCATACTGGCTCACCCATGGATAGAATCCTCCAATCACCAACTTTTTTGTAATTTTGGTATGTACATTCACAATGTTGCATTTATATTGGGAAACGTGTATACATGTGAGAGTAGTTCTCAGGTGCAATTTTCTATTTCCCTTGTCATTTGTTGTGCACTTAATACAGAGACCAGCTGCTTAACACTGTATTGTATAAACAGTTTCCACCTTCCGATTTGAAATGTGTGTTGTGTAAACTGTGTAAATATTGTGCCACTACTGCCCCATGGGGATACAAACTAAGTTTTCTGACTATGATTCTGTACCACTTTAGAGCTAAGTGTAAATAATAATTGGCTGATCTGATGTAGGAACAACTTGTCCATGTGTTTAAAAGCCTGGATTTATGTAGCACTGACATGTTCATTTCTGCATCGGTGAAGCTATGATGAATCTGCAGGATACAATGCAACCTCAGTATCATCACTACTGCAATATCCCTTTTTAGTGTTTTTTGGGTGGCAAAAATCTACCTCAGAGACAATGAATAAATAAATAAGAGACTGCCGTGTTTACAAATATGAGAAGAAATTACAGAGAATGAAGTGCTTGTAAAGCCCCACTATGAGTGTGTGCTGCTGCAACAGGCTGCAGTTTACTTTTAGATCACAACCATTAATCTCATCAGCATAATGATCTTACACCACACCCATTCACCCTGGATGCAGAGACAGAGAGCACTACTGAACTTTCCAAGACAGCTTTGACCCACACAGAACCCAGAGCCACTGCCAGTAACGTGCCTTGTGTTTCCACAAAAATATGAACTCTCTCCGTCAATTCAAAGATTAAAGGGGGATTTTTCATCATCATCATCATCTGGAGCCTGTTTTGAGCCTTTTAAATTATTCACTGCTTACTCAATATTATTCATCATTACTCTTTATTACATAAATCAGTTTGCACAGTCACAGAGATGCAATAAAATGTAAATACACAAATTATATATATGTGGAAAAATATCTGAAACATTAATTGGTTGATTTCAGTTTAGAGGCCAGGTCAGTGGATATACTTGGGATTAGTTTCCAGGAACTGAAAATTAGTCTGTGTCAGGTTTCTGTGTCCATCACTGGACAATCACAAAAATTCTGGGAACGGCACATCTCACATAGACACGTCTGATTTTATTACATACACACGTTATTTGACTTGCTCGTATTATTCAGTATTACTCATTACTCACATAAATGTATTTGCACAGTTACAGAGGGGGTGATAAAGTACATGTGACATTAATTATTCTGTTTTAGTGTAGAGGCTTAATGTGAGGTCAGAGTAAGGGTTAGAATTGAATAGGAAGGTTGTACTTGGAATTACTTTCCAGGAAGTTAAAATTAGTGCGGTTTGTGTGTCCATTTCAGGACAAACACAGAAGTCCTGAGATGAGCCCATCTTATTGTATATGCATTGTTTGGATTTGATTTGTGTACACGTTACATTAAGTATGCTATTAACCTTACCCGCTTTTGCTCCAAACATGGAAACAGATTCCAGGTATCTGAACGAGTTGTGTAACTACTTGGCAACAAGACAGGATTGTGCCTCTGATCTTCAGCCTCACCTCCAGTCACACTTCTGCTGTATCTGCCCTCATATCAAACACTTGGTGGATTAAACACATGACCATATGGTGGTTGGAGGGGGTAAAGAGCTTAGCCAGAAGCTTGTAATTCAATGATATATGTTTACATGGCCACCTTGAAGCCTAAAAAAAAGATCCTGTAACCGAGTGGAGCCTCCCACCGTGTACATCCTGGACACATTTTGTCTCCAATTAGCTTCACTTTCAGCTCCCCATGTGTAATAAGTCAGATAGGGCACCGGATCACCCCAAAACTGAGAGGATTTATCATTTCTAAAGTCCCAAATCTGTGATTAATGATAACCAGTCTTGTCCTAGAAGGAGCAAGGAGGAGGAGGAGGGGGAGAGGTCAGTGCATCATCCCCATCCAAAGCAGTTTAGCCTTGACCTTCCACCGTTGATTGGTCTTGGACCTCAGCAGTGTGTTTTGTTAGCAGGCAGAGCACAGCTTATTTTGTGTGTTTTTGTGTACGTGTGTATGTGTGTGTGTGGCTGTGTATGTGTGTGAGCATTGCATGACTGCAGCTCTGGCCGTCTAGGAGAACGTGACTCGGCCTCAGGCCTCGTGAAGGATGAGTCAACGGCGAAACGGTGATGCAGACGTTTTCACATGGCGATGACTTACGACCTGGGTGAACATTGAGATAATTTGATCTCTGAGTGCAAAGATAATGTGGACAGGAGTTAGTCTTTGTGACATCAGTCCAGGAGCACATCAGGAAATGTGAGCAGCAGTGTGTGTGTGTGTGTGTGTGTGTGTGTGTGTGTGTGTGTGTGTGTGTGTGTGTGTGTGTGAGGAAAGACACAAGGACGAGGAGAGGACGATAATGCTTGCATGGTCTTATACACTATAAGGTATGTGAAAACATGTTCCTTGTTCAGTTACACACACGCACACACACACACACACACATATATATCAGAATAACACAGTGTAACACAACCTGTGAAAAAGCAATCAAATATATTGAACGATCTCGTCCTAATTATTATTGACTAACATTAAACATGTGTGTCTGTCCAGTGAAGGGTACCATTGACACGCACAGTATCCTAGATATAATGGTTAATTTAATTCAAAATATTTCCATATATTAAACACATATATAATTCCATATATTTCAAATGGTACATGTCATATTTTTTTTCTAGATTTACTTTTTTAAACAGCTACTCATTATCAAACACCTATGAATTTAGATCCTTATCATTAAAGAAAAAAATAATAATTTATGGAGACCGACACATTATAGACGGGCCCTCTTTTCATGCACTAAGGTGTGTGTTCGTGTCTTTTGAAAACTTTAAGTGAAATAAAGTTCATGAGGCGATTGTATTTATATCTTTTTTACATTAAAGCAAAGTCCTTGAAAATTAATGCTCTACGTGAATTAATGATGACACTAGGTGGCATCAAATTCCTGCACTGGGGATCTGCTGCTCTGTGGGTCTGCCGCAAACACAGAAAGTGCGTGTGCGTGTCTTCGTGTGTGTGTTTGTGCGTGCGTGTCTTTGTGTGTTTGTCGATATTCAGGTAATGTTCTCCTGACAATAATATGGGATCCCGCAAGCACACGGAAAAAAGTGTGTACAAGAAGAGAGGAGGGGGAATTCAACAACAACAACAATAATAGTAATAATAATTCATACGCCGAGAGCCTCTTGCTCCCGCCCCCGAACGCTTGCGTCACAGGGACGCAGCCTGTGACGCAGGACGCAGAACTCTCCTCCTCCTCCGTCCCGAGCAAAGCATCATCAAACCCATCATCCATCACCCTCCTCTCTCTCTCTTCCTCTCTCTCTCCCTCTCTCTCTCTCTCCCTCTCTCCTCTCTTTCTCGGTCTTTTTAATGTCACTTCTGGCTGATCTGGGGAGCAGGGAGCGTCTGGAGAGCCTGGTCCGGTGTCTCCTGCTGCGGGATCAGCTGCTACTGCAGCTTCGTTTAAAGCCGGGAAAGAGAGAGAGGAGGCATCAGGGATCAGAGCGTGCTCTCCGGGAGGATCACGGAGCTTCCGTCCGCCGTGGATTTTCTCTCAGCATTGTGTGTCCAGCTCTGCTCCAGTGTGGATGTTACACCTCGGTCTGAATGACGCGCCGCGCTTTGGATTTCCACGCTATATCTGGTTCCTGAATTCCACCCTGCAGTTCGATGACCTTCTATTTATTGTTTTTATTTGAGGCTTAACTTGTTTGTTTATTTTTTAATTATTATTGTTTTGGGGTTTTTTTATCAGACAATGTTTACATGAATTTACATTAGAGGCTCATGGGGACAAATGCGTGCGCGTAAAATTGTTGCGTAAAGAATTGCTGCGTAAATAAAAGACAGGCGAACAACAAAAACAGAGCGGAAAGTTGGGCGCGCAAAGTTTTTAGTTTTTATTTTTGGGTCGATATGGCGATGGTGGCTTGGAGAGGCGCGGAGGGCGTCGTCGGGGACGCGCAGGGCGCTCTCTCCTCCCCGGTGTCCCAGGTCGCTCCTCTGGCACTCCCCGGGGAGCTGCAGGGACACCTCAACCCACCTCCCCCGCTGGACATCCCTCAAGGTGCTCCCCCCCAGAACCAGAGCCAGAACCCTGCCAGCTCCTCCAGCACCACCGCCACCAACAACAACAACGCCGCCAACACCACCACCTCCTCCTCGTCCTCCTCCTCCTCCATGGACAAGCAGCAGAACCAGCAGATCGAATGCATCGTGTGCGGGGACAAGTCCAGCGGGAAGCACTACGGACAGTTCACCTGTGAGGGATGTAAGAGCTTCTTCAAGCGCTCCGTTAGGAGGAACCTGAGCTACACCTGCCGGGCCAACAGGAACTGCCCCGTGGACCAGCACCACCGCAACCAGTGCCAGTACTGCCGCCTCAAGAAATGCCTCAAAGTGGGCATGAGGAGGGAAGGTACATCTGCACTGCACTTTAGATTCACTTTAACAGGAGAGTTGCAACTGTACCTGGCGCGCGCACACACGCTCACACACAACGCACTCTGTGCGCACGATGCTTTTTTGTCCGCGCATCTATGCTTTCAGGGTTTAGTCGGTGATGCTGTCTGCGTGTATATGTGTGTGTGTGAGTGTGTGTGTGTGTGTGTGGTCCGGTTAGCATCTTTTCTAGCATCCCGCTGTACGTACGTACGTACGTACGTGTGCGTCCATCTCGACCATTACTTGCGCAGCGCGAGCTGCTTTTTAACAACGCGTGGTCGCAGGCGACACTCCGTTGTTGTAGTTTTTTTCTTCTTCTTCTTTTGCGCGTCTTAACATTTCTTTCGGTGCGACGTTTGTTTCCAGCGTGACGTTAGACGCGTGGATAAAGTGCGCGCGCGTGTAAGTGCATGCGTGCGTCAGAGCATCACAGCATATGGATGCAGACGTCCCGCGTCATTATTACTCCCCCAAGAGTTTTTGCAGCAATTTTATTACAAATTATGGAGAAAACACACACACACACACACACACACACACACACACACACACACACACACACACACACACACACACACACACACACACACACATGTTAGACACAAATTAGACGCCAGAAAGTAGCCGGAATCATAGACTCCGTCTCCAGGCGATAACCCGACACATCTGGCTGTTAACTGTAAAAACTCAACGACGTGAAATCAGAGGAGAAGTACCGCAAAAACCTCACCAGCCGTAATCTGCAGCCCGTGGCCTAGAAATACAGTCAGCAGGCGGCGTGTGTGTGTGTGTGTGTGTGTGTGTGTGTGTGTGTGTGTGTGTGTGTGTGTGTGTGTGTGTGTATGAGTGACTGTGTGTTTTTTGTCAAGAGCTGTCTACATCAGTTATTCAAGTGTGCAGGTCTGAGGAGCTTTTACCACAGGCTGCTGGAGGCCCAGGAAGTGAAATGATAATAATGTGAGGAAAAGAAAAATACTCCGAGCACAAGAGTAAATGTTAAACGAGTACACGTGAACTTTATGGTGAGTGTGATTTTCTTTTGGCCACAGGAAAACAGCAGCCTCAGCAGTTTTAATAATACGTTCATTTAAATTCAAAGAGCTTTACTTGTCGAGCTGTTGTACAGTAACGCAAGAACGGAAGGCGTAAAATGACAGTACATACAGGTTAGTAACCTTCAGAGGCGATAAATGGGACATAAAAAAGGGAATCTAAATGCGTATTCGCGACAAAATGCGAGAGGGTTTATAAGCGACTTTTTCATCTTAATTTAAAATGCATGTAAACAGTTTCAGTCATGGACAACAAAATTCCCATACTACATCTACAAATGAAAACTAGCGCTAACGCGCGTTTTAATTAATTAATCAATTAATCTGTTGGGTTTTAATCCCACTTTAAACCTGACCGGGCCAGATGTAATGGAGGCAGCGCCGTGCAATTATATTTTCTGTGCGAATGTTTGTGCGAAAGACCTGTTTCTACACTCGTAACACACATGACTGAGGTCCAGACCGCGGTGACCTCGTAGCTGCCATGATGGGAGAGCCATACTCAGTCATTAATTCACATTAAGTCATTCATTCTGTACGTCTGCGTGCTCGTGATATTAACCCATCTGTTAAATCGGTCGTTTTTGTTTTGTTTAGTTTTTTGTTTTTTTGTCGCAAGAGAAAAGCTCTCGCATCATATTTTGTGCTGCGTTCAAGAACAAAACGTTATATACGTTCGTATGTGTTTAATATATATTTATATATGTATGTGCAAGTATGCATTTATATCTGTGCGAAGCGCACCATATTAACATACATTAACACACAACGTTTATGTGCGTGTGTGTGAGTGTGTGTTGACATTATTTGGTTATAATTGACATCTTCTTTCATACATTTCATCATTCTAGCTGCTTTGTACCCAGATGATGTAGCAGGGGTCTGCTGGAGCCTATCCCAACATTCACAGAGCAAAAGCACTTAGTACGCCCTGGACAGGCCACTCAACACACACCCTTCACTCTCGCTGGCATCGAGGGGTAGTTTAAACTCTCCATTTGGTCTTAACATACATGTGTTTGGGCACTGTGTGTCTTTTTACCGCTCCTGTTGTATTCCAGTTCTAGATCTGGCTGCGTATCTTCTGCATGTATATCTGCACGCGATTAATGTCTTCGATCATTGAATACACATAAATTCATGGTCATCCCACACAAAACGGAAATTACATATTATAAATCTTTAATAATACGCACATTGCCACCTAATGTTTACAAATTTCAAACTTTCAGCTGGTATTTGTGGCCTGTAGGCCTCAGTGACCTGAGGTCATACTAACTCTTTAGGAAACACGTTATTTTAAATCATTTAGAGTATTGCCAATACTTATGAAACATTTGGTGCTATTTATCTAAGAATACTTAATTTCGGTGTCGGATGTTACTTTTGGTAGCTGTTGTATGACCTCAGGTCATTGAGGCCTTCAGTCGAAAATACCAAACAGAAGTGGAAAAATGTGAAATACTCACAAGGATTTGAGTTGATAAAAAGGGAAAACTCAAAACAAGGCAGTAACATATGTGGGAGACTTACAATCATCCAAGATGGTTCGGCCATCAAAGTAAGTAACCTGGGGAGGTGTATGTCATTCATGGTGTGTTCAGCACCCCAGAGCCTGATTCGACATGAAGAATATCGAGGAGCATTTACTGCTACACGACAGCCATTTTTGTGTCATCGTTTGAATAGTTACTGTTGTACATAAGTCACTCTTGATAAAAGCATTTCCTAAATGACACAAATGCAAATGTAAATGACATGTGACAGTTTGATCTGACTAACAGGGACTTGACCGTACAGGCCTTAAACACCATGAGGAAGTTCAAAATTTGCAATTTTCACAACAATTTCAACTGAAAGAAATAGCAAAAAGAAAATAACATGCTGATATACAGTATCTTCAATAACACATATCTAAAATGATTTGGCCATTTGACCTACTACACTATGATACATTAAGGTAAGTTGTCTGAAATAGCTGATCTTTGTCCAGGGTGATCTGACTCTTGACCCATAGTCCGAAGTATCTAGGGTCACACGTTTAGGGTCACACTGTGACATAGCCCAAATGTTATTTCTACTACAAAAGTCGCTTTTAATAAAAGCGTCTCCAAAATTACCAACTGTGAATATTAGGCACACTACATAAATCCTCAGAAAGACTTATACGTGTTATTTCAAGTTGCTCCATGCATCTGTGTTCAGTAACGTCTAAGTAATAAGCAAATAATGTGTCACTCACTCCTTTAAAACTGATTTGATAGGGTTGAGTCAATACTAAGAAATTAGTTTTCATAGCAACACAGTTTTGTGGTCACTCTGAGGATTTATGTTTTTGAGCATATTTTTGAGTGTATACAACCTGTCTTTCTTTCACAATGTGCCCCAATAGAAACAATGTTGTGTTGTGTGTTCACCTGTGAAATTGGATGTTTTTGACCCAAGTGTAATCGACCTGTGTGCTCCTGTGTTGCAGCTGTGCAGCGAGGCCGGCTGCCCACCCAGTCCTACCACGGACAGTTTGCTCTGACTAACGGGGACCCCCTGCAGTGCCACTCCTACCTGTCGGGCTACATCTCCCTGCTGCTGCGGGCCGAGCCCTACCCCACCTCCCGTTTCGGCTCCCAGTGCCTGCAGAGCAACAACATCATGGGCATCGAGAACATCTGCGAGCTGGCCGCCCGGATGCTCTTCAGCGCCGTGGAGTGGGCACGTAACATTCCGTTCTTCCCGGACCTGCAGGTGACGGACCAGGTGGCGCTGCTGCGTCTCACCTGGAGCGAGCTGTTTGTGCTGAACGCCGCTCAGTGCTCTATGCCAGTACATGTGGCGCCGCTGCTGGCCGCTGCTGGCCTGCACGCCTCGCCCATGTCTGCAGACCGCGTGGTGGCCTTTATGGACCACATCCGGGTCTTCCAGGAGCAGGTGGAGAAGCTCAAGGTGCTGCACGTGGACTCAGCAGAGTACAGCTGTATCAAGGCCATTGTGCTGTTCACCACAGGTAAATCAAATGCTCCTGGCACACAAAATATACCTATGTAATATATGTGGTAATCGAGGCTGTCTGGGCTAGGTTCCCCAAATTTCACCTCCATATAATACCGAGCTGTTGACATTACTAAAATAAAGATATAGTTGAATATATGCCCAGACCTATAGATGTTAAGTCAAGTGGGTCCGCTCAATTGTGTTCAGTAACTCCCAAGAAAGTCAGTTTATTAGTATCAACTCAATGACATTAGATCAGTTTGAAGTGAGTGAGTTGAGTATTTGCAACTTAACTACATTATTTAGTTAAAACAATTGGCTGTAATCGGAAAAATACATAATAAAGTAAGTTGAATACTAAGAAACCGATTATCTTGGGAGTTACTGAACACAGTTTAGAGGAACCATTCGACCGTTCAAGGTTAGGGTGACATTTACAACTGCTCTTCACCAAGCTCATTATTAATCATAAATAAATACACAATGTCCAGTAAGTCCTACATATGAGGAAAGGTTCCAACCGAGGTTCTTAATTGCTGAGAATTTGGCTCAAAAAGCTGCTCAAGGTATGTTGTAGTTGAGGCATTTTAGGGCCCATCAAAATAACCATCAAATAAACCGATCAATCTACCGGTAGAACCTAATGTTTTAATTAGACATGCTTGCACATATATTTTATATATTTTATTTATATATCCTTTTTTTTGGGAAAATTGATACACTTCAGTAATATCATGGCTGGTCAGTGCCTGTAAGGCTACAGAGCTACAGAGTGGTTTGATATGAATAAAACAATTTGTAGATCTAAAAAATATCCCTGCTGTGACAATCTTTATCTCTTTTTTTATTATTTAAATTAGGCAATAAGGGGGCTTTCAACCATCAACCAGGCCTAAATGATATTAAAAATACTTTCAACACATTTTCTACATTATGTACTTAGAGGATGTTCTCAGTTGGGAAGTAATGTAAAGGGGGAAAAATGTGGATGTTTTGATCAAATTAAAATCAATGCAAAGGGAAGAAGGAGAAGAAAACAAATGTTGTTCCTGCCATTTAATTATAACTAATTGGGACACACACACACACACGTGCACACACACACACACGTGCACACACATACATACATACATACATAGTTACACACCATACATGATAAGGCAAAAATATAGATAAAGATTTTTTTGTGCAGTATCTCATAAGTAAAATAATTATAAACAAGATTCACAACCTTCATCCCTACAGGAATGCAGTAACATTTATCAGTATGTTTGAATTTATTATTATTATTGTTTTTATTCAAATTACCATTTTAATTTTTAGGAGGCTTTAAAGTGAGTTTTTGTGGATTTACAAGATGCAAATAATTCCTGAAAATCTTTAAATATTAAACACTGCATTAAGTGCGCAGTAATAATATACAAAAGTATACAAGGTGTTGACTTCGATATAGATGCTGTCTAAGGTTATTGTTGTGGCACACAAAAAGAACAAAGAAATTCATATTCTTTATTGAACTAAAAGCCATTATATAATCCAGTCCATCTGTAGACCTCAAATTTTCCGTTTCATCGAATGAGATAGATAGATAGATAGATAGATAGATAGATAGATAGATAGATAGATAGATAGATAGATAGATAGATAGATAGATAGATAGATAGATAGATAGATAGATAGATAGATAGATAGATAGATAGATAGATAGATAGATAGATAGATAGAAACACCTTATTTTCTGATGTACAATTATCATCTTAGATCATTAAACTGGATACATGTGTACATTTTCAGTCTAATTCTTCTTCTGTTTCTTCTGTTTCGCTCAGAGAATGTAACATGATAGTAATGCATGTAGATTTATTTTCCTTATATCCATAGGATGTAACACCCTTGAATTTGACTCGATCTCGTGGTAAAAATCACTCACAGTTCTTCCAAAATGAGGTTTGATGCTTTATTGTGCTCTGGATCAAAAGAGTGAAGAGCGGCAGAGTAAAAATAAAAAATAAAAAAAATAATGCAGGTCTCGTATGTACTGTAGGTCTATTTCTGTCCCCATGAGCACATCTGAGCACGTGTCTGTAAACTGGGACACAGAGACCGTTCTTTAACCCCTGCTTCCATCCGCTCTGTAGCATTACACTGCAACCCACAGCGTCTGCTCTGCACACTACACTCATACCATGGGAGACTGCCTTTAGGATGCAAGCAGTCTCAGACACACCAAGCAGTCTTGCCATTTACTGTTCGAGTCTCTGCAGTATTTCAGTTTTGAATAGCAACTATATGGATGATTTGTAATGCTACAAGATGGATAAGACCAAGTCATGTCAATGGCAGGTTGCAGCGACATTTTAGGGGGTTTCTGTGCAAATTTCTGGATTCTACTTCACTGTGTGCTGCATTTTGACGTATTTCACATCTTCTCCAGGCTGGACTGTAGTTTCCTGTTAGAGGAGTAGAGGATGAATAATGCACCTACTGCACTGCTTTGTCCTACATGCTCATTTTTAGATAAATCAGTGTTTTCACAGTCTATAATCCTGTCTGTGTCTTCAGTGCCTTAACAGGGGTAAAAAAAAACATTTATAAAATGTTTTAAGTAAAGGAAACATTGCTTAATATTGAGAGTGAGCATGCAGAACATAGACCTACTTTACTCTAGATTCTTGACGGAACTACCTCTGCACTGTTCACTTTACTGCTTTGTTGCTGGAAATTTCCCCATTGTGATAGATATTTTTGCTGCATGTTTTGCTCTCAGAGTTTATTCATTTTACACACGTCACTGTGTTGCTCCTCCTCTTTACATCCAGTCAAATGTCTGGATCTGATCTCTTGTCCTCCACTTCTCTCTTTCTCCAGACGCTTGCGGCCTGTCAGATGTGGCCCACGTCGAGGGTCTGCAGGAGAAGTCTCAGTGCGCTCTGGAGGAGTATGTGCGGAGCCAGTATCCCAACCAGCCCAACAGGTTTGGGAAGCTGCTGCTTCGCCTGCCGTCCCTCCGTACCGTCTCCTCCTCGGTCATCGAGCAACTCTTCTTCGTCCGTCTGGTGGGAAAGACCCCGATTGAGACTCTGATCAGAGACATGCTGCTGTCAGGCAGCAGCTTCAACTGGCCCTACATGCCTATCCAGTAGAGAGAGAGGGAGAGAGGGGGGAGCAGCTCCAGTGGTGCTACCGAGGTCAGGAAAAGGTTCCACACGTCACATCAAGTCATTTCACCGCCGTGTAAAATGTCTGCCGCACTAAAACAAAGGGGGGATAAACTGCCAGAGGAATAAAACGACCCATTTACAAAATATTATTTAAAAAAAAAAATCCCCATTTCATATAGTTTTTTTTTTCTTATTCCACCATTTTCTCGATGCCAGAGGAGAGATCTGCCTTATCCTGCGTTTGCATCCTCCAGTATCTAGAGATGTCCCGAAACTTGAAAGGGACTGTTTGGTCAACATCAAGCGATTTCTTTTCCCCTTCTGGGCAGGATTTTTTTTTTTACTTGTTTAAAAAGAGAGAGAAAGACTGTTTCAGGAGATGAAATGACTGGTTTTGATAGACATTTTCTGCAGTGTGGAGACCACTCACAGTCTATGGTTTCTTTTGTTTTTGGGATGACAAAAAATATTTATTGGACCCTGTGTGTATATTTATCGTGCTTGTAAATTATGTTTTTGGCTCCTTTATTATTTTTTTTTCTAAATATTTCAAGTATTTTTGCCCCGGCCAGTAAGAAAACTGCAGGGATGTGTCAGTCTGTCTGTTTTTTTTTTCTTTTCATTTTTTCAATTTTATTCCATTTTTTTTTGTTGTTGTCATTTGTTTCATACCTTTCAGGCACTTTGGACTAAAGGAACATTTCATGCAGATTTAACATAGCATCTGCCTTTACCCTCCTCGCTCAGTTGTGTACAGACAGAAAGGTGAGATTACTACTGCTCCTTCCCAGTTACTCTGGGATTCTCCGTCTATTTGCATCCAGAATGAGAAGAAAAAGAGCAAAGCAAAAAGAAAAGTTCACAAATGCACCTCTCCTGATCAGGGTTAGTGGTAAGTGGTGCATTACTCCTCTCCGAGGTAATATCATTACTTTCGACAGGATTATTATCTGACAGATATAATGATATCCTCATTTTCCTATCTATAAACAAATGTTTCTAAACAAATATGAACAAGTGTTTCTTTTCAATGATCAGAAACTTTGCCACTGAGAGACATTCAGGTTTTCTTTCATTCCAAGAGCAAATTCTTTGTATACTACTGCTAACTTGTAACAGGGCAGAGTAATGACATTACTTTCCTGGATGATGATGAATGCATTACCAGACATGCACGGTATGTGTGTACGTCTACAGATCTTTTTACACTGGCTGTCTCAGAGAGAGATTTAAGAGAAGCCCTGGAACTGATGCCGGCTCCAAACTGGGAACCACAGTCTCATACTGGGACATGAGCTGTACACTTCGAATTTCCCAGTTCAAATCTGTTTCATTACCATTCATGCATTTATGAGCCCAGGCCGCTTTTATGGCACAACCAGACCACTGCAGGGTATTGCTGAACTAAAAGTGTGTGTGTGTGTGTGTGTGTGTGTGTGTGTGTGTGTGTGTGTGTGTGTGTGTGTGTGTGTGTGTGTGTGTGTATTTGTGTTTACTTCTTTTTTTTCTGACAACCACTCTGATGTACTGTGAAAGCATATTGGTTAACATATTGGTACCATATTAAATTATAACTCAAGATTTATAAATAAAGCGTATTTGGTTTATTTCGCCATTTTATTTCTATGTTTGTGAGCAGAGAGGAGGTGTGTGTGTGTGTGTGTGTTAGAGAGTTTAGTAATTGACAGGCACACAGAGCTGTTCTGGAGCCTGTTTGACTCTAATATAGTTGCTGATCAGGTATTTTAATCAGACTAATTGCTGCCCATTGACAGGCCTTTTGTGTGTGTGTGTGTGTATGTGTCAGGATGCATTTGAAGGTGCTTCCTCTGAAGACCTGCAGCAGGGAGACACGTACGCTCTCCTGCCTCACCAGGTACGTGGTGAAACAAGCTGAAACTCATCTGAAGAGTTGACAAAACACACAGCAAACAGGAATTTTTGTATCACAAATAGCATGACACTGACAATTATGGGACTAAATTCATTCCGTCGGCCGTTTAAAGTGTGTTAAAAACAGTGGAACGGGCACCCAAACAGTTCCCTATTGTGGAAACCATAAATGTCTATTTGCTGTTTAACTAGTTTGACTCATGAGTTACTGCTTAACATCTCTGAACAAACGAGCTTTTTTAAGCCAGCGAGGATTCATAAAGGTGGTTAAATCCTGCACCAGAGGAGCAGAATGAAGCAGGAATTATAATCGAGTCCCTGTTGGCAGATTGAGGAGGACAGAGAGGATTAAAGCAGCTTCTCTGCTTCTTAGTGGACAGAGAGCTAATGAGGGGCCCCTGAGCGCTCTGTCACAACAGTTTATCCTGAGGAGGAGAAGGAGGAGGAGGAGCAGGAGGACACAGGCCGCACCCTAAACAATGGACCACTTTCCCACACACGGACCGAGGCAGAGGAACAGGCCCGGGAAGGAAAGCTGGGAGCTGTTCCCCGAAGCTCCGGGAGCTTCAGCTTCAGCTCCGGGCTGCCCCTTCGACCGCCTCAGGGTCCGACGCAAGGAGGAGACGAGATGTAAGGGCGGAAGTGAAGCCGCTTCCGATAAATAGCACCCAGCCAATCAGATTACAGGAGTGAAACAGGAGCAGCCAATCAGATCACAAGAAACAAAGGCCAGTAACCAATCAGAATACGCGAGTTAATAGCGCGTAACCAATTAGATTGCTCCTCGGATTCCGTTTAAACAATGATATTCAATGAAGCTGTGAACGTGTCAGAAGAATTTCAAGTAAAATTAAATATTAATCAATTGCAAAATGAATTAATTCAAACATAATGAATGAATGAATAAATAAATAAATAAATAAATAAATAAATAAATAAATAAATAAATAAATAAATAAATAAATAAATAAATAAATAAATATTGGGATAAAGCTCTGACATCCATTATTCACCAGTCTTGAGGTGAATAACAGCAGCTGTGCTGAAAATTAAGCAGTGTATTTAATTATTTTAAGGCCTAAACACGCCTTCTAAAGCTATCAAAAATATAATAAATAAAAAGAAATAAATATATTATGAGGTCAAATGTGCACTACTACTTGCACTACTCCTACGTGACATTTTGGGCCTTGTTTTTATATTTTAAGTTGTGAAATTTTGTCTCAGTCAACTGGTGGTCTATTTCGATTCAGAACTAGTTCTAGATAGAAAAGGGGCCTTGAGATAACTTGGTTTAACTTGACATGAGCATACCACAACACAAGTTTGTCTGGATGTAAAATAACAGGGACTTCCGAATGACACGTGTACAACCAATAATTAACGCGAGGCCGCTGCACCAAACTGCACAACATCTAATTTCAGCTTCAGGCTGTCGACCCTTTGTCCTCCAAAATATTTAGAAATATTTTTATTCTAACAATGATAGCTTTGATAATGATAAAACGTGACGTATTGGCAGAGAGGCGCTTCATAAGAACCGATCTATTTATGAGTCATACATAAGTGTTTTGTTCACATTATTGCACTGGAAATTATGGGTGCAGGGCAACAGAGTGCGACTGTCAGTTTTAATTTCGAAAGTAATTTAAGTTGATGAATAAAACGATAAAAAGACAATGTCTCACAAAACCTTCTCATTGCTGAGAAGTTTTCTTACAGCGCAACGCAAAGTCTCACGGCGCAAGTAACGTTAGTTGTCGCAGTTTATTTCCACTTGTTTCAATATTTCATTCGTAAAGAGGTCAAAGAAATAATGATAATTCAGTCTGTCCGGTTTTATCTCCCTGCCTCTCTTATTCCCGGCGCGTCCCACTAGTGAGTACGCGTGTTTGTGAGAGCTCAGGCTAAAGTCACGAACAGGCAACAAAATGAAAAAAAAAGCGAAGGGAGAAATGAAACGCTGCTGGCTTTCTCTGGAAACGGAAGGAAAACTATTAAATGTTGTGATGAGAGGCGGAAACATTTCGCACCTCACGTCCGCGACAGACAACCCGAAGACGGAGTATTTTCAGCCTAATTACAGTGATGAGACTTGTCACTTCAGATTATTACATTTCTCAGGGTTTTTCCACAAGAAACACCGCGATCACCTCACTCCCCATGCTTTGTTCTCTCCCCACAAATGCAGACATTTACAGTGTTTTGTTTGCATTAAGTTTCTGCTGCATAAGATCTGAATTGGAAGTGACAGTGGGCCATACATCCGCCTTGATTCAGTTTTTCAGCGAAGTTCTCTGTATTACTGGTTCAAGCAAACGAAATCGAAGAATCAGTAATTACCGGTCCATCCCTCGTTACGAAACATGACAGTTTTATAACAGAACAAAAACACACAGAAATATAAATAAATATGACTGTAGCTTTTGGGACAAAATTAAAGTTTAATCTCAGTTGTTTTTCATCTCCATAAATCCCTCTGTGTTCGTAAAGCAAAACTTCATTTGACTATACAATATTTTTTACCTGCCCTATGGTTGTGCTGTCTTTTAGATTCCTCCTTATTTCCTAATTATTGTCTCGGCTTATTCAGGGACCGTCGTCACGGGTATTCTTTTTGTTGTTGTTATCTTGTGCTTTTATTATGAAACTGCATATGTGAACTTTGTCCTCTTCTGAGAATAATGCTACATACTGCACAGTGGCTTAACTTAACGCCTTTAATCAGACCCTGGACTCGAGCTAAAACAACCAGAATCCTCTTTTCTCAAAAACACACCAGGTCACATTGTGCTTGGAGGTTGTTTGTTTTTTTTTTTCGTTTACCACCATCTCTCCATACATGAGCTTATACAGCACACATACACACACGCACAGACAGACCTAAGTGGATGCAAGTTCACTGCTGCAGCTGCTAGGACGCCCCTCAGCAACGTTCACAGATTTGCTCTGTGGTGTATATTTTGTGTGTGTGTGTGTGTGTTAACTTTACATTCAGGGGAGAGTTGAGACAGACTTGCTGAAATTTCTGAAACCAAGCTCCATCTGTGAGTGGAAACTGAAAAGAAAAAAAAAAGAGGACATGCAGGATGAAACATCTGAGAACATGTTTCACATTTTGTGCAGGAAGTCTGTTTGAAAGCGACAAATCTGGGATGAGTTGAACAAGAAGACATATCTATCTATCTATCTATCTATCTATCTATCTATCTATCTATCTATCTATCTATCTATCTATCTATCTATCTATCTATCTATCTATCTATCTATCTATCTATCTATCTATCTATCTATCTATCTATCTATCTATCTATCTATCTATCTATCTATCTATCTATCTATCTATCTATCTATCTAACCATCATACATTATCCAACTATCCAGCAAAACTGTCTGTTTCATTTTTTATTTTGAACACTTACGTTTAGGAGTAAGATAAGGGACTTGTGTGGAATTTAGGTTCTCATTTCCCACAGTTTTGCTCTTGAAACATTTTGCTACATTCTCCCATTAAGTCATTGGACCATACATATTGGATGCTGGATGCTTTCTTTTTTTTCTTTCTTTCTTTCTGTCTTCCTTTCTATATATCTAGAATAGAATCTAGAACAAAATTAGCAGTAAAGTGGACAGTGAAATAGAAGTAAAGTCTGTCTTTTTATACCAGTTGCAGTCTTGTTACAGATCACTATCTATTTGCAGTTAAAATCAATTCATTCTCTCTCTCTCTCTCTCTATATATATATATATATATATACATATATATATATGTAATTTACATCACATCTCCAAAACTATCATATAGAAACAAAGACAAACAAGCAGAGCCTGATTTCTGTGATTCAACCCGCTGCATGGGAAAGAGAGCAAGTGGTTTCCTTCTGCCTTTATTTCTCTTGCTTGTCCCCAAATTGCCCTTTTAATCCCGTTCTGTGTGTCTGACTGACATCACGCCACTCTGGCTCCCCGCTCTGATGTCTCCAAGCTGACGGTGTGAGTCAAGAGGATCCCCTTGGCTCATTCCAGTGACCTTTGACCCCAGCCTGGCCTTTCCCTGACACCGGCTGACGAGCACGGGGACACGATAGCCAACAAACTGGGACTCAGTCAGTCACCAAAACTTAAAAGCATCGGAACCTGAAACGTGATTTTAACATACATGGGTCCATTTTCTCTGGACAGGCTTTTGTGAACACATTTTTTGCATGCAGCCACGCCTGGACAAGCCCATCTGATGCTTGTGGAAGCAAAATCTTAAAAGCAGCGAATGTGGGAGGAAGTGTGTCTGCCGAGGAGCCCCCTCACAAAACATTTCAGCAACCAAGGAAAATGAGGAGGAGGAGGAGGGGTGGTGGGGGGCTAAGAGAAACGCACCAATCAACTCAAGGACTGTACAAAGAGTGGTCTGTCGTTGCTAAGAGACAGATGCAGAATAACCTCCATGAGAAACCTGACCATGACCCTTCCTCCTCCTCCTCCTCCTCCTCCTCCTGCTACCAAACAGTCTCTCCCTCTCCTGCCCAATTACTACAGAACATTAAAGCCCACCTCTGTCACATTTAAGCTGAAAGACAGGGAGGTGGAGGAGGATGGAGGGTTTATTTCCTAAAAGAAGAAGAAGCTGCACAGGTGTCAGATGGTTCCCTGAAATGTTTTTCCTCCACCATAGGGATAGAGAGAGGATTTGTTTTGGGTGCAGGGTTGTGTGTTTTATGCTGGTGGAGGTGGTGGTGGATGATGATGGGCGGAGCCGATCTGTGGAGGGAGCGTGCGGGTGGGGGTGGGTGGGCAGAGGGAATCTGTCAGCCGAATGAGAAGATGAAGATTTGACAGAGAGGTGACAGAGAGTTCAGCTTATACGAGGCCTGTCGATTAGTGCGTTTGTGGCTGACAGGTGGAATCCCAGGGGCGCGTCTGTCACTGCGTCTGCTGCCAGGCCAGAAACACCACCACCACCACCTCCACCTCCTCCCTCCTCCTCTAGTACAGGAGACACCCCTGGGGGGGGCGGGGACAGGGCGTCAGACACCCGGGCTCCTCATTGGGCCTGTCCGGCAGCCCAGCCTCTCACTCCGAGCCTAGATTAAAGCTTTATTGTGCACAGAAAGCAGGGCGAAAGTCATGTTAATCCTCCACTAATACATTGCTATCAGTGATCTGTTTTTACAACACGATCGAAACAAGCTTTTCTGGAACGGGTATTAATCTGAGATGTCAAACTGTGTTTTGTGTGTGTGCGTGTGTTTGTTTATAACACACTGTTACAGTCATGCATGTGACTTTTAAAAGCTGACGTGTCCGACAGGGCCTCTGCTGTTGCTAAGATCCATTAAGATGCAAATCTTTCTTTTGAAAAGTTTTTTTTTTTTAATGAAAAGGCAACTGGGGCAAAAGGAAAATTCATACTGGGATGAGGAAAGTCATGCCAGCACTTAAATCAGACATTTTTGGCAGTCACGTAGACCAGAGACAAAAGAAGGCCATGGTTTAGTCTCTGTGGATGCCACAAATATCACAGTAACAAATGTCAATATGTCCAAGAAACAGACAGACTGTCAGCAAATTCTGTAATCCGTAGTTTGATGAGAGGAGCTGATCATCATCACACTGGATCCACTTCGACAAACAGAAAAGAAAGTCTGCACAGCTGCACAGAATGGTTTTGTAGCTCATATCGTCTATAAGCGCACAAGTAAGACTCATTCTCTTTTACAAACATGATCTGGCCAAAAGGTTCCAGTAAAAATGAACATTTGACACACATCAACGGCACAACAAACGTTCAAAGAATCATTTTGTGCCTGTGAATTGGAATATAAGTGGGATAAAGTTTGGACAAAAGTACCTGCAAAGTGACTACATTTTTTATTTGAATCGCAAGGAATTTATGTCACAGTATGTCCGCCCGTATATGATATGTCGCGTTCCACGGTTAGAGTTCAGGTAGGAAAAGTTACACTTCTGCTCCCCCACGATTTACGGCCTTTTCATGTGAAGATTTTACACAAAAACACGTCAGTGGATTAGAAATTACACTAAGTGGTCACACATTAAACCAGTGTATAATCCTTTTGGCTTTTGACACTCACACAAAATGCTGGTTGTTTTTACTTGGTTTTTATTTCACAAGTTTAGTGTAGAAATGTGGCACGATGCTGACCCAGAAACAACAAACAACAATGACATTTTTAGTTTGTTCTGTCCTTTCTGCTGATATTTATTATAGGACCATCTAAACTAGACTAAGCTACCTGTAAGGGGCTAAAGAACAAGTTTGATGTTTTACTTGGATAACCTGACAAGGTAATAAAGTGCTTCGAAAGTATAGTTTACTCCATGCTCTGTTTCTCTACATGATGGACACTGAGTCTTTCTAAGGTTCAGAGTGTCTCAACACAATCATCCTCACAATTATTATATTTTTTTTAGAATTTGTTGAAGAAATATGGCATGATGCCAACCCATAGATACAAATAGCAACCAGGATTTTTTTTTGTTTCGTCCTTTCTTCTGCCTTGGAGTGGCTAAAAATAGCGTTTAAATGCTTTCTGTGCTACTGTTCCATACCAATGCAATATATTTAGAGAGTGTAAATTATCTGCTACTCTCTGCAGAATGGACACAGAGTCTTGTCATATTACAATAGCACCATCAATATTGCCATTCTACGGTGAATAAAAACTATTTTAGCTGCGTTTGCCCTCTGAGGACATGGCAGGAGTCAGCTGGTTGAAGACAAACCTCAGTCAGCAGCCAGTGACAGACTGTGATCTGTTGCAGACATGTGTGAAGTCACAGGCTACACACAGGTTATTAACTAAGGTACATCTCCCTCCTCCAGTGTTTGTCGTTGCCTGTCGCGTTGCATTGTTCCCAACAAAGATGGAGGGACTTTGATTTCCTTCTCAGCACTTCTTAATCATCAGTGATCATTCACGGGTCGCAGGAATATTGTCCGTGTGCTCTGACCTCTGACCTCCTTAACTCCTGGCTGCCAGTGGTTGGTAATCTCGCTGATGGAGCGTAGTGGAGTGGACGACAGTGGATCAATGATTCCTGAGAATTCCTGAAGTAACTTGAAAATTATGTTGACTTCATGTAAAAGTTGATCATTTCTTTATTTTATATTAGAGTTCATTGATGACTGGAAACAGGAAATGTTTTAATAATTTTTTTAGATGTAAACCAGTCACCTCAGTCACTCTCTGATGTTTTGTAACTTAGTGTCGTCCAAACAAACTTTTAGATTTCATCTTGCCTCAATTTCAAGCTGTAATCAACAACACTTCTTTAAATCACTTAAAAGTCATATTTTGCAATTCAATTCTATAGAACACAAACATACAACAGATCTCAGATCGATTAGGGAGGAACAGAGCTTCAAAAGAATAAATTGCGCCAAAGGTAAAGTTTATTTTATATAAACCAAACTTCTTACATTCAGACTCTTTGGAAAGAACGTAAATACTAACAAAGTTTAATGCCTCCTAAAATCACAATTAAGACTTTTCAATACTTTTTAAGGACCTTAATCCTCCAAGGCAGAGGGTCTCTTCAGCTGAGTGGGTGGCGGGAGATTAGCAGAGGGTTTCCTCAATTGAGTGGGCGGCAGGGGTTTGACAGAGGGACCGTCTGACCGAGGATTCCTGAATGGGGTACTCTCTTGTCCTTGCCCAAATCCTTCAGTTCCTTGTACTTTTGGTGCGTCCTCCAATCGGTTGATCAGTGTGTTGTTGGTGGAACTGGGTAATGAGATCGGGGTTAAAGATGTGATAGGCTGGAACCCAGGACATCTCTTCTGGACGATAACACTCCCACTCATGAGCCGAGATTAGATGGCATATCGTGAAGGCCTGACCACCCTCCACCGGCTGGGACGGAGGTGGAGCAGATGTGGGAGGAACCAAAGTTGCCAGTATCCAGTTTACTCCTTGAATGTGGAGTTATCGTCGTGGAATGGGGAAGACAGATTGCTGCAGGGTTAATAATGTGTTGGATTGGAAACAAACCAATAAATCTAGGGTCAAGAGAGTGAAGAAAGAGCAGAAAAGAGAGGGAACATGAGAGGAAAGAGACAAGTGTTGTGTATGCATTCAATCCACACCAAAAGGAAGGGCCAGGAGGAAGGGCTTTGTCAGGATAACAATGTAGTGTCTTTTCTAACTCCGAGTTCATGTGTTCTGTCTGGCCATTGGACTGGGGGTGGAAGCCTGATGTCAGACTGATGGTGGAGGTGGGTCCAAGAAGACTGAAGAACTCCCTTGAGAACACTGAGTGAACTGGATGCCCCGGTCAGTCACCACCTCAACAGGAAGTCCACGCAGATGAAAGATGTGGTGATTTTGTGGTCTCCTTGGTAGATGGGAGCTTGGGCAAAGGAAAGAAATGGGACCATTTGCTGAACCGGTCAACCACTGTCCTCTGCGTTTCCCTCTAAACACCCAGAAATCCATTGAGATGTGAGACCAGGGTTTAATAGACAGAGACCCTAGAAGAGGTGCGGAAGAAAGGAGGCAGGGGTGTAGATTGTGATCTGAACTGTATTGCTGGGATAAAACTGCCCCAACCCCAACGTCAGATGCATCCACTTTACCACAAACTATCGCTCAGGATCAGGCATCTGGAGGATAGGTGCAGGTGAGGCGGCAGCATGGAAGGCTACCTTGGTAGAAGTTGACGCCATCAGCAGAGCTGCCACCTGGCTGTCGTACCTGATGAAGTGGCAGTAGAAGTTGACGATCCGGAGAAAAACACTGGAGCTGCTTCCGGTCAGTGGAAGCCAAGTTCAACTTTTCTCAGATAGCATAATTAATTAGCACCCAGAAAACAGCCGGGGCATTAATAAGCCTGAATGGCAGAACCACATACTCACAGTGTCCATTTGGGGTGTTAAAGGCTGTCCTCCTGTGGTCGATGCAAAACAAAACAAAATCATTCCCCAGCTGGTAAAGAGGGTCTAATGATCCCTGAGGCTTAATCCCTCCATTACCTTTGTCTCTGGGCCAGACAGGACATACAGCGGGCCCAGTAGAGGCACCACACAGGCTCACAGGTCAATGCTGCAGTCAGAGGCCCTGTGCAGGGGCAACGCAGTAGCCTTAGCCGTGTTGAAAACCTGATAATAGAACTTGCACGCATGCATGCTGTTGATGCTCATAGGAAAAACTGGAGAACAGGTCATTGGAGAAGTCTGCCGGCACTGCTGGCAACAGGATAGACTCCATCCCTTGATTACACCAGTCTCCCAGTCTACATCTGGGCTATGTAGTCACAACCAGGGATATCCTAACAGTGGTGGGCTGTCAGGGTCAGCAAGGCTTTCTTTGCTGACCCTGACAAAACCATTTTCAATGTCTGAGGTCTTCAGAATTAACAATACAGGCGTCTATGTACTGTGAGTGAACGGTCACACATAGTTGATAGATGGTTGCGATAGCCAATCAGATCACAAGTTGGTGATAGTAAGACCTTCTAGCTGGCCTCATGTTGAATGTGACATATACTGTGATTGGATTATCACTTGTGTGAACCGGCAGCGGTATGCAGACCAACAAAACCACACCTGGGGGCTGTTAGAAGAAAAATCTAATAAAAATCTAATATATAGACTTGCTTTTTTTGAGCCACAGTGGCCGAGGGAGAGGAAAATGTATATTTGGCTGCAGATTTACTCACAAGGCCATTTTCAAGACAGACCTTTCAAGAGAAGTTAGCTCTCGTGAGATGAGGTCAGCCAACCCCTGAGCAAGCTAACCTGTCCCAGGCGAAGAAAGGGTTTGTCCGCCACTTCCAGTCAAGTAACTGTGAGCAGTTCCCCTGACTTACAGCTTCCAAGGGGCACTGCAAATTGTTCTGCAGGGAATGCCTTTTGTTACCAAAGGACTGATTTGGCGTTCAAAGCTATACTGGATTTTCTAATTAAACCTGTTTATGCAAGGCAGCCACAAAATACCAAAGCATGTCTAGACACTTGGAAGCTAGGGTGCTTTTAAAAACTTTTGTGTACACCAGAGTGGATACACAGCTCAACTAACAGGTGCGCAGGAAAAGTTTAACAGTACCGTGTATAGTGATAAGTTATAATTGCAGATGCGAGTTTATTGATTTTTAAAATAGCCCGAGTTGTACACAATTGAGGTGATACAACACCAAGTAGTGTGTAAGTGTGTTTCCGTGTGTTATTTCTGTATGTTATTCGCCAAACCATAAAGGAACACCTCACACAATGCAGAGCCGTTCCACTGGCTCTGGCTGCGTCGGGTCAAGAAGTCAATGGAATAGTTGGATATGGAGTGATCTCGCTTGATTGCCAGCAAACAGCTTAGAAGTCCAGAGCTACCAGTCTAAGATCTGAACACCTTGCGTAATTCGGAGGCAAATAAGTGATATTCTCCAGTTTCCCAGGTTCTGGTGCATCTAGTCAAATGATCGATCAGATGAGCAAGTATTTCCAACTCAGAGGAGAAACTTTGTGGCTGGAGTGTGAATAGCAAAACGCAGTTTGCAAGAAATGGACCCAGACATCTGTGGGAGCTAATGGACCTATGTTTCAAGGCTATGCTCACACAGCAGTGAAATGCGATTTAAATCCAATCTATTTGCCCACATGCGACTCAGGTCGGATTTTACAGCATAAGTCGTATGAAATCCAATGTTTTTAAATCCGACCTGGGGTGCTTTTAGAGCAGGTCCTGAATCGGATACACATTTGATGTTTTGCAATGTGCCAGCTGTGTAACGTTCCAATGTGCATTCTATCCAAAAATCACACACAGTTAGTTGTGAAGTTACTGTCTCTTTCTCTTGCCTTCATGATTTTGCCTTTTCTCTTTTTTTGTATAATTTTGGATAATTTCTGGATGTTCACGACATCAAAGCATCCAGAAATGTGAATTAAATATCTTAAAATATAACACAGGTTGGTATGGCGTTCCTCTCTCTTTCTCAAAAACATAAATGCCGTTTGATTGGCGTGAATGGGGCTCCACTGACCTGAACGATGCTAGTTTACTTTGTGTGAACCTCAGTCTCCCTGCTTTTTACACTTGGAGCCCTGACTGTTGTTTGGGTAAATTATGAGGGTTTTGCAGGAGATGGGACTCGTCGCTGCTGCAGCCAGTTATTTATGGATTTGCACGGGAAATTTGTGCTCTGTACAGCCTGCAGGGGGAAAAAAAGTGGCGGCCATTTTTTCAGTGAGTGGAAAACCTAACATTTCCGAATGTGTCTGAGCGCAAACTTCAGTTTGCATTAGTCTGTTGAGTTGCGTTGTAATTACATTAGCTTGCATACATTAGCAGCATAGCATTGCATACATTACATTAGCTTTGCAGGCTTTATTTAGAATGTGTATGTCGCATCAAACATGACAAACGTTACTTTTGCATTTTAAAAAAGTGAGAAAGCCTAGCACATATAATTATTGTGTTTTTTTTCACCAGGCCAGTGTCATCTGTGTCTCTATCTCAGAGTAATTCATTTAATAAATCCGACACATTAATAAAACTGTCCTCACAAAGTCCATGATGCCAAACAAATGAGGGAAACAAATCTTAATCCAAAAACTAGCTGTTTTGCATTTGGTTGCGTGCAAAACGAGTCTCTCCATTTAGACGTGTTACATAATCGGAGGCAGTAATCTGTTATATAATAACAGAGTAAGTCAAATGTACTGTACCTAAATTGGTAGATTCCAGGAGTCGCTTTTTATCTCACAGCCAGAATTGTTTGTTCTCTGTTACATCTGTAAGGTACTGAAAACGAAAGAAACGAAAAAAACGAAACAAAAAAATATTGCTTCCACAATGCTCGACTAACCCCTTGACGTATCCGGCTTCTGGAGAGTGTGGGAGGAGATGTGGGTCGCAATGGTTGCACTTTATTTTGACACAGTTCTTGTAGAGATGCTGTAATCAAGCCTCAACAAATTAGTGAATATAAATGAAAAGATAGATCCAGTCACCCACTGTTCTCTATGTCAGACTTTCACATATCTTTTCCCTTCCCAGACAGAGACGTTCCTCTTGCCTGGTCATGCATGAGCAAATGTATTTCAGGAAACATGCTCAGAATGTGACATTGTTGGTCCAACAAACTCAGACAGTGTGCTTTGGCTCCAGCAAACTAATCTAAGAAAAGCAGAAACTGTGTTTGGAAAACCTCTGACAGGCATGTTGCATCGCTGGGATGTAGTTAACCCTTATGCCCTGCATTAAAAAAAGTCTAAAACAATACTAATGATAGTAGCAGGTTTTTGTGCATGTACACTGGTCCCAAATGGGGATTAGAGTAAGTAAATCTGAGGAGGGCACAAGGGTTAACTTCCTCCACTGTTTTCTCCTCCTGTTCCCTTTAACTTGTGGTACAAGAGTACACGCACGCACACACACATTAACACATGCATGATTTAGTCCAAACCCATGGACAGGCCCAAATAACTAATAACAGATAAGATTAATAGAATCTCCACATTTTAATGAATCCAGAAAGCATGAATAAAATATTCATTAATACTATATATATATATATATATATATACACACACACACAGATACAGCAGATAAATGTATTATTGTATGTATGTATTGTATGTATTATTGGGCTTACACTGACAAATTATGTAAATAACAACTGCACTGCAATCAGATGAAGACGCAAAATGGCATGTTATTCTATCAGACAGTTATTTAGTAGTGTAATGGCATGTGGCAGGAAAGATCTCCTGAGCTGTTGGGGAGGATAGAAAAGACCAACACATGGGATATACATTCTGGAATGGTTCTGGACGAGTGAATCAGCCTGCAACAGTTCGATAAACCTGATGTTTCAGTGAGGACAATCTGAGCTGTGAGGTATCATGAATCAGAGTCTCATACACACAGGGGGGGGCGGGGTGTGGGGGGGGGGGGGGGGGGTGAAAAAAAATAAGGAGGTGAGAGGAAGGAGGGAAGGAGGGAGGAGAATCTCTCTCTCACTCTGCAGATGTCCTGTCAGCTCCGTTCACACAACCTCTCCCCCCCATTACCTGCATGTTGGAAACCTGGCTGCACCGCCCACGGAAACTTCACGAACAAACGACTCTTTGTCAGAGGTCGTTTCAGATTGAATCACGTTCTGGACTGTTTCTCTCTCTCTCTGCTTGCTGGGGATATTTTTGGCTCCTTAAGACACACACGTGCACACACACACACACACACACAGAAAGAGAGAGCGGGAGAGAGAGAGGCAGAGAGAGCAGAGTGACGGCTGTCACAGGGAGAGGGAGGCTCTTAGAGTTCCCCCAGTAGCCTCAGTGTGTGAGATCTAGGGGCCCTGGGGCCCTCGGAGATGGCTGGGGCTGAATGGGAGCCCCGGCGAGGTGACCAGGCTCATTGAGAACAGGTTACGAGGGGAAGGGAATGCTTTTGCTCTGCGTTTGGCCCCCTGACCCACTGTCCAACGTCTGCCTTGGCAGCTTTGAGACTCAACATATTTATTTGCAGGCGCTGTGAAGAGAGAGGGAGGAGCGGCTGTCAGGATAAAGTCATCGTCCTGCTGACAGCTTCATCTGCTGTTGAAGGGCAGCCATGACAGGCGCACAATGTCTCTGCGCCGGGCGGCCCAGGGCGAAGGACTCGCCTATGTGGACGTGCTGGGAACGAAGCAGACCCCTCCACCCTCCACAGCTCCCGAGTATCCCCCCACCTACCTCCACCCCAACCCTCACGCTCCAGAATTATATCTCTGGCCCCAGCCCCATCTCTGAGTACATGGATGTCAACTGGGGAACATGTGGGGTGCCACCATTACCATCAGAATTACATTCAAATGGTCATACCACTTATTTAGACACCCATAAGTTTTGCACGTAAAAAGATGCTAAACATACATGCATAAATGCAGGTGTATATACAGATCACTTAATACATAAATAAATGTATTTTTAGGCCCCATTAAAAAAATCATTGTTGGTTCATATGTGTTGTTTTGGACTCTTTATTCCTGTTTAATGAAGAGAGCTGCTCTGCTCAACTGTCTTTGCTGTTATTCACTGGTATCAAATGGACAAATTAAATGTTCATGCAAATTCAAAAGTATGGCAGTGACATGTGTTACACGCGCAGCCACATTGAGTCCTGTCCTGTCCTGAATATTAATTAAATTAATCCGCAACACTGACCAAATGACAACATCTTGTCTCCTACAGATGTAAAACTAGGAGGTGTGTGTGTGTGTGTGTGTCTTACTGCAGTGTTTCCGGTGTATGCCTCCTTTGCACCGATGGATGACTACAAAAACAATTAATAATAATAATAATGCAAGTTCAGAGACAAAAATTCCCTTTGTATATCATATTCTTTAATATTTAATGATAATTAAAAATTAATAATATCTTGGGTGGCAAACAAGATATAATGCTTTTTTATTTTTGTATTTTTTCGTTACTGCTTAAATATTTGTACTACTTCTAGTTTAAAGTGCAAATTTAATTTAAATAAAAAACTAAAAAACTATAGAATACAAAGCTATAAAATGGTATCTAATAATTAGAGATGTGACTTTATTTCTGAAGGGAAATTATTAAGCTATTATAATTTTAATAATAAATAATATGAATAAATAATATGAAATACAATGAATAAATTATATCTAAAAAAAACAACACATATAATAATATTAATAACAGTGGTATGGACACTGACCATTTCCACAGCTAAAATAAAAAGCCAAAATTTATAATGAATGTCTGTTTCCGGGCAATAAAAATCAAAAAGTCCTGTACACACACACACACACACATTTGAAGCAGCCACCTCACTAAAGCACTCGATACTGATTACGCAAGATTGGCAGACAAGAGGCGGCGCATATTCAGACATGAGAACCATTAAAAAAAGAAATCGTTCAATATGTGAGTGCACGCTGCACAGTGAATGCGTGAGTGTGTGTTGTCTGCTGCTCAGACAGCTCAATGTGTCCCGACCTCCATGGTTTCCCTCTCCAACCTGCCCCAGTGGCTTCTGCTGACCCCACTGTTCCTGCTCAAAGATGCAACGCTGCTGAATGAGTATCACTGTAGGTGCATAAGCACTTTCACTCACATCGGATTAATTCTATATTGCCCATAAAACACCAATATTTTACTGAAATTTTAATGTACTAGACTGCAATTACATTTATTAGGGGGTTTATTTACATTTGCGTTACATATTTACATTGCATTTACAATATTTATTCCAGATCTCAATTTAGTCTCAAGTATACAGTCACAAAAAAGGCATCAAGCAAAATGCATTTTAATACATCTTGTGCCCAATATACTGCTGTTAAAACTTTTTTCCTTTTTTTTCACTTTTATTGTTTTGCTTGTTTGGCTTATTCCTATTCTTACAACCCAGCAGATCTGTTATTGTGTTCACAGAAAGATAGATGTATAGGTAGATGTTTAGGTAGATCGATGTATAGATAGATAGATAGGTAGGTAGGTAAGCTTAGGGTTAGGATTATTGTTGAGATTCCCTAAACTGAGACTCTACACCTATCATTATCGTACTCCTAGCATACCTAAATCTAACACCGGATATTTCTGTAAAAAAAAAGTGAAAGAGCCAGTTTCCCTCAACTAAACTGACCAAACTATCATGTGGCAGCATTAAGATGTGTAAATGGAAAGATAAAATGACAGCAGAGCAACCTCTGTGTCCGAGCCCTGTGCAGGTAATTGCATTAGCGATGCTCTGGGTGGTGAAGCAGTGGTCCCGCGACCAGCTGGCGTCATGCTAATATGTGACAGGGGCACCCGGGCGTCCTCTTCCTATCAATAATTATCACTGTGTCATTATCTGAGCCATGCCACTGATGGGCATCCTGCAGCCCTCTCTGCTGCTCAGACAAAGAGGACTGAGCAGGTTGCTGGAACTCTGCCCAACTGAGAGGTGTGATTCATGCCACACAGAGCAGCCGGCGCCACTGCTGCTACAGCGCTAACCAGCGTCAGGATGGAGCTAGCTGAAGCAGGCTGACACCATCACTGTGCCACTGCGCCGGTTTCTGTTGAGTCAGGGAAGCTTTCCGGGTGTTTTTCAGCCCCAGGTTTCAAGCTGGAGGCTGCAGGGACCTGCAGTGGAGAGACCTGCTGTAGTGTGCAGGATTTGTACATGATAACATGGTCCGAGCACTCCCTCTGATGGTGTCCACAGGTCCTGAGTCGTGTGTAACATGAACGTTGACCTTCTCTGGACGATGCCTCACCTCCGCACCGTCTGCACCGTCTGGATAGCTCAGTTTCAGCCATGTGCTCTGCAATCTGAAAACAAACATTAGGAGGCTAAAAATGACAAGCACTCAGCTAATATAGATGATATGGCTAATAAAGAACTGAAGGATCTGAAGCTGTCCAGCCTGATCCCATTAGGGGAATTTAAACTTATTTAAAGAGTTTCTTAGGAAACCTGCTCCTGTTTTTAAAAAGCTTTTGTTTCAACTCAACTGTACTTTAACTTGTATTGTACAATAGATTGCATTGCTCAGTCTATCTGTATGTAAATGTTTGTAAACATTTATGTTATACTGTATGTTTCTATGATTGGAACAGGAACGGACCCTGGGTCTCAATGAAACAAAGGATAAATAAATGAAAAAATTACTCAAGGTTAAAAAACAAAGTTGCCATGAATGAGTCCCTAAGCCCAACCGCTAAAAACTAAAAACTACAGCAGAGATAACAACAACTTGCTGCACCCTAACCCCTCTAACCTTACCCCCCCAAAACTTGCATGATTTATTAGTGCAGTGGCTCTACATGATGTTTGCATATTTGTGTTTCTTACTTGCATATACTATACTTGCATCCCTATAAACAAGAGGTTGCACTATATGATGCCACTGCAGTATATTAAAACACAATATAATCTATATAGCCTAACCTATGTGATCACTAATTGTCTGACATTACTGACATTAGTTTTTTGCTTCTATCCTGCTAAAATAACTCTGAAACTCTTAGTTTCCATAACTATATTGCTGTGCTCCAAATAGCTGGAATACAAAAAATATTGAGGGTGAGATCAGAGTCAAGAGCATCAAGCCTCTTTTTTTTCTTTTTTTGGCATTAAGCACCCCTCATATACCCTCCTACATCACCACTAAATCTCTCAGCACCGTCTCCGCCATCAGCTCAAATTACCGTCAACCGCTAATTGATATGAACAATAACAGAAGAAAGCTTGTTAATGGTGAACATAATTGTCCCAGACAAAAGGCTAAACACAGCAGATCACACTTTACAGCAGGAGTGAGCAGAAGGCGACGTCTGGGCTGCAGCCAGTGAGCAGGGAGGAGAGATTTCACAGCAGATATCCATCTACCACCTGAATCACATTTCATTACTGGGTCAGCCAATAAAGCCGGCGGCGGGCTCCAAAAGCTCCACTTTTACAGCTTAACACAGAGCACGACATCGTTTCTGTTGGTGGACATGAGAGCTGCCCTGCACGCCACAGGCAACACACTGACTCATGGGTTTGTGCATTTTAGGAAAGGAAGACTCAAGCACAGGAAGACTGCAAGCACATGTAGAGATAAGCTATAGATACAACTATTTGTATAATCTTACATACATGCATGTGCCGTGAAATGTAGACAGTGCTGGGGGCGCATATATAACATTGGTACATATTTAGAATACAAAATGAGAGGGACTGTATTCCAATACTGTTTTCTTAAATAGATGGTTATTAGAGTACAGTCGAATTGCTATGTAGACAAAGCAAAGATATTTTGTCTATTTCACATATATTCAGGCAAAGGTTTCTTGTTATAGTGCCAGAGCACAATGAGATACAAAATCATTGTGAATCATGTTGTTATGAGGTGTAAAGTTGAAAAATTCAGTTGAAGTATTTAGAATATGTAAACTAATGAGCTATTATTATTATTATTATTATTATTATTGAATAGGTAATAGTATCTATCTATCTATCAAGCATATGACCCAAAAATGTCAAAAGGTCTACACAGAACAAGAGTACATTTTTCCTCATTTTTTTGAGGATTTCCTGCGGAGCTGCTACAAGTGTGTGTGCTGGTATTGTCCATTAGGTACATTGCATTTGGCACTACAATAAATAACTGCTGCCTGTTGGAGATGTTAAATGAGGTGGACAAGGCTTAAATCCTCCACTGCGTTGATAACTGGCTCCCACTCCCTCTGCCTCTCTCTAACACACTGCTGCGAGGAGGAGGGGGAGGTGAAGGGGGAGGAGGTGGAGGAGGAGGAGGAGGAGGAGGAGGAGGAGGGGGAGGAGGAGGAGGGGGCTCGCTATCCACTATAATGTGTAACTGAAGATCTGCTCCCCCTCTGGCTCCTCACACCCCTCCTCCCCAGCATCCCCTGCTGCTGTTGTTGGGGTGGTCTCTGCTTCTGCTGTCACCAAGCCGCTGGTCTTTCAGTCGTCCTGCTCCCTTTCTCTTTTTTGCCACTCTCTCTCTCTCCCTCCCTCTCTGTCTGTCTCTCTCTCTCTGAGGCGTCACAAGATTACTGAAGCAGTGCTGACATCTCTATCAGCCTGACCTAACACTCTGCCCTTTTCCTTTCTCGCTCCATCTCGATCCCTCCTCCTGCTACTCCTACTCCTCCTCCTCCTCCTCCTTCTCCCCCCGCTGCACTCCAGGATCCATCACACTTTTCGGCTCAGCCGCTCACTTACAACACGTGAACTAAATGAAATAAATAAATAGATAAAAAAGATGAAAGAGGGAAAACAAAAACACCTCCAGTTCAGACAGAAAAATGCTGCAGAGTGCTTTCCTCTCCGTCTGCAGAAGAGTGAGAATGAAATAAACACTTCACAGCATCCAGCACTTGGCTGTAATTTCGATAAACCTGCTCAGAGTATCGCTCAGTTTCCAGGAAGTATTTCCAGGGCATCCCAGTGGCGAGTACATGCAGATAATGTTTAATTCTACATTGAACGAAAAAAACATAAATAGATATTTTCTCAACAGGAGATTAAAGACATACTAAACAGCTCATCAGTCAAATGAGCAATATTGCTCGACAGATGTTGGCCTGTCATCAATCCATCCAGTGTTTTTTTCTGATTTGTCTGTTGTCTGTGACGTTTCATCAAATGTTTGCGTATAATATCTTAAAAACAGGTCGACAGGCACATTGCATGTCCTGCAGGATTATTTGGAATAACTTTGCTGAAGTCTAACTTTTCATCTCCTGCCAGTCACGTGTAGTGTCACTTAACAAATGTCAACATCTCATTTTATTGATGTAAATTCTATATATATTACATATCATGAATATAAACATGCTGTCTGTTACTATATATAGGAAAATAAATGCTGGTGTGAGTACTTAACACCAGTACCTGTTTGCAATTCCTCTTTCATGTGAGAAAGTGAGATTATGGACTGCTTAGAAAAGTTATGAGCTCAACTGCTTATGTCTGCAAACACTCAATGTGATCCTGTGTGGGACTTCAAAAACAAAGGTGGCATTGTAAGTGCTGCTTTGTGACATTTTGGACATATGTTAAAGCTATGGCTTGTGGTGTCAGACCACCAGAGAGGTGAAGCGAAATAGATCTAGGGACAGACGTAAAACTGTTTACATTTGCTCCAAGGAGGAGAGACATAATAGAGAATTCATGTCACATGATTTCACATACAGGATAACAGCTTTTATGTGGGTTAATTGCTGCTGAGTTTTAACAAACTTCATTGCTGTTGTTTGATTGTTTGTTTGTTTCCACATACTATTAGCTCTGGACACAATGCAAAACTCCAAAAGGATATGGTGGACTGCAGGTCTTGTTGTTTGTGGTTGTTTTGGGGATGTAAGACTGAACTGATGCTCTGTATTGGCCCTTCAGACTTGTTACTTGTTATTTTCAGCCCACAGTCCCTCAGTGGTAATGAAGAACAGTCAGAAAGTGCAACAAGGACAGCAACATAATGCTGTCTGTCTCCTGCACAAAAACAACAGAGAATGTCCAGAAATACAACAAAGTGCAAAGGTGTGCAGTAAAAATCTGTAAAAAAAATACCTCTATTAGTACCTCTATTAGATGCAATGAATCTAAGCTGTAATGTAATCTAATCTGACAGCATGTACTCTATTGCTAGTGTGGTCTTACGTAGCAGCACTGATGTCAATTATGCCAAACACAAGTCTGCATGAACAAGTGATTGTGTCATGATGAAAGATATGTCATGTCTTTTTTGTTTTACATTGTCCTGCACCTTGTACATCAGCTTCTAAGGCCCTATTATTATTTGTCAGTGCTCTGGCTTAAGAAAAACAAATGCCTGTAACTTTATTGGTCCATCTGAATGAAGTTCTTCTAAGTCGGGTCTTTTCACACATACGACCAGTTTCTCTTTTCATAAGTTATATTTAATTTCCCCTGCGCTGAATGCTGCCTTTGCTTGCTGACCACATTCATCCAATCACCCCCCAGTGTTAGCTTTTGAGATTTGTAGGGGGGATGATTCTCATCTGCAAACAAACTGCTGTTCCTGATAGAATTCCTCTGTCGATCCAGGCCGGAATGTTGTTATTAAGCAACCTGAAATGACACAGTCTGCAGGGGGGCCTGCCAGTGGAAAGATGCTGTCCATTAGCTGTCAACAATGACCACTGGCCCTACCCTCCCATGGGACTGGCAACCGAGGCATCGTCTCATCCTGAGTCTGGCTGAGAGATCACACAGGCCCCATTGTCTCAAGCAGCCTGGGGTCTCATTGTAGCAGCGTCTCTGGGAAAGGACGAGCCTTCATGCCCGTGGCCGGCCAAAAGAATGGGCTTTCTCCATGCTCAGGCCATGAAAACTGTAAGGGATGAATCTGGGGGAACACAGAGAGGCTACAGAGTAGATTTGGAATAGGGGCACCCCTCCTTAGACAAGTTTGGAGTCCCCATCCAGACCTCCCGCTCCCTCTCGCAGGGCTGACCTCCCTTCTCCACCTCTGTTTAATAATGCCTAGGCCTTGGTCATTATTTTGGGCAGATGGAGACGGGGGCAGGCAGTGAAAGGAGCTGGTGTCACTCCTGAGGAGAGGATGGTAGGGATGACAGAGAAGAAAAAGAGAATCAGAGAAAAGATCAAAAGCAGAAGCTCGCCTTTCACTCGCCTGAAAGTGCTAAAGAGGATAAGGAACGATCGGGCCTGGGGTCTCCTGTCCTCTCTGGCAATTAGACTCAGCTGATGGAGAGAAAGGCGTGAATGGCAGGGTTCAAGGCCCTCTCTAGGACTCACACAACGGGAAGGAGTTTTTTCCCCGACGCCTCCTTTATCTTCCTCTCTTTTCAGAGTGTCAGAAATGCAGCTGAAATATCTCTCCAAACAGACAGCACAATCCCCAATGCCAAACCTTAATCACGGTGGCTGATGAGATTGGGGAGGGGGAATGGGGGTGGGGGCGGCATTTGAGAGAAAACACACATTCTTTTCACAATTCATCTTTGGATTGAAGGGAGGTGCAGTTGGTTTATATGTGATAATTAAATTGAACAAATTGGAGTCCATATTTTCACAAGTGTGGGGACGTAGTCAAACACCAATAAATAACTGCGTCTTATTAAAGATTTATGATGTGACAGAACAAGAGGCAAGTTTCAAACATTGGAAATAGGTAAACTTTAGTAAAAAAGTCATTTATATGACTTTTTATTGTACTGGAATTTTGCTTTGCCAACTCACTTCTCAATAGAGGTGGTTAAAACACAAGAGGCGTCAAAGTAAATTAGCATTCATGTAGCTGTGTTACTAGCTGGTTACTTTCTGAGTGTCCCTGATGGACAGACAGACACAATGGCTTTGTACAATAGCTCGAAGTGTTCTGAACCATTTCATATTCACTTTTTTTTTGCTGGAGAGACTCATCTTGGGCAGGGCCATGGCATCATGTCCCACAGGAACCTATTAACATCCTCTACATATGCAAGAGTTTCAATAGGCCGTCTATCATCCTCACAGAGGGACACACGGCTTCTTCACTTACTTGAACAGCTTGTCAAAAGAGGTGCACAGAGGGATTTCAATTACACAGGTCATCAAAGTGCAGAAATTGTATTTGGGTCACGCAAATATAATTTACATCTATGCTTTGGCAAAGGTTGATAAAAGAACAATAAAACCACCTCAGCATTGTGTAACAGAGGAGCAACACAAAATTGACTTTTTGGAGATTAGCTGCCATATTTAAAAAGGAGGTTTGTCTGTGGAGTCCTCCCTTCTGAGGTTTATTCAGGCCTTGCAGTGTTGACCTCAGCCCATAATCCTCCTGCAGACACACCTGTCGAGGAGAGTATAAAGACCCTGGACTGACCTGGGTCATACATCCAGCTTCACAGAGTCTCTCCACTGCACATCTCCACAGAAGCTCCACAGCCTCCACACCCTGAAGATGTTGCCCTCCACCAGCCTGCTGCTGCTGCTCCTGCTCGGCCTCTCTCAGGCTCTTCCTCTGCAGGAGGAAGCAGGAGAAGAAGGAGAAGACACTGTGGACATCACCACCAGGATCCTGACCTCCAACAATGCCACCAATGAGATCCTGCTGGAAGGAGACCTGTTGGCTCCCAGAACCAGAAACGCCATGACGTGCTGGTCCCAGACGTGCCGCTGGGCCAAGTCCTCCAACGGTCTGGTGATGATCCCCTTCACCGTGAGCCACGAGTTCAGCAGCAGGGACAGGCAGATCATGCAGTACGCCATGCAGGCCTTCCACAGCAGAACCTGCCTGCGCTTTGTCCCCAGGACCAACGAGCGGGACTACATCAGCATCGAGAACAGAGCCGGCTGTTTCTCTGCTCTGGGCAGACAGGGAGGCAGACAGCCGCTGTCTCTCAACAGGCAGGGCTGCATGTACCACGGTGTCGTCATGCACGAGATCAACCACGCTCTGGGCTTCCAGCACGAACAGACCAGAAGCGACCGCGACTCCTACGTCAGGATCAACTGGGAGAACATCAACCCACCCATGGCCTACAACTTCTACAAGGAGAACACCAACAACCTCAACACTCCCTACGATTACTCCTCCATCATGCACTATGGAAGAACGGCCTTCACCATCAACGGGAGGGACTCCATCACCCCCATCCCAGACCCCAACATACAGATCGGCCAGAGGCAAGGCATGTCCTACTGGGACATCATGAGGATCAACCTGCTCTACGGCTGCTAACTCCACCACTGATACTGCAGAGACAAAGCCTTGTCCTCGCTTCTGTCTAAAACCCTCCTGAACCTGTTCAAGCTCTTGTCTAATATAAAGAAATGTTAGTTTATCTCAAATAAAAGCTTTACTCAGTGACCTGTTGGGTTCATTTCTTCTGTCTGTGCACTTGCAAATGCATACAGTATATTGCATTCTTCAGAATAACAACCTCAACAATCACTACAACTGCTCCTCTGTAATAATAATCTATGGAAGAACAGTCAAACACACCATCATCTAAACCTAAACATTTGAAATAACTAAAAAGTATAAATGATGTGTGAGTATAATTGTAGGAGCAGAAATATTAAGCTAACTGCTAAAAGTGTCAGCTTTAAATCACTATTACACATCATTACTCCATTGATAAACACCATGATTAGTAGTGACCAGTCATGATTAAAAGGGCGATAACTCATTTCTGTGATAAATAAATCAGACTGTGGTTTATTTTGTGTCTATCCACCATGCTGTTAATAAAGATCAGTGAGTACCAAGAAAAAAATATCTTCAACAAGCTCTTGAATATCATCAATAGCATTGCCTCCCCTGGTTATTCCCTTCTTCTATCTAAAATCTTCCTCAAACTGTTTTTGTTCAAGATCTCATCTGTTATAGTGAGTTTTATCAATCAACACCAAATATTTGTTTTAGGAGCATTGCTAGGTTTGTACAAAATAAAGAATTTGTTCTCAGCTACAATTGGTGATGTGGAATTACTTGAAAGAATGGAAAGCATTTTGGCTCAAATGTCAAAATTATCTCTCATGAAAGATATAACTAGCAATTATTGTTGTTGGGTTATTTTTCTCTGGCTGTGCCTTTGCAGATTTTATTTCTAGGAGAATTGTTTCTATGGAGGTGCATTATTCATGCCTCAACCACAGATACGGTTACAGGTAGCAACATAAAACATGCCACATGACCTATTTCATAGCGTCACATCTAGAATTTATGTTTGCACATCTGCAAAAGCTCTTGAAAGAGATGCTGCATACAACACCTTGACTACAACCTGCACTGTATTACATGTGTTACAGTCATAATGTAAGTTTTAATAAATGTTCCTCTATGAGTTATAAACTGAATTGAGGTGTTCCCCAAGGTACAATTTCAGATCCACTTCAGTCCAATCATACATTATGCAGATGATACACACCTTTACGTTGCCATGGCCACTGATTACAGATGCCTTTTTAATTTCATTTTAGACATTATGTCATAGATGTCAGGAAACTTCTGGAAGCTTTACCAGGACAAAACAGAACCACTGGTAATCAATCCTGAAGAACTGAGTGAGTATTTACATTTGAAACTAGAAGTACTGACACTAAAACTATCTGATAAGTTTAAGTGTCTGCGTGTGGTCTTTGGTTTAGATTTAATCCTTGAACACCACATCAGACATTTCACCAGGATCAATTTTATCATCTTAAAACAATGCCAAAGTGAATCCATATCTTTCTGAAGCCAACCCAGAGTCTGATTGATTGATATGAGCCAGCTTTGAGATACAACCATTGACAATGAATTGAATCTCAATGAGAGAAATTGGTTGTCAAACATCTCCAATGAGCTTTGTAGTGAGCAGCTTTATATCAGATTGTAAAGCACACGCATTACTGCATCTCAAAATACTGAAGGGAAAAAAACATACCAATCTCGATGTTTGTTGAACTGTCAGAACAATGTGAGAGCTGGAGCCTCTGATAGCATTGCATGTCTATGGTAAATTGGGAAGGTCCTTCAATAAACTTTCCTTTGAATTGAGGTCTTACTCTGAAAACGTTCATTATATGTTTGATCTGATGACTTATAAAGTGTAGATTTGTATTTGGTATGGTAGGGCTACCCTTTCTGTATGTGCAACGGGGATGGAAATAAAATTGACTTGAAGACATGAAAGCTCCATCTAAGACGAAGTCTGTGTTTATGTCGATGCACTTTTCATACAACTTCTGTCACTTCCAAAGAGGCATAGGAAAACAAAAATCTATTAGAAACATTTTTATGTTATATTCCTGACAATGGTGTAATTCATAGATTTAATGTCATGTCCTGTTGGCTGAAGACCATGTTCAGTAACAAAGACTATTTGGTAAAACCCTGTTCTTCTACCTAACGTCCAGAAATAACAAACCATATTTAAAGAGGAGGTTTGTCTGTGGAGTCCTCCCTTCTGAGGTTTATTCAGGCCTTGCAGTGTTGACCCCAGCCCATAATCCTCCTGCAGACACACCTGTAGAGGAGAGTATAAAGACCCTGGACTGACCTGAGTCATACATCCAGCTTCACAGAGTCTCTCCTCTGCACATCTCCACAGAAGCTCGGCAGCCTCCACACCCTGAAGATGTTGCCCTCCACCAGCCTGCTGCTGCTGCTCCTGCTCGGCCTCTCTCAGGCTCTTCCTCTGCAGGAGGAAGCAGGAGAAGTAGAAGACACTGTGGACATCACCACCAGGATCTTGACCTCCAACAATGCCACCAATGAGATCCTGCTGGAAGGAGACCTGCTGGCTCCCAGAACCAGAAACGCCATGACGTGCTGGTCCCAGACGTGCCGCTGGGCCAAGTCCTCCAACGGTCTGGTGATGATCCCCTTCACTGTGAGCCACGAGTTCAGCAGCAGGGACAGGCAGATCATGCAGTACGCCATGCAGGCCTTCCACAGTAGAACCTGCCTGCGCTTTGTCCCCAGGACCAACGAGCGGGACTACATCAGCATCGAGAACAGAGCCGGCTGTTTCTCTGCTCTGGGCAGACAGGGAGGCAGACAGCCGCTGTCTCTCAACAGGCAGGGCTGCATGTACTACGGTGTCGTCATGCACGAGATCAACCACGCTCTGGGCTTCCAGCACGAACAGACCAGGAGCGACCGCGACTCCTACGTCAGGATCAACTGGGAGAACATCAACCCACCCATGGCCTACAACTTCTACAAGGAGAACACCAACAACCTCAACACTCCCTACGACTACTCCTCCATCATGCACTATGGAAGAACGGCCTTCACCATCAACGGGAGGGACTCCATCACCCCCATCCCAGACCCCAACATACAGATCGGCCAGAGGCAAGGCATGTCCTACTGGGACATCATGAGGATCAACCTGCTCTATGGCTGCTAACTCCACCACTGATGCTGCAGAGACAAAGCCTTGTCCTTGCTTCTGTCTAAAACCCTCCTGAACCTGTTCAAGCTCTTGTCTAATATAAAGAAATGTTAGTTTATCTCAAATAAAAGCTTTACTCTGTGACCTGGTGGGTTCATTTCTTCTGTCTGTGCACTTGCAAATGTGTATATTGCACTCTTCAGAACAACAACCTCCACAATCCCTACAAGTATTTCATATGAACCATGGAAGAACGGCCAAACACACCATCATCCAAGTCTTGGAAACATTTGAAATAACTAAAAAGTATAAATGATATGTGAGTGTAGTTGTAGGAGCAGAAATATTAAGCTAACTGAAAACTGACCCAGTGTTCGCTTTCAATCACCATCACACACACTCAATAGCTCCACTGATAAACACCAAACTGATTGAAAGGGCAATAACTCATTTCTGTGAGAAATAAACCAGACTGTGGTTTATTTGAAGTCTATTCATCATTCTGTTAATACAAGATTAGTGACTACGAAGTAAAAATATCTTCAAGAAGCTCTTGAATACCCAACTCTTTTGAAAGCATTGCCTCTCCTGGCTTTTCCTCTCTTCTAGCTAAAATCATCTTCAATCTCTCATCTGTTTCAGTAAGTATTTTCAATTAAATTGTTGGTTTTGTGCAAATTAAAGAATTTGTTCTCAGCTGCATTGTTGTAGATGTGGAACTATTTAAAAAATTAAAATGCCATTTCGCTCAGATGCCAAAATGATCTCAGATAAAACGTATGACTGGCAATTATTGTTGTCAGGTTATTTTTCTCTTCCTGTGCTCCCTCAGATTTCATTTCTGAGGGAAATGTTTCCATAGAGGTGCATTATTCATGCCTCCAAAACACTGGTTCAGTTACAGGAAGCAACATATAACATGCCACATGGCATATTTCATATCGTCACATCTAGAATTGATGTTTGCACATCCACAAAAGCTCATGGATGAAGTGCTGCATACAACACCACTGTACTACATGTGTTACAGTCATAATGTAAGTTTTAATGAATGTTCCTCTATGAGTTATAAACTGAATTGAGGTGTTCCACGAGGTTCAATTTCAGATCCACTTTTGTCCAATTATACATTATGCAGATGATGCACAGCTTTACATTGCCATGGCCACTGATTACAGATCCTTTTAGTTTCATTTTAGACATTATGTCATAGATGTCAGGAAACTTCTGGAAGCTTTACTAGAACAAAACAGAACCGCAGGTAATCAATTCTAAAAACTGAGTGAGTATTAAAATTTTAAACTAGAAGTACTGACACTAAAACTATCTGATAAGTTTAAGCGTCTGTGTGTGGTCTATGGCTCAGATTTAACCCTTGAACACCACATCAGACATTTCACCAGGATAAACTGTATCATCTTAAAACAATGCCAAAGTGAATCCATATCTTTCTGAAGCCAACCCAGAGTCTGATTGATTGATATGAGCCAGCTTTGAGATACAACCATTGACAATGAATTGAATCTCAATGAGAGAAATTGGTTGTCAAACATCTCCAGTGAGCTTTGTAGTGAGCAGCTTTGTATCAGATTGTAAAGCACACGTATTACTGCATCTCAAAATACTGAAGGGAAAAAAACATACCAATCTCGATGTTTGTTGAACTGTCAGAACAATGTGAGAGCTGGAGCCTCTGATGACATTGCATGTCTATGGTAAATTGGGAAGGTCCTTCAATAAACTTTCCTTTGAATTGAGGTCTTACTCTGAAAACGTTCATTATATGTTTGATCTGATGACTTATAAAGTGTAGATTTGTATTTGGTATGGTAGGGCTACCCTTTCTGTATGTGCAACGGGGATGGAAATAAAATTGACTTGAAGACATGAAAGCTCCATCTAAGACGAAGTCTGTGTTTATGTCAATGCACTTTTCATACAACTTCTGTCACTTCCAAAGAGGCATAGGAAAACAAAAATCTATTGGAAACATTTTTATGTTATTTTCCTGACAATGGTGTAATTCATAGATTTAATGTCATGTCCTGTTGGCTGAAGACCATGTTCAGTAACAAAGACTACTTGGTAAAACCCTGTTCTTCTACCTAACGTCCAGAAATAACAAACCATATTTAAAGAGGAGGTTTGTCTGTGGAGTCCTCCCTTCTGAGGTTTATTCAGGCCTTGCAGTGTTGACCCCAGCCCATAATCCTCCTGCAGACACACCTGTAGAGGAGAGTATAAAGACCCTGGACTGACCTGAGTCATACATCCAGCTTCACAGAGTCTCTCCACTGCACATCTCCACAGAAGCTCCACAGCCTCCACACCCTGAAGATGTTGCCCTCCACCAGCCTGCTGCTGCTGCTCCTGCTCGGCCTCTCTCAGGCTCTTCCTCTGCAGGAGGAAGCAGGAGAAGAAGAAGAAGATACTGTGGACATCACCACCAGGATCCTGACCTCCAACAATGCCACCAATGAGATCCTGCTGGAAGGAGACCTGCTGGCTCCCAGAACCAGAAACGCCATGACGTGCTGGTCCCAGACGTGCCGCTGGGCCAAGTCCTCCAACGGTCTGGTGATGATTCCCTTCACCGTGAGCCACGAGTTCAGCAGCAGGGACAGGCAGATCATGCAGTACGCCATGCAGGCCTTCCACAGCAGAACCTGCCTGCGCTTTGTCCCCAGGACCAACGAGCGGGACTACATCAGCATCGAGAACAGAGCCGGCTGTTTCTCTGCTCTGGGCAGACAGGGAGGCAGACAGCCGCTGTCTCTCAACAGGCAGGGCTGCATGTACCACGGTGTCGTCATGCACGAGATCAACCACGCTCTGGGCTTCCAGCACGAACAGACCAGGAGCGACCGCGACTCCTACGTCAGGATCAACTGGGAGAACATCAACCCACCCATGGCCTACAACTTCTACAAGGAGAACACCAACAACCTCAACACTCCCTACGACTACTCCTCCATCATGCACTATGGAAGAACGGCCTTCACCATCAACGGGAGGGACTCCATCACCCCCATCCCAGACCCCAACATACAGATCGGCCAGAGGCAAGGCATGTCCTACTGGGACATCATGAGGATCAACCTGCTCTACGGCTGCTAACTCCACCACTGATGCTGCAGAGACAAAGTCTTGTCCTCGCTTCTGTCTAAAACCCTTCTGAACCTTTTCAAGCTCTTGTCTAATATAAAGAAATGTTAGTTTAACTCAAATAAAAGCTTGACTCAGTGACCTGGTGGGTTCATTTCTTCTGTCTGTGCACTTGCAAATGTGTATATTGCATTCTTCAGAACAACAACCTCCACAATCCCTTCAACAACTCCTTTGTCACAAAGAACCATAGAAGAACGATCATCCAGACCTTGGATACATTTGAAATGACTAAAAAGTATAAATGATGTGTGAGTGTAGTTGTAGGAGCAGAAATATTGAATGATCATTGATCATTAACTCTATTGATGAACACCAAACTAATTAATAAGACAACTTTCATTTCTTTATGAAATAAACCACACTATGTTTTTTAAGTCCAACCACCATGATGTTAATACAAGATCAATGAGTACCAATAAAAAAATATCCTCAAGAATCTCGCCAATACCCAACTCTGCTGCAAGTACCAAGCAGTGTATTTAAAGTCTGTGCTTTCATTCTTCAGTCATCTGGAGAATGTAGAGCAGTACTTATTATTCCATCAAGGTCTTAATTTTCAATATAGCTTGAAAGTTTTTTCTCTGGATAAAAGCACCTGCTAAATAACTGAAAGGAACTGTCGTGCAGTATGATTCACATGGTGCTAGTTTTAACACACAGTTATGCTAAACATCTTATGTAGTCGAGAAGATGAGTAGTTTTGTAAAGGTAATGAATAAAATCTGAAATGTCGTACTTCAGCCTCCCCTAAGTGCTACGTGCTACATCTGCTAGGCTCCTGCACACACCGGATGCAGAGGCTTCCTGACACGATCTGTTTGCTCAAGAAGTGTTTAAAAGTATTGATACTTTGGCCAGTTTGTTATATAATATCTGTGTCTGAGTTTAAGGGCTTCATCCTTCAGAGGACTCAGTCCTCAGGTCTACACAGGCTCCCCTTGAGGACGGCTCAGTCATCAGTAAATAGGACAGTCCAAGGAATCATTAATGGGACGGTGCCATCTTCAGAGTACTTCCTGGTTATGGAACCATGGCAACGTGTAGGTCAGCAAAAGGATCATTTTAATTCAACAAAGTTATTATTTTATAATTGGTGTACCATAGCAGCATTTAACACAATGTATTATATTTTTGATATCAATATTAATATATACAAACATCATATACTGTATCAACTTCAGCTTTTTTCATAACAGCTCATAACAATGTTATCTCAAGACACTATCTCATTAATGAACAGCATAGACAAAGCAGAGCCCAACAAAACAAAGCATGTATATTTTATTTTATTACATGTTAAACATACATCTTGAGGTTTCTTCGGTCCTTGACGTGAACATATCTGGCATTTGATTGTCAAATAAGAAAAAAAAGTAGCATAATTAGTTCGATTCAAAAACAAAATCTCCCCCATGCTCCGAAAGCCCCCCCAAAAACTTACAATTTTATTTATAAAGTCTAAAAATGAACTCTGATTCGAGAAGGAGGTAGCAAAGGAATAGCAAGTGAAGGATGCATTTAGAAACTGCATAGCAAGGTGTCAAGTAAACAGAGCTTACTAAGTTGTGCAGTATTAGACTACTGCCACTTTTGTATATAGGTTGAATATCATTTATCTTAGTATAAAGTATTATCTTGTTGAATAGAACTGCTAGTTCTATTTTAAAATGTTTAGAGTATGTTACAGAGACAGATAAAGATACATTTGGATTCATCTGCATCTGCATGTGTGTGTATATACACAGAGAAATAGACAATAAAGACCCTTTGGCTGGAGGAGCCCTCCGATGGGGACAGGCATTGCTGCGAGGCTGTGACATAATCAGCTGTCAAATGCGCTCTCTGAGGGATGTAGACCCTGGACTGAGACACAGCTCACATCTTGGCCAAGGCAGAAAAGAAATTGACTCCAATCAGTGGACGACTACCCTTTGTCACAGTTCCTTTCAAGAAAAAAAAACAGATAACAATATCAAAACTACTGAAATCCAGTTAATTGTTTCAGTAACACATTTATTTAGGAATCACTGCACTAAACGACAAAAATATGCAATTACCTGAATTAACTGAAAATGCTCCCAAACAAGTGTTTCACTCTTTTTTTAAGGAATCTTTACATATCTGTCTATTAGTTGACCAGAATTCTGCATGTTAAGCATTTTTACAAAGAAGAACCAATAAAAAGCAGCACGGGGAAATGGTGGACACCACTACTGTCTCACAACCAAAAGGTCCCCGGGTTTGACTCCTGGACCTTTCTGTCTGGAGTTTGCATGTCCCCCCCATGTGTGCGTGTGTTTTCTCTCGGTATTCTGGTTTCCTCCCACAGTCCAAAATGCATGTTTACATAGACTCTAGATTCAAATTGCTCCTAGGTATGAGTGTGAGTGTTAAAGTGTATGTGTGATCCTGCAACAGTAGTGGATGAAACAGCAGGAACAAATGGTTTTAGGAGGACAGCAAACCACTAGACAGTTTAGAATAATAAAAGATATTTGTTTAAAATGACCAGTATCTACTTGTTTCTTTTTTTCTTGAAAATAAACCCATAGGATATAAATTATATTTCTCCATCAGTTGATTTTTGAACAGACTTGTTATAGATCCAAAGAGCCAACAAAAGGTGTGACATAATATCAGTGTTTTGGCCTGTCACACACAATCATTTTGTGTCTCATCTGACAATCAAGGCTGTCTCGTAGCCTGGGGCTCCTCTGGATCAGGGGCTTTGATGCTGGACGCTTGGGGACGTCGGAGCGGCCCCACAGCCTCTGGGCAGGCGTCCAGATAACACACACACACACACACACACACAGGGGCCTGTGATATACCTTGACACACACACACACACTCCCTGAAGGGTTGTTAACACTGCTGGGGGAGAGAGAGATAGAGAGCAAGAGATGTGGAGGGGGGTGAGAAGAAGGGGCAGGTGAACCGTGTCCACATGGTCAAAATCAAGCTCATTAGTGAGAGTGATGATTACTGAACAGGGATGAAACAACTGTGAGAAATCTAGCAATTTCAGAAGTGGAAACATGGGTTTATGCTTGATCTCGGGCTGCAGCTACAGGAAAACATTAAGTCACCACTAAAAATTGTATAAGGTGTAAATTTTGCCACAAGCCACTTGAAAGCTGCAGCCTGAACAGTCAAGGCACATTCGCTGATCCAACGTCTGCTACTGAGAGGTTACTGTTTATCTTCATCTGATGATCAACATTAACAACATTTTACCATTTTAAGTGCCATCTGCTATTCTGTGCTCTGTAGCGTTTTCTTTTTACCCCCGCCTTTACAGTTTCCACCTACAGCCAGATGTTTAAGATGGAGATGGAGACAAACAAAGACAGGAATCACCCAACCAAGCAGGTTGTCAGGCTGAGTAAATCTTCCTGGTGTTTCCTCACAAGGTTTTTTTATGTTGGGAACCAGTCCATCTTCATCCCCATAACACACGTGTTCCTGGACGTTATTAAGGTGTTACTAAAGACTGCTGATAACAGGCATTCACACACTGTTCACATCATGCTATGCAGCTCCACTGTCTTTACACACACACACACACACACACGCACACACACACACACACACACACGCACACAGACACACACACACACAGCTGAAGAGTCTCAGGCCTGATATTGAGTTATAACAAGTCTTCTGAGACCGATCAGTCAGTGTATTTGGAGCTCATCAGAATGCATGCGCCACATCACATTAGTCCCCACGTGTGAACCGTGATTTTACTTGGTAATTTTGACGCGTCTCGCTGCCTATACATATTCATGCTCAGCCTATAAGTGTCAAATTGAGATGTCCTTCCAGTGTCCTTGACAGTGGGTTATTAATATTGATACCCAAGTCAACATTGTATCTCGCTAAAGAGATACAGGTCATTGTCTGCCATGTTCTCCACATCCCTTGTCCTCCAGACAATCGGACAAATCATCAAATTATTTCATACGGTGCAGCATCATGTAGCATACCAGGAGTTTATGGCACTGCTCTGCAATAAAGAAGTGTCTAAAACCAAGATTACACCTGAGGAAAAAGGCCCTCGAAACAGGGGTAAATTCTGTCCATAATTTCACTTGAGTAGATTCTTGAAATAACATTGTTGTTGCTTGATTTTAGATTACAGTGTAAAGTTGAACACTCTAAAAAGAAATGAACTCTTTAAACAAGATAAATCATCTAAAAAGTCCAATGTTTTTTTTTTATCTTGGTGAGAGCAAAATCATTTCCATTATGGGATCTTCCAGGAGGTTTAGTTTCTCTCTCCCAGGATGCCTTTCTCCAAGTAATCCAATATTGGTCAGCAATTTTACTCTCTCCTCAGCTCAAATTGTTTCATATGCATTTTGTACGAAAACTATTATTGCATTTCATGACAGCAGTTTGTCTCTAAATTTACTCGTTTCTCATTTCAGAGGCTGCCTGACTGAGAGCCCACGCGCTCAGACTTAAAAGCCATAAATCCCAGGGTATTACTCTGAACGCCAACATCTTAACTACTCGGATTCTACAATCCCTAAATTGGTGTGGCTGTTGTTGCTTGTGGCAGTTATCCCCCCCCCTCCCCACACACACTACACACACACACTCCTGCTCGTGAGGAGTGTTGCATCCCGGTACGGCAGGTTTTTTTTTTTTTTTTTTCTTTTTTGCTTGGCTCCAGGCGTCTCGTCACAGCAGCTGAGAGGAGGTCACAGAGGTTCTCCCGCTTGTGGCGACGCCCAAGGGCCATCAGCACAGCGGGGAGCCCGGACGCCGGCGAGGTCTCGCACAGCCTTGCCTCGCCTTCATGAAAGCCTAATGAGGAGAGGGGACCGGAAAACTGAGACACCCACAATCCTGCAGCACTGAAAGACGAGAGAGAGAGAAGGAGAGAGGGATACAGCGTGCAGGGGAATTCAAGGAGAGGCAGAGGCAGGACGACTGTACAACTGGTGCGATTGGACGCATTTATTGCTGAGAGAAATGAGACACAAACTCTTCATTGGCGACTGTTATAAATAAATAAAGTTACGAGAGCAGATGTGGCCCCGTTCCAGACTCAATTCTAGCATCTAGTACAGTAGCTCCACCGAGTCATAGCAACTGAGATGAAAACTGAAACGCAGGCACTTATCTTTGGATGTGTAAAGAATAATGAGCGATTTCAATAGGTAAATGCAAAAGAAAAGAAGTACAATGACATCGCACTCACTTCAGTATAGTTGAGATGTTGTTGTATATACTTATACAATGCTCGCCGTGGAAAAATAATTATTGCCTCATATCATTAATATCTAAAGCCATTAAGATGCAGATCTTAAAAATAATTTCTAAGAACTTTTTTTTTCTCTCCCCAAATGGTTGAAAACCCATTCTGGAGTGAAAATCTTCACATCCATCAATCTCAATTGTGCAAAAACATACATATGACTGTGACAATACATTACATATACATTCAGTACGATGCAAAGTGATATCTCAGCTGAGGGACACAACGTGAGGTTGGGAATATAAAACGAAGCAGCTTTTAAATTATTTATCTGTACAGACATAGATAAAAACAGTCTTTGGAGATGACGTTAAAAAAACATTAGGGTTAGGGGTTACGCACAAACAGACGTATTAGTACGATCTGTTACTGCATGTGGTCGACCCTATGGTGATGTCTTTGGTTGAACAGTCTTTATAGGTGCTGAGCTCCCTTAAAAACTAAGTGTCATTCTGCAGAATGGAGGAAATCCCAGAAACAGCAGCATCTTGTCCCATTTGCGTGCCTTCTTCGCCTTCTCTACGAGGTTTTCTTCTTCCTGCTGCCTCTCAACTCGCTGTACTGAACCTTGAGGAAAGCAGAACCAGCTATTAGTCTTTTTTCTCCAAAACCACAGATGAATTATTTCAGCCTCTGTTGGATTCGGTTTCCACGCTCAGACAGTGGTCGTCGTAGCGACAGGACAACAGCCGTCGGAGCAGAAACCACAGAGTCACCGTCACTAAACCCGTATAAGCCCGTGGGCACCGGAGGAGAGGGAAGAGGCAAGCGAGGTCAAACAGCTTAGAGAAAAAAAAAAGGATGGAGACAGAGGGAGAGAAAGGAAGAGAAGAGAAGAGAAGAGAGGGAGGGAGGGAATAAAAGAAGTAGCAAGATCACTGCAGTCAGGAAAAGAGAGAAAAGAAACGCACTGATTTTCTAACATTTAGATGTTTTTAACATTTATCACTTGATGGTGCAATCCAACAGTGAGACGAGCTGAATAACAATTTATCCTCTCTTAATAATAGCTGACACTTTTGCTATTGTTATTGTTATTGTTATTGGGGTTGTCATCACTGTTATAGGTAAGAGGGTCCTTCCTACCACTGGCAATTCAGCTGTGCAACAGCACACGGTAGAGAAATCATGGATGTGGTGTAAAAAAAAAATATCCTGTAATTCATAATTTGTTGTTTATTTGCTGAAAGCACCTTCTCATTGCCTTTTTATTTAACTTTTTTATTTTCCAATTATTCTATTTTATTTTTATCTCAGTCTAATTTCTAATTTCTGTCTGACACAAAAGTTTCCAAGCTTGAGATAAATCCAGCAATCTGTCTGTCTTTGTTGTCACTGTACGTCTCTCTTGACTATCTGCTGAGATGTTGCTGTTGCTGTTGATTTAGTTGTTGCTATTGTCATCACTGTTATTGTTTTTGTTTTCGTTTGTTGCTGCCACTGTCTGCCTCTCTTCTCTTTATGTAATGGGATATGGCTCTTGTTGTTGCTGTTGTTGTCGATTACATTGATTTCATTGCTGTTGTCATTAGTCTCTTTGTTGCCACTGTTTGTTGTTGTTATCACTGTCCCTCTCTCTCCTTTCTGTCCACTTATTGCCTCCCGGTCTGGTACAGTTCAGTCAGCCGATCGCATAATGCGGAATATTAAACGATATCTCTTCTGGAATAAAATCTGCTTGGCAGTACTGTGCTGAGCTCCCGGACAGGACAAGTTAAAAATAAATAAGAAATGGAAAGAATAATGTTTACAGCATTGTGTACAATTTGTATCTTCTTTTGTGTAATTGTGTCTGCTGTACAGAACAATTTCCATTTGGGGATATGTGATTTTTTTTTTTGTTGCAATTAATAAATATAGATATAGATATAGTTCAAATTATTGTACATTTTTGAACCCTGTCGTTTGTGTTTTGTGGTCGAATGGCGACTGATGTCGAGGATGCAGAGCTCAGACATCAAACACCTCCAGCAGCAGCAGCATCACCTGCAGCCGGTGCAGCCTGGGAACTTTACGCTGCTTTTAAAGCTGCTAAGCAGCGGACCTCCACCAGGGATGTATCACGACCAAAAACACAACAGAAATTATACCGGGCTACATAATTATACAGATCGGGCTAATTATACAGGCGGGAGTGGTGAATGCCTGGGAGATGGTGCAGTGAGATGCGGAGCTCGCGGGCTGAGGGATTTGGGGCTTCCTGGCCGGCTGATCCGGCTCGGCTTACCTTCTGTACATCTGAAGGCACCCTCGTCAGGAAATCAAGCACCTCATTGTTGTCAATGCTGTATGGGTTCCGTAATTTCTTGGTGAATTTATTGATACCTAAAACAGAAATTCACACCAACATATCATTAGCAGCAGACTGTAGCGGCTGCGCTCTTTGTTTCCACACAAACAAATACCTGCAGTGGAGACTCACACTGCCCAGTGTATCCAGCTGCCAGCGCCGCATTTTGTCATTTTTATTTTTGCCTTTTATGTTGGAAGAGTTTAACAGACTTGGTCATTTATAACAGTCTGATCCAGGAACGATGTAGCAATTGCCTTAATTTGGAGGGTAATACTTGTGTGACCTTGCAAATCTCAGGGAACATAGAGAGAAAATAAAGACTGGTATATCAGTGGGTGTGGGTGTGAATGGAGCGAGTACAATGGAGGCAAACAGACAAAAGCGGATGAAAGAAAAAGCACTGAGTATGAGACTCACCCCAGATTAAAATTATGTAGCGTATGGGAATGTAGTACGTTAGGATTGCGGCCACGGCAAAGACCAGGAAAGCCAAGCTGGACAGAAATGGCACCGACCAGTTGAAAGTGCTGAAAGATTCAAACAAGAAACATCAGCGGGTAATCACTGCTCCAACTGACCAATCTACAGACCCCGTGCATGATACTGCTCTAACACAAGGTGAACTAAAGCAATTAGAAGTCCCTCTCAAACAGTGCTGTCTGGGCTGAGATGTCAACTGTTACTTTTTAATCCTCTCTCCAAAACAGGCGATCTCGTCCAGCAGGTTCTGAAGAGTGATGATGGTTTCTTGGACCATGTGGATTTTCTCCATCAGGCCTCTTCTCTCCGACTCCTTCAGCACACCACAAAAACAAAGCCCACGCGGGGGAGAATAATTGTATTGGCATTTCAACACAAGTAAAAAGACATTTAGGAAATAAAAGAACATGGCTCTGTGAGTCCCGTGAAAGGTTTGTGTAGGTAAGAAAAGAGGGGCCGTGGTGGCGGACCGTCAGAAGCCCAGCTCCTTCAATCTTCTTGCAAGCACAAAATCGGTTCCACGTAATAAAGATTAAATACGCGTTTGAAAAGTGGGGAAGGTATGTCAAGTTTGCACTTTATTGTTAATTTACATTAAATGTTCTGAAAAGCTGTTTAGAGTCACAGGTTATATTGAGCTGTGAAGGTAAGTGTCCCATTGTAAACGAGGGGCTATATCACTAAATACCTCCCTCTTTAACGAAAACCGTCACTTTTTCAAATTGGGTTATTAAAAGAAACTATTCTGAAGTGGATGGAATCGTCTACTTTAACACTTATCTATCACTTAAAAAACTAAGTGCAAAACCTACAACGTAAGCGACATTATACAATAACAGCTTTCATGGCTTGAGTCAAACTTATGAGACGAGGCTCAAGGCCAGAGGTTTCATTCATTCACACAAGACTTAATTATGGCTTTTTAACTGTCATAAAGTGTCTGAAAGCTGGCAGATACTTTCAGACACAGTCCGATAGAGAATGCTTGTTTGAAGTGAATGGAAGAGGGACTGGACTTCACATCCTGACAGGGTTCTCAGGCTGGTCCATGTCCCGGGAGCTTCTGCTTCGGCTTTAAAGTAAACAGAGAAAATCTCTGGAGCAGGAGCCAGACTTCAGAGGGAGACTGGGCCACTTGTCCACATCAAACACAGCCAGAGTGAAGGAGGGTTGGAGGAGATGTGTGTAAGTGTGTGTGTGTGTGAGAGTGGGTGAGGGGGGGTTTGTTTCCTGGGAGAAGTCATGGTTTCTGTCACTACGTGATCTGTTTCATACGCTCCTGCTCGGAAACGCTACTGGCTGAATGCCATCTAGACGAGCCTGGGAAAAGAGCCGTGGAGGGGATCAGACCTGGGATATTCCAGATTTCCAGCTCAGCCACTATCAGTCTCCGAAAACACACAAACACACACGCAGCAGACGATTTACGTCCAACCTCGGTGAAACATCCACAGCGCACTAAATCACCGCCGCCATTTCAGGCTCATGTTCCCGCCTGGAAACCAGGATGAGAACTACTCTCCGACAAAAGCCATCCAATAAACTCCTGTCAATGCAAAGACATATTTCATTGCCTAAAAGCATTGTAACACTTGAAACACAAACTTTTCAAATGAGCCTTGAAAGAGCATGTCTAAGTGCTGTCATTAGTTCCATATTGATGGTATTATATGGCGTGTTAAGCTCAGGGACTTTCCAAAATGCAGCAGAACCTTTTCCCCCCGCCCCCCGATTAGCATATGAATGCGCGGTGACATGTGGAAACGGGTCGGTGAGGTCTTCATTAAGCCCACGTCTTTTAGCAACCACAAGTTAAAAAAAAAATAAAAGAAAGACAGAAAGGGAGAGAAAGAAAACACCAAGACTGAGTCTGGCAGGAATCAAAATCCATCAGGTTTATCACCAAATAAAGAGCTTAACGTGAAATCGTAGCTTATCTTAGTAAACATGTAGAAATAAAGACGCCAACTTTCCTCTATTCTTCAGCATATAGAAATACAGATTAAAACAAAACAAAAACACACCTTTTCGTCATCCTCATCCTCATCCCCCAGATCCATGTTGTCCTGGAGACAAAAAAAAACACACAACTGTAATCAAGAGTTCATATGTTGTTAACTTTCAAGAATGTATTTGTTCCTTGGGGGGAATTCAACATTGATCAGTTGTACATAGAGGTTTATACTGGTATTTAGTGTTATAAAAAGTAAATGTAATATCTCAGTGTGAAGTCTATCTATGTGTCCATCCATCATCCATCCAACCATTGTCTATCTATCCATCGTCTAGTCATCGATTCTATTTCAAAGATCAGCTGGGTATTAAGAATAAGAATAAACTCACAAAAAAATAAGACGCTGGCACTTTAAACAAGGGGTGCCAATATTTATAGCAGGTATGGAGTGAAATGGATGTGAATAGAGCAGGAGGAATCTTCAAGACAGAGAGGCATAATTTTGTCTCGTTCTGAGGCTGTATTCATGTGTGCCGGAGTGGAGAGGGACCTCGAGGTCACCCTCCTAAAACCACTGCAGGGCCGCTGAGTGACAGGACGTGTTCTTAACAATGACACAGAGGAGCAGAGGCTCCACGGCCTCAGTAGTCAATATGTTGCACCGCAGCCTTTGTCCAGGGACAAGAGTAACGCGTAATAAAGCGCACGATGCCAGAACAAACACACTCCCAGTCGAAGTCGACGCTCACTTGGAGCTACGCAGGCGGTGAAGAGCGCCCGGCAAACGAGCCAATAGCGAAGAGGCTGGGGATTGTTTGCGAAGGACGCCGCAAAGCACAAAGTGACATTGTCCCGAAGCGCCAGTTTGTCTTGACTGGTTCACAGAGATGAGGAGAAAAGTGGCCGGTGGACGTCACCACGTCCTCCACCTCCCCCTGCAGCTCTGCGGCCTTCAAGTGTGAAGCTACTTCAAGCTACGTGTGGCTGAAGACGGTGGAAATCAGAATTTCAATTCGACTTCCTTCAATTCAAATTTGCATTCCTCGCTTTCAGTTCAAATCCATTGAATTTAATTGGAATTTGGGAAATATTCTCAATTAAATTCAGAATGTTGCCTTTTTGACAAACTTAGAAAACCGGTGAGTCCATCATCTCATATCTCATACAGTATCTATTGGTCAAATGATTATTGATATCATGCCATTTTAACTCTTTAGTCATCTTCTAAACAGTTTATGAAGCTGGTTTTGAGTTACAACCAAGTTGCTTCCATTAACGGGTCAAAAATGGTGTGCATTCATTTCCACTGGGACTTCAGGGGAACCATTGATTGTTTTCAGCTGTGACTGTTGGAAAAAGATATTTTCTGGATGTTGTCACCGATCGTTAAGGACACTTAACTTAACTGTCTTATGTCACCCACAATATGATACAAATGCTTATTCTCAACTAAAATGATGAGAGTGGTGTAAAAACACATTAATTAAAACACAGGTCACTTTTGGCCCATTTGTGGAGAAATTATGGTTCTAACTGAAAATGGGAGGAAAATGCTCCTCATTTAACCAACTATCAGCACTAAAGCAGCTTCAAGAAACCCTGTATACTCTGCACCGTGGTCACAGAAAGCAGAAACAAAATAGATAGACTTTTTTTCTAATTTGATCAATCAAAACAAGAAGGGGGCAACAGACAGATGAGCAAAGGGAAGAGGCAGAAGCTTTCGGGGCAAAGTGAATAGAAAAGAGGAGAAAAATGAGCACAGAGCTATTGATGGGGAGGAACGAGGCCTGAACCTCACTAATGACATCCTGTTCTATTGTGTTCTAGCTGTCATCTATTGTGTATGGAAGCTGAGAGTGGCCACGTACTTATTCTTTTATTTTACTGTTGTTTTAATGTAATAATGCATTCCTTTATTTTGATATCTCGACATAACAAATTCAGTTTTTACCGATAAGTTACTATGTTGTTATCTCTGTATCATAAAGTCTGTTTTCTTGTGATAGTGCATCAATTCATATCTTTGTCATCCAGACTTGTCATCTCCTGAAGTGAGGAGGGCCAACCTGAATGCCAGAACCAGCAGAAATAGACAGAGCAGTTTTCTTCACTGAAGTACATCCTGATCAATAATAGATACTACTTGGCCTCCTCCTCGACTCCCTCCTCAGTGTTCTTCTTATTTCTATGTGTCTATGCGTCCCAAAGAAAACGCCACATATCAATCTGTGTGATGGGAGGGTTTCATTTATTTCTTGTTTTCTTATTGTGTAAACTTTGGGCCGCTCGTTTCCCATGTGCTTTATAACTAAACTATATATAACTTATAACCTCATTGAGTGGTTGATTGATTGTTTGATTAGTTGATTGATCTGCAATTTCGCCAGCTGGGACACACCTGGACCAGACAGGGGCATCAGGACAATGGAGTGAACAAGCAGCAATCGTCAGAAATGATAATTATCCTGAGAAAACAACAGTTTCTGTTCAAGATGAGTCATTACACCGAGAAAACAGACTTATATGGAGAAAATGAGATAAGTTATCATGAGAAAATAGCGGTAAAACAAAAAGACAAGTATGTGGCAGTTCTATGAGGGCTTCCATAATTCTGTGCTTGTTTACTGTGTGTATGAGTTATGTACAGGTGTCACTATGGAAACAAACCGACCCAGTTGACCTATCAGCTGGTAATCCTAGAGAAGAAGCGGAGGAGTTGAGGGGCGCAAGCGGGGTCCGTCGGGGCGACCACAATGCTCTGGACTCACCAGGTCTTGGCTGACGCGTCCAAAGCGGATCTGGTAGTAATTCCAGGAGATGAGCAGGAGCAGGAAGAAGGGCAACATGTAGAACTCCCAGTGCCAAACAGTCACCAAAAACACCTGAAGGGCAGAGGGCACACATCAGTGGGGGGTGGGGTGGGGTCTGGTGGGGGGCAAATCTGCTTTTCATTAAATCACATCCAAAGATATTTCCAATAGTTCCTGAATCCCTGCCAGCTAAATGTCGATCCCATCCCGTATTGATTACATATGGCACTGGTCAAGCTGATGAAGGCTCTCCTGCCAGTATCAAAGTCTGGTCCCTATCTACATACGCTGTGAAGGGCGAGCACTCGGCTCAGCTGGACCCACACTCCTGCACCCCCTGCACGTTCTGACATTAACCATGCACGTCTAATTGCTCCGTTCTTTCTCATCTCGTGTACATTAAAGCTGAGGATGCGGCCGCGGGGAGCCCGTGTCTGAAGAACACATTAGCATCTGTAATGGCACTTGTGATGCACGTCCCACCTGTGTGTTTGTGTGTGTGTGTGTGTGTGCGGGCCGAGGTAAAATGGACGAGGGGAGGAGGATGAAGAAACGCGGCCTGTGATGTCTCTAAGTGGAAACTATAAAATAATCCAACGTGGCAGCCAGCCACGATGCGTTCACAGGTTTTTATATGCTAATAAAAATAGAAGTGAACATCTGGTAAAGACATCACCCTCCTCTATGACCGACATAAAAAAATGACAGGACCCCCCCCTCTCCTGCACCCTCCACCCCCATCCCCCTCCTCCTTGCATACCACCAGCAGCAGCTTTAATGTGCAGAAAGCTCTTGTCTGTGTTATCACGAGCCAGAAACCAGGGCCTGGGAGAGCAGATGAAACCAAGTCCTCTGTGAGAGGGTTATGTTTTATTAGTGAGGACTTTGTAACGACGGAGAGAGAGAGCAGGCTGAGGGGGGGGCCGTCCAGTCACGCTTGGGTGGAAATGTATACGCAGGCAATAAAGATTGTGATAATTGCAACCCACGGCTTGAGAGGCATTACACAGTCTTCAACAGTCAAACGGACTCTGGAAATACAATCCAGATTAGAGAGGGGAAGAGAGAGAAGAGAAGAGAGTGGGGAAAAAAAGAAAGGCGACCTAATGTGAGGGCTAGAGCTACTGGACTGAAGGAGTTTCACATTTTCAGATTTCCACACTAAAGCTCGGGAGAGGTTTGTAATCCACTGACTTCATTCAGCCCATTCACGGTTTCAACGCGACGCGACTGTGTAACTTTAGCTCGACTGAGGCCACGAGTTACAATTAGTCGAGAGGAGTCAGTGGGCCAGAAGATGTGAACATATGACCTGAACTCACCAGCTAATACTTTTTGTTGCTAACAAATATTTTACTTAACTGTGAGAGAGAAAAGGTGTTTGCTTTACCAGGACATCTACAAAACTCAAAAAGGTTTGTATAACTTTACATCGCAATACAAGTATATGTAACCCTTCACCTTCTGACTATTTACTATGTCTGTAGCATTATTACTGTAACTGTCAGAGTTTAGCCATTGTTAAAACATCTGAGAAGCTGCACTTTCTGTAAATACATCATTACTTATGGTGGTAACAGCCTCGGGAGAGATGTGAAAGTGCTGGACAGGACCTAAGCATGTAACTTTACGGATTTTCGCTTAATTGGAAGATTGACAACATCGACAGGGAAGTAGTTGCTTACTGTGAATATATGATATGTACTCTGTGATGTATGTTGTCTGGTTTTGCAAATGTTCACCTTATTCGCATTGCCCATTTGTTCCAAGCCAGGAGCCTCAGAAAAAAAGACTTTCAATGATTATGAACAAAGGTTTCCTTTGCAAAAGTTCAGGTACAATATAAATTGTATAATAATAATTGTAATTCTATCCACATCATGTGCAAAAATTAACTATGTGATGTTCAAATACTCCTGGACAAAGGGGCCAAAGCATTTAATGTGTTTTCTGACCATTATTATATGGTCTCTTGGTCATTTTAACTCTTTTCTTATGTAACTCTATAGATAAAGACTGCAACACATCAAGTTTCTGAGGTGCACAACAATTCAATCACACCCATTACATTTACCGTGAAGTTGCCACATTAGATTTCGCACGTTCACAGTCAGCTGCCTCTACGGACCCTAACGTTCTGCATTTGTGTCAAAATCCATTCATCGTGGATGTAGATCCACCAACACGCGAGATCCTCACATCACAAGTTCTCCGAAAACATAACAAAAAGTTTAAGAGGCGTCATCAGATGGTGAATTACTCTCAGGGGCCTAACTGACAGTGTGGGATTATGAGAGAGGAATAGCGTATGTAACATGCAGGATATAATGGGATAGAAATATTTTCCCTTCACTCTCTTATTTATTCAAGCGGGACATGAGGTGATTTCCGTTTGGACCAAAAGACACACACACAAAGACACACACACACACACACAGTGTTTCAAAATGAAGACTTTCACAGAGGTGCCGTGTTGGTTTCTGACTATGGTCGGGTGTCGCAGACAGTCAGGTAACAGTCTCTCCTGTTACCTGAGCAGAGCTTCGATTCGTCACTGCGTAGCCGCAGCGGCAGCTTCCTCCTCTCTCATCGCCGTGGCTTGAAAAGGCGACGAGTTGGTGTGAAAACAGGGGTTCAGATGGTGCTGTCGCTCAAACGCTGAGACGCCGTGGGAGGACGCGTGCGCGCGCGTGTGTGTGCGCGTGTCTCTGCTTCCCTGTGCTTGTGTGATTGGAGTTTTTGTGTGTCTGGACTGTCAGGCAAAACAACAATATTATCCCTGAGAATTAACACCACGTTTAACAGAGGAAGAAGGTGTCCGGGTTTGTCTCGTGTTCACATTATTAAAAAACCTGCGGCCAAAAGCACAATCCACCCTGACTAAATCAGCATTAACTACAGGTTTAACGATTCAATACTCAAAGGTTGAGCCTCGTTTTTGTATGTGCACGATGCGGTTTAGGAGCCTGATGAAGATCCCGCGGCACAGAGCTAAACCCATGACTCCAGGCCGAGAGAGAGAGAGAAGCTTCTGTTCAGATAACAGCTCCTCATTTTTCACAGCAAATTGAACAAACTGTACTATTGGCTGCTGTACAGTATCTCTTTAGTCTCATTTAAAAAAAAAAAAGGAAAAAAAGAAAGAAAAATCTCAGGATGTAGAGCAGCACATTAGTGCCATCTACAGGACGCTGGCCGCAAAAACCAAAGGAACTTTCTGTGACCTTGATTGCGTTGCATAGTTAATGTGCAACTCGCTGCTCCGCCGTCTCCATCGAGCCTGACCTGTGAGAGAGGACGGAGCGAGTCAGGAAGACCAGCGGAGCGCTCCATTCTGCACTCTAAGAGAGGCCGCCGTGCCGCCTCCGCCTCCGTCCTCACAGCTCGCTTAAACACTCGTGTTTGACAAAGGCCAGAGAGGAGAATCCGCCTTATCTCTGAAAAGCCTTTTAATTGGACTCGTGTCTGCATAATGGGGTCCAAATCAAAACCGAGCGCAGATTGGACGGCGGGTTAATGAGTTGTCAGGGAAGTGGGAACAAAAATAGACTCTATCAGTGTGTCTCCACTGGGACTCCGCTCTCCTCCAGCTGAGGCTTAAATCTGCATCCGCAGCGTCTTTCCGCCCGGCCCGACCGCGCATCGATTCAGATCCTCGCTGGGAGAGTTCACGCAGAGGCTGGTCAGACCTGGCTGCAGCTCGGAGGGAAAACACGAGGAGGGGATGCAGATGTGGTGTAGATGTGTGCTGTAGCTGTTCACCAGGAAGGCGAGCAGGCTCCTCTGGACGCTCTCCCACTGGAAGCAGCTTTTGACGTACTGCAGCGTCGACATGATCGCCCGGTATAGCGTCTGCACACGCAGCACGTTCCTGGCCAGAGCCTGAGACACACACACACACACACACATGAATACACGCAAATATAACAGATCCTGCGGTTAAAACGTGGGGTTTTTTTTGATGATTTTTTTCTAATCGTTAAGTCGCGAGGTTATGCGGCCGCGCTGTTTTGGAATGAACCCTTGTGGTCAGGGGTCCAAAAATGTCAGTAATCTGACCTGATTTCGTCAAACGAGACTTTCGGCATTAAAACAAGAGGAAACCCGGCGCGATACGATGCGAGTCGTCAGTGTGTAAGCCAATTTCGGCGTTAGTGGGCGACGCATTGTCCGACAACAAAGAGTCTTTGTAGGAGGTACAGACAGTCAGGCACCCTGTCTTTCACCCTGTCTTGTACACTGTATATCAAACTAATGCAGCAGAGCAGCGGACGGGAACTCAGCCGCAGTCGGGGTCAATTAAAGCTCAATTCATCTAATTCGCCAGAGAGAAAGTCTCTCGCTTCGGTCCTTTTTTTTCTTTCTTTTTTTCTTTGAGAAAAGTAAAGTTAAAAAAAAAAGGGATTTGCTCATTTTCAGCTCATAAAGCAACCAACCGATTCTAAACATAGCGGTCACGTTTGTTCAAACTGCGCTCGGCCCCTTTTGTTTCTTCGGACACCCCCCTTTTCTTTGAGATTTCAATTATTCCAGCAGCGTGTGCGATGACCCCTGACCCCTGCCTTCTTTACCGCTGGTTGCTTGTAACGTTTAACGTCATGGAGTTTAGATCTACAACCGGCTGTCAGTCTTACTTATCATCCACTTCATCTGTTTTTCTCCAGAAATCATTAAATGTTCTGGAGAAGCCAAACAAAATTCAAACACATCAAATATAAAGTTTTTTTTTTTTTCCTACAGTCCACAAATATTTACTATTGTTATGAATATGAATATATATATATATATATACACACACACAAACATATATATATGTATATATATACACATATGGGTGTGTGTGTGTTTGAACATTGCAACATTGTTTTCAATTATCATATATTTGATCTGTAACTGTATCAAAACAAAGTTATTCATGTTTTCTAAATACTCCTTTTCATGTATTCTTTTATGTCCCAACAATGGTGATGCTGGGCTAAATAGATGCAGTCCAAATATATATTGTACAGAAATTTCAAGTCACAATTTTGAAGATTTGGGTCGAACCTTTTTAGAAAATTTGGGATTATCCTCAATGAATCGTCTCTCCCTTGGCTGGAAAGTTCTCAGACTCGCTCGGACCTGAAGGAGACATGAGAGGCAGAAATAATGAGGCACACCCCCCCCCCACCACTCCCTCTCTGTTTCTCTGCAGGCTGAACTTTAACTTACAGGGTTAAAAATAACCTCCAGCTCCAGAGTGATGCTCCCCTTCGACAGCCCGCCCAGGTCCTCCTTCTTCAGCGGGAATGAGATCTGCTGTCCCCTGCGGATCTGAGGGACAGAGGGGGCATCAGGTGCTGAACCCAGCCGTGAACCTGAGCGTCAGTCACGACGAATTACGTCTCAACCCCCGCTGCAGTGTTATCACCCTCTTCGCTTTAATTCAGACACCCAGTGCAAATAGATTAGTGTGTACTCCATGCGAGGTAGTGAGTACCGAGAGCAGGGGGATGGCAACTTTTCCCAGGAAGTCTGGCGCCTTGTCTCCGTCCTCATCAAAGATGGTCACCACCAGAACGTCGTGAATGTCTTTGACAGGGCTGTAGAGAGACAACCAGGTCACACACGCTTCAAAAAAAAAAAAGCAGCACACAGATCGCTCCTCTGTGGTTGTTAAAGGGCACATACAGTAGAGCTAGGTGGAATAGAGGCTTTATCCTCACTTAGAGCCTCATTTAGATCCTAGAACTTTGGTTTTCATCAGATAAATCAGGTGCTGTTTTACAGATGTTTTAAATTCCAATCTGTAGCTGTGTCAGCATTACGGTCTGCACAGATCTGACACCCTTTCATGCTCATCTGGCAACCGCAGGCAGACTTAACTTTGATTGGCTGTCTTGCCTGACACACAGGAATTGTGAGTGCAACTTTTCCAAACTTTATATTCAATTCTCTTCGCAACTTCTTTCTGAATGAATCATGAATGAATGGAATCAAGAAGAACTTGTTGCAACCTGCTACAAACTTACATCTACACAGGATGCTTTTATTGACTCACGTAGCTGGATCGAAGCAAGTGCATGCTTATCATTTTTGGAAAGTCAATTATTACCTGCATTTTAGAATTAAAAATACATTTTTGTGGACCCCCCATACGTCTCTTGCTGGGAATTGACTGTTGTAATTGGACCAACTAAAAGTAGTTTTTCCTAAGAGCTCTCCTTTTAACAACTAAAAGAGAAAACTACAAAACTGAGCACTGACAGCGTGAAGACTTTTTTCCACTCCGGGTAGAGGGTCTTGTAGATGGTGTGAGTCTGCAGCCTGTCGTTCCCCAGCTCCAGCACACAGAAGGGATCACTCTTCCCTGCAGAACAACAACAGGACACATTCATACAGTCCCTCCTAACAGTCTGGAGCACAACCCGCACGATGAAAACTCGACATGAGAGGCTCACCATTTAAATCAGCAGCCAGCAGATCTGAGGCCTTGATCACTTTGACCTGGAGGAACCCCACATCACTCAGGCTTTGCAGGGACCTTTTCAGACTCTGAAGAGGAGAAAACATTTAGTGACGTTTACTTCAAGACTAAGAATAAAGTTTCCCAAATCTGGATCTGGAAACAATGTCGTCAAAGGGGTTTTTTTTACAATGTGCAATTACAATGTGCACATCTCTCACCAAAATAAGAGCTTTGAGGAATTCTTGTATAAGTGCTGCTAAAATGGGTTTGAGGCAGGATGAGAGAGATCTGGGATTGGAGAGCCAGACAACCAAAAAGCGATTACAAAAATCTCTTTGACACGGCTTAGAAAGCACAAATCATCTTTCCCTCACTGTGACAGGTCACTAGACATCAACAAGTTTCCAGTCACATCAGGTTTATTCTCATATTTTTCTACCAGGAACTGAAAGACCAGCAGATCTAGAAACTTGTTATACTGAAATACTTTGCGTGCGTGCTTTGCATGTACCTACAATCCCAGCTTCTGATCATATTTAAAGATTTTTAGGGGGATTTTTTCAAAAGTCTAAAAGAGAGGTTTTCCTCTTGTTCACCATCATGACATCTATGCTATTCCTCTCTGTCAACACACTGTCAAAACGTCAAAAACACTGATGATGCAGATGTCTCTGCCTTGTAACAGGAGTCAGAAACAATCCGAGCCACAGCAGAGTTGTGTAGACAAACCAAACTCAAATCTCAAAATGTTAAGATTAAGATAAGATAAGTGTAAGACATTCAGGTTCTAAATATATCGTTTAACATGTCTTATCAAGTAGAGACCCAGACACAATCATGGATGTTGATCCAGTTTAACTCCAACCTAAACAGTATGCATAGCATATAAACACATGCTCCAACATATACTGGTTTCATAAACATAAAACCACCTTAATGGCAGGTCACACCTACAAGAAGTAATCATCATCGATTTCAAGGAAATCAATATCAATGTGTATATGCATAGTACATATCAATATAATATAATGAGTACTTTATTCAGCCCTGAAGGGAAATTATTGTCTCACCAACACTAATGGGTGCATGTCTTACTTCACTGGCACTGATAAACAAACTAAAGACTTCCAAATATACGTTTCAGTTGCTTTTCTACAATTCTGACTTGGGAAAAAAGTGTGTGTATTAAACCTGTGTATTTCATATTTAGAGTTCATGTTTATCCATCTCTACTGTATGTCACTTTGTGTGATTCTCACTGGACGCAGCGCCATTTTCTTTTTTTTCATCTCTTTTTACAGAAAAAAACAGGCGAAGACTCAGTAACTAACCCCCAACAGAAAATCACACAATTGCATGATTGTTGAACTTTTCCTGCCCTTTTTTTTAAAAAAAAATCTGTTTGTCAGAATATAATAGAAATAAGCTAAATACAATGAATCATTCACATAAACATCATTGAAATCTCACTTGAGGATGGAACTGGTTTATAAGTGTAAGAAACAAGGATAATGAAAGTTTTTTATCATGTCACTTGCACATCATGTACTTATGGAAGGCGGTTCCTGAAGCCAGGAGTTTGGCTCACAGGGCGCCGCCATCTTGAATCTTTGAAGCCAAAGTCAGTCAAACAGACACTTCCCTAATTATTCAGGTTTTTCTAAGCTCTAATATGTAATGAATCATGGAATTGTTTTCACCACTAGCTCACTTTGGCATGTGAGACTTCATGTGAGATTCATTCAAATGTATTGAATGAGTATGTCATGACTGCAAACAATGTTTTTTGTTTGAATGTGAATTGGAGTTTTTTGGAGCAAGCCCTAGTGGATCTCTGTGGTAATGCAAGTCAAGTCACTTCTGCGTTCATCATGCAATCGCCTATGCAGATATAATATAGTCATGTAGATATGTATATTACTGTATCTTGTGATTTTGCAGTTTTAAGTCCCAGATGGACCAGTGGTCATATTTGCGTGTCATCAATCTTACCTGCCCTGTTTTTATTACCTTTATTACTTATGTTTACTTATTAGCCAAATTTCTGTGTGTCCTCAAATCTTGAATCTTTGAATCTGTGTAAATATGCTGATCTGAGCTTCACAAACATCTGCCCAGCCTCTGCCATAGGTGAACGGGTTTCTAGTTGACAGGTGATACACACACAGACACACACAGCTCAGATACTGGACAGAAATAACAGTGTGTGAGCTACTGACGTAGTTTTCGAGCTGGTTCTGTCTCTCCTGAGCCTCGTCCAGCGGAGCGGCGCACAGGTCTGAGATGGAGACACCGCTGCAGCTGCTCAGCGTGAGCAGGAAGACCAGGCTTCCTCTGCCGGGACCCAGAGAGTGTGTGAAGAGCTGCTTCTGGCTGAAAGGGACCTGAGACAGGTCCACCTCACATCTATACACACACACACACACACACAACCAGACACACAGACACACACAAACATAAACGAGCTGGAGAATCACAAACACCTCCAGTTGTAATTCTGGCAGTTTCAGTCTCAGTTAGTGTTTGCTTGGGAGTGTTGAAGGACACTTAGCAAGTAAGTGCACACACTTAACCTGACTGCGCACACACACACACACACACACACACACAGAGTCACTGGACTGACTGTGTGGAAAATGTCAAATCTCCTCTTAACACCTTTTTTTCTCTTTTTAATTCACAGGATTCAAGTGTTTTGGGATGAGACAATTCACTTTTTAAAGTTTTGACGGGTCCCCTAAAACTGACTTTGAAGGTCATGTAGACACACACACACACACAGGGTGTGAATGGAGACTCACGTTCCCAAACACTCCTCAGTCCTCCGACCTTCCTTGGAGCACAGCTCCACTTCCAGGATGTCGGGACTGTCCATGAACCTGTTGAGAGTGAATCTCTCTCTCCACTGAGGCCTCGACACTTTGCAGTGAATCTGTACAAAGGAAATGTGATGAAAATATTAATAGAGGAAATTATTAGAGAAAACTGAGAGAACACGGAATTCTTCTTCTATGATCAGTATGATCATAGAATGAAAATGATCAATATGATGAAAATGACCAATAGTCTCAATGTGTTCAGAATCTTTAAATCACATGTGATTTAAAGTGTTTCATTCAGTATGAGAACGTTTTGTTTACGACACTTTAGAAACTCCCATCTGATGTGAAGGCCTGAAAGTAATTACTGTCAACTCACAACCAACCATGAGAGTGTGTGAGAGAGAGAGAGAGAGAGAGAGAGAGAGAGAGAGAGAGAGAGAGAGAGAGAGAGGGAAGGGAAGAAAAGGAGCAGCGACGCTTGTTAGATCGCAGCTCTGATGTGAAATGGATGATGTTACAGAATAATCGGCGCTGACAGTCGCCACTGAGCCTGGAGCTGAGGAAAGAGAGCAGCGCTGATCATCCTGCTGACACACACACACACACACAGACATACACACACAGCTGCTATGGATGGATGGATAGACAGATAGATGATAGATAGATGTGTAATTTTGGTACTGTTTTCTATTATTTTCTTTTATTTTTCATATTTGTCTGTTTAGTGTATAAAGTGTATAATTTATGTTTCCATTCAGTTTTTCATATTTATTACTGCTTTCTATTTTTGACTACCTGTGCTGCACTGTTCACTTTCACTACTGTTGTGTCTCTGTTGTGGGATGAATATAGGCAGATTCTCTTCTTTTCTATTCTATTCTATAGACAGATGACTATGAAGGAAAGTATCTCCCCAAATTAGGCCATATGGGGAGGGAAAGACCGAGATGATATTGTTGAAATACAAGCTGAAGTGAAGAGAGTGTTTTGTGTTCGGACAGGGGGAGAATGAGGAGGTATTAAGAACAACAAAGGAAATCCAAGAGGAGGAGGAGGAGGGGGAGGAGGGATGAGAGGAGGCGACATAAAGCATTAGCAGCGCGTCCGTTACCTTGCTGCGGTACGTCTGCTCCCCCAGTCTGAAGCGGACGAAGACGTGACCCCCTGCTGCGTCCAGCGGCAGCTCATGACCCTCCACCAGAGTCACTGACACCACAGACGTCCACAGCTGGCTCTTCCTCAGAGACTCTGACAGACGCAGGCTCTGAGAGGAGCCGCCCGCCTGCAGGACACAGGAGCGAGGAACAAAGGGACGAGAAAAGAAAATACAATGGGAAACCTGCCGGCAACACCTCAAAGCGTCAAAGCAAATGTAAACACGATTTTTCATAGATCACAGTTTGTTTTTTTTCCACGCAGTCCTGCTTGGAGACTCTGCGGTCCAATTAAAGGAAAATGAAGTGAACAATTTTAATTCACTGGAAGGTTGGTTAGCTACAAGGCTACAATATGCAGAAGCTACAACACAGAGCTGCGTCAGGGAATCTGAATGACTTCAATGTCATGTTATGTCAATGTTATACCAAGTGGCTTCATGTATGCTGGGTTCGGTAACGCCAAAGACACTTAGTCTTGATTCAGTGGCATCAAATAAGTTTTAAATGCAACTTAACTTTATAATGCACTTTCAGCCGATTAGAGCCGATTGTTCTATGTAATCAAGTTAAGAAGCATATACTTTACAACATATTTGATACCACTGAGTCAGTACAACGAAACTTAGGAGTTACTGAAGACAGTTGCGAGACCTAATGTTTTAAGTCATCCTGAGGATTGAGTTTTTGAGTGAATCCTTAAAGAGTCGTATTAAAATTTGGTGTACGTTATAAATCATGGAATTATTTTCACATTGACCACCAGATCAAAGTCCGGTATGAGAAACTTGAGCTGCTAAAACCATTTTGAGTTATGAAAATATGGAATGATTATTTCATGATTGAAAACTGAGTGTGTATTGGAGGCAGAGTTTTCCTTGGAGCCAGCCCTAGTGGGCGTCTGTGGTATTGCAAGTTTAGTCAATTCTGCGTTGCCTTGACTTGGCTAGACCACGTCCATCTTTTATATACAGTCAATGGTTGGAGGCTGCACAAAGTAACTGAACTTTGGTGTGAGTTATGAAAAAAAATTATTGAATGACTATTTTGTGATTGAAAAAGACGTTTTTTAACTGGGTGTGTATTGGAGAAAGTGTTTTTTGGAGCCAGGCCTTGTGGCTCTCCTCGGTATTGCAACGAAAGTTACTTCCGCATTAGCCTCCTTTTTCGTACTGGAACACTAAGTCCATCCTTTATATACAGTCTATGATTAAAACAAGTGACTTTGACTCTCAACTATGAACACACCAGGCTTTTTACAGTCAATTTGGAAAGAGCCTGAATACCAACAAAATGAAATATCTCATTAAATCGCAATTAAGACTTCTTAATACTGTTTAAGGTCATTGATTTTCCTAAAATTGATTTAGCTTTTAACACTAACCAGTGTATTTATACACGTCAGCTGAGCTGATTATGGACAAACACTGATTTCATGTCACATTGACAAAAATGCACATGTTAAAGTACAGTAGTGAAGCAGAGAGCAGAGGCCACTTTGTAAGCTCAGCAACACTGCAAGTTGTGCCTATAAGGACATGCAGACACATTAAGAAGAGAAGTCAAATGAAGCAGAGGATGTTGCAGATGTAGTGTTAGAGGTTCATGCACTGCAGAGAAGCTCAGATCAGAGACTGACACCACGTTTTATGTCACAGGAGAAGCTGCAGTATCACAACTGTAGTAAGTAAGTAAATAAAATCTCCTCCAAGCCCCAACCATTCATGACACCACCCATTGGTTTGTTTTGGCTCACAGGGTGCCCCCATCTTGAATCTTTGAACACAGAAGAAACCTTGGCCGTTTCTCAATACCAAATCACACAAGTTTGTACTTGTCAGCTTGTGGACTTGTGGATTTGGTGAGTTCACTTGAAAGAATGAACTCCCCATGGACGCGAGGACAAAAAGCATACCGTGATACATGCAAATCCCACACCAAGTCTGCATCAAAGCATCCTCAATGAAATGGGCGGGGCAAGTTCATATTCAGGGTATTTGAGCACACTTGCCGAGAAGCATACTTCAAATCGGAACAATACTTGGTCTGACCCTGATGATGGTTTCAAGTCCACAAGGACAGAGAAGTACACATATTGAGAAACAACTCATATTTGGTTGAGAGGGCAGGGTTTGAGAGGAGGAGGCCCCAGCCCTTTGTAACGTCACCCTTTAGTTTGTGAAGGGTTGTCAATGTCAGTCAAATAGACATGCTCCAAATTATCCAATTTCTTTAAGATCTAACATCTAATGAATGATGGGATTAGTTTCAAACTGACCACCAGATAAGTCTGGCTGTTGAAACTTTAGCTGTTGATACCATAAAGATTTGTAAAAAAAAAACTGTATTGAATGAGTATTTAATGACTGAAAATGAGTTGAAAATGTGTTTTCTCTCTTCTTTCTCTTTGGCATCAATTTTTAGACTAGAAGACTTGTCTTTTATACAATCTTTGATCGCCTCTCTGCAGGAATGTGGTTATTTGCTGCCCTCTAGTGCAGAGAAGCAAAAAATGATTCAGAGCGACTTCAGTGCAGGTACTGCATAGATAACAAAATCTGAACATGTTGGTTTGTGGTTCACACTGTAGATGCAGCATGTAAAAGGGCACCAAGAATGAAAAAAATCGATTTTGCTTTTGGCAAATTCAGCTTTGTTGAATGTTACAACCCAAAAGAATATCTTTTGGGTGCAGCAGTGGAGACCCGAGGGAGAGAGCAGCGGCGAGAAAAAGAGGAACTGATTAACAAATGAGAAACAGAAAAAAACGCAAATAGAAACCTTCAAAACCACATTTACCTGGGCGGGAAATGACAGGAAGAAGGATAGAAACATAAGTCATACTAGTTTTGGTTATTTTCTTTTTACACTGCTTGCGTCATCATCCTTGGATTTTTTTTTTGTGCTTGGTTGAGACCGCTACTTTTGTCTACAGTGAACTGGCTGCGCGCACAGACAGGATTAAAGAATGGTTAAAGCTGGTTACAAGGAATGCAATGTCAGGTAATCATCCATGAGAGTGACAGGCTCGCCAGCCAATCAGCGTGAAAGCATGACGGGAGCCAGATCTGTGCAAGCGGCCGTGACATTCACTGATATGCTAAAAATAGGATAGAAAAGGGTTTTAAAAAATAGCATCCAAGATACTTCTGATGAAAATGGTAGGTGATATCGCCTCTTCAGTATATTAACACCAGAGAACAGTGACAAATACTATATTCAACCATTCCTGGTCCCTTCAATCCAGTAAAGTGTCTCTGTTGTGTCTGACATTGACTGGTCAGGCTAAATGTGGCTGGTTGGGTTCCCTGAATCATGTCTTACCCTAATACTGCGTTTTCGTTTTTGAGGCCACCGCTGCTGGCAGGAGCATGCATGTTAGGTTGTAAAAACAAAATGACACGTTGGTTAGTTGGGACAGAGACACAAACATTGGAGAAACATGCAATCGTGTAATAAATGCATCTCAAGTGGGTGGCAGGAAACATGCAACGGAGACCGGACATATGGAGGCGGAGCCTACGTTTCCTCTTTTACTGTCTCCGTCCCTCACTGACAGACTGATGTCCACCAGGACCACGCCCATGTCCTCCTCCAGGCTGTTTGGGTCATCCAGGCTCAAAGACAGCTCGTTGACTCTGAGGAAAAATACAAATCAGCTTCAGTCCAAACAAGGTAGAGAGTGCATGGCACCATCACGGGTAAGGAGAGACACACACACACACACACACACACACACACATATATATATATATATATATATATATATACATATAGTAGGTATGGCACAACTGCGATACCACACAAACTGCTAATCCGAAGAACTTTGTTTAGCACAACAATAATGAACCATGTAACATGCAAATGCAGTTATGGTCAGAAATATGGGGCAGAAATATTGAGGTGACATTTTGAGCTGATATTGTTGTTGGCATTTAAATAGGACTGAAAAGTTAAGTGCTGAAGATATGTCTGGGCCTCGATTGAAAAGTGTCTCTATTACCTTGTCCACCAGGGGGCAGTCACACACTTTGATCTTTCCAAACACAAACTCTGTTACTATCACACTAAGTTGAAGTTGACTCCGTGATGCTGCACTGATACCAGTATCAGACTTGGGCATCCTGTACGCTCTTCCTGCAGCTCTGCAGCATGTCACAGTCTCCCAGAGACCTGTCAATCACTCACTTGTCCATCTCCAGTTCACCGAGGGACACGTCGGCCGAGCCCATGAAGTCGTCGGTCGTCAGGTCGCGGTCGTAGACCTGAGTCCAGACATCGGTAGAAAACATTGGTTGCATAAATCAGCACTGTCTGCAGAGCATCACATTCACTGGTCTCTGTCATGGTTGCAAATTAAGGAGGAAGTAAAGACAGGTTGATACAACAAAGCAAACTTCCAGAGTTCATTTAAATTATCATTTAAATATAATATATTTATATATGTTTGTGAGCATCGGGAGGCTCAGATGTCAGCACCTCTCAGGTACCTTGACAAACAGCTTCTGGTTGAGATCCTTCACGGGCAGAGAGAACGTCTCGTTCCACGTGGGGTTCAGATCTTTATAAACCACCTTGCTCTTGTAAAACGTCTTCCCCTCCAGCTTGAATTTGACGTATGGGTCACTGGTGCCTGAGGACGGCACACACCACATAACAACCATTAAATCCTTTTCGAGCCAGAGGTCTACCAAAGCTCACAGAACCCCTGATAAACATTTGTATTTTATTACCATTTGTATCACAAATATTCACATGTGTATCTTCTATTCAGGAGGTCTCTCTTTGGAAATAACACTTCAAATGACAAATATTTAAAGTGGCGATATAAATAAAGTACGAGGTCTAAAGTACAGCTAATAGGAAAGCCATATGAGGGAGTGCCTAAAGTGAGAAAGAAATAAACTAAAAGTGTGACATCATTTAAAACACTTTATTTGTTTATGACAACAAGGTGTGTTCCTGAAAATAGCAATTGTGTGTGTCTTTTGTCTTGTTACATTTAACCCTTTATTCTTTTATAACTACTTAGAAACATAAAGATGCGCCCAAGCATTCTTGTCCTACAGAGTTTACTTCTATTTTGTATTTTAGAAAACTCATCTCCTATGTTATGTTGGAAGGAGCAAACATTCATCTCTGTATTATTAATTGCAAAAACACTGCTGTGTGACTCAGTTGTAATACAACCATGAATGGTGAATTCTTCAATGGATTAACAAAGAGAGTTCAGATCTTCACTAAAGAAGGAATAATGACTATGATCCTGCATCTCAATTCCAAACCAGGTTAACTTGCTGTTAACTTGTAATTAGCAGGTTTCCAGTAAGAGGCTAGGGTTGCCTGAACATCTCTGATGTTTCTCTAGGGAGGATGTGGGTATTTTTTCCTCCCCAACCGACTTGACCACAACTTCCTGAATTTAAAGGCAATCAGGCTTCAGCTTCCACTGAGAAACTTGCAACAAACAAGAATTTTATTTTGGAGAAAAGCGACCAACTCTTTAACTATATTGCATGCCTCTGTCACAATGGTGTTTTCTTCATATTCATCATACGCAATCTCACAGTACATCTGCTGCCAAATCATCATGATACTGCCTTGTAGTTATTACATCAAGTGACCTGGTGGGGGCAGCACGCAAACACAAACACCCACAATCACACACACACACACACACACACACATAGTTATCCACATACATCGAATACACTAATAAATATGTGAATCTACAAGTTAACCCTATCAAACACAGTGAAATGCTTGTCAATGCTCTGCTTTTAAAAAGATGGTGCAATACAGTGCTCAGGCCAAGTCCTGCCCCTCTCCTTAATCCTGCGCTGCATTGTCTGCTTTACCTCCACCCAGAGTCTGGCTGTGTAAATACGAGGCCAAAAAGAGAGACAGAGAATGCGATCAGACGCCTGCCCGGGGAGAAGGGTGAATACAGGGTGTGGTTCTGACAGGTTCTAATATGCAGAGAGGAATCCTACAGAAACCCTACCCCTGGTGTCCCTGGATTCAATAACGCACCACGTAATTACACGTTCACTGAGCCAAGGCTGAGTACACATACCGAGGCCGGAGCAAATGAAAACAAACACGGTGGGGGGTGGGGGGGGGGGGGGGGTGGGGGTAATAAGAACTTCGGTGGGCCTAAAAGTCATGATGGGGAAAGAGGCAATTACCGGTTATAACGCGCAGCATGGTAACAGAAAACGAGAATAACGATTGTAACACTTAGTCACGATGCCACGCAGAATGAAAGTAAAATGTTAAACCAAAGGTAGGAAACTCCACAGCGTCAGAAGGGTGTGTATGAGAGAAAATCTAGGTGCTCCTCATGCTGTGTGTGTATATATACATATATATATATATATATGTATATATATATATATATATATATATATATATATACATACATATATATATACATACATACACAACACACACATAAAAAAACATAAAATAAAAATTGTCAGACACACAGATTTTTCAAATATTCAGTGAGGTGATTTACATCATTCCACTTCCTCCACTTCTCATTCAATGTTTCCCAACAGGTTTGTGTTATTTGCATCATAGCAGAACAGGAACCGGGCTGTTTGTTCATTTTCTCCCAGGTTGTGTGAATCAGAGTTGTCACAGAGGTGTCTCTCTCACCACATCGGTCTCTGATCACCAGGTTACGGCCTTCCTTCAGGTTGATGGTGAGCAGGTAAGACCGGGAATGAAACCTGGAGCTCTCCGAGAAACTCTGGACGTCGTTCCCCATCTCGGACTGGAGGGGGACACACACACACACACGCACACACACACACACACACACACACACACACACACATACACAGATTAGAGCATTAATGAGTCGATAAGGGTTTGTCCAGAGCTTTTCATCAGAAATAGAGATCCTCTTCTCTTTACAGTGTAATTAGGTAAAATGTGGTTGCATGATAGATGACATACACACACACACACACACATCTGAGACAGCAGCTCATACATTTAATGTTCTTTTAGCTCTGTTTTAGGCTCTAAAATTTAGACAAAGTACAACAGCTACTTGAAGTTGTTATTAACGAAGGGTGTTATGCTCTGTGTCTGCTACCATGATTGCTGCGTCAATTCAAACTAATGCTACTATTTCACGTTCGTCATGTGTGCATCAATCTCTCAATCTATCTAGAATTATGTGCTGAATGAAGCCATTAAATGTGAATGGGACTGCTCAGGGGTTCCATATTTACTCTTTGTTCTCAGCAGCATCTGAAGTGACTGAGCACCAAGGTTTGTCTTCTTCCTGTTGCCCTTTTGATTTCCACCGAACTCATGTGTCATTCACACTCCGTCATCCCCCCCCCCCCCCCGTGACTCTCAGTCGTCACCTCATTGTGAACGGTGCTGTCGTTGGTTAGGGTTAGGATGTGAGCAGCATTTTCAAAGTGTGTTTCTCCATTTTGCTTTGTGCACCGATACCTGTTTTAACATTCTTTTGTTGTTGTTGTCGATATAGTCATATTGCCTGTAATGTTCCGTTATTTGGTCATGTTTTTGGGAAGAAGCCCGATTTTCATTATTTGTCTCTTTTTTGTGTATACATTTTAAGTTGTGCAAACTGAGCTAAGCTACTATACATTCATTTTGAGCATATTATCCCATGTGTCTTTCTACCAATTTTCCGCCTTTTAGCTTAGACATCTTATCTTTGATGCATTATGAACTGAAATGGTCTCTACATCGTTTTGTGCGGTTTATACTCCGGGCAATGGATTATTTAATCTCTATTAAGCCTCTGGGACAAACAGAGCATCTCTCAGAGAATAAAGCTCAGCAGCCTGGAATCACCCTGCTCCACGCCCCACAACCCAGCAGCACAAAAGCCAGGAGGACACACACACACACACACACACACACACACACTGAGAACAGTCCCATAATGTCCCAACACACCACAATAATCTGGATTTAAACTCTGACACTGGTGTGCCGCGGCCAAATCTCAACACACCGAATGAACCACAGATGACAAACCACTTCACAGATGACAACACACGACTTCACCTTTAAACACAGGTGGGAAGCATGCTTCCTCCACAGGGGTATAATCCGAGGCACTTACATCTCGACTGTTCCCGTCTTTTAACGCTTGATCGCTGAGTTCATGATTGTCTCGCTGCAGAGGCACAGATAAATGGCACATTTACAATAACCAGCGGTAAAAGAGGAAAGTTTCGGTCTGCCGATCGGCGCCGCATAATATCTCTTTGGTATTCCGACCAGCGGCACAAATCCTCTCAGCGTTTATTAAAAATTCCTGCATCCTGGCGTCTGAACAGCTACAACCACCTGAGTACTACACGACTGAGGAGAGGGGAGTTTATTGTTGTTTTACACATTTTTTTGTGCATGTATATATACATATATATATATATATACATATATATACAGTATATATATATATATATATATATATATATAGATAGATAGATAGATAGATAGATAGATAGATAGATAGATAGATATACATAAGCTAATAAAGAATGCAGCTGTTGCTGGCCTGTATTCAACTCAGAGCCGATGAGTAAACAAAAGAATGGTGATTTTCCTGTTTGTTTTGTATTGCATTTCTTTTGTAGGTTGTTTTCAGCTGCAGTTCAAACACATTTCGAAGGCCTGCTTCGTGAGTCCATGGCCGGATGAACCTGCTCTGAAGCTGCCGAATGACATTGAATTCATTCATCGGGCTTAACCGCTGTGTTTCTGTATGGCTACACTGATGGTAACCCTACACTGATGGTAACCCTACAAACAGAATCCAACACGTTTGGTCATAAATCAAATGTCTGAAAGATCTCAGAGTTTACATCATCAACAATACAATAAAGCTGAGACTTTTCTCAGCCAAGCAGCTTGTCGATCGATAGAAACAGTAAACATAAACAGAGGCGCTGCAGCTGATATCGTTTTAAGAGGCGTTTAACAAGCAGGGAGAGGATTTGGTGTTGACAGCTGCGGCGCTCATCTCCGTCAGGCCGACCGTCGGGGGTGTGGTGCAAAGTCCTCAGACAACAGTCACGGTTTGCCCTGCTTGTTGTCTGAACACCTGTCCACAGAGAGGCTGGCTCTCAGGTGTCAAACTGCACTGAGGACACCACACACAACACACACACGTGTGTTACAGAACTGAGAGGCTGAGGGGCATTAAGATAAGGGAGGGAAAGTGTTATAGAAGTGTGACAACCGTATGGACGTTTTCAAAAGAGCAGCGAATCATTAACATTTTTCAACACTGACAAAGACTTTGATTTAACTTTGATTTAACATTTAATGCTTAACTCTGCGTGAAGGCGCGACACTGGGATCAGTGTGTAAATCACTCCAGTATTGATCGAAAGGCCGACTGTGGTGATCTTCTGAGATTCCATCAGATTCATTTCACTGTTTATCATTTGCTATTTGTCCAGCTTTCCTTGGCACAGATTTCAGGCCACACAGAACATTTCTTATGTAAAGCAGATTACTCAGTGAAATGAAGGTGTAGAACTGTTAGTGAATCCCTGGCTTACTTTCTTAACGGAATAATGAGTTAATGAAACTGAAACCCTCGAGGTTCCCACAGTGTCGACGCTTCCACTGGAGCAGCAGTGAAGAGAGGTTCACAGAGGTTGTCCAGTGGTCTGTTATCATGCAGATCTGCACGGATCTCAACAGCCTTGTGCGCCCAAGTCATGTCAACAAACGTATCAGATCTTAGAGTAAAACTGTGTGTCGGATCGTCCTTGGTTTGGACTGGAGGGCCATCCTTGAGTCCAAACACACTCTGTGTACCTTTGGTGCATTCACAGATACATGCAGAATGTGCGCAAACAGCCTCCACAGCACATGCACACACAGTCATCCTCAAATCTTAGCTAGAGTTGCAACAAACGGTTATTTTTGTAGTTGACTAATATTATTATTATCAGCAGAACTTCAAGCCCCTGGTTTGATTTTATAAAATGATGCAAAAAGCAGTGAAAATGATTCTTGTCTGTTTCACAACGGCCAAGATCAGATCTTTAAGGGCCTTTTTTTTGTCGTCACCTCAGCGACAATGTTCTGTCCCGAAAGCTAAAGAAACCAGAAAATATTCACATTCAAGAAGCTGAGAGGTGGAAAAGTTTGCTTAATCTCTTAAAATCATTTTCAAATTTGTTATTAATTGCTGAAACCGACTACAGTAGTTAATCATTGAAACAGCTGCAGATTATTGTCAGTCAATCTATCAATTAGTCGAGGCAGCTCTAGTGAAAACAGCTGGATAACGGTGTGCAGCCAGTGTTCAATCAGCCTTAACAGTCCAACTGATCGTCACCATCGATTGCTACAAAATCAGCTCTCGGGCGTGAAATGTAATGGTGAAAGTGAGAGGCTGTGGCATCTACATATGCATCTACATCCTTGTAGGTAACATGATCCTCGGTCCGAAGACATGAGCCAGTGAGTCTCCCGCCTCGCCAGCAGGAAACGACCCTCATGTCAGTGTTTGCTCAGCGCTACTTCAGCCTATTGGTTTTGGAAGGAGCCGCGATTTCTTCTGGGTTCAGCTCCACCAAGTTAAACTTTGGACGTCCTGAGCAAACACACCTGACACCTCAACCACCGCCAACGTACAACAAACCAGCGGCAGCAGCGGCATCTCCGCACCGAGCCTCACCGGGAAACAACGAACGATTAAAAGGAACGGCTACACTGTGTTTTGTTTCAGAGGCCAACACACAGCGTATTTATACAATATTTCACAAATGATTAAATAAGCTAAAATGAGCAAGAAGACATCAGAAGAGCATCAACGAAAGCCAATAATAATATTTACTCATGCACTAAAAATGAGGAAAAAAGTAACAGAATAAAGAACATATGAAGAAATAGAATAAAACATAAAATAACATTTCTATATAAATTACTCTGATTGTGAATAAATAATGAAATACACTGAGATGTAATGGACATGCTACATAGCAAGATGAAAAAAAAACTGGGGGTTAGTTTATTCATCTTGTTTGTAGAGTTAATTGTTCAACTTTACACTATTGTCTTAAATCAAGCACTTCTCATCTTATTTCAAGGCAACCTGTCAGGTGAAATGATCTTGCTGCATGGACAGATCTCACTTGTTTCGAGGACCTTTTTAATCAGATTTGCTCATTTTCTCTTGCAGTGCAGTCTTACCTGTGAGTTTCCCTGGGACACCTCCACAGTGGAGGCCTCGGGGCTGTACACCGTCATCATCTCGGGCAGCGCCAGCTCCTCGGGCTCCATCCCCGGAGCAGCTCTGACACTCCTCTGCTCCTCGCACAGACTGCTGAAAGACTCCTGGGAGGAGGCCCAGTCCGTGCTGTCCACTGGGACGCTCAGCCTGTGCTCGGCTCCTCCCAGGCCTCCATGCTGCTTCACGAATGGAGAGGCGGGGTTGCTGTAGCTGGCCGAGGTGAACTGCTGCTGCTGCAGCCGCAGCTGAGGTCTGCAGGTCGCCGCTGGGTAGTCCTGCCTCATGTCTCTCATGTCGGGCACCGAGGCGCTCATCCTGCCATCCATCAGGTGCTCCCGCTGCAGGTGAGACTTGCCGGGACTGGTTTTCCCGCGACGCAGCCGAGGAAGCATCTTCTGACGGAGATGCTGCAGGACACCCGGCTTCCTGGACTCCATGGTGGCAGAGAGAGGGACGTAAACCTACAGTACGGGTCTGGACATCACTGACGACTGGAGAGAGCCGGAAGACAGAAAGAGAAAGAAGACCCATGTAGATGTTATTGATAATAACAATACTAATAATCTAGAAAATTCACAAGGAAGTAGAAAATTACCACAGCGCCCCTGGAATGTACAGCCAGGCTGCTGCATACGATGAGGTGTGTTGTGTGTTATGAGCTGAAATTTGCCGCATGACATGGCAGATATGTTGAGAGTGGACACACCCAAATATGCAAAAAAATGTTTTTACTTTTTTTTTACTTACTTTTTTTTTAATTGAGTACATTTCATACCCTGTACTTTTTTACTTTTACTCTGACTTTCTTACTTCTGCTTTCACCAGAATATATTTTTACACAAGTGTCTGTACTCCTTGTACAGACACTTGAGAACAGAAAGAGAAAACTTTTGCCTCCTCTGCTTATTCTATTATTATTATTCCTGGCATCTCCTGTGCAACAGATTAGCAACTTTCCTCAAAATTTTGCTCCAATACAGTACATTCAAAGGGACATTGTGTAGGAATTACCAGACATCATATATTCCATTTAAACGAATAGGTCGCTGTAGCGCCTCCCTGTTTCAAATACGCATTGCAACTACGGTAACCACCAAGTATCAAAAAGCCTCTCTCACTGTCACTCACAAACCTCCACAAACGATCCACACAGATTGTTGGTTTATCGAAAACTGAGCCTATTTGCATCAAAGTATTTGACTTGGTATTTTAAACATATACTTTGAAATTCTTGGTAAATAAATGTTTGATCTTCATTGAAAAAAAAGACTACATTTTGGAGTTGTGGTAGATAATGTCTCAAAACCTCAAAATTTTGAATTTCATTCATATGCGAACCTCAAAATTTTTTAACATGAGTTTTTCAATCATGGAGAGAAGAAAAAAAGTTTTTTAAAAACAAATTAATGCTGTCACAACTATTTATCTGATTTTGTCTTAATAACTGAAACCTTTTAACAGCTGTTTGAAATCTGCCTTCACACACTAACAGCTGCTGTCTGTCAGGTGGCTGACTGGTTTGGTCAATTTGTGAAGCTATGTGTGATATCTCCACAACTTACGTCAGTGAGGTAGAGGATGGTTCTCGGTGTTGAAGACTTTGAGTTTGAGCCTCAGCTTATACAGCACTTCCTTATGAGACACCTCCCCAACCCAAACCCAAACCCAAAATATGGGCCCTGATCATTCTAATTTTATTAGTGCTCCGAAAGGGAGCACTATTACTCTCCACCGTGTTTATTAGTGCTCCGAAAAGGAGCACTATTATTCTACACCGTGTTTATTCTTCTTATTATTATAGCGAAATTTCGGTCGAGCGTATCTCGAGAACCGCTGATCGCAGACACACAAACGATACATCAACCCCGGCAAGTGTGCTTTCCTTCGACCCCGACAAAATTCCAGTTTTTGGCCCCGCCAGGGGCCAAAAACTGGCAAAATCAGTTAATTGGCCGCTGTCGCCAAACGATCCAGATTCTGGACAAGTTAAAAAGAAGAATTGCTTGGGACGCTCTCCCGCACGCGTTGGTAAATAGCAGCCTAAAAATTGACAAAGATTGACGAAAAAATAACACTTTTTAGCCAAAAAGTGCTCAGAAAGAGCAAAAAATCCCATAAGAAATGAATGGGAAAAACCACAAAAATCAAAAAATCGCCCTCAAACAAACATTCGCTGCGAAGCCATACATTGTCGTAGAAACTTCATTCAAACTTCAAAACGCAGGAAAACTTGTCGTCTCTGCCCGTACCCGACAGCGTGTTGATACCTTGTGTCGTTTTTCATCCAGGCCGTCTCAAAAACACGTGGGTTTGGCGTTTTTTGAAAAGTTAGAGTGGGGAGAGACCAACTGTCAGAGTGCGGGATGACTGAAAAATCACCTCTCATTTTGCTCTTTTCACGCTGCTCCCGGCCAAACCGTAAGCAGTAGACAAATTCTTTTTTCCACTTTTGTAGGCAAATTTGTGCTCTCTCGTGCGATGCCGGCCATAAACCTGAGCGCTTTGTAAAATTTAAACGGCGAGCCTCAGAGTCAGGCCAGCGCAGCCTCTTCTCTCCATAAGCCCCCATTCATTTTCCAACCACTGCGATCAAAGTTAAACTTTACACTTCTACTCGTGACTGTGGCCTCAGTTTTCATAGTAGACACACCAAATCGCATCAGGGCGTTCCTCAGACTCTCCCCTGCGTGATGGTGTGTTCGTGTTGCAGATAGGTGCAAGCGTTGTCTCCCTAGAGCCAAATGTTTAGCACTTGGGCAATTTCGCTTTTTCCCATAAGAATGAATGGGGAAATCGGATCTGATTAACAATCAATCTGATTAACAATTAACTTTACGAGCTCTTCTTTATCTTTAATCTCTCATGTAACTCGAAACACAGATGGACACAAACACTGAAGGAAAACTCACCAAGAATATACTGTAGTTAATGACAGATACAGTTAGAGCTGCAACAACTAATCAATTAATTAATTTTTGTTCCAAAAATAATCACAACTATTTTGATTATTGGCTGGTCGATTCAAACATTGTAAGAGAATGATTTTTCTATTTCTTAAACGTGAATATATTCAGGCTCCTTTATTCTCTGTGACATCATCAACAATTCATCTTTGATAAATTTCCATGATAAGACAGATTTTACTGCTCTACCCATGAACGCTGGAGACAAAGATGAATGATGGTGGAAGTGAATGACCAGGCATCGCTCCACACAGGTGTGTGTCCACGATTGGCTGCTTCGATCGTAACTAGAACCGTGGTGTGACAGAGGTGTAATCTCTTTCTGGGAACATGGCCAACATCGCATGGCTTGTTCCTGGTGTGCATGTGTGTGTTGATTTGGCTGAGTCATCTATCATGCAACCACTTTCCAACCAATGCGGAGTCCCTCTAGTTCTGTTTAAAAAAAAAAACAGGATCTTTATTTCAGATGAAAAGGTCTGGACAAAGCAGCCCGCCCTCACTGCAGCAGTGACTCATTAATGCTTTAATCTGTCGTCGTTCCAAACGATCTCTGCAAAACAAACGGAAACGCTGCCAACGCCTGCTTTCTCTCTCTCTCTTTCTCTCTACGGCCACCATAAGCCTCTTACTCTCGGCCTCAGACTTTGTATTGTCGTTAACTGGAACTGATGACCCGGGCTGTTATCGCAGGGCGATCGTAGGAAGCGGAGGAGAACGAAGGCACATCCAGAGACCAGGCACACAGCTCCCGATATGAATCACAAACCGCTTCAAGATGCCGAGTGTTTTGAAATCGGAGGTCTCATTAGGAGAAAGCACAACGTGAAAAACAGGAAATACGAGTTTTCCCTGCAGGGTTTCTTTACCCCAAGGAGATGTTAGTGACCAGAGGTCACTGTTACTAATAGGAGTGAAATAAACAAAGATTTCAAAGAATTTGTTCTACAACCACTTCATATGGTTTACAAGTTTGGAGAGATTGTAAATAAGGGGCTGCAGGATGCAAAACAAAAAAAATCTCTAGGAACTAAACAAGACAAGACTTAGAGGAGGTTTTCCACACTTTTTTGACTGAAAAAAAATCAAAAGCCAATCAAGTCCGAGACTTAGCTCAGCATACAAAAACAATGGACAAAAAAATGCCATTTGTGGTACAAACACACAGCTGTACATGCCCTTACACTCACTCATCTTACAAGCTTAAATACAAAATGCAAAGTCCTCAACCTGTGACAAAGGTTTTTTATAAATATTTGTACAATTTCTGATGATTTTTCCTAAGCTAATGCAACCCAACATAAACTTATGTCCACTAAATTCGCAGTTCTAGCTCCGAAAAGAATGAAGAGGAGTGGGAGGAAATGGGCAAAATATTCATCTAGTATTTCTTAATGGTTTCAAGGTGAGTCAATCTTGAAAAATAACAACAACAAAAAAGCTGTTGTCTTCTGTTGACTTACATTTTGCAACTATGTTGCACTATTTATCAGCATCTGATTTGTATGATTTTGTGTGAGTTCACTGCACACAAACAGATACTTCACTCAAGATTAGGAGACCAACATTGGTGGTTATCAGAAAATCATCCAAGTACCAGAAAAACAGAAACCACATGTTAAATTGTTCAAATAGGTCATAACATAATTTGTGATATAGCTTGTTTTTTCTGTGCACATTTGCACATTGCATATTCATTACTTTTTCTATCTCTCCATCCATGTACATTTACACAATGCTGCAGCACGTTTTCTTCCATAAACTCCAAAAACTACTTTACATGCCCTTAATCTCCCCACAGGAAAAACCTAAGTTTTCTGAATCTGGAGTGACGTGTGTGTGGTTCAGGTCTTTTAACCAGACCCTGGAAGGTATCTGAGGTCCTGGTACAGTACAAGCAGGTGAAACCAGTTCACCTGCATGACTCCCCACCAGGCCTATCGTGGTGGTTGTTGTTGTCACGTCACTGTTTTGCAAGACAGACCTGCAGTGAACCACAGTAAATTACAATAAGCTCATATTCCAGGATCATGAGGTCAAATGTCAATAAAACTCACGTATGTTTACGATCTGAGAAAGAGCAGGCAACAAAACAATCGAGAGACACATGAAAATGTTTGTCTAGCAGCTTTCGTGTATATCTATCAATACATATAAATAGATGTATTCAGATGGAGATATATTTATATCTATACAACTCTATATATCTTTCAACATCTATATCTCCAAATATATAAAGATATTTATTTATGAAGATAGATGGATGGACAGATAGGAAGATAGACAGACAAAGGGACAGATAGATGAATAGACAGACAAGCTTAGTCATTTAATCACTGTTTTGACAGCTTTATGTTCAGTTCATTGTCTTGTTGTAGACTGTTTCAAACATCAGGAGCCAAAAAAACCTAAAAGTTTCCTTACGCCATTCAGTTCTTAGGAAGAGAAACAATTAATTCCTGCAAAAAAAATGCCTCTGGAGATAACACTGTGACTGCCTCCTTTCCTTTTAAAAGAGATAATAAGGTCAGATGGAAACAGAAGGATGTGAGCAAACAACCACTGGTTGTCCTGGACCTCCATGCCTCATGCTGCAGTGTTAGTTAGCTGTTAGTCAACCTAGAGAAGTAAACCCAGATACTGTGATGTGGGTCACAAACAGCAGAACTCATCTCTGAACAGAGCATTGATTAACCTGAGGAATGGTACTTTCTGGATTTTTTCCCAGGCTCTTGTGTCAACACAAACACATCCTGAGTGTATTCCTTTTGTTTGCAGCTCCTTGTCAGGATCCTGTCATTTACAGCATTCCATCACTTTACTGCTCTTTACAGTCTCTCCTCTCTCTCTCTTCAATGTTTACACTCTTTCCATGGTTTTTATGGTCGAACTTTATTGTCACATACAATCAAATGCAGTCCCTTCACAGTGCTGCTACTGGACTTATATACTTTATATTATAGCAGAAGCATTTACAAAACTATAATATAAGACACTGTGCCCATTGGTTTGCCCGTCTCACAAGACAGCATTCTGTGAGTGTGTGCATGTATGAGAGAGAGACTGAGCGAGTGTGTGTGCGTGTGCGTGTGTGTGTGTATGAAGTGTTTGTGTTTTAAATTTTACTTTGATCAGAGTGGTGGGAAAATGAATGGAGGCTTACGGAGAGTAGAGGCTGCGCTGGGCTGACTCTGAGGCTCGACGTTTAAATTTTATATCGCGAACAGGTTGATGGCCGGCATTGTATGAAAGAGCACAAATTTTCCTTCAAAAGTGGAAAAATGAATTGGCCTACTGCGTATGGTGTGGCTGGGAGCAGCGTAAAAAGAGAAAAATGAGAGCTGATTTTTCAGAGATCCCACACTGACAGTTGGTCTCTCCCCACTGTGGCTACATGTAAAATGCCAAACCCACATGTTTTTGAGAGGGCCTGGATGAAAAACCATACAAGGTATCAACATGCTATCGGTTACAGCCAGAGAAGACAAGTTTTCTGGCGTTTTGAAGTTTAAATGAAGTTTCTATGTCGTATGGCTTTACAGCAAATGTTTGTTTGGGTCAGTGAAACATGGACAAGGACGCTGTGGCGCTGTCTGTGTGCAAATATTAACATACTGTACATACGGGTGTGTGTGCGTGTGTGTGTGTGCACGTGTGCGTGTGGTTCATGTTAACCCTGTATGACCTCCAACCTTAAGCTGTGTGACCACCTACTTGTGTATCTCAGCTGCATGATGACACATGTCCGCTCCTCTCCTCTCCTTTCCTATCATCCACCTCCTCCCCCTCCTCCTCCTCCTCAGCAGGAGGATCCACAGCAGATCTGTTCTCTCAGTCACCGTGCTCACTTTGTTCCAGGTAAATCCTCTCTCACTGTTGTAATGAATCATAACTGGGTTTCAGAGAGAATGGCTCAGATCAGGCAAAGTGAGATTGAAAATAACTGTGTCATGTAGACATCAGTAGATCTGATAATGCACCCACACAGAGACACATACACACACACACACACAAACACAGACGCACACACGTACTGTACACACACGCACTGGCATTTTTTTGTTTTAAAAATTCTTGCTGTTTCTCTGCAGGACTGTGATGGTGCTTAGGCTTATTGCCATTGTATAGATAGTAGGGATGTAACAGTATCAGTAATATTGAGATATGATAATAAAAGTGCCTCGTTATTACCACTGAGTGCCTTGGTATTACTACTGACATGTAATGATATGAAAAGATATGGCTTTAGGGGAAAACTGGAGCATAAAAATGACAAAGACCGTGACCCTTTGCACTTGTGCTGAGACAAGGACATTGAAATCATATGCTTCACAACCATCCCCCCACCCCCCAACCCTTGGCAAAATGTTGTTTTGGGGTTTTTTTTCTTATAGGGGCCCACTCAGTGGCATGTCCGTGATGGGAGGCTTTCAGGTACCATTGGAAATTTCAGAATATGAGATTAGGCAGAACGCTAACCAGTATGCTAATTTCCATCCTATGACGTGCATTCCTGTAGGGACCTTTGACCCCGTTGTTACTTGAAAACTTAAGACACTGGAAGCTTCTGTTTAAGTTGTTCTTTATTTAATAAATGAGTTTTGGGGGTTTTATGTCTGGGTTTACTTCTCTAGGTTGACTAGCTAACTAGATAGCTATCTAACTGACTAACGTCTGACCTTATAATCTCTTTTGAAAGGAAAGCAGGCAGTCACAATGCTATCTCCAGAGGCATTTTATTTTTGCTGGAATTCATTGTTTCACTTCCTAAGAAATGAATCGGAAAAGGAAGCTTTTAGGTTTTTAGCTCCTGATGTTTGGAAGAGTCTACAACAACAAAGCTGTGAAAACAGTGATTAAATGATAGCTTTTTAATTCATGGGTCTATCTATCTATCTATATAGTCATATATAGATAGTCATAGATACTGTAGGTAGGTACTATAGGTAGGTAGGTAGGTAGGTAGGTAGGTAGGTAGGTAGGTAAGTCGGTAGATAGATAGATACAGTAGAAAGACAGACAGACAGACAGACAGACAGACAGACAGACAGACAGACAGACAGACAGACAGACAGACAGACAGACAGACAGATATAGATAGATAGAAAGAAACCCAAATAGAAATTAAAATTGTCAAATAATACATGAAGTGATGAACATGAAGTGTGAAGAATGTGTGTGTGTGAACTGTCCAGAGCGTTTTGTCTGTCTTCACTCTATGGGTGCTGAAAATAAACTTTATCAGAACGCTGCAACACTTTAAAAAGAATAAAAATGCAAATGACAACACCTCCAACTCATGGGATACAATCTGGACAGGTAAGTTCCTGTTTAAACACACACACACACACACACACACACACGAGACTATTTAGATCTTCCAGTCAGCATTACTGTTGTTAGTTTTGGGGGAAACATACTGTGACAACATGCAAACTCCACACAGAGAGGCGCCTGACCTGTGCTATCCACCCGTGTCACCCCAGACTTGCACCGAACACCTCACAAACACCTGGAGCGCACATCTGGAGAAGGTGTGGTCCGATATCTCAAGCCTGCATTAAAGCTCGCTTTCCAAACACGTTTCATTTTGTTGTCATAACTGTTGCCGGGGGAGCAGGTCGACACACGCACCTCCAGTCTGACTGCAAGAGGAAACCGTGCTCAATACAGTATTTCCACTTTCACTCCCAAACGAGGTCATGAGCAGCATTTGAAAAAAAAGAGGGGAAAAAAGAGCAAACAAACAAAAGGACTGTGCTTTACATAAGGCCTGCCGGAATACAAATAACGGATGATGGAGTTTTAAAATGATATTGGGTTAATCCGATGTCAGACATGAAAGCTCAGAGCTGAACTTCGGGTCCCTGGATGATTCTCTGAGCTGAATAAAACTGCATGTATATGCTGGAGCCGGGAGATAAAAGAAGACCCTGTTGTCTTCTATTGTTGAGAAACAAACAAACAAAAAAAAGAGAGGTGCAAAGATCCCACGCTGCTCAGCTGTTACTGTGCATCACACAGAAGCGTGCTCCTGTTCTTACACTCACTGCTCCAAACACTTCTCGCCCTCCGATAAGAAGTTTTAAAGGCCACTGCCAAGAAAACCTTGTTGCAGTCGCACTTATTAAAAGTTCTTGAGTGTTCTACTCCCCCTCAGTCGAGTTGTGCAACCGCAGCGCAGCCCTTGTCTGAACAAGTGAGAGAGAGAGAGAGAGAGAGAGAGAGAGGGTATTTCCTGAAACTATTTCACATGTCTGACATGGGGCAAGAGCGGTGTTGGCGGGCTGGAAAAACACATATCAAAAGCGGATGGGGCAATAAAAGTCAATAGAGACTGCTGACTGAGATCCAGCATGAATGAACCTGCGAGCGTGCGAAGCTCAGGCTGTGCCTCTGAGACAGGTTGAGGTCCTGCGTTGTGTCGGATGATTAGTGCGTGATCGGACGACTCATCCATGTCCTTTTCCTCAGCACCTCAAAGTAGTTCGGGGTTCCTTCCAGAGGTTGCTTGGAGAGGACTTGTATCAATAACGCGTCTTAACTGTCGTGTTACGAGTCTGTTCCAGATGAAATGGCCATACAAAGACACCACGCCTCGAAGACAGAAAGACACACCAAAGTCCCTTTACAAAATCTTGAAGTGAAGATCATTTTGCCTATATGAACAAATGAAACCGTTATTATGTTGTCGTAAGTCATCGTGCGAGTCCATATGGGTCCGATCTTTAAATCGGCTGATGAAACACTCGTCAAGAGCCTCCAGGTATGAATATTTAGAGAGTTTCAGAGTTTGTGACTATGCTACAGGACAGCTGGGTGACCAGGCTCTACAGTCAGTTTAACTCAGACTGGCGATGTGCGTTTAATGCATCTCCTGCTGCAACAAGTAACTTAACAATAATTTGCCGATGACAAAATAAAAGCATTTTAGCAAGTTTCAGATGCAGGCGGTCTCAGTTGCCTGCCTCTCTCACTGACCCCCGCACCCCCCCACCCCACCCCACCCCTCACCTGGCGCACAGGTAACACCGAGTCGCGCTTTTATCTCCTCCTCAGAGACACAAAGACAAAAATCAAAGAGCTGACTTTTTACCTTCCTCCGCTGCTGAGACAATCCGCGCTCTGCCTCTTTCACCTCATTCTGCCGAGACCAGAAGCAGCAGCGACTCACCGCTCAGACCTGAGCGAGTGTGTAGTGACACTTCCTCCTCCCCGTGGGTGAACATCAAACCTGCAGCAGTCCAACAGCGGACCTACAAACCTACAAACTTCCTACAAACCTGCGGCCGCCGCAGCGAAGGCTCTGCGCCTTCACAATAAAAGCACCAAGTCCATCCACACATTTCAACGACAGGTTAAGACGTGTATGCGACGATATTTGACTGCTAATTACTCATTGTTAGATAAAACACACACACGCGCGCGCCTTTACATGCACTTTAATTTAGGAAAAAATTGCACTTTCATATTGTATCAAATTTGAATTTAACTGATTAAATTGATTAATATCTAACTGGACACGTGTGTTTATAATATTAACAACAGCAACAACACAATCAATATTATCATCATTATTATTATTGTTATTATTATTATTATTATTAGTTGTAGTAGTAGTAGTAGCATTGTTGTTATTATTGTTATTATTACAATTTTATTATATTTGTATTAAAAAATAAGCTATAATTAACTGAACAGTAACCAATCAGGCATTTTTACAGTATCAGTGGACTAACATCTCACACCAGATCCACCCAAAACGTCAGCCTCCCTTTAATAATCCCACAAATTCGTAACCTTGGAATGATTTTTGACAGCCAATTTACTGTAGGTCCAATCACCACATGAACCACATCACTAGGACTGCCTTCTTCCACCTCAAGAACATAGCTCGTCTCCACTCTCCACTCACCCTCTCTGTCGCCGAAACCCCCCTCCATGCTTTTATAAAATCTGGATCAGATTTCTGCAATGGTGACTCATCAGAGACTGTTCAGACATCTACACCTTCAAAACATTTCTAAAATCCCACTTCTTTTAAACTGACTTTTGATGTGTAATTTGTTCAACTCATGTCATTTCACTCTATATCATTTTGCTATTCTACGTTGTTTCTCCTCCTAAATAGTGGTGTTTTTATGTAAGCATTGTTGAACACCTGTAAAACATATATAAAATGTTTTATAGCTAGATATACGGTAATCTATACAGTGCATAGATGTAACTGAACAATTGACCTTTGGGAACAAAGAAAGTACTTATGTCATCGTTTATGTCTTATAAGTGTAGAAAACATAGAAAATGTTTATCAGATTCAACATGGTTTGGGCTTTTATCTTTCTTTTTTTCTTTTTTAAATCTGAGGTGCAGTCACACCAGAACTCACCTGAACAGCATGTATTGTTATATGTCCTTTGACAGATGTCAGCTGTGCAATCACACAGGCTGGAGTCTAGAGAATTTATATCTGTACATATATATATATATATATATATATATATATATATATATATATATATATATATCCCAGCCTGGTCTCTTTTGTTTCACACACACACACACACACACACACACACATAGACTAATCCTTTCCTCAAACAGCTGTTTGCGCTCATCATTCCCATTAACCTTGGTACATTTAATCCCCCCCTCAGCCTCCAGTTCTCCATCTCTACATAATGACCGAGTGAGACTCGTCCCTCTGAACCAGTATGATAGAGCTGCTCCTCTGTTTCCACTGAGCAAACACGCCATTCATTCAATTATATTGTGACGAGGCAGATCATTATATCAGAGCTGTCAATTCAAGAGCTCAGCTCATCTAACTAAATAGTTTCATAATCAGCAGGACAATCCTATCAGGACCTATTATAGATTTTAATCAAAAAGCAGTATTCCAGCTCTGACCACCGACAGATGGCATCAAGTAACACAGTTGATGGTGTTGTGTATAATTACGGCCTGCATCTGTGCCAGAGCCTCATTTATCTCAAGGTTTTACTACATTCTCCTCCTCTCTCTCATTCACTTTAACTGTTTTGTTGTTTTCATTCAATTCTGTTTTTAACTAATGTTGGACTTATTTCTACAGTTCTCACGCTCTAATTAAACGAAAACAGACATAAGTGTCTTTTGTAGAGCATTTTGTTCTTCCTCATGAATGAAGCATCCTATACAAATAAAGTATAAGGATTTGGATAAGATTTGAGATAATCATGTCTTGAATTTCAGTAGTGTCTATCTATCTATCTATCTATCTATCTATCTATAATTAGCCGTCTGCTTTGAATACCTTTGACAGTCAAACCTAGATTTGCATCAAAGACCAGGTGAGGCGTGTGTCAGCTACACCTTCTCTCAACTATGTGGTTCCTGTTTGACTACTACCATGTTGTTATTACAATATTATAAATATTAAAAATTATACTTTTAAAGTGTAATCATCACAACAGTAGAATCCAGCGAGAAACTAAGGACGTCAGTGTGCTTGAAGCAAACTCGCTGCAACGTGCACTTTTGCACCATTTTCTTGCCTCTTTTTATTTTTTCATTTTCCGATGATCAAACTGCTCATAAACCAAAGAAGCATTTGCTATCTTCAATAAAGAGCCTCCAACTTGCCTCCTCCACTGCCTCATTGGGAAGAAGACCCACAGTGGTTGCTGCAGCAGCGTCTGCACCAAGTGCCACCCACGCCTTCCACGTTGCTCACCACAGATCCGTCAGGTCTGTCAGACAGATCTGACAGAGAAACTGTTGAACAAAGAGCCCCGTAAACCCTGGTAAACACAAGAAACTGATTCACGGTCTGCAGAAGCCACTGTAATACTGCCTGAATGTGATGATGTACTCACTCCGACACAGATAAGATTGAAAACAGCACAAAGACGACGTGTTTAATGAGCGACCGTGTCAACTTGTGTAAATGTTTGAGCAACAAAAGCAAACCTGAAGGAAAAGCTTCACAGGTAAACAACAGGCTCACAATAACAAGTTCCCAAGTGTGTTTGGAAACGTAGTTAAATGTAAACCTACGTGACAGAAAAGCACCGGTGTTGTGTGCATTTGTTTATTCACTTGACACTCAGTTAATAAAGCAACTCCTTCACGTACGTTTGCACACGTTTTGGCCTGAACTTTATTTGATTTCTCAGCAGTCCAGATGAGTTGCTTTGTTCAGTAAAATGTGTCTTCCAGAGTGTGTCGACCTTTTTTCAGTATATTTCTGGAGATCTGGTTTCGAGATGGTGCAACACAGCGTGCTTCACAAAACAGATTTATCCCACAAAGAAAGTAAAAACTAAAAGAAATAGAGCTGACTCTGTTTCCACCAGGCAGATACAACACACAGATTAGCTATACTCAGTTACACAAAAAAAGAGAATATATTAAAGATAGTTATATACAAAACAATACGTGACATCACGTTGCATGTCCATGGCTTTCAGCTGAAGTGTCGTCACCGTATAAAAACGTGTGGCGACGACGATCAAACTGCTTTGGCTGATATAAATAAGTGTTTCTAGGAAGAAGTGGAGGATCAGGGCTGATCTGGAGGGAGTATTGCTTTCCTGCTGGAATCAAACCCTGAGAAGATCAGAAACGGCCTGGAGCCTGAAGACGGACACACATCGAAAGCTCCTCCAACCTGATAACAACTGATTGTACTGCAGCTGGAACCACATCATCATCCAAGTTGTGTTTCCAGTACCGACAGAGATTGTCTGAACGTCTGAAAGGTCCACAGAGTTCTTACGAATTCTGCTTAATTGTTACACCCCCCACCCCCACCCCCCCACCAAGACAAAAAACAGAGCCAATTAAAAGGGGACCTAGAATGGTAGAATGATGTATTTATTCTTGTACTATGAAAGTTATGGTTTCCTCAGATGTTACCTTACAATCCCGTTTGTTGCTCTGTAAATATCATGGTCTACTGATCATGTTTACCTGGCAACCACATGTCGGCTTCACTCTGGTCAGCCGTCTCACCTGCCACTCACATGAACGAATACGTGACTTTTCCTTCCTTTCTAATCAACAGAGCTGGCCTTTTCCTGATCTCAGTGGGAACTGGAATGCTTTTTTCCCTATTTTCAGCTTATATACAATGGTGCAATGATATGGCACGGTTTCATGTTTACCTGGCAACCATGGACAGCCTCCACACCGACTGGCTGTTTGGCCTCACTCACATGAATGATCACATAGCTCTATGTTCCACGCTAATCAATGGTGCTTGCGGAACTAAGTGGCAACTGGATTCTGCCTTTTAACAATCCTATTTTTAGGCATTTCATGAAATATTATGTTATGTTTTTGCACAGATTCAGCACCCTTGGATGCAACTCTGGCAACCACATGAGGGTTTTACAATGATTGGAATGAATGACCACGTGACATGCACTTTTGCGTGATTCAACATGTCTTAAAGCAACTATACATGACAGTTTTACTACTAAGAACAATGTTTTACTATCATATTAGTATAGAACATCACAGTCTGTTTCTGAGCAGATTTCTTGCAGATTGGTAATGATCATGTGACTTTGCTAAAGGGCAAGCGATCATCCACTGTTGGGTTTTTCTGTCTTAGAGAGGTCCCAGAATGGTTTTATGGAGTATTTGTGCTGTTCTCTGGTGTTAAAGCTATGGAAAAGAAGCTATGGAAGCTATGGTTTCATAAAAAAAAAAAAACCTTCAAACTATGGCGCCCTTTTTTGGCTTACCTGGCAACCGCAGGTAGGCTTCACTCTGATTGGCTCTCTCCTCCTGCCTTCTGCCATGAATATGTGACTTCATGTTCCCTGCCTTCAATGGAGCTTCTTAGCTTGTTCCTAAACTAAGTGGTAACTGGGGAGTTTGCCCTGTATGGTATTTAATTCAACACTCAAATTTGCACCTTTTTAATGTCACCTAAATTTGCGCTCACTGTCTGGCACCACTGCCAGTAATACTGATTTAGCACTTTTTAACTATGTTCCATCAGTTTATTAATGTTACTCTTTTTCATCGTAATACCTGAATGTGAACGGGGGATGTGAGTTTGGAGATGTAGGAGGACAGAGGATTGACGTTAGATCATGTCCCTGGTTAGATTTGCGTGTTTTTTAGCTGCCACTTTAAATTAATGAATGAAAATAATGAATGATGACATTCATTCATTCTAGGTCCCCCTTAAACAAAACACAACAGGTCACTAAACCCCATATTGCATAAGAGTGTCCTGGAGTGTGCCCCTGCGTCCGGGGGTGCTCATGTCACCCAGCTGTCCATCCTCATCCTCTTCACTGTGGGACTGTCGGAGCGGCCCACTGCGAGCGACTGGAAGTCTGGTCTCTGCTGCTCCTCACGCTCGCCGGCGCCCTCCTGAGAGCTGCAGGAGGAGCTGAGGCTGTCTGCAGGAGACCTGCCCAGCTCGGCCCTGGAGGAGGAGGAGGAGTGATGAGGCAGGGGGGGGTGAGGAGGAGGGGGCGGGGCGTGGGGCTGGGGCAGGTATGCTGATTGGCTGAGGTGGTCTCTGGGCGGAGAGATGGGCTCGGCCTTGATGCTGTGGTGGTTGGAGACGATGCTCGACCTGCAGAGAGAGAGAGTAGGAGGTTTAATAGGCGTGAGTGTGGAGTGGAGGCATCACCTAGTGGTGACAGTGCTGTTACTACAGGGCCGGGCAACAAAGTTGCACGACCCCCAAGCAGGGCCATGCAACGAAGTTGCTAGTTTTTTGTTTTTGTTTGGTTTAGAATTTATGTTCTCCTCTTTCTTTCTGCTGAGTTCGCTTTTCAAAGGCCTAAACATGCACCTCAAAGCACCTGAAGCCTGTTGCACCTAATAATTTGAAAATTTGCACACGTGTCACATGCTGTGGTGCTCTGGGAGGCGACATGTAAACTCAACAGGAAGTCAGCTCTTTGAACTGGAAGATGAAAGTTGGCCATTTCCAGGGGTGACAAATGTTTACAATGCTCCTAGTCGCCTCATCCAATTGACTTCAAAATGTAATAACGACAAAGACAAAAGTTCAATTGCCAAGTTTTTGAGTTTTTGTTGAAGTATGTGCCTGTTGAGGCCCCTCAGAGTTTGATGACTCACCCTGAAACAGGAAGTTGCATTAAACCTGCTGTAACTCAGCCAGACTTTGTCCAAACTGCATCAAAGAAATGTTAATGCTTCGTGACTGCACACCTCTACATGTCGATACTAGTACTTAAATTGGTGTAGTGCCACCTACCAAGAACAGGGAATGTTATGCTCTGTATTGTGATTTGCTGTTACTAGGAGTTTGACCCAATGTTGTCAGGACTGCCCAAGTCCACGAGTTTTCATTGAAGCTTCTGCTTTGTTTTATGACCGGCTTATGACCGGCACACTGGCCTCTTCTCTGAATGTATTACCTACGACCTGCATTAACATTCTTGAGTCTTGAGCCATCGTCATCATGTTGGGGTTACTTGCACTTTCCTTTCATGCCATTTCTAAATCTAGTTCACTTTACTCAATTGGTTTGATGCAAGGAGTTAAGAACAAAACTAAAAGTGTGCAGCTGGATTTGAACCCAAACCAGCTTCATTAGGTAGTATGTTAGCAGTTCAAAACAACCACAATGGACCAAAGTGTTGCAAAGAGTGAGTAAAATTCAAGGGTTCGGATGAAATCGCACATATAATCAAATAAATAAAAGGGCTTAAAAGTATCTTAAATAAAAAAAATGCTATTTCCTAATTTTGAAATAAATAAAAAATGAAAAACCGAAATCAAGAAAGCAATAAAATCAACTACATAATTCAAATTAATTCTAAATTAAAAATAAATAAATAAAAAAATCAACATCTCATAAAGTGTCAAAGGGTGAGGAGTAGAGTGTTTGTAACTGTTTTTAATGTATGGATCGTCTTTCAGAAATTATGATTCTGCACCCAATTCAGTCTTTTTAAACCTTAATAGTACATACGTTTAAGATCTGGGCTCAGGATGCTCAACGTGCCACAACTATACACTGTGTCTCCGGTGCTGGTATGAAACTACATCACTGCACAGCACACTATGATTCACTCTGATTTCCTGTTCCTATCACCTGTGGCCACAGATCCCACAGTGACTTTAACCGAAACTGCATCTGTCGGCTTCGTACCCCAGCGAGTCGAGCTGATGCTGCGGATGCTGCCAGGCCGTCATGGAGCCCAGAGATGGAGCTGCAGGGGAGCCGAAGCCGGACAGATCTGCACTGCCCAGGGAGTAATCTGACGCAGAGAGACGGACAAGTTAGGAGCACGCTTTTAGGACGAAGCACGGCAAAAAAAAAACATTCGCTGGAGAGTTTAAAGGGACGTGTGTAGGATTTACTTCCATCTATCGGTGATATAATGTATCGCATTCCAACTAATGGCGTGATACTCTAGCGCCTCACTTTTTCAAACAGGTGCCACAACTACCGTAGCTGCCGTGTATGGAGCGCTCACTCAGGTGAAGAGGTGTGTTATTTCATAAATAATAATGATAAAATATGTAAATGTCCTACCGGCCTACCCTTCCAATTCATAAACAAATCTAAACTTAGGAGAATGTGTAGTAGCCAAGGTCATGATACACCATCAGCATATATATATAAAGAATTACAGACATAGATTGCAGCCAATAAACGACCGAAAGCATATTACACAGTGTCCCTTTAAGTATCATTTCGCTGAATCATGACACAAGATGATTTTAAGTCCAGACAGTCTGAAGGGCGTCTCCTCTGTGCAAGAGAGCCTCTAAGAGCCCTTTGTGCTGGCTTAGCGACTGTTCCTCTGACAGCACGTTTCACATACTTCCACATTCCGCTTTAAAAGATAAGATCAAATGAAGGCAAATGGGGAAGTGAAGCGATGAGGAAACAATACATACTAGGACTGCAACAAACAAGCGGCAACTCCGTTGTTGGTTGTTTGGTTTATAAGATGATGCAAAAACTGTGAAAATATTCAATGCGTACTTTGCAAAGGCCAAGATAGTAAAACCCGTACTGCTGTTCGGGCGATGAGGTATAAAACAAGTATGTGATATTGTGCTTGTCCTATGCTGGAGAGTTTGTCGCCCTGAGGTTCATCTCTGAGTGGATCTAAGTTTGATTTTGTAAATAAAATGGTTTATTATCGATAGCTTATGTCTTAATGTGACAATATGCTGTCTCGCGATATGTGCTGCCCTTCGTGGCTGTCCTTGGTTGGGTCTCAACGGGCCAAAGCCGGTTAAAAGAAAGACGAATGAATGAAGCTGGCTGTTGGTACCGTTGTTGTAGGCGGAGCTGATGCCGGAGTAGACCAGACCCTGGTGGTGCAGACTGGGGGTGGTGATGGAGACCACCGGGGTGGAGAGAGACTGGCTGCTGCTCAGCCGCTGTTTGCTCTAGAAACACAAGACAAAGCGCACAGAAACAGTCAGACACATTCAGCCCGCAAGGACAGGTCTAAAACCTCTCTGTCTAGTTCATACTCACTGGTTTTAGTGCGGTGCATCATAGTTATTCTTGGATATTTCCTGATTTCATCCTATTTATGGTGCTAACCTTTCTAATATTATAACATCATAACCAGTTCGTTAATATTATTAAACAGTTTGCATCATTGCTCATCAAAACAGGATATGACTTTGATCACACTTTGTTTGTTTGCTTTGTTTGTAAAGCACTGTGTTTCACCTATGGTTGTTGCTTTATAAATAAAGTTATTATTAGTAGTATAGTAGTCCTAGTATTGCCATTCTCATTGTTGTTAATGATATCATTGTTTAGTGTTAATAATAGTGTTATTATTGCAAGATAAGACAAGATACCTACTTTATTTATCTCTGTGAAATTATGATAAAATTCCGTACAGCCGCAAAAATCATGCGAATAACATTACATTTATAATACTCACAAACAATGCGATACACAATTCACATTCACACATTTCCTACGGTAACTTTGCGCCTATGTTTTCCGCCTGCATCGACGCTGTGATGTTCCATTCCAGCCACATGGTGGCAGCGTGTATTTATGTTGGTGTGAGAACTGATCCCAGAGGCCCTCAGACAGCTTCATATTTACCTCCCAGTGTGTCTGCTTTTTATTAAGGTGCCACACTTCCTTGAGCCTTATGTCTGAAATTCCAACATTGTGTGTCCCTGGGACGCGCTTCTACTGACGCCGCAGGATTAGGCCCGAACGCGTCGCGAATGGCTGAATATCCTCAGGTGATCTCTGAGATTACGCTTTTAGGACAGAGGCCCAAAACACTGTTTAAAGACTGTTTATGAACAAACACCGGGAAGAAATAATTCCTTGTATCCCTTGTTGTTCAGTCGTTAAATTTGGCCCAGTCTCGAGGAATCACAAGACCCGGCGCTGCACACTAATTGCCTGGGATTGTTTTAACGATCATCTAATGACCCCAGCGATCGAGTCAGCGGTTCGCTATCCATGTCGTCGGCCGACCCTCAAACGGCTGCCACTAATCAAAGTGGCCGGTGGCTCCTGAACTTGTGGCGTTTACAACGCAACGGCAATTAGAAGTTCTGTGTTGTTCCTCTCTGGGTGTTGTTGGCATTCCAGCTTCAGAATGTCAGCAATGACATCACCGAGCATGAAGTCATCCACTGCTTAACATGCGCGCACACACACATATACACACACACACACACACGCATCAATACAGGTCTAGAAGCACTTTCCTTCCTCTCTCCCTATGCTATCAGAGGGTTACGTATCCCAACCCGCCGGGTTCGAGTTCAGATTTCTACGTAACGAAGGAAAAAATCCCGCCATGCTCCGATCTGCTGCTGAAGGGCCTCAGAAGCCGTTTCTATTAAATGTCAAATTGTACATAAAACTTTACGGTCGAGGCCCAGACGTGGACAGAGGAGGAAGTGAACCGCAGTTTGTCGGAGGTCAGATAAGCCCGTGTGTCGACACGGTCCCACATTCGCCACTGAAGTTTATGAAAAGCAGAAACTACTACTACTATAAAAAAAAAAACCTGTTGCCATCTGAGCAGCCAAAAGACTGCGAAGGACTTGTCACTGGTGATAAGAAATGATCTGCTCTGAGGATCTTAATGAGAGGCTTTAAAAAGAACCTCCACCTCCAGTGGCTGGGAAGTCAAATGGGCTAGCCCTCTCTCTGTTGTACGGATGAGAAGATGAGAAATGACTGTCTAAATAACATACAAAAGATTGTTATAGGATTGTTATGGCACTAAATAGTTCAAGGATATCTCTACATGGGCTAATTTTATGCAGCCCGAACCAATTGGTTCTGACCAATCGGCAGCCGCTAGTAAATGATTGACAGGCGTCATTACACACCCCGTAATGGGCTGCTATCATTTAGCCCAACATCTCTGCTTACAAGATGGGAGAGAAGAAGAAGAAGAAAAAGACACGAGGTGCGTTCAGGGACCATGGGAAACTTGAATGTTGACTATTACGGTTTTTAAAATACAGATCGGGACAAGTGGTTATTTGTCACACACAAGCACCAGTAGTCGTACTATTGTTCATTGTTTAATTTAGGGTGTAGAGTGCATAATAAGAGTTCAGCTCCATGTTGGACCTGAACTCTTATGGTTGGTTTTTGTAGCCCACCTAATAGATTTCACCACCACTGCCCACCATTCTCTCACATGAAAACAATAACACTGCATCTCCTGGACTCCAGCTCCTTAAGGTTTATTAAGAGGGAAAGATTAAAAAGGGCTCATCCAACTTCTCCTGACAGGATGTGAAAGTGTTCTGGACCCTACTGAGTACTGCAGTCGTCTGGTCGTCGAAGGAAAAAAAAAAGTTTTGGGGGAAGAAGAGAGGGCGAAATGGCTGGGTTGGTTTCAGTTGTTTGCTAATGGTTACATCATGTTAGAGCGCAGAGTGGGAGGGAAGGGCAACAGCTGAGGGAGTCGAGGGCAAATCAATAAGTTTAATAATCCGCTGCAGATGCTGAGTGTGCGCCGCTGAGAGAAGACAGAGCAGGGAGATGTCTGACTGCTTTAATATCTACTACTATAAACTTTGAGAGGGTTTGTTTAGGCCTCAATGAGCCATTCAAGTGGAATGGAGGCGTTATTGTGAGTTCATTTAAGCACCTTTTCAAGACTTCTAAAAGACTTTGCAACAAGACCTCAACACATCTTTATCTAACTTAACAGTCACGGTTTGTGATCAATGTGATTAACCTGCTTTTCAGATGCTATTTTTCCCCGTTCTGTCTAACTCGAGGCCTCCTTTACAGGACTGGTCTGCGGGATTTAATAGCATCTAGTGGTGAAGCACAGCTAAGAGGTGCCAAAGGCTGAAAACCATTGGTTTATAAGGTTATGATATATTTGTTCACACACACACACAGCCACACACGTACCAGAGTCTGCATCATCCCTTTGGACTGTGGGATGACCACTCTCAGGTCAGTCTTGCGTCCCGGAGGGGACAGAGGAGGAGATTTGGACGGGATGATCTTGTTCAAGCTGCTTCCACTGGGCGAGCTCACGAACCCGTTCACTGCTGGGAGAGAAATTCGGAGGGATGAGAGAGCCGGTCGAGGAGGGAAATCCAAACTCTCCCTGCACTGTGTGTGCACTCGGTCTTCTCTACAGAGGTATTTTCAGAAACTCTTAAAAGTTTATTCTTAGCTGGGAGCACAAAGCACCTGAATTTAGATCTATCTGTAGATCTCGGGGGGCGTGGGGGTGGGGGTGGGGGACGGAGGGAGGGAGGCTGCAGTGGAGAAAGTACGGCCATTTATTATACAGGAGATAATGATGAATAATTGATCCTTTCTTGCTCTTGACATTACATAATAGCAGTGTTCCTGCGAGACGCGCTGTTCGGGGAGGAGAGACCTCGAGACGGACAGTTTGTAACCGGGGTTGAGGGCTGAACATTTGTGACAAAGAGAGCTGAGGGAAGAAAAAAGAAAAAAACCCAGTAAAAACGCCACTGGCTGGTCTGCGCCCTCAGTGAAATACCGATGCAATAAGCAGCGCTGGAAACGGGTTCAAACCTTTAAATGTTAAAAGTGTGACCGAAAGTGTGAGGATATCGGCGGAGGCTGCACAAAAACGCGACAGATTCACAGAGGGCCGCAGCTGAACGGCTAAATCGCAGTGAAAACCAATCTCAATATGAACTGGACGTGGTCCTAAAGTTGCCTTTTTCATGCGACGTCACACAGGTCCTGCAGCATCCTGCCCATCACCTCCATGGCCTCAAAGCGCCGCTCGCTGGACTGACTCGGGGATGAATAAATCAGAAGGCGGGAGCTCAAAGTCGTTCAGACGTAAACCCGGCACAGGTCTGTGCTTCAGCCCTCAGCCTCACGTCAGAATACACTGAACACACATCTGCTACAGAGGTTAGAAAAGGACGGAGCATTCCCATTATCTCTGTGCTTTTCTAACATTGCTCTGTATCGTGTGTATCTATCCATCTATCATCATTGCAACCACAGCTAGATGAACAAAAATACAGAGTTAGATAGGAACTTTTCTAACTGCGTGCGCTGTACTTCAGAGATTGATATCTGCAGCACCTTGTTATTCTCTCTCTTGGCTGTAATTGGCCTCATGTTCCTCATATCTATTCTACATTTGAGGCATTTCTTTTCCACTATTAGCTTTGGCATGGCGTGCGTGACTCTGAGGAGATACGCACCCACTGGTCCAGAGCCGTTCTGCAGAGCCAGCTCAGAGTTGCCCTGAAGTCCACCTGAGATAAAAATACACGAAAATAAAAGGTTTCCAACACTTTTGAGTTATGAAACACTATGAACTTTGGTTCTTTCCTTTCATCAGCTCTCACACACACACACACACACACACACACACGCACTCTTGTGCCTTCATTTACTACTGTTCAAAAGGTCAAGGGTGGTTATTACGTGACGGCGTTTCTCATATTTTCTTTTTAATGAGGATGTAAGTTACCAACCTGTTATTAACTGGTTATTAACCTGTTATTAACCTATTATCAGCCTGTTATCAACCTATTACCACGTTTTTATTGACCTGTCTCGGCACAGGCACATATTCTCTGACACACACACACACACTCACACACACAGACCCGTGTTTCCGGTGCTGGGAGGTCTCTGTGGAGAGTTGATGCTTCTGTGGAGGTGCGCGTGAGGCGAGGAGAGGATACCGCCGTCGGCCAGAGCCGCTGTAGCTGCAGCCAGAGCCTGGGAGGTCGCTCCTCCTCCTCCTCCTCCTCCCCCTCCCCCTCCTCCTCCTCCCCCTCCTCCTCCTCCTCCTCCTGCACCAGAGGAGCTGTACGACATGCCACCTGGAGTTACGTGCATGAAGTTCTGCTGAGGGAGGACTGTGGTCTGCGGAACGGGGATAGAGACATGGAGTCACTCAAAACCACGACAGCTAGAAGTGGCAACAGTCAATGGTGTTGCATTGTACAAGGGGTTCAGACACATTTTTACCAACATGTTTCCAGGACACTTCCCTGACTCGGCAGCAAGTTTCCATGACTATACATGACCTCTAAAACGTCAACGTGTGCATGAAATACAGGGAAAAACACATATAATAATATAATGGACTATGTTTTCATCCAGTTTTTATATCAGCAGTGTATTGGCATAAGGTCAGGTAGAGGTCACTGTGTGGACATTCTGGAAATACACCAAAACAATAAATTCACATGACCTGTCAGTAAACCACACAGGCTGTTAAGAAATTCCGGGACTTTTCCAAAACTTCTGGGGCGTACTTATCCTCTCGTGACTTTTCCGGTGCCGGAAAATGCCATTTTAAAATTCCACGACTCTTCCAGTGTTGTTTTGTTTTGTTTCTCAAAATGCAGGACCGCCGAAGGAAAGAGACAATGCTGCGGGCACTCGGGGCTAGGCGAAACGAAGTGAGTCGGAGCGGAGGCACCGACGCTCAAACCCTCCCTCCCGAGCGAGCGCGACGTGTCTCCGAGCAGACACCAGATCTGATTAAACTTTCAAGGGCCCCTGATCTACGTCAGCAGCTGCTCTCATTCAGAGACACAGTTGCACATGCATCACCGGGCCCATGACAAAAGAATCTATCTGTGCGTCTGAAATAGAAGCTATGGAACACGGGTCTATCAGAAACTAATTCTATTTAATGTGGGAATATTAACAGTCCGTTCTGGGACAGATCTGGCGCCCTCTCATGCTTATCTGACAGCCACTGATTGGTTGTGTTGCAAATGGAGCTATTGACAGGAAAAAAAACGAAAACGCAGACAAACAAGGAGCAGACGATGTCCCTGAGCCTGGTACGCGTACCACTTTATGACTCTTCATCATGTTGTCGAACTCCTCGTTGATCTTCTTGTACTTCTCCTCCGTGTTGGGGGTGAGGACGTAGGTGACGTCAGCGTCCGGGCTGTCGCAGCCCCGGTGCTCCTTCTTGTTCAGGGCCTGGGGGGGGGGGGGGGCGAAACAGGTAGAGGGGGGAGGGGGCCGATCAGCTCAACTTCAAAATCCCAGTCATGAATCAACATGGAGCACATCCCCGGACGTTCGCACTCACACAGATGCGTCCCCGTTTACATTTCTCACAGCCCCCCTCCCCCCCCATGCAAAAACCATCCCGCTGGGTACTTGACTGGGAACATGAAGTGTCGGTGGAAGGTCACGGCGGGTCCCGTTGTGTTTGGATGGGCTGTCAAAGGAGGTTGCTTCTGCTCTGGATTCACGTACTTCTACCGTCAGGCCAAAATCTGTCCGATATGATCTAGATTTAAGGAAAGATACACCCCGAACTGGCAGACTTTTCTCCTTTGAGAAGAGGCATCTCTCTCCAGCCTCAAGAAACGGGACAGAACGGAACAGAAGTCTTTATTGTCATTGGTGCTGCATCTAGGTTTCTCTCTCTCTCTTTCTCTCTCTTAGTTGTTGCTCTTTTCTTTCTCTCTCTTGCGCTCTGTCTCGCTCTGTCTTTTTCCGTCTCGCTCTCTTTCTTTTTCAATCACGCTCTCGCATTGTTTCTCTCTCACTCTTTCTCCCTCTCCGTCTCTCTTTTTTCTCGCCGTCTCTCTTTTATGGTTCTCGCTTTTTCCTGCGTGCCTTCATTCTCTCTCTTTGTTGCTCCCGTTTTCCGTTCTCTCTCTCTCTGCCACCTTCTATTATTCCACTGGCTATTCGTTGCTCCAAAATTCAAATTCGGGCCATGCAGGAAACTGTAGTCTGATCCCTGGATCACGCGACTTGTTCGCCGCAAGAACAAACAAGCGAACCCCCTCTGGCTCACTGGACTCCAATAGCTCCAGACCCATGTTTTCTGTTGGACCAGAGTTCACTTGTTGAGTCCGATCCAGAGTGTGGGATGAGCTTTCATAGCTGCTCAATCTTCCAGGTGATGAGCATAGCCTCAGGCAGGATTATCCATCTCTACTGTGGTCTCGACTGTGAAGTAGCTGTTTTTTCCTCTCATGTTAGGTATCACCAAATGTAACGTAAAGGTGGCTTTGAGTTAACACCAGTCATATATTCAGATTCGTCAGACGCGGAGCTCACGTCTGAGCCTCAGACGCTATCATCTGTGTTCACAACGAGGGGCTGGACGGCGCGGATATTTTATTATCCGGGCCCGAAGCGGCCCTCTGGCTTCGGTGTTTATAGTCGCGTAGGAGTGGACAGGCAGGCTAATAAAAGGCAGCTGGCTGACGCAACCCCGAGCACCACCGAGACAGAACCGCTGGATGAGACTCATTGCCTCGGAGGCCTCAATGTGGCACTGGGCTTCGCGGCGTCATTTCTGTCACTCCGTCTGTAAAGAGTGCGAAACGTCTGAAAGTGTCGCCAGCCCTTGGTCCTATTTTGTGACCGCCCGCTCCCAGACGTCTCCAATCCAAGCAGACGCTTTGTTTGGGAGAGCGAACCCGAGCGAGGAGCTGGCATGGCTCGGCCGGGCCCCAGAGATAGAGGGAGACTTGCTTTAGATCGTCTGTTCGGGCCGCGGACGGACGAATGGACGGACGTTAATTCAACGCACCTGGACTCTGGCAGAGGGAGTCCTGGAGAAAGAAAAAAAAGGGGGAATCGAATCACACCGAAAGTGACGCGAGCCCTGGGCGATGACATCAGCGCTCTGGCATCCATCACCTCGTCTCTGCTTCTCGTTAGGCCGCACGTCGACAGCGTGGAAGAAGGGATGGTTCTGTCTGCCTGCCTGCCTGCCTGTCTGTCTGTCTGTCCACCACATGTCCTCCCACATTCCCAGGCGACACGTTGGCGAGTCCATTTTTCAGCGCGGCCCTTCAGAGGTCAGGGCTCGACCCGGCGGCTGCTTGTTTCCACGCTCGGGCAGACGTCGGGCGCTTTTAAAGCGTCCACTTATTTCATTCTTCTGGAGGGAAACGGGGGGAGGAACGGCGCCTTTTTCCTCTCGTCTAATCATCCGTAGGTATGCGTGTGACCTCTTAGAAGGGTCGGCGATCGTTTGTCGCGAGTCAAAATGGGAAGCAACAAAGGAATGATCCGTCGGCGGTGTGAGAGCACATCAGTTACACAGCTGAGGGTGGCTGGAGCGCATTAACAGACGGGCGACGGGGATGGTTTGCATGCCGGGCCTCATTTGAAACCGAATAACCGGCGCAGTAGGCTGGCTGTCGGAGGGAGTAACACTATCTCCACACTTCAGCAGCCCCGGCTCGGGCCGGCTCACGCATCCGTTGTTGTCACATGTAAATGCGTCGTACGCCGGCTGCGGCGCGCGCTCGCGGTGTTCTCCTGCTCAATCAAAGCCGCCGCGGCGCCTCGCCCCGTCTCCCGGCCGGCTCCGAGGGTGGGCCAATCACGTCGCACCCTGCCGCCGACTCCCACCTGGACCCGGGGAGGACACCCGTTCACTCCCGTCCGTTCCAATAAACCTGTGTTCGTTCAGGTTTCCTGCCGGTAATGCTGAGATGACGTGATGCGCGTGTGTTATTCAACGTGCTGTGACTTCACCCAAGTGAATCACGTGGGGAGAAAACAGAGAAAACGACGGTGAGTGCGCGTTTGCTCCGTGTCAGGTGTTTGTTAATCCTCAGTCTTCTGACTTCTTGACCTTTTGGAGAGCTGTCGTGGCTTTTTACGTCCGAGACGACCTCTAAATAGCCTCCAAATGTCGAGCAAAAGCCCCCATAAGAAATGAATGGGACGAAGCGACAAAAACTGACAGATTGTTACAGGTCCCCTGGGTTCATGAGATGCCGAACCATGTGATAAGTTTCATAGTTTCTGATCAATCGGCGTCCAACTATCATGATCAGAGCCACTCTGCTCTCTGCCGTCGCCATGGTAACCGTGGTTTGAGGTTCCGTCGCCATAGCAACGCTGATTAAACATTGCTTACAGCTGCTGGAGCAGCAGTAGAGATGGTAGTGGTAGCAGTGGTAACTTTCCCTCCCTCTGCCATTATCACAGCAGACTAGACACGCCACACAGCCGTACTCGTAACGTTGTGGGACTAGTGGTAATAGTAGGTGTCTATTCAAATCAATCGTCTGCGACTTTTAATCAAAGTGTAATGGCTTTTCATTAAGTGGCCACATACCACAAGCTTTCATTTAGCCCCTGGGACCTGGGGGGGGGGTACTCCCCGGAGTGAAAACACTGGCTCTGAAAAGTACGAGCAAGGGGTTGAGGACAGACGTGAGAAGGCTGAGGAGAGGAGAGGGGGGGGGGTCTGGTGGGATTTAGCCGCGGGCCCACCGGGGCTATACGTGGCTCCACAGATGGCGTCTCGCGCCGCTACGTCACGTCTGGGTGCCGGTGACGGTCTCTAAGTGTGTGTTCGGGGGGGGGGTCTTAGCGTCTCGGATGTCAGGGGCCGGGCTGTCGGTGGATCTCCCGGGGCACGCGGACGGCGGCCGTGGCGAGGCACGGGCTGCGGCGTTCCAGCGCCCTAACGCGCCAGGGCACGCACGTTCACAGGCCGGCCGGCGCGGCATCAAAAGAGCTTCTCGGGAGGCGTCCAAGTGTCCTGGACTTGAATTGCACTCAGTCGACCGCTCCAGGGGTGTCCGCTTTCAGCCGGTTGTAGTTTGGCGCTGCGTACCTCGGGCCGCTGCTGTGTTGTTGTTGAAACTCAAAGCTGCGGCACACAAAACCCGTCTCATCATTACGACAAAGGCAATCTGTCAGTGAGATTAGCTGACCTGGTCGGACTCTCTAGCTGTTTTACCTGGCAAACCATCATTTTTTTTGCAAAGTCTTGCCCGTTTCCACCTTTGTTTTAGATGAGGAGAACATCTCATTGGGCTTATTGTTTCAACAGGATTTTAAGTCCAGCTGTTCAAAGAACTCAGGATACATAAACCATGGTGTACATGATGCTAAAATCACGTTTTAACGAAGTGCTGAAGTCTCAGCACGTTGTTACTGTGTGGAATCAACTCGTTCCTGGAAACATAAGGGGGGGGAAAAAAGCGACCAGGCCTTAAATCATTTCAAACAAAAACATTAAGGAGAGGTCTCCTGGACCAAATATGTGGATCATTAATTGATTACTGCACACATTCATACAGAGAGGCCGGTGGTTCCAGGCACAGGACAGGAGTTCAAATGTGCCAAAAGAACAGCCGCTGATTTGTTGCTCAAGGCATTTTTGCTCTTTTTTTTGGTCCTGAAAGGTTCCCAATGTAGCAGAGCGATTGCTATAGAAGCACCACACACATCATTATATCATATCACATATCTATCTACCTTTCTATCTTATCTATGATAGTTTCAGGGGCATCGTGTGCTACGGTATCTCTCTCTACGACTGCTTCTTCCCAACCTACAGTGAATACATGAATGCGCGTACTCCCCTACATGTTACCGCTGTACAGCGTTAATGGCGGACGGCCAAGGCTATGACGGCTTGTTGAAAAGGTAAAAAAAAGTGCTTCACATTTTCAAGTGACTCCACTGTGTGCGGCATGGGATTCCTCGGGTCAGGCCATCGTTGGACGTACACGTACTTGAACATGCACACGCGCGCACACGCACGCACGCATTCGGCCATAACGAGATGAAAACACTTCAGCAGCCACTTGACCACGATGGAAACCTTCACGCCCCGGCTGCGGATTTGCCCATTTTCGGCTCACGCGGTCCCAGAAACGCGCCCAAAAAATGTATTATTCCCATTTGCAAATGTGCACACACAAAGATCATTCTACCTCCCATAAAAACCTCACTATTGCCAAAGTTCAAGTACAGTTTGTGCCCGGTTATTATTACTCCCGTGGACCTGGAAACCAAAAAAAAAAAACATTTGTCCTGCACCCGATAAACATCAGCACGGGAGCACAATGAAGCCCTCAGTGTGTCTGTTGCAGCCGGCGGGGGTGTTGCTTTACACATAGTCAAATTTCATTCTTGCGATGTTGCAAATGGACTGACCCACATGTAAAAGACCGACCTCCCTACTTTCCAGGCTTTGTTTGTGTCAGCCCGGCGGCCCGCGTGACATCTGCGGGCAGGCAAACAAATAAGGGCACAATAGCAGGCAAATGGGGCCTCGCTAATAGGTCTGGGAGCTGGCACAGGTGCCCGCTTATTACATGGTTCCTGCCCGAAAACAGACGCCATTGCGCTGTTCTGAATCATTACGGGCATTGCGAATGTTAATGGCGCATGAGGAAAAATCTCCGCCGTAGCTATCGCTGCATCTCAGAGCTGTTTGGAAAGGCTCCACGGTTTCACAAGCATATTCCAGGCTGAAGGGTTTAATTCTAGCACAGACAGGAAAAGTAGCCGGAAAACCCGCTTGGACTGAAAAATAAAAAGACTCAAGTGCTTATTTTCTTCTCTTTTTTTTTTTTTTGGAAGAAGGACGAAGCACAAATAAACAGTTTGGGAAGTTTATCTTCCCTCTCTGGTGACATTTTGCAGTGTGTGTGTGTGTGTGTGTGTGTGTGTGTGTGCGCGTGCGTCTGTGCATGCGTGTGTGTGTGTATGTGTGTGTGTGTGTGAAAGCAGTAAATTTGGGCTCTCAGCAAGGCAAACACACATTAGGAGCTTACATAAACAGCCAGAACGTGAGTCACGATGACCATTCATTTTTGATGGCAGTGGCAGCGTGCGTGTGTGTGTGTGTGTGTGTGTGTGTGTGTGTGTAGGGGGTGGGTGCAGAGCTTCTGCTGCTCAGGGGCCGTGATGCAACAGCACCAGCGTCAGAACCTGATGATGCTGCAGAAAGGCACAGGGCGGACACAGGACTGAAGCCTCTGCATCTTTAATCAGAACAGCGGAGTTGGATCGGCTGGGGGACTTCGTCTTTTATCGGTTTCCTTCCCGCTCGTCCCGTGAAACCCCCCCCCGTCGTTATCATTGCGAGGGCACCTGGAGTGGCGTTGACGGACGCGATCGGTCGGGTGGGAAATGCCCCAGATGCCGCCTCAGCACCCCATCTCGAGGCGTGGGAATGTTGTGGTCCGTTTCCGCACGGATCTGGTGCCTGCGTCATCCGGCAGCCGCACGTAGCGCGTCCCTCCGATCGGCTGTCCTGCCTGGATGATCGCGTCACTTTGCACTCCTTGCCGAACAACGGAGCTCAGCAGCATTTTCCTGACCTGAAATGCCCCGGACACTACTCCGAAGAGCTTTTGCAATGCAATGTTTTCTGGCAACCACCTAGCAGTGATCACGGTGCATCTTCCGTGAGCGACGCGTCCGCATCCAGCCTTACGGGAGGCAGAGGCTGAGGGAGAACCAGGAGCAAAGACACTGACGTTTCACCCCAGACCGCTGCTAACATACAGCTCCGCTCTTCAGGTTCTTCACGCCGCATCACATTTTAGGTCACATCGCCAGACAAATACGATCAAATGTGTGTTTTTTCCACTGTTCCGGGATGCAAAGTAGGCCAACTCTCACAGCCATGCTTACACCGTTGGGCAGACAACTGAAAAGCAAGCAAGGAACAGTGCCTGCACGAAACTCTGGGTGACGACCTTAGACACACCCTCACGAGATGGCGCGACTTAACTGTGCGTCCAAACTGAACTCGCTTTCATCCTGTAAACTCTTCGACTCATGCAGCTGACAATAATAGCTTCATTAGTTTCTTTAGTCAGAACTGCTCTAGCTTTTGCCTCGGGCGTGGGGAGGAACCATCGGTTGCTCAGCCACCAGAAGCCGCGGGATCGGGACCTGCGGCCACTCACCTCCACGATGTCGGAGTTGGTGCGGCTCTCGTGCGGCTCGTTGTACTCGGTGTACTTGAGCAGCACCTTGTCCATGTCGGTGCTGGCGTACTGGAACAGCTTGTTGGAGCTGTTGAAGATGATGAGGGCGATCTCGCAGTCGCACAGGACGCTCAGCTCGTAGGCCTTCTTCATCAGGCCGAACTTCCTCTTCATGAAGGTCACCTGGACGCACGGGCACGGAGAGCACAGATCAGCCCGGGCCGCCCTCTCCCCCCTTGACCTCCATGTATTCAGTAGGGCCGAGATGGTCATGGTTTGCTCTTTAGTAGACTTAAATGTTTAACATGATCTTTTGATCTCATGAAATAAGGTCAAAGTCTCTGATTTCAGCCTCTCAAATGTAAATATATCTTCACATTCACGTTCACATTAACAATTTTAACAGTTCTTACATGATTTTATTACTCAAACAAGTCCAACGGGCAATACCTTCCTCGAACAACCAATAATACTGTGTTACATGTCATAAAATGATGCAAAAGCCATCGATGCCAGTTTCCCAAAGGCCAAGATCAAGTCGACATTCATCGGACTAAAAAACAGAAATGACTTACATTGAACAAGCTCAGATCGGATCATTTTGAATGAATTTCTTAAAATCATTCTCAAAAAAACTTGAAATCATTACTTCAAACATTGAAGTACAAGTACGATTCTATCATTGGTGCGAATGGACTGCACAAGCCCCGGTTTGTTTCCAGGTCACAGAGCTGCATTTGGAAGGCTCGTCCAGCCTGGACCCGTCACCCCACCAGAAAGCAGTGACCGACCATGACCCGTCCGCGTCCACGTCCCGAAGCGTGAAAACCTTTCATTTTTGGCCACGAGCCCGCTGCTCTCGCCCGCGACAACCCACCATGAGCCACTGGACACAGCACGCCGCCGACCAAAACGCGCTGACGAGGGAGTGACTCAGAGGAGGGAGGAGACGCAGGGAGGGAGGGAGGGAGGGAGGGAGGGAGGCGTGGAACTTCCCCAGGATGAAGACGGCCCGGTGGACGGCTGTCCACCGCGGTGACACTGTGTGAGTGGGAGGCAGATGTAGGTGGAGAGGGAACTGAGCAATGTTTCCTCTCCCTTCATCGGAGTCACCACAGCTGTGTGTCACCGTGTGCTCTGAGAAAATCCATCCATCCATCCGCTGTCTACTGTCTGTCGTACATGTACGACAGTCAGACTGCTTGGAAAGGACCTGAATAACTCACAACACCTCATAAAACAGTGATTGAGAGCTGCTGAATCAACTTTGAGGACCATAGCCTTTCTTAGGAGTGGACCGGTCGGCTCACGCACGCCCTCTCGTCTCTGTTTTCACTGACTCAGAGTGTTTATCGTGACTTCTGGGATCTTGACTCATGTAATGGCAGATCTGCGGCTCGCCGTTCTCGCACCTTCACCACCTCCACCGCAGCCTCGCAGAACACCTCGACCGGCCTCATGTTCTCACACTCTGAGGCTTTTGAAGCTCCATCTGCAGTTTCGGTGCTGTGGTCAGGACAGGTGCACACGCGCACCATGTCTGATTCATTCACCTCTCTGAACATTACATTTTCTGCAGCTCTGGTTGCTCTAAAGGTTCGATTCTGATTTAGTGATGACAAAACCAAACCATCGAATGGGTGAGGAACTGGTGGAACTGGTGGACTACTGAACTAGGTCATGGTATTGGTGGTGGTCGTTGAATTGGATTCTGTTCTGTTCTCCAGTGGTTCCTCACTACAAATTTGAGAGTGTTCTTATTTCTATGTATCTAGATCTAAGTGTAAAGTATATACGTAAGTAAACCTCAGTGTGTATAGTGTGTGCATCTGTGAATCAATGGGGCATGGAAGGGTGTTCTTTCCTGCTTTGGGCGCCGCATTAAAAATGTTATGGAAAGATTGATTGATTTGAGAGTCTTGTGTTCAGCCCTTTCTTTGTCATTTGTGATCCTTCCGTTTCGTCTAGGCGTGATGTGAGGTGCGGGTTGAGCTATATTTTGGAATATTTACAACCGTTTTGAAACCGCTCTACCATGTCTGTACCCGGCCTCAACACACGTATAAACAAATCCAGTTCAATTCAATTCATTTCAGTTGAACTTCATTTGAAGGGCCATCTAGTACCACTGTTATCTTGGAACAATTCAATGAGCTGTTTATTGTGGAAAACGTGCTCGTTTCTGTTTCCCCTGCATCGAGGAGGCTTCGTCAGTTCTGCAGGCTTTCGCTTCCACAATCACCTTGGAGAATCTACGTGTATAAACCCGGTTGCCACTGTTTATAACTGTTTGCATTACGACAACCTGGAGGAATGAGAATCTCAACAAACGATGGGAAATAAGACACGGACCCTGGACTTGAGCAGAGCGCTCCTGGCCAGCCAGACTGGCTTGTCTGCTTGTCCGCCAACCCTGCTTCCCAGCCTTTACCCTGTCCTTGCCCTGACGTGCCCCTAACGTGAGAGGAGTCAACGCACAGTGAATTGCTTCCAAAGACAGAAGTGTTTCCTCGATTTCTCCCAATTTTTCACGAAATGATGCTTCCTCTCCTCGTGGCTCTCGCTGGACATTTATAAATGTCGATCTGTTTGGGGGGGGGGCGGCTGGCTAGCTAGCTAATAGAAACCTGGTTGGCTAACACCAGGAATAAAACACAAGTGTTTGTTGGTTAAACTTAAACGTGTCCATAACCAATGAAGTTAAACTTTAATACCTTCAAGTAGATTTACCCCAGTACATCAATCAATTCTTTAAAACTATTTGTCCCCCCAAAATCATCAAAATGTCAAATGCCAAGTCAAACCGAAAACGAAAAAATTGGCTTACGTCAACATACATTTTATTCATTTGTTATTGTTAGTGTTATTGTTATCATTACACCCAGTCATTCACAGCGCCTATCGTTTATGACTTTGTGTTATGATACATTGTGCGAACGAGCGAATAAAACGTGCTCATGCTTTCAGAATAGCATCATGACGCATCACGACGCCTCACGCTGGATTGATTGAACTCATGACTCCTGCTGCTGATGAGCCCCGAGCCGCTGCCTCTCAAGGCTCTACTTCCACCGAAGTGGACGACACCAAAACGCAAGATCTGTGACCGGCCGCGGTTCGAAACTTCAAAACGACAACCTTCCCCGTCCCCGTCCCCCGTTATTATTGCATCCCCGGTCTCCTGTAACTCGCTTTCACGACGCCTGTGGAGCAAAAAGCGTCCCAAGCCGACATGTTGGAGCGCCTTTCAGCATCACACGTTCCGGTCAGGAAGCAGCGAGCATCATCAGATACTCCACCAAGTTCGCGTCCGACCAGGCCAGAAGCATTTGGACCATCGGGAGTCACTGAATGGACCGCTGCATGTCATTATAGTATCTAGAATAGACGACAGTGGTGAGGCGGACACCACAGCGCCGACCGTGACTCCAAGGGCAGTCGATGTTTTTTTTACAACCGCCTCATTAATGTTTGAAATTATGCTCATTTCTGAGCTTGATTCAACTCGACCGTGGCGCTCTCGCCCCTATCCAGTCTGCGCAGTTTGTGACGATGGGACAGGAGGACAAGGAGGAAAACGCTGGGAATGTGCAGGACTCCTTCAGTTCGTTTCAGTACAGTTTTAAGACTTCTTAACGATTCTCAAAAAAAGAAAAACCTTCGAGCTGTCAACGCCCCCGCACATTCACCCCACTACACAGTCACGGTTTGCAATGAAATCTATAGAGCACAACCATGGATCAGACCTCAGATCAGCTGGGAAGGAACCGAGCTCTGAAGAATGAATTGAACCAAAGGTAAAGTTCATTAAAATAAACCTTTGGCCACAACAAGTGACTCTGACTCTCAGTTATTCACCATTAATGTACCAGACTTTCACAGTCAGACTACTTGGAGAGAGCGTGAATACCAACAAATTCTATAACCGCATTTAATGACAATTAAGAGTTTTTGACACTTAAAAGGTCCTTCATTTTCTTCAAACTGATTCATCAGTGTTAGTACTTTTAAGGTCCGGCAGACATCCCAAAAAGCCCAACTTCACAAAAAAAAAAAAAACTAAAAGAGCAACTACAAACCAACTTCCCTAAATAGAGTACAAGAACCTAAATATACAGCCGGCCTCACTGATGCCCACTCGACAGCTAGAGCAGTGTCTAGTATCTAAAAAAAACGCCCGGGCCAAGACAACCAAACATCAAATATAAACATCATCCCAGATATTTATTTTCCAGCCACATCCCTATTTCCAGAGCCGGGGCCTTCGGTCCAGACAGGCTGGTATTTGTTGTGCCGCTGGGGGTGATATATATAGCGGAGACAGACGGAGAGGGATTCCAGCGGGCAGCACTGTGGCTGTGCGAGGAGACGGTGAGAAGAGGGCCACTGTGTGTCCCTCGCGCTGACCCGCCCAGCTAATGACAGGGTGCCGTCCGGACCTGGCCAACCCCAAATTACTGCCCTCGCCACCGGCTGTGACCAGCCAACGGTGGAGCGGCTTAGAGGAGTCTCAGGAGACGGCGGCCCACAGGGAGATCTTTGAGGGACGCCCCGGGGGTGGAGTGGCCCTCGATCTATCGATGCTAGACTTCGATAGCGCCACAGACTGTGGCTTCCGCTCTAAATCCAACAGGTTGCATCTTTTGGGGCCTCTTGTGAATGTTATCAGCGGGACGTAAGCTGCAAAAGAGGTGTGTCTTAAAACAAGATAAAACACTGAATCTAAGAAAAGAGAGCAACTCAAAACGAGTGAAATGATGTGTTAATGCAGCAACATAATTTCACCTGATAAGATTTTCTAGAAATAAGTTTCGTTTATGACCTTTCAGGTGAGCCTCTATCGGTGGGTGTGTTTCCATTACTGCTAGTAAGGAGCCAAAACCTAAATATTTCAATAAAAACTCATCATGAAAACGATCTCACGGGTGGGTTTTTCCAGAGAAGTGTGACCGGCCACACATGACAAGTTTACTTAAAGTAAGAAATGAACCCTTAAAACAACATTGAAACATTAAAATCTGACACTTTTAATATCCTAGTAGGAACCTAATAATTTGCAGTGCAGTGGTTTCGTGTTCAGGCGGCTCTAGATTAACAGCACAAACAGAAAACGTGTTCAACTTTGCACTACAACCTTAAATCAAGCACTTCACATGACTTGTTTTAAGTCCCCTCTCCCTCAGATTTAGTGTCCCTATCTTGTTTTGTCTTCTTGCAGAGAGGAGATTGAAATAAAGCCAGAATAACAGTTGTTACTGCTGCCGTTATCGCTGCAAAAACCAGCTGATTAATCGACTAATAATTGACAGCTATTTTGATAGTCAATTCATCGATTGTTTGAGAAGTTCTGCGAAACTCTGGCAGCGTTTTCTGGATTCTTTAGTCCGCGGTGCCAGGAAATTGAAAAAAAAAGTTAAAAAAGAGACATTTTATGATCTGATCTGCCCTTTCTGGAACAGTATTAGTTGAAAATTTTGTGTACTTTTACAAACCAAACAACTAATTCATTAATGGAGAAAATAATTGACACATTAATCGATGGTCAAAACATCATAAATATCTAACCAAAATCCGCCTCCAGTATGTATGCCGTTTGCCCGTGCAAATATAAAGCAGTCCAGCTGAATAGTTGGATTTGTGCACGGTACAGACGCCAATTCTTCAACAGGAGCTGGCCTGACCAAGGACACGTTACTCTGCTCTTTTCCGACAGCACATTGCAACAAAACGGCCAAAACACACACAAGTACCGTCAGGGGCTTTGAACAGTTAAAACAAGAGGAGAAACAAAGTGACGAGACAGCAAAAAGGAGGGGGGGGGGGGTAAACAATGACCTGACGGTTCCTCTCGTCCACGATCCGCGTGATCTGGATCTTCTTCCTCCCCATGGTGGAAACCACTCCCCTCTCCTCGTCCTCAGCCGGGGCAGAATATCAGCGAGGTCCAGGTAGCTTGGAAAGGTCGGCAAGCGCTCCGTCTTAAAACATATCTCCACTGCCCTGTTACCCCGGTGTCAGTTTGGCATGGCTCGCTGGAAAAACAAGGAGAAGGAGTCGGACTGATAACGCTGCGATTCACCCGTTAAGACGGAGAAATTATCACTCGGCAAAATAAAAGCTCTGGCACAACTCACAGGAACATCCTTCACATCACATTCGCAAATGAATTGAACGTGTGCGAACAGACACCCCGGCGTATGAGTGAGGGATGCGTCTGAACACACTTTGACACTACTGCGCAGATGCTTCACAAAACGAGAAAAGATGGGGTCCTCCACAAAACTAGAAGGGCTTCACATTTAAGAAGCTGAGAGCAGAGAAATGTGACTGCAAACGAAAGGCATCCTCTTTAAATGCCCCAACTGACCAACTGAGTCTCAAAATAGTGGTAGATTATTCTATAAATCCATTAGATCATTTTGAATGTTGTTACTATCTTTTGCTGTTTTGTTGAGCTTTCTGCACAAGGATTGCTTATGTATATGCTGCTGTTTATTTTATTATATTTCTATTTTTGTTAGTTATTTTGACATCTACCTCTCTTGCACGATCCACTTTGCTACTGTGTTAATTGAAATATCTCTATTCTATTCTATTCTATTCTATTCTATTAATAGTCAGTTGATCAATTAGTCATAGCAGCTGTACAAGATACATTCATTTTCCAGTCTATGGAGAATTTAAAACAGCATTTCGAATGAAGGTTGTACAAAAGTGAAGAATCGCCCAAGTTAGCTTAACAACTCTCTCCTTCTACTCTTTTAGACCCTTCCTGCTTTCATTTCCATCCTGCTGAACTGCAACCTCTCTCTCTCTGCTAATTCCGCTCTCCTGACGGCGAGAGGCTCCACGGGGTGGCAGCCCGGCTGCCACCTCCCTGCACGTTAGGCTACGCTGTCTTTGCTTCTCCGTCCGGGTCCAGCTGCCTTGGCGTAGCCCTGCTCCAGGACCTCTGGGTTTTACGCAAAGGTACGTGAAAGATGAAGAGCCGCATCGCACACCCCGTCTCACTCACGTGAATCCTCGGCCTGCCGGGGTCCGGAGTGGAGCTCTGCTGCTCTCCCCACCTGCCGGGGCTGCGTCTCTCTCTCTCTCTCTCTCTCTCTCTCTCTCTCTGTCTCTCCCCTCTGCTCAGCCCTTGGCGTTTCTGAGCCCTGCCTTCCCCCCAGAGCTCCTTAGCCCTTTCCTAATCTCATCTGATCTGGGAGGAGGCAGAGAGTGAGGCGAAGCCGGGCTTTATCCTAACCCTCTCTTGGATTACTGCAGCATGTGGATGGCAGAGCTGAACCACCAACACCCCCCCCACACACACACACGCACACACGCGCGCGCACACACACGCACACACACTGCTACAGCCCCGCACAAGGCAAGGAGAGAGAAACAAGAATGTACTTATACATTTCTCCGTTTAACCACTGGAAATATATTGTAGATGATCTGACGCTCGAGATGTCCTTAAATGACAATATAACTGAGTGCCAGTCATTCCCATGTTCCACAGAGTGTATAAATGAAGAATAAGTCAAATTAAAAAGGCAATCCTACGTTGATTTAAAATGCATTTCGAACCCGGGTTTCCAGAGTCTCTGATCTGCTCTCTCCCCTTTTAGCGATTGCTTGAGACTGGACAATGGTGGGCACGCGGTCACAGACAAAGAGTCTGTGCCTGTTTGGGATTTAAAGGTCACAAGGATTTATCTGTTTCACAATCTGGATGATTTGAAGACACAAATATTTGGCATGGAGGATAAAAACCATTCCACCGATCTTCTCAGCTGCCATTTCCGCGCTGAAGAAGACAAAGACTAGCGCTTTCGACGCGCAGCGATTGTTCACTTGAACTGCGATGATTTACTGCCAGGTCTGAGGCAGAGAGAGGCTCAGTGAGTGTGAATCTGTCTAATGATGAACGCTTCGTACAGTAAACTGACAGAGAATAATCTGTGTGGACACAACTAATTCAAGTAAACGCATGTCACATTACGCACCTTGTGCGTCAATTAGAAAAATGCATTCATTATTAATCCTAAAGGAGACACATTATGCTGATTTTTGCTTGATACCTTTTTGAACATCTACAGAGTAGTTCTGATGTGTGTGATCTGTCCAGAAAAAGATTTTAGCCGCACTCCAGATTTCGGCCACTTGAAGAGACGCTTTGTTCTGGCTGCTGCTTTCCTCTCATTGGCCTACTCAGTGGAGGATTCCTCATAGGAAGACACACACACGCATGTCTTTTCTCCTTGGATATATCGGCGATTTATTGTCGCTGCAGCAGCAGAAAGCAGAATTATTGGGGAATATGATTCATCAAAAATGCAGCCAGGTGTCAGAGAGAGAGAGAGAGAGAGAGAGAGAGAGAGAGAGAGAGAGAGAGAGAGAGAGAGAGAGAGAGAGAGAGAGAGAGAGAGAGAGAGAGAGAGAGACAGAGAGAGAGAGAGAGAGAGACAGAGAGATGTGTGGGAGCAGGGACGGGATGGGGGCGGGCCTCCCGGGCTTGTTTTGGGCCGCCCTGATTGGACAGTAAAAACCTGACATCAGGTTTTGCACAGATCTCTCAGAGAGTTCCTCACCTCACTTTCAGGGAGACTGAAAAGCACTGGTGAGTTACAGCCGGACCCCTACAGCTCACGTTATGAGGTTCACAGTGGGCAAATGATATTATAACCGCATATGTTCTGAAATATGGAACAGCACAATATGTCCCCTTTAAAGAAACGCTCGCGACTGACAAATCAAAAATGCCACGAAATCAACATTTTTTGTATCTCTTCAAATGGCTCTAATAGGCCCTTTGTAGTCTTTCTTGTGTTGAAGTGAACATTTCCTTTAGAATTTGGATACTCTGGGTGTTGCTTACTGTCAATCAATCATAGGTAAATGTATTTCACATTTTGGAAGAAATAAACTGACCGCGAAAGTAACTCTAGATCCGATTAGGGTTGATCCTCATTGACAGCACACATCTTGCAAACCGCATGTTGTCCTCCGACTTCTGGTTCACTACTGTGTTACGCTTTTGAGAAACTGGAGCCCGAACACCGAACACAAGAAAAATTCACACCACGTCACTCGACCGAGAATCTATCGTCTCCCGTTGTGACGATAAATCTCAGGCACAGCGACGCTGGAGCTCATCCGGCAGCTCTTGGGGCTGCGCTCCCCAGACCCAGTTGTCCCGGTCGATACAGATGTAATACGTTACTGTGGCAGAGACTCTATCCGGGCAGACGTAAAAATCAATACAACCCCCGGGAGCAGGCGCTCACATGAGCCGACCGTGCGGCTGAGCGGGGGAAGTCTCATTCAATTGCGCCGAGAGGAAGAGTTGCACCTCGTCTTAGAGCTATTTTATGGTAATCGTGGATGAACCCCCTCCTGACTGTCTTCTTCTTCTGAATACTTGACCCCGGGCAACTTGCGCGCATCTTTAGATGATTTATTAAAACGTCTGTGGAGCGCTTTGGTGGTACGTCGTCGGTTGCACATTTTCACACTGACCTCAAAAGCTCAGAAAATGTTGCTCTGGCATGAGTATTGTGGTTGCACTTTGCACAAAACTGAAATTGTGCCTATGTCATCTAAAATGGTATCGGCACAATAATAAATGGCATCAAGACAATAATACATTTTTTTTAAATCCACTTTGTCCGTACTGCGTTCTGGCATCTATTAACTACGGTCCTTGGGTAGGGCGATGGAAAGAGCACTTTGGTGAACTTAAGTGAACCCTACATGGCAAATGTACAGCCAAAGGACGATGGGGAGTCAAACATCAGATACCTCCAAAAATGCTGAATGCTCTGGATGTTAAGGCGCTATCATGGCTGACGTGCTTTTCAGCATAGCGTGGAAACGGAGGAGTCGAATGAGTCGGGGTGGTGGTCCCTCACTTTTAGGAGGGAAAGCTGAGGTTGGGTGCCAATTGCATGGGCATCGCACAGCTCAACCTCCCGGGGAAAGTGTGCTCTACGGTGCCGGAGAAGAGGGTGCGACTGACTGTCAACCTCAGATTGAAGAGGACCTATGCGGGTTCTGTCCAAGTCGTGGAACCACAGACCAGCTATGTAATCTCACAGGGATCCTGGAGGGAGCCTCGGGGTACAATCTCCCAATCCACGTGTGCTTTGTGGAGCTGGAGAAGACGTATGATCAAGTGCCCAGGGATGTACTGTGGGAGGTGCTGTGGTTGGATGAGGCGGCCCCTTCTCAAGGCCATCCAATCTTGGTATGACTACAGTGAGAACAACATACGAATACTTGGTAGCAAATCGACCAGAGAATTGGCAGAGCGGGCGAGCCTGAAGGCAAAGCTCTCTATCTACCGGTCAATCTCCACTCTGCCCCTCGCCTGTGGTCACCGCCGAAAGAACAAGAACGCAGATACAAGCAGCTGAGGTGGGTTTTCTCCGCAGGCTGACTGGGGTCCCCCCTTAGACACAGGGTAGGGAGCTCAGTCATCTGAGAGGGACTAGGAATGGAGCTCCTTGGTGTAGAGGGAAAGCAGTTGAGATTGGGTTGGGCACCTGGTTAGGATGCCATCAGGGCACCTACCCAGGGAGGCGTTCCTGCCGCCACAAGCTGGGAGTGGACCCAGGACCAGATGGAGAGATCATGTTTCCTCGTTGGCCTGGGAACGCCCGGGGATCCCACAGCCAATGGTGCAGAGGAGAGGAATGTCTGGGCTCTCTGCTCACACCGCTACACCCGCAACTTGACCTCAGATCAGTGGTTGACGGTGGATGGATGGACGCGACACGTGCATTTTTAATACATTCTTACATATCAGTTCCACAAACGCAAAAGTGGTCGATTAATCTGTCGATCACTTTCTTCACAAAGCAATTAATTGAATTATAGTTAATCATTGATAAAACTATGCCAATACAATGAATACAGTTGATGTCCATTTCACAAAGATATTCAATTCTGACTTTATCTCATCACTCGCAAACAAAGATTTTAAATGCTTCAATCAAATGATCGACACAGTACTACCATAATACTTAATATTAGTACTAACACTGATTATTTTAATAGTCAATTAGCTGCTGCAGCTTAATTTCATGTTGTTCATTTCCTGTATATTCTATGTGACATAAAACCTGTTTGGTGCCATCCACTTCCAGAGGGCGAGCAGACACCAGCGAGGCAGCTCTGTCGCTCTCTAATCTGCACCCGCTCTGACCTCCTCAACACCTCTCCTTAACTCGGGGATGCATCCTGAACAAGGCGCTCTAAGCTCCCCGGAGCGAGCCCCACAGCCAAACGCTGCTCTCTTTATCTCATCCATGAAATCCAATTCCTGTGGCTCTTTGGGAGCGTGGCCGCGCTTTATGAGGCTGTGAAACACACTTCTCTCAGGCCGAACTCACACAGAAATTTATATCTGCTCTCTGGCTATAAAGTGAAGCGTGTCACGTATTATTGTTTATGGAAGTGGAGCCAAATGGCTTCATTTCACATTTCGGAGCATATGAACTTCATTAAACATTACATTTGATCGAACAAGAGCAGAACAGTCGTTCAATTGGTTCTACAATTAATTAAATCAATCAGTTAAACAGCAATACTTCTATATTCATCATCAGTGCTCTGAGCAAGGTATTGAGCATCTGACTGTGTCTGGTCTGGTCAATTTCTCAGAAACATGCAGCATTCTGAAACACGTTGTTGCTGAACAACAGCTTCACTCAACCCTTACATCTCGAAGTGAATATTAAATAATTTACACAACTACAACTGTTCAAAGTCACTTGAGAATAGTGACTGCAAATACTGTCTCAAAATCTCAGCAAACTCCATCATTAACCATTCTGTAAACTCACATGCAACCTTCTAACAGTGGCCCATGGTTTCCTGTGTTCTTGTCAGAGGAGACAGGTCGGCTAGACCGTAGAAGAGAGACCGTGTAGATGCAATAATAAAGTAGTCCTTGCTTGACAGTGGCGACAGCAGAACTGGACACAGAGTAAAATGTGCCAATGCAAATGATATCCTACTAGTCTGACAAACTACTGCCCATCATTTCATGACCTGTTGAGACAATTCGATGGATTCCTGCTCCTAGTCATCTGTGGATGGTTTGATCCTAGGTCATGAAGCCTTCATGTTGAAGAATCCTTGGGCAGGACACTGAACCTAAACTGTCCCCTGATGATGCACCTTCTCAATGTGAACGTTAGGGTCCATTTCCATGATGCTTCAAATGAGATGCCCTGGTATGACGTCAGAAGGACCTTTTTCTAAATCTAGTGAAAATATCACATAAAAACATGGAGACGCAAATTATTTTGGACCTCTATGGTCATCAGACTGGATCCATTGAGGAGAAGACTTAAGATAGAATTACAGCTCATGCACAAAACACCCTTTAACGGTAAGACCTACAAATTGAAACTGAACTTAATTGACCTTTTAGAAATACTGATTTCTAAAAACCTCGCCTTCACCTCATTTTAGAACATATGCACAGAGCACCAGCTGCCACCGTTTTATCCATAGCCGTGGAGACGCGACAGTGGAAGCTCCCCGTTTGCGTCTCGTCCCGTGGCATCTTGCCACACTCCGACAGAGGCCCTCTGAGCCCGAGGGATCTCCAATAAAGGGGGTCACAGATGAGTGCGAAAACGGCAAATTGTTGGAAAATAGACACTTCTTGCATCACAGGTGCTAATTACCCAGCGCCTTTTTATGTCCCCCCGCGTGCAAAAAGCAAACAACGTCGGAGCTGCAGAAGGTTAATCACGCTGGGCCTCGACAGCACCGGGTTGTTTTCTGCACAAAGCAGCGCCGGGTAATTGGCAACCCTTTCATCCCTCCTCCTCATTAAAGACCACGGGTTCATCGCTAATTGCCTTGACCCCACTGTGACCCCCGCTCCAGTCACTCCAACGGCGGATCAATGAGGCTTCAAGCTGATCTTACCCAGCATGCACCACTATACCACCACCCCCCCCCCTCCAGCTACCAGCGGAATAAAGTAAGCACTGTTCCCGATATGAGGACTGAACGGCGTTTCGTTTCGGGCAGATTGTTGGGATGATACTGTCTGTCAGAAGGGTTGGGAACCAAACCGTGTTGGGTAACAGTGGAGAACGGGAACAGTGTCTCCCTGGACAACAAGTGCGACCAACAGTGTCGTCTGATGACCCCGCCCCCTGGTGGTGAGCGGTGGCATTTTGTGAGCGAGAGGGTTCCCCACCGTGGGGACACAACAGGCCTTTCATCATGTCTCTTATGAAAGCGGGAAGACTCCACTGAAGCGGCGCACCTCACCTCCGATTGTGAACTATCAAACTGCAACGACGTCAGGCCAGACAACATGGGGCGACTCTTGCCACCATTCAGTGTTTAAACAGCCAAACTGGACTGAGGACACAAGTTCTTCTCCGAGAGCCTCATCTTCACTTCTGCTGCCAGCGCCTTCTAGCGCTGGCTCGAGCTCTAGCTGGCTCTGGCCTGAGCCTCCTGACTTTACTCTAGCGCACTAATCCATTGGATAAATGACAGCGGCAATGTATCCGATCCCTCCACCAGTTATTCCAGGGAAACCTGGAACCTACCCTCTACCCTGGAGAATATCAAACAAAGGTCCTTCATCTTCCTTATCAGCCTCACCCAAGACTTGCACAGGGTTTCGTCTTGCGGGGACATCATGAAAACTGAGGTACGGCTGTCTGTGTTTTGAAGTGAACTTAGCAGGAAGGAAGCCTATTTATCCACGGAAGCGTTCGGTTTAGTTATACACACTTTAATATGTACTACACTTTCACTGCGTGTTCAGAATAAACATAATATTGGTGACCTCAACATTTGCTCCCACTTTTCTCATTTTTTTCACCTTTTTTTCACCTCAACGGAATGGAAAGAACCAAAATTGAAAAGCAGAACCATAATCGCAATAAAAATGAAAAAAAAAAACAATAACCCAACACGATACGATCAAACAATATCCAACCCTATTCATGAGCGACCATCAGTGATCAGTTGCCATGTTGAGAAGTGGTTCCCATTTGCTGGAAGATGAACGTTTCCGTCTTAAACCCCGTTCGATGACGGATCAAATTCCGTGTTTTTTTATATCTGTCCCTCCTCATCACCTTCCCTCCTCGTGTCCTTGCTCTCCCTTCTTTCGTATCCTCCATCCTCCGGCGGCTCATTTGCATCACATCCATGAGAGGCTAATGAGAGAGGCCCTCTCCGGGGCGTAACGAGGCAGTCTCGCAGAGGATTCCTCCTATCCCCGGCGAAGCCTGGACATTCTTTGAAGTCCTCATAAATGGAGTTTTTATTAAAAGTTCTTCGGGGGAACTTACACATGGTAAACAGTGCTCCCGGGGGAGGAAGAGGAGTGAGATCAACAGGCTTGTTTACTGGTTTTTCCACGTTTAATGCCGAGCTCGCTGTGCAAGGGCCTCCCCAACATGCTACCAGATACCAGTTTTCTTTTATGTGAGGGAGAATGATCGACAATTTGTGAAAGGCACAGAGTTGCAGAGTGAACAATCAAATCAACATTAAGATTTTACATGAAATGCCTCAATTTCGCAGCCTTACTTTGAGCTGCGGGAATACAACGCGGAATCAAGAATACAATACGTTTTAAGGGCGGCCTCTGGCCGGGAACGGATGTGGCGTATTGAGGCAGACGTGCCATTCACGGCAACACAAGAGCAGGGGAGGGGAGCGCTGCTGTTTCCGTCTGTGGACTGTGACTCCATCCGAGTATTGACAGCGGCCTCTGCCACTCGACGGGTCGAGGAGCTAATGAGGGGTTTTTTTTGCCTGAAATTTCGTAATCAAACTAATCTCTGCCTGGCCAATGAATGCCCTCGCATTGAAGTTTAATGCTGAAGTCTAGGTGGATTAGATGACTACGTTCAGACCAGGGACGTGGGGGGGAAGGGGGGGGGGGTCATCATCAGATGTAAAACACAGATAATGATAGAATTAAAGGGACGTGCAGGATTTAGTCTAGCATTGAAGTCATGCATCGATGGCTTGCAGGGAAATTTTTTTGCCGTTTTCCTACATTTTAATGAAATATAATTTTCCACACATGGGTCGGCGAGCACCGAGTCCACACCTGAGCTCCACTGAGGATCTCTGGGATGTGCTGGAGAGGGCTCTACTCGGTGGTCAGACTCCTTATTATTACAAGATCCTGGTGAAAGATGAAGGCAGCACAGGATGGAAACAGATCCTGTGACGCTGCAGAAGCCCACTGGAACAATGCCGCGGCGGCCGTAATCGGAGCAGCCAAAGCTAAAGGCGCTCCGAGGAAATGCCAGACAGTGTTTTTTGGGACGGTCGTACGGCATGGCACGCGCGGAATCGTGACGACGCCTGGGCGCGTGTCGCACTTTGCAGGGCCTCGCGGCCCGCGCTCTCGCGACGCCGCGTCCTCCCGCGCGTTGCTCACGGGCTCCCAGCCTAGTAAAAACTCCCAACGGCAGCGGTCTGCTCGCTTAATTGCCGGCCCGCTGTGATGTCATTTGGTTATTGTGTTGCTTTTACGACGGTGGCAGTGGGATAAGATTTTCCTGTCTCAACGCAGGAGACGCTGATGTCATGCCCGCAGCCCCGATCGAAACTCAAGCTGCCCCGTAAAACGCACTCCGTGCTGCAGAAACCACGCACGCCGATCCGTCCTCAGCAATTCCAGCACCAGCACCTGCGTGTTTATTGTTTTTTACTCTCTATTCTGCTCCTGTTGTTTTGTGCCTCTCCTATTGCCGGGTTCCCATGCGAAGGCTGTGGCGCGGGGGGGTGTGTGGGGGGTGGAATGAGCTCAGCCTGCAGTCACATTGTCTTGGCTTGATGTCTTGTTTCCAGGCCATCATCAGGCAGCGTGTACAGTATAAGGTTTACGGCAAGCGGAGAGCGGCCGCAGCTCCGCCGGGCCAGTAAAATAAAACCAGCCGCCGGACCGCAGCCGCTCCCAAACAGTCCCGGGTCAGGGTTCGGCAGGCGCACATGTGCGGGAATGCTCTCGGGGGCTGCCATCTGCCCTCACCTCGACACCTCCGAAACCACTCTGGGGAGGAGGGCTACGCGTTTCCGTACTGGCCGATACTGGACACTGAGTTGGAGAGAGAAGAACTGAGGGAATACTTGGTGCTCTCGCCTCTCACTTTTGTCATTTGTTTGTCTCTCTTCAGTTCATTTTCAAGGTATGACAATGCTAACTAGCAATTTGGAAGACTTTTTTCCATCTTGTTTCATATCAATAAATCAAGTTTAAACATATAAGCTTCAGTATTCCTTGTTACTCATGCGTGAAATGATCTTGTATTTATACAGATGAACGCTACATTGCCCAGCCCTACTTATTAATGACTTATGAGAGTTCATTTTCAAAAACAAATGAAGGACAAATCCATCAAATCAAGCGTACGGGGATTAAAAACTCTTCACTTAAATGTTACTTGTTTTGATTAAAGCTACAATACGTTTGATATGCGGCCGTTTTGACATCGATGGCAACTTAACTTTGCTGCTCTTTCATGCCAACGCAACTTAGTGACGGATGAATGGAAAGCACAAATCAGTTCACCAAATTTACACAAAGTGCTCGGAAAATGTCTTCATTTCTTGAGTCATTGTTGTCCAAAGAGTTGCAGAGTCACGGAAAGCTGTAGAGTCTTTCCGACATTTCACCTTCTTCCACCAGGCTTCATTAGTTTTTCTTGGATCCAAGTGACAGTTTTTAACTTATACTGTGCATCCCTGCACGTTTTTGGATATCGTACTTTTCACTGAGTCTTTGATGTTCAGTCCTCTCTCGGCCCCAGACGCCCGGATTTAAGAGATGTGCGCCCTATGGCTATGACTACAAAACACAAAATAATCTCTGACATGCTTAGAAATTAGAGCTAATTGACAAACTGTACGAGTCTGTTAGGGTCGGGAGAAGCGGAGAGAATAGGCTAATTTTCCAAAACGACTCAAGTTATTCGGAGACGTTTGACTTTTTCTCCGGGTTCTCCTGCCCGTTTAGCTTTGCTTCAAACGGAGATGATAGACAGACACGATGTAGAAACGACAAAGCGCAGGCCGCCTGGTAACACTGCGGGTCCGCCTCTGCTCTGAGCCTGCGGAGCGACGTAGGGCAACTTCATCAGTGAGGACTATCCGGAGCCTGAGCCGAACCGTTTGATCTGCGCCGAACGAAATCATAATGAATTCTTTCACATTTTTGTTTGTTCCTGCTCTCATTGAAATTCCGCGCTTTCAGCAAAGCAATACCACCCCTCCAATGTTGTGAGGAGATGTTAAGTAGATCCGAGGCCACTATCCTGAGGCTCTCGCGCGCCTCCCACAGCCCCCTACACCACCACCTCCTCACACACACACACACACACACACACACTCGATACCCCCATCCCCCGGCAGAGAGACACACACCTACGCACTCACACACACGCACACGCACTCCAACACTAGCATCTCTGTGGGGCTCGTGGATAAACAGTTTGCAGGCTGATGTTCTGCGTGCGCGGGACACGCAGAGGTCGGCTGGAGATGTTAAACGGATCTTTCCAGAAGCATCAAAACGAGCCGAGTGGATTGATGTCGAACACGTCCGTTTACAGCAAACGAGTGCATCACGCGGTTGAGTGCGGTAGGCGCACTCCCACTCACCCTAGAAACGCGATAGTGGGTAACAGAATTATGCGTTGGACACCTCTCAAACGTTGAAAGACGTTTTTACGCTCCCATGAGGCGCTTTCGCAGACTAACTACTGTCTAACCAGCTCCCGCGAAACCAGCTCCCTGCAAACAAGACGGTGCCGCGTGGAGCAACCCTGCACTTTTTCTAAATCCAATTTAAAGAAAAGATCTAATAAAAGCATGGAAATGCACCATCTTTTGAAGGTCCAGCTTGCTCAAAGTGGAGCCCTGTGCGACTGGGCTTTGTGAGAATAATGGGACGTCGCAACAGGATTTCATGGCTCACTCATAGAGCACTCTTCATCGCAATCGTATATCAAGATTTCAGAAATACTGCTGAGTTTTTAGACATGCTTCCCCGAATACTCATATCTACTTATATAATACGTACATCCATTGATTTTTAAATCTAAATACAAAGGCAAGACAAAGATACGTCAGACGAGGTGTAATTACATAACACTGTGAAATGAAATGGCATGTGAACACCATTCTCTTCACCATTCTGTGATTTTCTTACATTACAGCTCTCTTTCTCTCCCCCTTTTGCGCTGACTCGATGACAGGAGGAACCATTGCGGCTGGGATTGGCCAGACCACCTGGGATTAGCGCGTATAAATGAGCGTCGGGTCTGCAGCCAGCACCCTGGTTCCTCTCGTTACTGTCTGACCTACATTCGCTGAGCTCGTCCAAAACCAGGAGAGGAACCGTGCGCATCCAAAAGAAATACAGCGAGGATGGCAGCGAGGACCCACGGCAACGACCCAGTGCCATTCACGTGTCACGCAGAGCCTTGTCTTGGACAGGAACGTGTCGAGGCAACTGCCACCAGACTATTTAAACATCAAACCTGGGCACAACGAGAGACAAGCCGGATTGCAGCTTCCCTCCGGAGGCATTTCAGGAAGTTTAGGATGATGATGATGATGATGATGGTTTAAATCATTTTCTCCTGACGCGGTTTTTCCACCGGGTCCCAGCGGGGACCCCGGGACTCAGACTTGGAGACGTTCTGGGGTCCTAACGTCGGCCTTAAGGTCATTTCCACGTCATAATGTTTTGCTCCTGTAGTCAGGCAGCGTCTTCAAAGCTCAGCCAGCTCCAACTGAAGCCTTGGCGCTGTCGGGAACAGTGTCAGGACTCTGAGCAGACCCAAACCGCTCTCCGGTCTGGACTCCATCCTGCAAATCAACACTAAGTTTAATTAAGCCAAGCCGCGCTGCCATTGACCCACCATTACTGTTTGAGTTGGCCGGGCCGAGGGAAACCTATTTGCTGGGAGCAACAAAGGCCGTTTTATACAGCTGGGGGAGAGCAGATTGCAGGGCTAATATTTGGAAATTGTTTTATTTGATTTCTATATTTATTGAGTGTAATTTCTGAGCCCCTCCGCAGCATTTTTAGCATCAAACGTGCGGGTGTGTGGCCCGGCGGTCAGACGGGAGGCAGCCAGAGGTTTCGCTGGTTTGGAGGGAGCAGCTCCAGCCTGATTAGTGAGGCGACCCCGGAGGAGGAGTCCTCGGGTCCAAACGACCCGAAGCTGCTCCAGGAGAGCCGGGAGGACGCCGACCAGAGCCTCCGCTGTTTTTCGACACAGTAAACATCGTAGTTCCTCGTAAAGATGCACGTAAAAGTCATTTTATGTTTCCTCAAGTCTGAATCAGGGTTGCACAATGCGGTGCTGTTTCACTTGGGCAAGACTGAAAAACCGATGGGGGGGGGGGTTCTGTGGCTTATTTCAGTGAACTGAAAATGCGGTTTTATGACCCTAAAAAGCTACAGTTTTATAACACTGAGACTCCAATGAATGGTTGTAATTACTATTGGATTAATATTGGACCCTGCCAAAAACAAAATGTGGCCAGAAAGTGATGAGTGCAGCCAGAAAAGGGAAGACTTGATACTCAATACACAATAAATCTGCCATTGTATTGACCTTACCTGAAAGTGTGTAGTACGGGCTCCGCTTGGGGGGGAAACTCCTCCTCCTCCGCTTAAAACCTGAAGGACAGATGGACAATAGCATGTTAATCTGAAGGAATAATTGATTTTTAAGAGGCTGGTGAAAGTCGGAATGCGGCTTGTTCTGGATGCCAGAGAGAGAGGGAGCAGTAGCCGGCCCCTTCAAAGCACTTTTCCCCAACGAGGAATGCCTCTTTTTCTCTTCACGGGCCCTCGCACAACACATTGTTTGTGTCAGTGGCGAGTGAAGCAGTCGAAAGCAATGAAGGCGCAGGAATCACTTTTCCAAAACGACGCTCGTAAATCACATCAAACGGATGACTGATGGATATTCCACGTTGCATTTCATGAAGATTTAAGAGCTGCGGAGGCGCAGGCAGGTTAGCAAAACACACCAAAACGGTCAGCCCAAAACGGATGGATATGGCCAGATATGGGATATCTTGATAACGACGTGCCCGAATATAATATTTTCCCTCAAATGAAATCTGGACGTATGGATGGATGGACGGTGGATGATTGTCTCTGGAGATTCTCATGGTCCAAGTCATAAGAAATGCATTAGAGCACATAGGAGCAGCCACACTAGCCTGGGCAGTAGCCGGCTGGGTAATTGACCATAAAGAAACTAAGTCAGTCAGTCAGTCAGTCACGGAGGACCTGAAATAGCCCCTCAATAAAACGCACACACACACACACACACACACACACACACACACACACACACACACACACACACACACACACACACGCACGCACACAGTGCAGCCTCTATTTCTTGAACATGTGGCGCAAAAAGAGAAGTCTGTCCTTCAGAAGTGTTGCTATTTCTGTTTACCACAAGGCCCCAAATATTCTCTGATTAGGGAAACTCGGAGGTAGAGGAAATACCACTGGGGGAGCACATCTACTCCACACAGCTGCACAACGGCAGCAGGCGGACAGACAGACAGACAGACAGACAGACAGACAGACAGACAGACAGACAGACAGACAGACAGACAGGCAGACAGACAGACAGACAGACAGACAGACAGACAGGCAGACAGACAGGGGGGCCACCAGCGTGGCGCTATTCACAGCTTTTTGTTCACACCTGGTTGGCACCAAGTCTCCAAGATCGTACTCGGGAGATCAACATCAAGAACACACATTTACCGTGTCAAGTCTTGCATACATTAATGACCGGAAGGGGGGTCACACACAAGAGGGTCGGTTCATGACACCTAATAGCAACAGGCTCACGGGGGTGCATGTTCGACGCACGTCTGCATGTGTTTCGGCAGCATGCATGCAAGGTGCTTGACCGGCCCTAGATCTGAAAGTGTGCGTGTGTGTGTGATGGACTGGAGACCTGTCCAACGTGTATTCCTGGCCTCCACCACGCTGGAGATAGGCAGCAAATTATGATTCTATAACTCCCCTCATCTCCCCAACATGGTGTGACTCCTAAACAAACCTCCAATGTTTAAAATGTCAAACTGGGCCAAGGATACAAGTTTATCAGCCTCTCGGGAAGACGGCAGGCAAGAAAATGGATGAATGGAATGGACTTCATCAACAAAGTCCCTCATAAACAAACTTGAAAAATAAATGAATAAATAAATAAATCTGACACACTGGAACGGATCACGTCCTGACTTGTGGTATTGCTTTTCTCCTCCGACAAGACAAGTGCGGGGCCACTCCTGAGTCTGAACGGACCCGTTTCCGTTCAGACTCAGTCCTCCTTCAGTCTGGGGAACAGAGATGGAATAGGTCTACTCGTGCACTTCTGAAATATTTATGTTCCTCCACTGTCCCACAAACTCCTCGGTCCCTCCGATGCCAGCCTGACCTTGAAGGAAGGACGTATGTTGGAGCACTTTAAATGCAAATGATTGGAAAGCACGCGTTAATGATACTTACAGCGATACAGAGCAATAGGTGCCCAGTATTCAGCGTTCACATCCAGCATAGACGCTCTGGATTACTCTTAATCCAGGGATTATTTTGTTATCTGAAGAGCTATAAAATGATCAATAATTTACATGAGAGGCGCCTGATTGAACATTTTGCTACTGGACAATGGATTGATTTATTTATTGCCATATTTCCTGTCTCAACTTCGCAAATACTTCTACTTTACTACCATTTTTTTCTTTTTTTCACTAATTAGTATAATTATGATCTATATATAAATAAGTGAAAAAGTCTAGATTGCCTGATCTCAGCTCCTTGAATGTGAATATCTTCTGGTTTCTCAGTGACAGAAAATTGAACGCTGTTTCGCTGAAGACAAAAGAACGACATTTAAAGATCTTTTTTATTGCTTTGTGAAAGCTTTGGCTTTTACAATTTTCACCATTTTTGCATCATTTTGAAGTCCAAACAACCAATTCATCAGGAAAGTAATCGCGAAATTAATCGACCGAGAAAATAATGATCTGTTGCCATTCTAGTTGTTTGTGTGATAAAGTATTTGTCTTATTCAGCATATTGTAACGTCTGAGCTTTTCTCCCGAACTTCTTTGGAACGAAATGACATTCACACATCGCCACTATCCGGAAGCGACATTGACAGTCATTTGCAGTGGTGTTTCTGGCCTCCTGCGGTCGCCATTCAGGTCCATCTTTGCCTGTGTGGGTCACGTGATCGCGTCATCGTGCCAGCACTGACGATGTTAAATTCATGAGCAGCGGCGAGGAAACGGGAGAACTTGAAATATTAAACGCCGCGCGATTAAAATGAATGATCTCGGCCAAAGTGCGTTACAGTTACAGCGAAACTAGGGCCGGGATCGGGATAGTCCGACGACAGGTGCAAATTTTATCACATCTAGAATTGATTTAGAGTGAATACCGTGAATACAGTGATCCAACTCCAGCTGCTACAATATGACTAACAAGTAGTCACTCCCCTTGCTGCGTCATTTTCTATAGTTGTACCTTCATTTTCTACACTTACGTTCTCTCGCCTCGCCGCATTAACAAGAAGTGCTGTCTATGACTACAACTTGCCTATCAAATAGTCTGTGACACGCTTGGAAAATATGCCTGATTTTCAGACCATGCATGAGCTTTCAAAATCACCTGCCTTTACTCACAGAGCAGAGAGAGAGACGTCATTTTTTTGGAAACGTGAAAGCTCTGAAAAGGCTCCGAAAGTGGATCAGAAGAGTCTGGATTTCACACATCGAACCTCTAGGGGGTGTCGCCACTGAAACAACGTCGTGCAGAAAGAATATGAGGACGCTAGAGCTAACGCTAAAGTTGCCGCGGGTAACGCTAAAGCTAACGCTAAGGCTAAACCTGAAGCTAGAGCCAGCAAGAAGGCATCTGGAGCCAGTCTCCTCCTCTTCATAAGGCCTTTTTGTTGCATTTTGTTCCTATGCAGTGAAGCGATGTCGAGTCACGACTGTTCCGAGTTTTTGTCGTGATCACGTGATCGGTGACTAGTGCTGCAGGAAAGTAATCCATCCATCTCAGTTCAGCCACATTGATACCCTGAAGGCAACCGGGTTTGCAGCGGGCATGACAGACAGCAGCAACAATGTCGACATAGCGCTGGTCTTTACGTAACACAACACCTGGCCATAAAGTACATAAAGAGAGGTAATACAAATAATAAAACCTACTACTACGAATAAAACACTGTTAATAACAAGGTGTAATGCTCTAATGTGCTGCTCTGTAATAAAGAAAAGCATTTGCACATTTCTTTATCGATTAAATCGAATAGTTTAGTTTATGAAATGATGCATTAAAGCGCACAAAGATGGTTCAAGTCTGATCCACCCAGGCCAAGACGAGCTCGACAAACTTTTATTCGTCCTCACCTCAAAGGCATTCCACTTTCTGTCACGGGCGGTGAAAGAAACCGGGACACGTTCACACCTAAGAAGCTGACATTTGGGCTAAATTTCTTAAAATCATTCTCGGAAAATGTTCTGAAATGCGTATTCGCTGATTAAGAGTGGATAAACCGATTCGTTGTTGCCACTGTTACATAATTTTTATTTTTCATCCTCACCCGCTGCATCTTCCTCAACAAAATGTTATCGGTATGCGTTGGGAGGTTCTCGGACGTAGGTCTCGGGGGAATAACTTGCCCCGCGCCATAAACCAGTCCCAGAAGAGCTGATGTGGACAGCGCGAGCGCGGCCGGCCCGTGGGCCTGGGAGCTCTTTTTTTTCCCCCCTACTCCATATGCTCCCTGTGGTCTCGGCAGCCTGACAGGGCGACAGAGTAACCGCGACCTGATTACCTGTCCCCTGAAGCCTGTAATCACTAAGGCCAGCAGACAGCCGCCGTCAGAGCGCTGACAGCCGGGGTAATTGGAGGTGACGCTGCGCGCCGCTCGGCCCGCTAATAAAATATGAAAACAAAAAGCGGGGCACCGACAGGAGTCCCTGTCTGCCGGTAAAAGGGCCCATCTGCGGCCCACCGGGCCTCCACAATGGCTCCTTGGCTGACCGCTCTTTTCCGTAGGCGCTTCCATCCGCTCTCAGATTTTCCGATTTTCTCATGTTCAAAGACAAAGGGGTGTCGTAATGTTGGTTCAGCGATTAAACGCGGCTTCCTGCCCCTGGCTCTCGCCGCTACAGCGCAGACTTTATATATATCGAATGATAGAAACCCTGCGTTGGGGACGTCCCGCCGGGACTTTTTCTGTCTTTTAATTTATCGGCGCCCGGACAGAGACAGCGCTCACGCATCAGCAAACAGCACCCCCAAAACAAACAGCTCTTTGGACATAAATTAAGCATTCATTCCCGTTTGAGAATTCCCCTCCGCGCTGCCAGGCCAGGAGGGCCTGAGCGAGGCTGGACCATCTTCATCCTGCCTCCTCATTCAGCTCAGGGACAAAGAGAGGGGGAGAGAGAGAGAGAGAGAGAGAGAGACAGAGAGCTAGAGAGAGAGAGACACTCTGCGGCTGCCCTGCGCTGACTGAATCACACTGGAGGGGACACTCACACTAAAACTAAAACTGCACTTTCCTTAATGTCTTAGAAACACTCAGAGATCAGGTTATCGAGTCTCTGTCTCAACTGTCACCTCTTATTCCAGTTATGTAAAAAATGCTCGTATGATTAGAGGAGGCCTAATCCAGGAACCAGGGGTAAAGCAGGGTTTCCTGGGTGTCATTACTTAAACACTTATTAACCAGCGGGGTTAATACGACAGGCAGATGGAACCTGCTACTCATCCACGAAGTGGACGGCAAATGTCCTACAGTAATAGCAGCCTATTTGTTATCCATTACTAGCATAGTCTTGGAGCAGAGTGGGAGATTTAATCCAAGTTTAGACAAACAAACCAACATAATAGTGGGGTCGTTTTCCAATGAGCCAACCGGAGGGCTATTTGCATGTTTTCACACAGCACACTGCTCTCCACCGTCTCATCTCACTCGTCTAGTGGCTTTGGGTAAGTGACCTCCAGTAGGGCCAACAGTACAGAGCTCTCTTCAGACCTCCACAAGCTTCATATGAGAATAAGTTTCGAGTGAAAAAAACAAAACTCCACCCTACATCATTCTGTGTTTTTACTATTACAAGGCCCCCCATAAAAAAAAGTGAACCCACGTTTAGGTAGAGCACCCCGCAGGAAAGGGGACATGAAAGCAGATTGTGCTGGTTTTTCAAGCCATATTCACATCTCTGTATGTACTCTCTCCGAGCATTAACGGCCGCAACTTTGATGTGAGGGATTGGGACAAAGTCACAGTAGGAGCAGACATGTCTCCCACAGTTCAGCTGAAGGTGAAACTCGGCTGCCTCAAGCCCAGTTTCACAACTCGTAAGGGCCTCTGAACTGTCTTGTTAGGACATATAGATGGGAATGATCTGTATGCAGCCAACATTGCCACATCACTTCGCAAATTTACAGCATTTAAAGAATGATACGGAGAGTTCATGCAAAAAGTGGTTTGTGTTACTTGAAGATGTTTCATCTCTCACCCAAAGGGCCTTTATATCGAACCAACCACCCACACCAAACCTTCAAATCATACCTGAAGAAACATTTTGGCTAAGAGTAAGCCTCTTAGCCAAAAGGTTTTACCCTCAAGAACAGAGGTCAGTTACTTTTATTTTTAATCACCTTAAAACTACCATGACCTGGATGACTGAGAACCTAAACAGATGTACAAAAAAAAGTATGGTACCTCTACCAAATGGAGAAAAATACTTACAGGCTGAAAAGATATGTTTTTACAACCGTATCATGACATGATTAATACAGGGAGGTTTGGTGCCTCGCTATATACCAGTCTCTCTTATACCCCCTCTGTGTTGTGAGCGCAGAGTAAAATGTCAATATCATGTTCTTGAAAAGTGAATAAAACTTAAAGTCTCCAGAGCCCAAAAACCTACTTCGCAACACATTAAGCTGTTGAAGTACGGATCCTGCACCGCACATGCTCTTTCTTGAATTAAACCTCAGGAAGTGTTATAGCATCTATCTATCCACCTCTTTCTGGGATGTAGACACAGAAATACCTTTACTTTGTGAGCTCGGAGGTCGGATTCAAGTGCAGTTCAACGAAACAGGATGTCGGAGAGTTCCGCGAGCTTAGCAGGGCTGAGGCAGAGCGAGCCGAGGAGCTTCCCCGCCGACACAAGTCTCATGGAGATCTCCACAAGGAGACACCGATGAGGAGCACACGCAAAGCCACGGGGAAGCGCGAACAGCGAGCTGTCAGGACTGTAGCTGACCGGGTGGGCAGATGACCCACACTCAGAGCGGTGCCCTGAAGTATCCTCCGGCGGAGACTGATGGTGTAAAAAAAAAACAAGAAAAAAAACATGCGTTTCTCTCTCTCTGAAACTGAGACTTTTGGACACTTACCGCTGCCGTGGCTGCTGCAAACACCGAGCGTCTCCCCACACTAGTAAACTCGCACACTCCCGTGCAGGCAGACTTATTCACACACGCACACGGCTCCGGCTCCGGGCTGCAGCCGCTGTTTGGTTAATCGACAAACTCCTCCGAGCCGCGCGCGCACGCCGACTCCGCCCATCCCCGCGTGCGCGCGCCCCCGCGTGTTCCCAGCGGGCACGCGCGTCGAATTGCAAGAACGTAACCGTTTTCCAGTTCAAACTCAAGCAAACAACAGGTAAATTTAACGAGCTATTGGAGTTCATACGTATCCATTACTTATTCGAAGTGTTTCATAATAAAACTATTTCAATACTATTTTGTTTATAGGCACCTTTCAGGATGTTCAAGGTTACATCCAACCTTCCTCCTTAATGACAGGTTTTCTTTTTATGATATAATATCCAACTATTTTACTATTTTAATACCCAACTATTCCATCCAGCACTCAAAGGGCAAAGGCAGAGAGCAAAGGTTGCTGAAAAGGTTGTGTGTGTGTCCATCAAGGTACACACACACACACACACACACACACACACACACACACACACACACACACACACACACACACACAGGGTTGCTGTACACACTCAGGGTTGCTGTACAAAAGTTTTAAAAACCAAAACTACAAAAGTTGTGGCAACTGAACTTGCCAATTCTCGATTCCACAATTCAACACCTGTAGAGCCATTAGTACCTTTCTGTTGTCTATGGCCATTACAGTCACAATCACAACAACTGTCAATGTTTGACTTCATTGAGGTCAAATGTGAAAGGGGCTTGAAACCTCCGCAGAGTTTAAATGTACAACTCCACAGAGGTTAAATCCTGGTCTTCCGCACCGGCCAGTCAGAACTGAAGAAGCCTTTTATTCACAACAAGTACGATGATCCGCATGAAAAAGAATCTCCACAGACACGACAGTCGAAAAACACATTATAAAAAACAATTAAACAAAAAAACTCAACCCAATACTGTAGAGGTCAGATCAGCGGGTGAGAGGATGAGCTGAACAGGAGAAAAGGTGAGAGTACAGGGAGGTGTTTATGGCCGAGGTTGTTGAAGGCCTGGAGACTGAGGAATACAATCTACTACATTATGCGGCATTTGACAGGCAGCAAGTGGAGCTGCTGCTGGACACGAGTTATGTGATTAATAGAGGGAGTTTACTCTCACACTCAAACCTAGGGGCAATTTAGAGTCAAGCTGAAATACATTGTTTTAGGATGTTTTAGGACACTGGGAGGATCTGGGAACCCACACATGGACACGAGTAGAATCATGCAAACTGCACACAGTAAAGCCCTTGTTCAGACACCCTTCTGGCGACCCAAAACATAACAACAGTCAATAATGAAACCACTGCCAATAATGTAATAGTTTCGGCCTTTTTAAATGTAATGCATAATGCAACATAAAAACTTGACAATGCTGTAATTAAATGCTTAAACCAATAGTGTAACAACTTTTTGTGAATTAAGTAAGAAATTCTAATGTTATTAGCGGTTTATTATGTTACTGACCTAGTATCAAAAAATAAAAAATTGAAAATGTAACAACTGCTAGATATGACTGCAGTTTTATGTGCAGTTTGCTCATACTCATCATGTTTATTCATCAAAGATATGGACTCTCAGCGGTCTCTCTCTCTCTTGCTTGCTTGGTCATTTTGGGGTAGTACACACCTCAACATTTGACACCTCAATATCCTCAAAAATACTCAGTGTGGTACACATGAATTAATGCAAGAATATCTGATTGGCTAAAGAAGAGAAAGAGAAGAGGATAGTTAAACAAAAAAGGAAGGGAGGCAGAAAGATAGGTATATACAGTATATTGGATGAATGAATATGATGACTCTGCCACTATACCTATTTTTAATGAGCAAGTTTAAAATATTCATAAAGAATTACATTATCAGCATCAGTAATTACATTTTCTAAGGGTTCTTAAATAATAGGCCAATATGGTAACATTATGGTAACCATTATTAGCAAGTTATTACTTTTTGGCTGTTACTACCATTTGGGCTGCTACATAATTTGATTTATGTGTATGCATAGTTTTTTGTGTACGTGAGCCTGTGTCTGAGAAGTATGACTTGCATTTGTGTCTAGTCAATCAAATGAGAGCTTTATTAAAGATACTAGAGAGCGGTGAAGAGGTCACCATGTTAAAAGAAATGTTGATGCCAAACATTTCGGCAGGCAGATGTTCAGCAGTGTGTCAGCCTGACCACATAACTGAGCCATTGATATCTCACTCAGCCTTGGCCTAGAGGAAGAGCAGCGAGGGAGCGTGTGACTGAAAGGTCAGAGGTTCAAGTCTCTGAACCAGCTGACGAGTCGGCCCTCCTCCCTTGCAGCTCTGAATAACGACTTGAGTAAGACACAACCGGCAACACACTCTGACTTACAAAGGTTATGACTCGAGTGATGCAATGTATTTATCAGCGTAAAAGACACCACGTCACCAAAGTCAAGGCAAGGTCAGGTTGCTCCAGGGTACAAGAATGCACAATATTGTGCTTTAATATTTTCAGAGAAAGTGCTTTTTACTCTTTACTACTACACTGGGGAAAGAAAGGAAAAATAGGCCACTTCCGTGTGACAAAGTGTGATCTGAGTCAGCATCAATGACTAGTGTTTCTTGAACCAAGAACAAATTCACTGTCCTCATATTAGAACGGTGGAGAAACAAAGGTCACAGTCAAAGTGGTGTCTCCAGTTACTGTTCGCTCATTGTTTCTTTCCTCCGTCATTTTCGAGTTGTAGTTAAAGAGTGATGTGCGTCACAAAAAACACACATTAAGACCTCATAATCAAAAGATGCGCGTCTGCCTCTTTAAATTAGATAGTTTAGAAATAAAGATGTAAAAAGTGGTTGAAATCATGGATCCTGCATGTTTCTCAGTTCTAGGATTCATTGTCGAAGTAAATAGATGGTTTTTCTTTTGACTCTGTCTCCGCCTGCAGGTTGGTGACAGAGTTACACTTACTTGTGACCTCAGAAAGATCCATCAAAACTTAACTGTATCGAATGAACGAGTTAGATTTACAATTTAATTGGAAGAGTTGATGGTGGATATCTCACATCCATCTCATGCCTCAAACTCCTCCAACTGACTGACATTTAAACATGTCAAGAAGTAAAATTGTAACATTGGAACTTTAATTGAACCCTTTGTGTATGGAAAAGGTATGTATTGCTGTATTTCGTAAAGATTTCCCTCTCAACACCACATTTTGGTACTTGATTAATCTGTTTATATCTACATAGCTTAATGACAGTGAAATTGACGAAGAGCTGTGTGTCAACCTTACTGTGCTGCTTTTAGCCAATTCAAATATTAATTTGTCTTATTTTACAGTGAATTATCAGCTTGAATATGAATTTAATTGAATTATCATCCTATTCCCCTACTCCATTTTATCAGAAATTAAATAAACAAAATTATTATATTTTTACCATTACGTGCCCTTATTAATAACATCATAAACATATTATATGTATACAGTTGTCCTTTAATGGCAAGCATGTAATAATCTTTATTAAAAACAGGTGTGACGGGTTATTAACGACATGACCCACAACATGCCGTCACCAGGGCAACCTTGATTGAAGGTTCCATACAGCTGGTGGACCAACCTTGACTAAACATTGTCCAGGTTTTTGAGTGTCTAGTGAGTATAATAATTAGCACAAGTATAATAAGTTTTATATCTGACTCTTACTGTATGGATTTCCCGGCTCTGTGAATATAATAATGATTATAATAATTAACTTTTTTTTACACAAATTCTGACACTGTGTTCACACTGAGTTGACACTGAATTTTTTCATTGCACCCATAAGGCTCTCTTAATTAAGAATCACACACGAATTCATTTCAGAAACTGGTGTTCTCAGTGCTCCTCAGTGTTACTATATGTGCTTCTAAATATGGTTGCATCAAACTAAAGGTTTTTTGTTACCCTTTGGTTGAGTATGGAGGGCTCATTAGATTAGCTCTTAACATGCTTTTTTTTTGAGTGAATCATCCCTTTCTATCTCCATGCGAAAAGCTTTATGCGCATATTGTGCGTCCTCGTCGTTTCAAGCAGGAGAGGGAAGATGAAAGTGAGATAAAGGAGGGATTGAAGGAGCAGGATGGGGGACGAGACCCCGGCACTAAAGCACAGTAACCGCAGCTGTGAGGGAATCGATGCCTTAATGGGATTTCACAGCACTAAACCCCTTTTCCTCATAAGATACCGGCTGGAGTTTACATATGCCCGTGTGCGTGAAATTCTCTTTTACGGTAAAGAGGCCACAGCAGATAGTTGCAGATAACTTCCTCCATAAACTCATCCGCCAACAACTTCCCCATTTTTCTTTTACCATTGACACTGATATTCAACTGTAAAGGAGAGGGGGGTGGTGGTTGAAACAGGAGAACCCTCAACAATAAGCACAAGCTAAAGCGCAATACGAAATACAGATATGAATCATGTTTTTATATGACACTTTATATGAAAATTACAAGGCCAAAAAAGTGTAATTGATTACAGCTACCAGCACACAGTGAAAAAAGAAATTTACAATCCTCTGCCATCGATTGTGTTACACAAGTTATATTTTCCATACTTGCTCTTTGGCTTTGGATAAAATTGCATTTTGTATAAAACGTTTGTGCACATTTACACAGCCGATCAATGCACTCCATGTTGTGGTGTGCATAGTGGCAAAGATGTAGAAAATAAAATCAATAAATAATACAGCATACAAGACAGATCAAAGGCACTCTCAAAAACCTTGTGGGGAAAACAAAAACCAAAACAAATTGTCCATTTGTTTGTTTGGACAATTCATATTAAATATTAAAGCCTGTCTCAGTTGCTCAGTTACAGCTGATACAAGCTGTTCACATTTTATGTAATATACTATCCAAGATAAATGGATAACCCGCACTCTATAATGGCATACAGTAGAGGAGGCCGTGGAGTCTTCAGGAGTTGACTTTGGTGGCAGCATTGAGGAGTGAGTAAAACAAAGAGTCCGGTCTCTGCTTCAACTCTTCTGGACTGTCCAACTCTGCCACCTGCCGGACAATACAAACAACAAGTTTAGTACCATACGAAATCTGTCATGTTTGCATCTGTTTTTTTTTGTTTTTTATGATTAACCTTTATTTTAACTAGGTTTGTCCCATTGGGACCTGGCCAAGAATGGCAGCAGAAAAACAAAGTACATTGTCACATTAAACTCAAGCAACTGAATTCATAAAATCAAGTAGTGTCCAATATGACATTTGCACACATGAAGCCTGGATACAATTTCATTTCATTACATGAATTTATGGCATTTTACATTCCAATATTGATTTCTACATTCATATATATGTTATCATTTGTGTATTAAGACCTCCACAACTTATATGGTACGTTCTTGTCAGTGGAAAGTTTTGATTTATTTTTACATTTGATGGAAACCATCTTGAAACCAGCAAGGGACAAATAGCGCCAACGCATTTTCATTGAAAGCCAGTGCAGAGACGCTGGAGGAAAAGATCACTGCGGAAACCTTTATGACACGCATTGACTACCATAGTTGCAATACACAATTTTGACACTAGACGACAGTGAGTCCTACACAAAGTTCCATTAAATCCATTTGGAAATGTCAGGTTTGGGAGTTTTAACACTGACTGCAAATTGTTCCACGTAGTTGGAGCAGAAAGGTAGAAGAGGTGAAAAGCCTTTGTTACCTCTCCACTGTCCATGACCAGGATGCGGTCTGCATAGAGCACGGTGTTGATGCGGTGGGCAATGGTGAGCATGGTGCAGTCCTGGAAGGACTCTTTGATGGTGTTCTGGATCAGAGCGTCCGTCTCTGCGTCGATGGACGCCGTGGCCTCGTCCAGAAGAATGATCTGATGGAAACATGGAGGACGGTCAGCAGAGAACAAGAGTTAGACTGAGCTAGAGCTAGACTGGCCTGGACCTAGTGACCTAGTGTTTGTCCTTGGGCTCACCGCTTGCCCTGACTTGACATATGAGCAATGGAACATTTGTTTTATCAAAGTTACAAACCCATGATTGGTCATCTTTTGATTTCAATTTTCATTCGTTGAAGCTATACTGTAGACATGAAATGAGTAAATCAGTAAATGCAGGTTGGAAAAACAAGGATGAGTGTTTAATGTTATATTATTATTATTTATTTATTATATTTTATATGCTCTGGAATTATAAATACAGTCTTGAGATGTCCTCAGGGTTCAGAGACTGTTACGACTCTGACCTGTAATGGATGTGTTGCAGGTAGTTTGTCGGCAGGTGAAGCAGTGAGACGCGCACACCCACCTTGGAGTTGCGTAGCAGTGCTCTGGCCATGCACATCAGCTGTCGCTCTCCCACAGAGAAGTTCTCTCCATTCTCCAGGACCGGGGCCTCCAGCCTCATCTCCAGCTTGGAGATCTGCGGAGACAGACCCAGGGAGGCTCAGTGCTCTGACACACTACTGAAAACACAAGTCTGACATGCACTTTCACATGTGGATGAGAGCTGGACATGAGGAGTCTTTGGTGGAACTAAGCACATTTACTACTCCTATGGCTGAGACCTCACAGCAGTTTTAATGCAAGAAACATGTTTCCAGCAGGCTTGTGCAAAACTTTGGAACTTCTATTAAAATCATTTGAAGGATTGAGTTATCTCTGCCCCCACACAATGTTAAATTGAAATTGGGGGACAAAAAGTGGAATTAAATTCATTGTAATTAAGAGAAATTCCACATAAGCCAAGTAACAGAAAGACTGTCACTTTAAACAAAGGTTTTACTTTACAAACACTAGAAGTAAACATAAATTCCCACCATTTTCAATCATTTGAAAGATTCTTTTTATTTCTGGGAAATGAAGTATTTTCTCACTATTTTCCATCAATTGAAAGTTATAATACATCAAATTAAATGATCCGTTTTAAAGATTTGCTTTTGCTCTTAATTGTTGGTGAACAACATTTCCTGTTATCAAAATATAATGCTTGCAAATGTTTATATGAAATATGTAAAACTCTTGTTAGGAATATGCTGTAAAGCATGATTCTGGAATACATCATAATTATCACTTGGAATTTCATGAGATTTCAATTCTAATTCTTCAGTTGGAATTTAAATTGTAATTACTTCCTGTTTTCACTTCAATTCCAATTCAATTCGAATTCATGGAATTCATTTGGTAATTGGGAAGCACTCTCAGTTCACTTCAGAATTTTGCACAAGCCTGGTTTCCAGGTTCATCATTGTACACAGTTTTTCAAGACTGTAACTTGCAAAGCAGCGGTCCTATAAGTAATTTTGCACATCATTGCTCATATTGTCTTCCTTATTTTTATTACCCTATTATTATTGCTTGCACTATTATTATTTATCATATTCAGTAATTGGCTGCTGGCACCTCACTAATTTAACTTTTCTTGTGTCATTAGAGACTGGAGTGACAATTATATAAATGGGAATCTTTGCATTCAAAAATGTATAATCTCTCTCTCTCTCTCTCTCTGTACAGTTGTACATACATTAGTTGTTCCTATATTTTTTTTAATGTTCTTTTATTGTATGCTTTTCACATTAGTTTATTCTTACTTCTGTTTCATACTGTACAATGCATGAGTTTTTTATGTGTCTAAATGCAGCTGTAACACGAGAATTTACCAGTTTGGGATCTGTGAAGTAAATCTGTTGATCTTTCTATTTCTGTCTATCTCTTGTTCTACCACCTCTCAAGAAAAAATGTCTGCAGAGCTGAAACTCCACTAAGACATCACACATTACAACACACATTACAGCAATGTCCAGTGACAGCTTTGGGATACAATTTAACAGGAGCTTTGTTTCTGTGCCGAAATAACATTCATGAAGATCTATGAGAAACAGAAAACAACTGCCAACGTACTGATTCCTTCATGTAGGTCTTTTCTAGCGCTGCCCAGATATCCTCATCAGTGTAGTTGTCGAAGGGGTCTAGGTTGTACCTAGACACACACACACAAACATATTAATGGAGACATGTTATGCTAACTTCTCCTTCTTTGACAGGGTTCCTTGACGTCTAAAGTAATGTTAGTAACATGCTTTGGTATAGCATGAGACGGAAAAATGCATTGATTGAGCACAGCCAGATTTTGACAACCGTGTTTTGAATGCTCAGCTTTAGTGTCTTTCCCTTTAAATGCTAATGACCTCTGCATGCTCTGCCACCTGCTGGACAACAAAACTGAAGTGCATGTTTGAGCCAGAGTCCCAGAGAAACATGAGGATCCTGCATCCCTCCACACACAGTGCTTGGCTCTGGTGGACATTGTAGTGGTGAGGCTGTCACACACAGGTGAGGACCAGATAATGGACGATCCTCACTCCAGCAGCTGAGGTATAGGGAGTGAGGGCGGGACTATACAAATCCATCTCCTTGCTATGCAACATGGAGACTGAAATCAAAATGACTCATTTAGAGATATATTTTCAGATTTTTGCGTGTTTGGACCTGTCCTCTGCAGGACTTGTTTTCTTATATCACGTTGACCCTTGATATGAGATTACCGATCGCACCTTGTCAGTCTTGACTGACTCAACAACAAACCTGGCAATCAAGTGCTGGAATTATTTTGTTGTTGCAACAATGACCTTAAAACACTATAAGGCGACCTAGAGGTTCATTCTACATATTCTACTTTAAGGGGTCGGGAGGCACTTCATAAATATACATACTAAAGCCAAGAAAAAGTGAGTTTTGTATAATACAGTATGTCCCCTTTAACATTAAACGGGCTGGGTGTGAGTGGGGATGAACTAACTTTACCTAACGGTGCCGATGAACAGGACAGGGTCCTGGGGGATAACTGACAGCTTGCTGCGCAGGTCTTGCAGGCCGATGGTCATGATGTCCACTCCATCGATCAGGATGGTTCCTGCTGCTGGCTCCACCAGCCGGAACAGAGCCACGCCCAGAGAGGATTTCCCTAAACACACACAGTCATTACAGAGATGGAAAACACAGGCAGGCATTCCATCATCACTGGTTCTGTAATCAGTTTAATGACTGCCCATTAAGAAAAAAATACTACTACAACTAATGTATTTTCTAGACTATGAGTCATGCTTTTTTAGAGGTTTGGCTGGTTATGCGACTCATATTTCAAAATATGTCAAAAAGATACACCATGCCATCTGTGACCCCAAGAGGACACTGTTCACACTCATGTGTGAGTCATTCACTGACACACCACCCACGATGAATAGGTTGGGGTTAGAGTTATGGTTTGCGTTGAATGGTTACCTACAAGTAAACAAATTAGTACACCCAGAACAGGTATGAATTTCCTTAGGGGCGTAAAGCTGTTGTGGGTTCCTATGATTTTGAAAAATACATGCGCCATTTTTTTTTCTTCCTCACAACGTGTTTTCTGACATATAACATAAAATTCTGAAATATAATCTGGAAATTTCTGTAAAACCTTTTAGCAACAATAACTTGGAAAAACATACGTTTTTTTATTGTATTATTTTAAATGCTGTTAGAATGAAGCACGTATTTCGTAATGTGCTTATTTCATTAAGCCTGCATTGATTCATTAATTTGTTGTTCCATTTCTCTACACTTACCAGACCCTGTCCTTCCTACGATCCCCAGCTTCTCCCCTGCGTGGATGGTGAAGTTGAGGCCGTTGAGGACGATGGGTGTGTTCTCGCGGTACCTCATCTGGTAGTTCTGGAAGGTGATGGCTCCGTTTTGCGGCCAGCCCGACGGGATCTGAAGGTCTTTGATATGGCGAGGAGCCTCCGGCTTGCAGTCCTGCGTAGCACAAGGAGCAGCTTTGGGCTTATTACTCATTGGTTTCAATCAATCAATTGATCTGTCAATCAATCAATCCATCCATCCATCATATCGACAGTGGATGAGAACAAATTAATAGAAACACTGTAGATCAAGAAAGGTAGATAGATTGATAGAAGGTTAATAGATGGATGAATAGATAAACCAAGTCAATCCTGTTGAAACTCTTGGCTATGTAAAATAATACACAGGCCTTGTTATTTCTATATTCTATTCAGTTAAAAACCAAGCTAAAAAATCCAGTCCACTGACCGTGATGTATTCCTGCACCCGCTCCACGGAGTTGAAACGGGCTTCCACCTCCGTCGACTGCCTCATCACATACTGCAATATTCCTGTCAACTACACAACACGTGCTGTAAACACACAGGTTGACCTTCAAGATGAAACCAAAATAAAACCCAGCCTCCCATCCACACGTGCAGTACCTGGATGGTGTAGGATATGGCCAGGCCCTTCAGGGCCGGACTGATGATTGAGGTCGGGACCAGGACCACAAACAGAGCCACTGACAGCGTCACGGTGGTCGTCATGCAGTCCAGCCAGAAGGACAGCCACCGGGCCCCGCAGTGGAACAGGAAGTAGTGGTTGGAGTTGATGTCGTTCAGCGACTTGAATCTGCAGAGAGTGAGAGATAGAACGGAAAGCCATTAACGTCATTACAGCGGCATGAGTAACTCCAGCCAAGGAAAGTGTAAGAGGCGTGGAGTCTCACAGCTTGATGTGGCTGTCCCGTACGTCGTAGGCATGGATGGTGCTGAGGCCCTGCACGGTGGAGGTGGTCAGAGAGATGCAGGGAGAGCGACTGATGTTCTCCATCCTCTTTAACTGACGGATACTACTCTGGAAGACACTGCAGAGGAATCAGAGAGAAACATGTCTTTACATTGACACAAATAAACGTGCAGCTCTAAAGGGACATCCATCTAACGGTGAGATTATGTATTGCATTCAAACCAAGACCAACTCTGGCATAGTGGTCGCCAAGCCGTTGATCGCGACCGACCGGTTGATCTCGGAGGCTTACCCTGCCGATCTCGAGATGCTTGCTAACTGTAAACAACGCCAGGCTATCAGCACTACTGTGGCACTCTTATTTTGAAAGGGGAAGTAGGAACTGAGCTGCCATGGTGGAGGTCTGCGCTCTCAAATTGCTTTTCTAGTTTACAGTTTCATGGCAGGTGTCCACCACGGAAGAGGACAAAATCCTACAATTATCAAATAGAGAGAGAGGAAGAATTTCTTTCTACCTTGGTAAATGAAGTGTGTGTGTGTGTTGTGCCACTGGGCACAGGCACTGTCGAAGCAAGGGACGGCACCACAACACCGAAATAAACACCAGAGATTAACAGGGTAACTTAATAATGAATTTGATTAATGTAACAATAAAATAAATAATTCAATAACAGTCTGGAATCTGGAAAGTCTTTTTTTCTCAATGCCTCAGCAGTTAGATCTTGGGCACAAAAAGGTCGGTGACCACTGCTCTAGCACCTCTATTTAAACATGTATTAGAACTACGGCAGTCACCACGTATCAAAAAGCCTCGTCCTCCAACGTCTGCGCTGGCTAGGGGCGCCAACCGTCCCGGATAATGCGGGACATCCCAGAATGTAGGCGGTTTTAACTAGTCCTGGATGGGACAGCCAACATCCCACATTCCAATCACAGCCCTCCCTTTACTTGGCTGACCTGATGTGATGGCCAATAGTTTGTTAGCGCATGCTCCCTCATTCCAATCACAGCACTCCCTTTACGTGATTGAGTGATGTGCCAACCAATAGTTTGTTGGCGCATGCACGTTTCAACCTCAATATTGCTGATATTGCAATATTGCTACCCCCTCGGGGAAAAAATGTCCTGCATGCAATTGTTGGCAACCCTCGCACGTAATTAACACACACCTTAATAAATTATATATTGTTCTGGTTGGTAATAGAAATTGTTATGTAATATTTATTAGTCCTCTTCCATGGAATGTAGTTATGCAAAAGTTGTGAGTGCTCCCATGGGAAAAGGAAGAGGAGCAAAAATACTCATTCTTCACCCCAGGCACACATCCTGACGCGCTTAAAAAACTTCTGCGTGTGGGAATCTTTCTAGTTAGTTTTCTAGTCCTGGGCACACCAAGACAAATGATTTATCAAAAAGTGTGGCTTGAACAGGAGAAGTGTGCTGTTATTCTTCTCAATAAAACTCCAGTTTTCGGCCCCAAAAATGTTTCCGATTTTTTACACTTTAAAATCGTGACTGTAGCCTAACTCTCCATAATCTGGACAAGTTGTCGCACCAGTGCTTTCCTGAGACTCCTCCCTTTTGTGCCGCTGCGCTTATATTCCTGACCGGAGCCAGGAATCCAACTGTATTCCATTTTTTTTGCCCTCAGGAATGAATGGCAGAAGAGGAGCAAAAAAAAACTCATGGCAACCCTGGCACAACTGACAGACACAGGCCATTCACCACACACACACACACACACACACACACACACACACACACACACACACACACAGATTTAATAATGTCTCCTGTGTAGTGACTGATACAAAGGCAGTATTAACTCACAACAGGATGATTGTGAAGACGATGCCCAGCGCACCCACGACGACCAGCATGGCCGGGAAGACGGAGGCAATGATGGCGAGGGTGCAGGTGACCATCAGACTGAACTGCAGGAACGGGTCCATGTGGAGAGGAAGTACCGTATCCAGCTCCTCCTGGTCTTTGGAGAAGCGGTTGAGGATGCGGCCAGTCGGTGTCGTGTCGAAGAAACTCATGGGGCTGGACATAATCTGGGGAGGGACGGAAGCAACCGTTATCAGCAGCTAAACTGTGGTTCAGGCTGCTGATAAACATAACAGAGTCTGGATATTTTCAAGGGGACCTGGAAGGATTGAATGGCGGATTTACCCCTGTTCTCCAGCTGTGGAACATTGGCATCATCAGAAATTTACTTAATTTAATTTATCTTAACTGATAGGATGTTACAGTTAGTTTATCCACTGATTCATTTTAAGCTTATGTGCAAACCACATGTGGGCTTTTTACCGTGGGCCCTGAGCATTTCATTCATCAGAAATTCTTCAGATACTACTCTCCCAGTTATTTAATAATACTACAGTAGCTGAGGGAATAGTATGGTTAGTTTCTGCAGTGATTTGGCTCCTTACATGCTTATATGGAAACCATATGTAGACTTTACACTGCCTCACAACTGTTTTGCCACACACTTGAAGGATCATGTGACTATGGAACACTGATTATTTCAGACTTTAACCCAGATGGTATTTTACAAGCTGAGAAAAAGATTGCTGAGAAAAAGATTGCAATGTTTGTTCCACTCTAGGTCCCCTTTAAGGAATCCAGCAGTTTGGAGTTGTTCTACTTTACGTTTCTGAACATCGTGTCGTGGAAGTTGCAGGATGCCCTCAGCGTGACCTTGGTGTAGGTGAAGCATTTGATGATGGCCAGAATGACTGTGACGATCACCATCATGCCATAGATAAACTGGTAGAAATGCAGGTTCGGGTTGTTTGTGATGCTGCCGGTGGTGGAATTCTTGCATGGGCGGAAAGAGAAAAGAAAGTGGAGAGGGAAAAGACACATTAAACTGTTTGTGTCATTTCTTACAGCTGAAAAAATAAATCAAATAAATAACATTTATTTTGCTCAGATCTTTACATATCAAATATCGAATACATTTTTAGCATTTTTAATATTTTAAATGCCAACTTAATAAAGGGTATAACTGGTTGTGTGTTTTGGACACATTTAAATTCTTAGCAATAATGAAATAGTTGGAAGTTAGGATCATTGACTTGGATGGAAAAACATCTTCAAAACTGTTTTCTCTGATATATTTTTACAGTGCATGAGGGTTAAAGGTTGGGTGAAGTCACCAGGACATTCCCGGTGACTTCACATAAACGTGTGTGTGTGTGTGTGTGTGTGTGTGTGTGTGTGTGTGTGTGTGTGTGTGTGTGTGTGTGTGTGTGTGTGTGTGTGTGTGTGTGTGTGTGTGTGTGTGTGTTGCTTTTCTCACCCCGTCGCCTTGCGACAGCCAGTAGCTGAGCCACCAGTTAATGAAGGCCGTGGCACCGATCATCAGAACAATGACGAGGAGGGTGAGAATGGTGACGAAGAAGCCTGCAGAAGCACAACATTATCAGAGTGTGTGTGTGTGTGTGTGTGTCAGGGTTGTACATAATCACGAATTGGAGAATGACACAAGTTTCCCATTTGTGAGATGAATAAAGGCATGTTCTATCCTACTGTATAACATTCCTATATTATTTATTAACATTAAACTTACTGACAAGTTTTTTTCCAAAATAAGTATGATTCAGTCACGCTGTGTGACTTAAGTGGAATTTTTCCCACATTGTATTGAACTGAATTTCTCTTCCTGGGATGCCAACTCAAATTACAACTCACAAAATGAATGAATGCATATCCTAAAGGTTTTGTGTGTTTGTGTGTGAGCGTGTGTGTGCGTGCTTGCGCTCCACCGACCTCCAGCTGCCTTGCAGTAGCTGGCATAGACTGCTAAGGAGACGGCACCCTCTGCGCTGGATTCTTGAGCGACCAGCTGATCTCCCACAGGAGCTGGAGGAGGAAGAGGAGGAAGGGAAGGAGGCGGAGGGGGAAGAAGAGACCGTAAATAGTTAGATGTCAACCTAAGACAGTTAAAGTGAAAATCCAATCACTAACTTCAGAAATCGCAGTCTTGTCAATTCAGTGAGCCTAACCTGTTTTTTAAATTGGCACATCTATCCAAATTTCACACCCACTCTAGCACCTTTAGTCCAGTCTTCTTAAGTGAATGGTTTAGAATATAATCTTGCACAACCCATCTCGGGTTATGCATAGCATAAAAGCTAGTCATCGTAGAAAGTAAATTTTAACCACCTTGCTATTTGCTTCTTTTAATGATTTTTAAGTTGACATATACCTTGCATGTTCTGAGTTTCTCTACAGACATCTGTGTTTTAATTTATTTTCTAATGAATTCTATTTTAATTTAATTTTCCAATCTTTCTAATGCATTTCCTTTTCTCTCTAAAGCACTGTGAACTAAAAACTGGCCTTGCCTTTGATTGTGAGTGCACTAATGGAAATGTCCCTGTGGTGAGACTACTAAAGAGACATCTCATCTTATCTAATCTCACCTTGTCTTATCTTATCTTGAATCTTATCTCTGCACAAGCCTCAGCATGAAAATGTGATGATTTCAGTTTTTAGTGGTCACTGACAGACAGCCAGAGACAGACAGACAGACAGACAGAGACAGACAGACAGACAGACAGACAGACAGACAGACAGACAGACAGACAGACAGACAGACAGACAGACAGACAGACAGACAGACAGACAGACAGACAGACAGAGACATCTTACATTCAGCTTTCGTCCCATCGTCTTTTTCATCGCTCATGTCAAACACTGGAAGGATGGACAAACGGTGTTTGTCAGAGTGGATATCAGTTACCATGTTAAATGTTAACATATTTTAAAAAACATTCATAGAAGGCGCAAAAATATCACAATAAATATCACAAATTTATAGAGTTATATCCTCCATCTTTGAGCAGCAGTGACCGTCTGTTACCTCCTGGACTATGGCTTTACCTCTCACTTCCTTTTGGTTACACAGCTATAACACCTGGCTCTGAGCCAGTGGCTCTTTGCCCCACAGGCAGTTAAAGGAAGGCAAACAGATGAGTTGCAGTATGATGCAACTCACCCATTCATTCCCACCGCTGTGTCATTGTGGGTCTTGTGTCGTTACCTGGGTTCACAATCCCGCTGTCCGACCGGTCTCTCTGTCCCACAGTATTCAGCTGAACAGGGTGCTGGGGCAACTCTTCAGCCTCCTCCACCTCCTCCACCTCCTCCTCCGCCTGGAAACCACGGGACGCAGCGACCAGAACATTTCAGTACAGTGGATGTTCAATCATTAACATGCAGGAGACACATGCCTCCTCCCACCATAACCAAAAATCAGGAGGCAGCTTGTATGACTGTATGTTGTCTTTGAGTCTCAACAACAATGAAGAACTTGTGAGGAACTTGCAGATGGCTTCTCCACTATCTCTTCCTCCGCCATCTTGTCCCTTTTCTAATTCTGTTTTTCATTTTGCTCGCAATAAATTCTCTGTCTGTCTTGTTTGCTGCTACTGTTGCAAGTGAATTTCCTGTTGTGGGATCAGTAAAACAGTAGGTAAATGTTCCTACATCGCTCTCTTCCATCTGGTAGTTGGAGATGAGCTCGGCGTAGCGTCCGTTGGCATCCATCAGGGTCTGATGGTCTCCGGCCTCCAGCACCTCTCCGTCCTCCAGGACTAAAATGTTGTCGCAGAACTCCAGATACTGAGGAGGCAAGACACGTGAGCAGAAGCATGTCAACAAAACACGTGAGAACACGCTTTTATCGCTGCCGGCGGGACAGTTTTAATTGGGGTTATGATTTGAGAGGGATTACATAAGACGCAGAAACCAGAGGCTAATTCCGGCTGTAAAAACTAGTTAAACAATTTAAACCACACCCATCGGAACAATGTAAGGGATGTCTGTGTGCAGTCCACTCACGAATCAGCTCCACAGGACAGCTCTCCGTGAGAACAATTGATAACCTATTACATGTTAATATTTTCAGCTGTCTTTAGTTAGTGAATGTCATTGAGGTGAGAAAACAGCATTTAAAGACCTTATTTTATAAACCAATCAACTAATTGCTTAATCAAGAGAACTGCTTGATCAATCGACAAATTAACTGACAACAAAATAACAGCTTGTTGTGGCTCTAGCCAGACCCAGTACCAATGCCAGCATCACAAACACTGTACTCATGGTTATCGTCACTGCAAAGTCTCACCTGCAGCTGGTGTGTGACCAGTATGACAGACTTTCCTTTGAGCGCCTTCTTGATACACTCCTCAAAAATGTGTTTCCCCACATGGGCGTCGACGGCAGACAGTGGGTCATCCAGCAGGAAGATGTCTCTGTTGGAGTAAATGGCTCTGGCCAGGCTCACTCTCTGCTTCTGACCCCCTGAAAGATTCAGCCCTCGCTCTCCAATCTGCAGACCAGAGACCAAAGAACAATTTTAAGAAGAACAAGAAAAACAACAGATGCAACAGAACCATGAAAACCTGAACCTCAAGTGCCCCAGGAACACATAAGGCCATAATGCTTCATAACTGTGAGACATTATGGGCCGCACTCAAGTCATACATTGGATTAATAAGCATTATGTATATACATCTACATACATTTGGTCACTTATTTACCAAGTGTGCATGCACATTTTCCTATGGATGTCGGCGTTTAGCAGTATGAAAGTCAGCGTTACTAGTGGAATGAATGAGAATGAATCTCAGCTCGGGTCGGATCGTTGTTCGATTACATCAGTCCAGTTTCTGTTCATTAAGACAGAGGTTTCTTGAGATCGTCTGCATTTTAATATCACAAAAATCAGTAATATTTAGGGGCATAGGGTCAAATGATGATTTAACCAACATTAGCTAATTTTTTCTGATCTCTTTACTTTTAATCTCTACATTTGAAGACAAATATCTGTACTTTCTACCATTTACATTTTCAAAAGATTCTTGTTACTTTTTCAAAATCTCCCAATGACGACACCATGCAGAAGACCGTGTACAGGGATTTTTTTGAACAAAGTAAGAAAATTCCATTTTGTGTTTTTCAAAATCGGTATTGTGTATCATTGATGGCATTTATTCAGTACTTCTAGTTTTACCAATTTTTTGTTCACACAGGTATCCGTACTTTGACCTAAGTACAGAAAGTGAGTAGCTGTGCCACCTCTAATCAGTCAGAGTTGGCCTTGACCCCACACCAAGATGCAGATTTGGTTTTGCCAAACTGAAACAGCTGAGTTTGTCAAATCTTTTACTGCACTTAGTTATGGCTTGACCCACGTGATAAAACTTTGCACAGTGCAGCGTGTGTGTCATTGAATACCTCTTTGGAGTGAATGGAGAAAGTAGTAAAGCATTGTGTTCTAACCTCAGTCAGGTCTCCATACGGGAGGATCTTCAGGTCGGCTTTCAGGCTGCAGACGTCCAGGACTTCATTATATCTGTGTGTGTGTGTGTGTGTGTGTGTGTGTGGGGAGGGGGAGGGGGGGGGGGGGGGGGGGGTAGAAATATATGTATTAACAATTATTTTTGGATCATGGGTATGCTTACTTAAAGATGAAATATGCATAATGAGCTGAATATTGATATCTAGTGTGTAAAGACTGTCATTTAACATATTCCACCTTTGCTCACAATGAGGTAAATCGGTTTTGCAGGATTAGAAAAATAATGCATTGAGATATTTGAAAGTGTTTCCCCTAGAACTCTTTTCTGGCCCAGTGGTTCCCACTGAAAAACCCCTGAACAGACGAGGTGTATGGGACAGGTGTATTTCTGCTCAACTCGTTACTGTAAACCAAAGTCACATGGGCCTCAAAGGCTGCATTGTGGTGGCATGATGTGTGTGGTGGTCTCATCCTTCTGGGATGGCCCTCTCCTAACAGGCTGCTGACCGCATATGCGACAAAACACCGAATATATCAAAAGACAGAACGCGTCCCTTAGTTTTATATCGTTAATAAAACTTCACACCCGAATTTAGACAGCAAACAAAAGCAAACAATCAAACAAATAATAATCGGAAAATTACACGATTGGCCCAACACTGTAATATTTTGTGGGAATTAATCCCACTGTATCATTATATTCGACAAACATTGATTGCTCAGTTAGTGGTGTGGCTAGTAAGTCTTAGGCACCTTATCAGGATTCAATTTTCTTCCACAGAGACTAAAGAAACCAGAACCTATTTACATTTTTAAGAGCAGAGAGGTTTTACTTCACTTCTTAAACTTATTCTGAAATGTTTTTAAAATGTTTTAATTGACAAATTGGTTATGAAGATAGGCCCGTAGGGTACTGATTCCTGCATTCTACAAGAATAAAAGTGAGGGAAAACCTGTGTCTACTACTCGACAAGGTGATTGCGGTTTCAGAACGTGCTGTTAAGTGAACATTAAACTTCTTTATGGTATCACCATCATGCAGAGTGTTTACAGGCCCATCCGGACTCATAAATCTCAGCTGGATGATGGGAAATGTCGGAATGCTTCCAGGTCAAGAGCCTCATGGATTCTCACAGATAAAACTGTCAGAGATCAGAGACTGTTCCCCTACTTGTTTGACAAGCTCACAAAGATAAGAGGAAAACTCCTCTAGTTAAACATTTTCTGTTTGAAAAAACATGGCATCTTGTTGGCGTCTTGTACAGAAATAAATCATGTTTTCCAATGATTATATATTATAATTATTATATAAAGGATTGTGGAAGCAACCCATCTTTCCTTATTGATTATGGTGACCTGGCTAAACTTGGACTCTTATGTTACACTAAGATTTATTTCCAGTGCTGGCTGAGATGCCCAACATTGTCTTTTAGGCTTACTGTTTACTTTTATTTTTAAAGCATCTCTCTACAAATCTCCAGACTACATCTTGTCTTTGTTATCCCTGCCTGCCCATCATCCTACCAATGGTCCTGCCAATGATTGGTTTCCTCCAGAGGTGCCTTACCGCCAAACACATGGGCAAAAGTTCCCTCTGCATTGCTGCTGTACACTCTTGGGATTCAGTGCACATTGCACACCTCAACTGAGATATATTATGCTTATCTCTCTTTCTTTGACATAGTTCCTTGATGTCTAAAAGTAATGTTAGTAACATGCCTTGCTCAGAAAAACCTAAAGATTGAGCTATTGGTGATTCTATACACCAGTTTCACAGCCCTGCTCTGACAGTTTCTGACTACGACAGTTTAATAAACATTGACTGATTGATTGAGTGTTTAAGCTTAAGGGTGCAGGAGGCACTCCAGATACACAAATATACATACTAAATCTATGAAAAAGTGACATTTGCCTAATATTTACACTTTAAAACTGGTTACTCCACCATCCCAAAACGAATGTTGTTGCTCAACAGTGTAAAAAGTCGTACTGATTTCTGTTACTGTGCATTCAGCCCCATTGAAAATGAGGACCTGCCGCAATGGGTCCCAAGTAAAAAAAAAAAAGGTTTAAATTAAAAAACAAATAAGTAGTGTCTGGGGCTGTATAACGCCTGCTGCTGTTAACTTTGTGAGGGTACTGTGTTTGATTACTTGGCCTGGTCGAATGGTTCCCCCATGAGGATATTTTCTTGGACGGTTCCATGGAATATCCAGGCCTGCTGGGAAACGTAGGCGAACTGCCCGTCAGCTGCGACAGAGCCCTGCAGGAGGTACATCTGAAACACAACAACCACCTCCATGTCACGAGTATGTTAACAACACAGCATCCGATTAATAACGACGACATTGTATTGGACAATAGAGTTGCAAAAGGTGTGTCAGAGAAAGATTTTAAGACATAAAGTCAAATTCTCTCATCTTAGCCTCTTAAATGTGAAATTTGAACTTTCTGTTGTCCCTGGTGATGTCAATATAAAGCTGTAAAATGAAAATGAAACTACTCAGAAAAAGATGTGAAGAAAAAAGGCTAAAAAGGAAGGCTGTCTCTGAAGATCCATTTATCCTTTGGATGGGGAGATTCTGGTCGGTAGGTTCACGTATTGTTGATGTAACATGAAATCTGTTGATTGCTTCTACAGGATGAGTCACTTCTGTTTGTAAATGCATTATAAAACATATTCAAACATCAGGCATGTTATTTATAGATCTTCAGATGGTCTTTAGATAGTCTTCCTTTCTCGCCTTTTAAAGGCAGAGCCTACCTGTTCCAGAATGCCAGAAATGAGCGAGGTCTTCCCACTCCCCACGTTCCCACACACTCCGAGCAGGTTTCCCTTCAGGAGGAAACACAAAGTGTGAGTTCAGCCTCTCTAACACAGCTTTGTGATTGAAGTTAAAATCGTCATGCAACTGACCTTAGGCAGCGTGAAGGAGATGTTTCTCAGGGTCGGCAGTGTCCCCACATCCGACTGACTGCTTGGGTTGGACCAGGACAGAGTTGCATTTTTCATGACTAATGCAGAGTCACTGCCCTGTATCTGCTCCAGGTACGGGTCTGGATTCTGAAGCTGCAATAATTTCTAAAATACCAAAGAAAGACAAGGTTCACTCGTATGTTAGCTCACTGATTTAGTATCAAAAATTTGATAACTTCTCCTAATTTTTCCCCAACGTTGCAAAAAGGTAAATATTGCCTCAATTCATGTTTCTATAGCAGCAACAACTTGCATATGATTGTCTTTGGCAGTTAGTTATAGACTCCAGTCTTATATTACGTAAACTTATATTACATGAATGTCGTTTGTTTCTTCATGCAATAGACTTTGGCATTTTAGATGTATTGGAATATATTTTGGAATATACTTTTTGGCATATCTTCTTCAGTGAGGGTAGGTCATTTGGGACCCGGAGAATAAGACATGTATGTAGAAAATGAGGATCACAACAGGGGTAAAAGAGGACCTTAAAGGATGTAAAATACCTGTTCAGTGTACCCAAACTAACTCTATGTTGCAGTTAAGGAGATGAAAAGCAGCAGATTTATAAACCCTTCTGCGGCTCAACACAAATAAACGACTGATAATAACACTGGATTAAGGACACAATGCTTAAATCTACCCTCAGACGTTTTATCCCCACTGCAGCTTCAGCGATACTCTTGACAGACAGCGGCAGCAGAGCCAGGCAAAACCTCAGGGAGTTGAAGATGGCGATGGTGGTGAAAGCCTGCGGACAAGTTGCTTGTTGGTAACGCGCATGTGTTTCGCTGTATCTTCAAAGAACAGACACTGGGAGGTGAACTGACTTCGGTGCTTCTGAGGTTCAAGCCGAGCAGCGTGTGGAACAGGAAGGTGAGGACCGTGGCCAGGATGGGGATGAGGCTGGTGATGCTGGTGTTGATGTTCTGGATGTAGCTGACCGTCTGCATCTGTCTCTTCTCCTCCTTCCTGAGGGCTACGAGGCGCAGAGCGGCACAGTTTAAGAGACGTTTCATCCCAATAAAACTTCATGATTCTCTTCCTGCTGGGATCTTGCGTTAACAAAGCTGCATTGTTTAGAACCGTTAATATAATTTCTCCGCTGTTTGTCATTTCTATAGACAGCGACATAAAGAGCCAGCACCTCATTTAACCAGTTAGAAACCACTCCCTAATCCACTGTTAGGGTTAATGGTAGGGTCTCTTCAGACATATTGTTTTTTTACATTGTAAAAAAGTAATGCACTGCAGCCAAAAAGCACACCATGTTAGGGACATAAACGTCCAGTAAAAAAATCATCTTTTAAAATATATCAGATAAACATTTCAGGCTTTTTCATTCAGATTTTGGAATCACCCTCCGTTCTGATTAATATTAGATTATCTTTTAAGATTGTTTTGAATATATACATATATATATATATATATACATAGATAGATAGATAGATAGATAGATAGATAGATAGATAGATAGATAGATAGATAGATAGATAGATAGATAGATAGATAGATAGATAGATAGATAGATAGATAGATAGATAAACCACGTTTTGATTGCACAACCATAACAGTATATGAACATACATTTTGAAATGATGGTGTCTCCCTGAGAGACAGTGAGCATGGTATAGTAATAGTTTTTACTAATGACCATCAGATCACACTATTAACCTATTATCCAGGCCTATGCAAAGGGTGTGTTTGAGGCCAACAGTGTATTATTGGCCGCTTATAAGGTTGGAAATCATTTTTTGAAAATTCACATAAAAATAAGACTCTTGACTAAAAATCATAAAACTAATGTAGTACCATGAAAACTTAGAGTCCAAAGTTTCATGAGTGCTCAGACTACAAAAGACATGTGTGCCAAAAAGTTATCTTTATGATCTTTTAAATGAAAGTTATATTGCTGTGTGCTTGGGCAAATATGTGCATGAGTCACAATAAACAGAGTATTACGCACACATGCCTAGATCAGCAGTTTTATCCCTGCATCCTGCAGCTTCTAATAAAAGCTAGTGAGCATAAACTAATGGAGGGCTGGGCACATTCGGGAATTCAGAGATGGAGATGAAGCAGTTTTCTGCCCAAACAGATAAGAATATGTAGTTTCAGTTCTAATTCACACTCCATGTTTCCTGTTCCTTGTGTCCCCAGATTGTTTTGCATGCCAACTCACCACTACTCACTACTACTTAGTACTTTTGCAAAACAAAATAAAAATAAAGTCTCTCAACTTCATACCCTTAATGGTCTCCTCAAAGGACTCCTCCCAGGCATACATCTTGATGAGCTTAATGCTGTTCAGGATCTCGCTCATAGTGCGGACGCGGTCGTCTGTTACATCCATGGCATTTGATCTGTACTTGTTAATGAGCCTGGCTAAGAAGAACTAAGAGTGTAGAAAAACAGAGTCAGTGTTAGAACTTTTACCAGTAATGACAATAATAGTAATAATAATAATAGTAATAATAATAATAAAAGCAACTAAAGAGCAAACAGCTTATGTACTTCATATTTGCTCCCAGTGTGCATTTCCAGTTAAAATAGGGCTTCCATGTGAGCAGACCTGGATGGGGATGAAGATGAGGTAGGTGCCCACTCCCATCAGGGCGGTGAAGCCCAGGATGTAGATGGAGTAGATGACGCACGTGATGAGCAGGACCGGAGAGGCGATCAAAAAACTGCTGAACAACACCGCCTCAAACATCCTGTGGCCATCGCCGGTTAAAAGACTGATCATCTGGATTGAAGAGAGAGCGAGGGAGAGGGAGGGAGGGTGAGAGAAAAAGAGAAATGGAGAAGAAGAAAAACAGAGCCTTTATGCATTATGCAAAGACGTCTATGTAAAGACCCTTTTTTTACTGTCAAAAATTGTTAAAATTCACAGGCTTGGTTCAATTCAAAACATCACAAATACCTGCATGAGGGCCGAGATGAGGGTTATCAATTAAGGGTATCAAATAATAAATAATCAAATAATAAACAATTTCAAAACATGAGAAAGTTCAATGGAAAGTACTGTTGATGTATTTGCAATTATGTGTATTTGTGTACTTTGTGTACTTTGTGTGTGTGTGTGTGTGTATATACACACACACACACACACACATATATATATTGCAATGGTTTGTTTTTACTTTTGTTCCTCTTTCATTCTTTGTTCAAACAAACTCTCATTCATTCAAAAGCAGTCCAGGATGTGCCTGATCCAGAATGAATCAATGAGCGTGCCCGCATCGTCACAGGACGTCAAAATACGTATTTTCCATACCTCTCCCATAGTGATGCCGGTGTGCACCCTCAGAGAGATGACCTTCTGAAAGGCCACGCAGGAGAACGCGCCTTTGAGCCGCACGGCCGTGCGCAGGTTCAGCCCCCAGAGCACGGACTGCATCAGAGCTTTGCAGAACTCAGAGGTGAAGAGGGCAAAGCTCAGACCGATGCCCCGGGTGAGAGACGAGTCCCCTTGAGTGACATAGAGTAAGATCTGGTAGACTACCACCCCCTGAGAAGACGAGTGAGAAGAGAGAGGAGAGAGGGAGAATTGTTATATTTCTCTTTCCTGGCCCAGTGGTTGAAACATCATGCATAGTTTCTCTCTGTCGTAGGTCCTTCAGCGCCCATAAAGAGTGTAATTCTTGCCGTTTACAGCTCGTAAAAATCACAATTTACAGCGCTTAAATGAACCCAGGAAACACTGTTCTGCTTTCCAACAATCAGTCCCCTCTCAACCGAATCATTAACCAGGCGCTTGTCCCACGTGAAGGATCGGGTGATTTTACGATACTGCTGAACATCTTCAGTTTGAGCAGCTTTCTGCTGAACTCAGAGCTAACTGGGGACTTTTACACTGGCAAACAATCGCTTGTATTGCAAAAATCCTGAGGAGATTACCGGGCCCACAAAGGCTGATAACATGGACAGGCACCCGACAAAGATTGACAGCAGCAGCCTGGTCCTCTGGAAGCGCAGGAACACCCGAACCAGAGAGGCCTTCTCCAGGCCCACCCGGGACACCTCGGCATCCCACAGCCTCTGCAGCCTGCACAGAGTCACCACACCCAGGGTTAGGCTTTCTGTATGCATAAGCCCAAAACAACAATACTGTTGTATTTTCATAGATTTTTTAGCATGACACTGGTAATTGTTTGCATCTTCAAATAAACCTTAGATTTAGAAGTGTTATCTGAAGTGTTTAACCTAACTGTAATCCTAAAACACTTTACATCTCATTTAAAAAATCTTGTCAACTAAAATGAACTCACTGCATGAACCTTTTTCCTCAGATTTAGTGTTTTTATCTGGTTTTTAGAGTCTGTTTTTGAGTCTACTGATAATCTTACAAAACTTAACAGTAGGAATGTCAAAATCAAGCAATAAAATTAGAAAATCGATCGGTTATGACAAGAGAGATAAAAATCAGGATTCTTTCTCTGGACGCATGAGTTCGTTGAGTGCCTGACCTCTCTCCACTGGCCTCGGCCCTGTCCAAGGGAGACAGGTTGAGGGCGCTGATGTCCAGCTTGTTCTTGAACATTTTCCATATCATGGGCGTCATCCAGGCGAAGGTTGCAAAGGACAGGAAGCCGGCATTGTCGACAGGGTGAGACCTGCACACAGAAACCCATCACTATCCCCGCGGCCTGAAACAATCACCAGGAAACTAAAACAAGAGCCACACTGACTGTGATGGCGAGAAGCGGATGGGCTTCAGCGTCTGCAGGCTGTTGTGGTACTTTCTGAATCCTTTTTTTTTGTTTGCTTCCGTGCTGTCATAAACAGGCTCTTCTTCGAAGGAGGACAGAGAGCCCACTCTCCAACGGAGACCATCGTCCTGCGGAGTCAGAGCGGAGGAATCAGAGAGAAAGGGCGGGACAGAGAACAAAGTGAGAAAGGAGCTTGCGGAGGGTGTTTATTTTGTTTAATGTTGAGAAAGTGGATCAAACAGGCTAAAAACACAGGATGCGGCAGAAACAATAAGGGAGGAACTGCCCACAAGCGGGGAAAGCAACATCAGTAACAGGGAATCCACAGGGATCCCGGAGTTAATTTCACAAACTTCATAAAGACCTTCCAACAAAACTTTAAGACCTCAGCTACACACCTTTAACTCACCAAACAGTCATAGTCTAATAAATCTAGAGAGCACAACCATACAACAGACCTCAGATCAGCTGGGAAGGAACAAAACTCCAAAAAAATAATTGGGCCAAAGGTTAAGTTTATTGAAATAAACTTTTGGTCACAACAAGAGACTCTGACTCTCAGTTATTCGCCATAGATATACCAGCGAAAGTATTTGTAAAAAGCTTGAATAGCGACAAAATCTAACACCACATAAAATCACAATTCAACCTTTTTAATATTTTCTGGGGACCTTAATTATCTCAAAATTGATTCATCCACTACAGCAAGCTGTAGTTTGTTTTGTACTTACATAGGACACTTCCTGATCCGCACTTCTCTCCAAATATTTGTCTGTCCTCATCTTGTCCTGCAGCAGAGAGGGAAACGTAAACACTGCAACACAGCTCCTCAAGTCTGTTCTGAGAGTTTATATTGCCTGTCGGCAACCAGCGAGCCGTATCTGAAAATGAGTGTTAATGAGTGACTCTGGGTCTCACCTCCTCTCCCACTGTGTCAAAGTTCTGCAGTCAAATTAAAACACACACATGCGCGCGCGCACGCACGCACGCACACACACACCACTGAGGAGGAGTCCCAGGGAACTTTAAGACCGTTGGGAATATCCCAAAAATAAATAAATAAATAAATAAATAATACACATCCAAATTTGGGAGATGAAGAGACGATACTCTCTAAACTTGGGAATGGAAGCAGTGATCCATGTAATCAGGTTCAGTTTCACAACCATTCAGCTTCTCCAGAGAGAATAATTAGTCTTTTCCCTCCGCTACACACACACACACACACACATTGAGGGATTATGTGCACAGTAACAATGACATGACAATTTTGTAATGAGATGTTCTTTACAAAATCAACTTTAACTGTCAGTTGTCATAATCGCCCTTTCTGCCGGTGCTAAATAAACATTCACTGCTGTGACTCTCTAACATGGAATCACTATTTGCACTATTTTCTCTCGAAGATGATTCAACAATAATGGAGACGCACAAAATGCACCTGTGAATTATCATAAGCTACTTCTAAATCTTCAAGTACAATTTAGGAACCAAGGGCGCAAATGATCCATCCAAGAGGGGAAATTGCGGCAACAAAGTGAACGAGAAAAACAAACTGAAATAGAACAAAGAGAAACAAACCTCTTTGCTGAAGGAGAGTCTCGAAATGTGACTCTGGAGATGACAACAGAGCTAACATTTTACTCTGCACTGACTGAGATCAAAGGTTGTCCTGTCCCTCCTCTTTGCTCGCCCCTCACACAACAATACGATTTTTTTTTTTTTTGACTGTTCATTAGGTAAATTCCTATTATCTGACGCCTTGGCGACTGTGAGTCTTCCTGGGGTTCATAAAAGACATAAATCGTGACGACACATAAATAAAAATGGACAAAATGTACCACAATAAACAAACAGACCTAACAGCACACAGATGATCAAACCCAGAAGACAATTAGAGCTGGAAGCCGAAAGAGCTGTTTGAGACTTTTTAACCAGACTGATTACTATCAGTTGGGCTAACTGCTTTCTGGGTCATTATTAATAGCCCCGACGGGATATAATCCGGCAGGTGAAGCAGAAATGTTGAGGAAACTGGGTAATAGATAATCTGATATGGAGGAAGGAGGGGGGAGGGAGTGCCCCCTGCTCCACAGAGATGTGAGTGAGTGATGGCAGATTCCCAAAAGGATAATAGTCACCGAATAAGGAACTTCCAAACGTGGGTCAGGCTTACTGGGTTACTGCTATCACACACCTCAGTTCACATTTTATTTCTAACTGGGGCAAACGGCAAACCTCAGATCAGCATCCATCTGTAAATGATTATTCATTGAGTTATAGCTTGTGGAAATGTGAGAAGGTGTGAGAAATAGAAAGAGAGCAACCCGACTGTGTCTGCACAGAAGTGGTTAAGGTCCAACACTGCCTCGACAGGGTTGGACTCATTCGTTCTCCACTCATTTCAAGTTTTTATTAGAGTCACACAATGGGAACAATCTCATCCACTGATTATCCATGGAACTGTAGACTCTCAACTTGTCTCAAGACCAGCTGTGGCGCCTGTCAATTTTGTCAGGGAGGGAGCAATTTTTCCCATAATGACCCAGGGAATCAATAATAAGGCTTACTCAAAAATCCTGAAAAGTTTCACACAGTGAATGAGCCATTGTTAGTGGGAACATGTGTGGTTGAATCAGGTTTTTTTGCATCAAGTGCATATGTCTAATACTGAGACAACAGCACAATGTTAAAATCTGCTATGTTAAGATAAGTACGCTAGTGTGTATTAAACATACACATTAGCTTGGCTGTTTTAAGTAATGGTAGTTGTGAAAGCAGCTGGATTCATCCTAAATATCAAAGTCTGACAGAAACAAATAGTAATGAGTAATTCTTACCATCGCAATAACTACTCTTTCTCCCTCAAGGTCCCTAGAGGATTTTGCACTTACCACCCAACTTGTACTTTTTTGAATGTGAGTTGTCAGGAATGTTAAGTTGATCCAAGTTGGTTTTGCCTAGGGCCCCCAAATTCCTTGAAACGGCCCTGCTGCTAGCCTCTATCCCTTATCCAGTAGTGTGGCAATATAACTTTCCAAATGCTGACAATTCTAGGAAAAGTTATTTTCCAATACAATCAATGGGAGAGTCATTGTGCCCATTTCAACCTGGCTAAAAACTATGAAACGCGTTTGGGTGTGTTGTGTGTGTACACGTCAATTTCTGACGTCTTTAGACTTTCTGCTATTGGGTGCTGTCAATACGTCTTTAGACGACAAAATGAAAGGGCTAGGAAAATAACACTGGGAGGCTTTCCCTGGCAGTTTCTCAATATTCATACTTCTCCATCCTTTGTGGACTTTAGAAATGTCATTGGGGTCAGAGCGAGCTCTGGTCCAGGTTGAAGTATGCATCTGGCCAAGTATGCTCCAGTTACCCAGAAGTGTTCTTGCCCAGCCCATTTTATACATCGATGCAGACTGGACTTTGGAGAAGGTACATATCCCAGAATGCATTTCATCCTCCCTTATTGTCTTACATTATCATGTTATAGCATGAAAACATCATTTCATGAAATAATGTGATATGTTATGAAAAGACATTACCTGCATGTAATTACTTGATACTCAGCTCCCTTTTTAAGGCAGCAACATGCCTCATTGATTTTTTTTGCAGTCACTGAAAAATATATATTTAAACTTCCGGCCACATAGAAAGACCATGCTGGTGCAAAGGCTATTTATGTAGGTTTGTGAGGCTGCAACCAATCGGCTGCAAGAGGAAAAAAACGACATATGCACAAGGACATTTGCACAGCCAATCGGGAAACTTGAAACTATTATTCCCGCGCAACCGCAGCAGAGATAGAAACACATGAGAGAGAGCGAGAGAGAGAGAGGAGATCAAAGCACATAAGTGTGTGCATAGTGAATGTCCATATGACCTCGGAGAGTTAAACAATTAGCACAAAGCACACACACGCTCGGAGCTGGTGGAACTTGCTCTCTAGGGGTGGACAGGTTACGAGTAAAAAAGCGAAGAAGAGCAAATTCCTTGCTTCACCCGGATGCCTACATAAGAAGGAGAGGGGGCGGAGCTGGACGTGAGGTGATAAGGGAGGGGATTGTTCAGTTAACTCTGACCTGGAAGATTCTCCACCTCCACCTATCGGAAGGACAGTGAAAGTTACTGAATGTGCAGATTGCTCTTTATAAACTGCATCTGGGTGAAGAGTTGTCTGCAAGCTCCCAAAAGATTAGATTAAGATTCAACTTTATTGTCACTGTTGTATGATTATTATGCCACTGTCAGTGAAGTCAAGCTGATCTGTCAGTATAAAGTCCATATCAAATGGAGAAATAGACCAGTCTTGCATCAGGTCTTTGGCTAAAACACCTGCATTCTGTCTGCGTGAGCACTGCTCTTTTGTTTGTGAAATATGATATCAGTCCAAAACTGGGAATCTACAAGAATCCTTAAACTAGGAAATTCCAGCACGCTAAAATTTGGAGACTGCTCCGGGATGTGTGCCCGTTGGTTTGCAGCACTTGCCACTCTGCCTTTGGACATTTTCCCATTAATTTCAGGTGCAATTGTTTGGTTGTGGCCCCTGGCCCCCGGGCCTATTGAGGGGCAAAAGTAGCATTTCCCATTCATTTCTTATGAAGAGGCTTCCTATACAGGCCCCCCTGGACAGCTGCAGCATGGGAGTGAGCCAAGAGTAGGTGGTGCTGAAAAACCATGCAAGCTATCAACCTGCAACTCAGTACACAAACAGACGACAAGTTTTTTAGTTTTTGGAATTCAAATTAAGTTTCTAAGTCAAAGTATGGCAAGGTAGCGGATGTTTGTTTGAGGAGTTCTGTTTTTCCCATTCATTCTTCGGGGAAAAAGCAAAAATGCATGTTGCAGTGTTGCACCTATCTGAAATATAAGCACACCGTCGTACAGGGGAGAGTCTCAGAAACGTGCTGATGCGATTTGGTGTGTGTACTATGAAAACTGAGGCCACAGTCGTGAGTAGAAGTGTCAATTTTGACTTTGATCGCAGTGGTGGGAAAATGAATGGAGGCTTAAGGTGCTCTCAGACTGACTGGAGTACGGCAGCAACGGCAGGCGGCAAATCCATTCATTGTGTATGTGAAATCACGGTGCAATGGTGCAGAGCCCAGCCACTCTCACCACCTTTGCCGCGGTGCTGAGCGGCACAGCAGGGATTAAAAAACGTTTCATTTTGCCGCACCGCGCTGTGACGACATGGCGCGTACAGAGGTTGTTGGGTCATGAGTTCGAGAGGACTTGATTAGGCAGTTAATCAAGTTTCCTGAGCTCCGGGACATAAGTTTTAATGGACAGACAGTCAAACTGCTCCCTGCTTGGCCTGAAGTAGACCTCAAAGTGGTTGTTATGAAAATATAGTACGGTGACCATATTTGATCTCCAAAATCAGGGACACCCAACCTCGAGGGGGGCGTCCGAAGCTAATCGATCGTTGGAGGGGAGCTACTAGCGGACTAGTTCTTTACCGGGCCCTGCTCACCTGCTTGCTCTCTCTCTCTGGGTCTCTTGCCCTTTCTTTGTGGTCTGTGCAACTTTTTCCTCTTTCATTCAAAGTCGGAGACATGTTTGGGGACAGTTTTGACCGGGGACGGGACGGGGCGGCCTAATCGGCAACCGTCCCCGGAAATATCACCCTAAAATATAGCTTGCGGACCAGCCTATACTCCCCCAGTTCCTGCCTTCCCACCAGAACTGGATGCACCCACATCCTCCTTTTCTGTGCTGCTTGTCTCCTCCTCTTCCTCCTTATCCTCCCAGCACTAAAGCCAGGACTTTTCTTTGAAATGTGGACTAATACACCTTCTCACAACACAGTGCTCAAACTGCGAAATGTTATTATTGGTTGCTTAGCAACCTTGCTGCCTTGCCACGTGGCACAGTGGCAGCGCTGCGCCATACCCAGCGGACAGCCTGAAAGCACCTTTACGGAGAGAAGAGGCTGTGCTGGGCTGACTCTGAGGCTCATTTAAATTTTATAAGGCACAAAGGTTTATCGCCTGCATCGCATGAAAGAGCACAAATATTCCTACAAAAGTGGGAAAAAAAATTCACCTACTGCGTACGATGTGGCTCGGAGCTGCATGAAAAGAGAAAAAAGAGAGCTGATTTTTCAGCGATCCCACACTGACGGTCGAGATACGGCCGACGGAAATTCCGCAATAATAATAATAAGAACACACTCAGTAACACATCTTTAACTCCTTAAATAGTTTTAGTTTTGAAAACTGATTTATGCTTATATTTTTTTTCCCATTCATTTCAGACGCAATTCTTCTGGGCTTGGGGGCCTGTGTCCTACCCTGGGATTTGTGTGCTACACTGGAGAACACATTCCATGCAGGTCACAACTAACTATGTGTTTGTGTGTCTGTGAGATCATCTGTGAGCCTGCTGCAGCAGGAGGCTCTCTGTCAACAGAGGAGAAGACACAAGGCACTTGACCACATACTCTTTGAGAAGGTACTGCTGAAAAACGATACAACCTATCAATATAAAATTTTCAGACAGACCACAGGTTTCTGCAATTCTTCAAGTTTGAATGAAGTTTCTACATAAAAGTATGGTGATGTAGTGGAAGTTTGTTTGAGGAGTTCTTCCCATTCATTCTTATGGGTCCTATTCAGAAGGTAAACCAGAGTGTCCGGGACAGTCTTGGGAACACCCTGGTCTCAGTCACACATTGAAGTTCAAAAATGGTGGGCCAAAAAACAAAATTTTGTCAAGAAAAATAACTGTGCACTTCTCAGAGCCAAGCCGCACGTTTCAATGTATCATTCTTGTGCGATCAAGCATGTTTGAGGTACTGCGGACCAAAAATTTGTTGCATAATGACCTACAGTATAATAATAAGAAGAACAAAAGCGCAGAAGAAGAGCACTCCCTCCCGGAGCACTAATGACCATATAAACATGCAGTTTTGATTGTCACCATTCACAGTAGGTTCTGTTGCATAAAAATGGCAGTGAGACGTAAGGAACTTATCTGGACAAGACATCTCTGTATGTTGGGGCGACCAAACGTTCTCTTTTCCTGTCCTGTCCTTTTCATGTTCTCTTTTTTTGTCCTGTCGTGGACATACAGGGGGATTTTCTAAATTCCAGAAAAAAATTATTTTGCGCTTTGCACTGGCTGTAACTGGCTTTGCACTGGCTCATGACACAGAGAGAGAGAGAGAGATGCACTGTCAGTTAGGCTCTGGCCCACTAGCACCACCGGTAGGAGTATTTACTGTCTACTTCTCATTTTTCTATCAACAATAAGCTGTTGTCTGCGATTCACTGGTGACCTGTCCAGGGTGTATTTTTTGCCCCTATGTGAACTGGATCTAGGCACAAGTAGACTACTCTGGCACCATGAAAATGAATGAATGAATAAGATGAACTCCCGCATGCCCCACCCACCTGGACAGCAATCAATTTGGCATCTGCAGCTGCACCATTTCCTCCGAGGTATACTTGAGACTGAACCCAAAGTGGCTCTTCCATTTTCTGACTACAGAAATTTGGTAAACACTGACTCAGTAGTCCACACTGACCTTGTGTGAAAAATGGATTCAGATGTTGATATTTTGTTTAATAAAGTTATTTCTAACAAAAACATATACAATTTTATTGGGTTTTCTTTTTTGTAACTGATTTCCAGCCAGTGCACAGAGAAATAACTGTGTGCTTTTGCAAAGTAGATGCAAAAGAGGTCTGTGAAAAAAAGCCACATATTTATCTACGTTGTTCTGTTTGAAGAAGTGTCCTTTCTCTTTACTTTAAGGGTTGAAAGGAGTCAGGTGGCTCTAATGGGTGCTGCTGTGCACTCATATTGGCTTCACAGATGTTAAATCCTGAGTTGCAAATTATTTGGCTCTTACTGAGACAAATAAAAATTGAAAAGCAGTGTTAAATATCTTGTTTTAAGAGTTCATTTCTTAGTGTTCAACTTCACATCATAATCTTAAATCAGACACACTTTCAAGATTTTGCTACATTGACAGATCATATCACTTGTTTTCAGTTCCTTTTCTCTTATTCATATTCTATTCTGATTTAGCCATGTGGCTTCTCCACCAGCCACAAAACTTCAGATGACTGAACAATGACCACTGTGTGTGCGTGTGTGTGTGTGTGTGTGTGTGTGTGTGTGTGTGTGTGTGTGTGTGTGTGTGTGTGTGTGTGTGAGTGGTTGTGTGATATTTTGCACAGATAAATGATCTTTCAGTAGACAACACACACAGACAGACACACACACACACAGACAGACATACACACACACACACACACACACACAGATCTGACCTCTGGAGTTGTTTCTCTAATCCAGGAGCTTTGATGTCAGAAGATAAACAGGAAGATGATGGTGATGAGGCTGTTTTCTGGTTCTCCTGTCCTCCTCCGTCCTGTGGTTTTGGAAAATGGAGCTTCTCACAGTCTGAAGTTCTGTGGGATTTCTAAGGTACAACTCATCATAACCAGCGTTACCAGTGTCTCTATTTACTTTTCAAGTCTTGACAGTTGTCCCCAAATGCCCAGAGGAGTAGATGAGGGAAAACATTAAAAAAAAACTGGTTAGGCATTTCTGGGTGTTTACTCTCTGTGCTCTCTGAGTGTGTGTGTGTGTGTGTGTGTGTGTCTGTGTGTGTGCGTGCATGTGGTTTCCTGAGACAACTTTATGACAATCACCTTTATTAGGATGGGTGGTGTAGAAAAAGAAACTCTATCTATCTTCCTATCTACACTATAGTTTAAGCATTAGGTATGGTAGGTTAGTGTAAAATATATATATTCATATTTTTATATCATATTTTTTATTGTTTTACACCTGTTAATTGAAATGTATTTTACTAATGTGTACATTGTTGTGTCGCATTCGAGATTGGGTGGATTGGATAGATCGGAACTTCCCAGCTTTTCATATGCATTACAATGTTTAACTCTGCTGTGAAACTCCTTTGGGCTTTTGGTGGGACATGAAAAGCAAACAGAAAGCAACTGAAAACATTTGCAACTCTGATAATTGTAAAAACTGGCTGGTATATGAAATGACTAAGGCGTGAAGTTTTGGTTCTGAACAAACTCTGCTAAAAACTCTGTTCAGGACTGGAGACTGTGACTCCAGAGAGAAGCGGCCGTCACATGTGAAGTGAGTGTAAAGCATGTTTGATAATTCATTATAGCTCCCACAGGATATTAGCAGAAAATGAAATGTTTCTGGACAAGTGGGAGGCTGCTCTTCTCTGGTTTGTCCTCTACATTACAGAGAAACTGTGACTGATGATGACTGATAATGCAGACTGGTTATTAGAGGTGCCACCGTCCTGGGATCACATAACCTGGGGTACTGGCTGAATGTGTACTTAAGTAAATAACAAGTCACAGTCATGCTGCTCTGAAAACGCATGTTCTTAGTGCGGTTCGCTTGGGGTGACCTAAAGATGGATTCCTCTCATATAAATTGTAGACTTTGATAGTTTGTAACAAATGACCTCCATCTTGATAGCTTCCAGCTGTAATTTGAGGGGAATTTGTCTATTATGCAGAACAGTCCTTCAATGAATCAGTATTGCCATGAATTGAAACTGTGTTACCGGCTACTGTCTGGCTACTGGCTACTACAATAAAATACAAAGTTTGCTTGATAAATGAATCTGCGAGACCTTGAGGAAGGAATAACGCTCACGTGTGGTTAGTGCAGCGATGCAGCAATGTGATTTTTGGCTCTCTCAATCCAGGATTATGGCGCAGGTTACAAACAGCTCATTCAATTCAGGTTTTCAGTTAGAATGTTGTTGAAATGGCTCCACCTGAGTCGACACAAGAGAAAAACTTTGAACTTGTAGTTTTTTATTGTCTATTCTCTATATCAGTGGTCCTCAATAGGTGGACTCCGGGCCACAACCGGCCTGCGAGCCGCCTCTTTGTGGCCCCCAAAACCTAGTGAGATCGGGAAACTTGATTAGCTGCTTCTCCAGTGACAGTTCTGGAGTCCTCTGGAACTCGTGGCCCAACAACCTCTCCCCTATTGGACGTGCTGTGATCCAGTGACGGGGCCTCTCATGTCATCTCATTAATAAGTGTTTCACACTGACACACTTTGAATGTAAAATAGAGTTCCTATTATAAAAAATAGTGTTCCTATAATAGCGTTCCATTCCTGAGATCTTGATTTATTTGAGTATGGAGGTGCTGATTTTTTTGTTAGTAAGAGAAGGGAGCATTTGGTTTGATGAGATGCTTAATTCACTTTAGGACAGATCCACATTTTTTCCTTTTTCTTGTTGTTCTTTGTGTTTGTATTTAAAAAGAAACGTGTTCTTAACGCCCTCCTGACATACTTGTTTCAGACTCATGACAGGAGTCATGTTTGTTTCAAACATTGCTTTGAATATTATAGTATTATCGCGTGTGACCCGACAGACGTCAATGAATGGACATCACTGTCATCGAAAAAACAATTTGTGGCACCTCAAGATTTCTGTTTGAGTCTATATCAAAACAGTTTCTCTCTGTGCCATTTAAAACAAAAAAAAACACATACAATATAAATAAAGCATTATGAAAAATAAATAAAATGAGATGCATAAAAACGTTTGAAAATAACTATAAATATAGAATATTTATATAAATAAATATAGAAATATTCAAACACTAATACATCAAACAACCAATCAGAGGGAAAATATTAAACACGAACTTGTTGAGAACATAACAGCAAACACATGAAGCACCCTTCCCCATTTCAAACTTTTGGTCAAACACGTCTGCTGTCTCCTCCTCCCGTATCCCCTAGGGGGCGCTTTATTTACATTGTACACAGTTTCTATTTTAAACAGCATATCTGTGGCAGAGAGCAGAGCTGTGGTTGTGCTCTTTGCTGATTATTCTCAGAAAGACTTCACTCATTGGCTTGAGGGCAGGGCTCATGATTATGTTAAAAATTATGTATTTATGTTAAACAATTATGTAAATAACTATGTTAAAAACGGCTGTAAAATATGCACGTTTATTATCTCATACGCGCTAACCAATCGGCAGAGAGCACTGCGAGACGCAGAAAATGGAGCCATGACATTTGTCCGCTGTAGACCTCTTCTGTAGGCTACCGGTGGAGGACATTACTCAAGTTCAGAGGGTTAAATACCGATCTGCATGAAAGTATAATCACTGCGACTGGATACACTGTGGTCCAAAAATATCAGTACATGAATGGAAAACTTCAGATGACTGAACAATGACCACTGTGTGTGTGTGTGTGTGTGTGTGTGTGTGTGTGTGTGTGTGTGTGTGTGTGAGTGGTTGTGTGATATTTTGCACAGATAAATGATCTTTCAGTAGACAACACAGACAGACTTGGCCCTTGGTTATTTGGCCCAGCGTCATGTCAGGTGATGTATAAATGTGAAAAACAACAACAGGCTGAAAAACCTCACAGGCATAATGACTATCTCTTTATTGCCATATTTAGGATTCGTGCATTTCTAGATGTGGTGAAAACACACCTGCTGTGTCGTCCTGCAGCTGCGAACTGTGGACTGAACATCGCCCTTGTGGAAGCGCTTCCTCTTCACTCTGCCACAGTTCTCTGCTTCGTCCTTGGAGCTTCCTGCCGCTGCTGCTGCTGCATCGCCTGTCCTCCCCAACTAACGACCGCTGACATCTCCCATCTCCCGCAACGCCCCTCTCTTCCCTCCCAGTGCTCACAAACCACACTAACTAGATCTGACCCGTCACCGATTCCCTCAAACAAATCCTCCATGTCCAGGTACAAAGCAAGGCTGTTGCCCATCGCTCCCGACACTGTCTTTACTGATAAGTGAAGCAGTGCTATGCTAGCCGACAGTAGTTTCTAGTAAAAACAAAGAGAAAAGATCTGAGATGTGAGAGGATGTTCATCTGCCATAGTGTGTGTCTAACCTGGATGGACTGAAACATCCTGACTCTGAGAATTCAGCTGCACCACATATCACATCAATTCACTTTTTTAATGTTTATTGATTCTTAAATCTTAAAACATGGTGACATGATTACAAAAACATAGAATTTAAAGGGGCAAAAACTCATAAAATGTCTGAATATTTGCGGTCAATAATTTGCTCAGGTGTAGGCAAAAAAAGCGCCCAATGAAAGCAGAATATAACATTAAGAGACAATATTTATAGCAACTTATGCACTAAACAATGAGTTACAGATGAAAGTCAGAATCGATAATTCAGCTATTTGAGGGGGGGGGGGTCAAGGCTGATTGACAGCCTGGACCCCCCCCCCCCTCCTCAAATATCTGAAAAGTAAATTAACTGCAAATAACCATGTATTCATATTTGTTCATATACAAACACATTTCACTGTTAATCTGAGCTAAAAAATAAATAAATAAATCCCTTAAAAACTCTCGGACGTAACTGCAGCCCTCTCCCAGAGACGCCTGTTACCACCTGTATCCAGCAGGGGGCGGCGTCGGCTACATTTTACTATATAGTTCAGGTTCTCGCGAGGTTAAATGATTCCACTCTCCCCACTATCATGAGCAAGTCGCTGTTGCTCTTGGCATCGTCTGTCTCATCCTGAGGCTCATTAAGAAAATACAGGTTCACTACAATCTCTGTTGGACATATTTGGCCACATTCTCATAGCTACTTGAAGAGGTTTATGAGGTCGACCTGTGTGCTAGTTTGTAAATGTGTTGTATGGGTGAACACAGCCAGTGTCAGCAATAGTGATCGATCCCGTGCTTATGTTTCTCGTCCGAGGAGTTGTTGTCCTTTGGTCGGTGCTGGGTGGACGCAGTGGCCTCCTCGCGTGTCTGAGGGGGTTTACTGAGGGGGAGAGAGTGGAGAGCGGAGTCCAGAAGCGTCTCCTTCATCTGCTGGTTCTCCCTGGTTGCTGCCTGCCAGACCAGCTCCAGCTCCTCCTCCACCTCTCTGAGGAGCACAGACAGGACAGGACAGTCATCAGAATGTTGTTTGTTAGACCTAGGACAGTTTAATGGGGGATTTGTCTTTGTCCTCCGGTATTAACGTAGAAACTATGGAACATTGGTTTCATCAGAAAAGCCCTTTTACAATCCTGCTTTGCAGATTGGGAATATCACAGTCTGTTTATGCACAGATTTGGCAACCACACATAGGCTGCTACTGATAATGTGACTTTATGCCCCATGCTAAACATCAGAGCCCATCGAGTTTTTCCACACAGTAAAGTAATCGTTTCTATGTTTCAATGAAGTTCATAAGAGATCAAGTAATGTCTCATAGTGACTGGAGCTTTACTGCAGCTATGGAGCGTCCACATCCAGTCTTATATATCACAGTGTCCTTTACGTACACGGATATGTAAACCCAGGCAGGTATATATCCCATCACTGTTAACTGTTAATTTCAGCTTCTGAAACACAGATGCGGTACTGTAATGTCAAGATCTAAATGTGGTATCTGGCCTGAAAGTAGGGGAGCAGACAGGTGTGTGTGTGAGTGTGTGTGTGCTCGTGAACCAGTAGAACAGAGGACTTCCACTAATTACACACTCACAAACAGGGGACGCCACATAAATGGGACATTTTTTCAAGTCCCCTGTTCGCCACTCTTGAAATCATGCCAAAATCATGTCACGTTTAATACTGGGCAAAGAGGGGACTCGCAGGTGCGTGAGTGCTAGAGCCCGTATTCAGCAATCAAATAACGGTAGCGGACAGTATCACTGTTGTATTTGGAGGTCAAGGATGCAATTCCTCCCTTGACAATTTCTTTAAAAATAATCAAAATGCACATTTGACGTAATAATGTGGTTGAAGGGGCCTTTAAAAGTAATTGCGTATGTGAGCGTGAGCGTGCGAGGTACGTGAGGGAAGGTGATTTGAGGCTGAAGGATGTGGTCAGGGATCTCATGCCTGCGTCACTGTGGCCTCAGAGCGGGATCAGACCGACCTCTCTCTAACCTGAACGCTGAGACGTCTCCAGCCTGACTCACCGTCACAGTCAGAGGATCCGATGACTTCTCCTGCTCAGCTTCAGCTCCAGACAACAATCACATCCCGCACGCGTGCAACTCCGTTTCACATCTCTATCCACTCTGACGCAAACCAGGAGGGGCGTCGCCCCCGCTCCAGCTGAGCTGCATATGCTCCTCAAGGCCTGGCAGAGACGAGTCCACAGCTCTGTGGATCTTTTTCCTCCAATGAGTAGAAGTAGTAGTAAACAAAAACACTGGCTATTTGATTTTGGTTTTGGAACAGAAGAAACAAATTTGAAAAAAATGAACAAAAGGATGTTATTTGATTTTGGTTTTAGTATGCAACAATAAAAAGAGTGTTAGATTTCAGTGGTTTCAGTGTTTCTCCTGGGGCTCCTAGTTAATTCCAACATCTTTGGAGACATGCAGTATAACCTGGGCAAAACAGGAAGTGCACACCTCCTGCTCCTTAGAGTCACCTCGAACAGGACAGGAACAACATTTCTCTCGCGTTCCACATCCTTCCCAGACAATCCCTGCTTGCCAGCTGTGTCCAGCGGTGTCCTCCCGTTCACACACACTGACATCGGGAGCTATCAAAGCAGCAGATCTACGCTGGGACAATAGCCCCCCCCCCCAGTTTCCTCCACGCCCACCTGCCGAAACGCCTCGATCATAACCACCATGCCAACGCATTCACGTCCTGTCAAACACTGAACCGCGGTACAGCAGCACCACGCAGTGGTGCCTGCAAACACCAGCACGGTCAAGAAGAGAAGTAAAAGTCTAGATGGTGGAGCCACAGCGGCCTGGGTTCCACAAATAACCGTCACGTCATAATACTCAGCGTGCGCCGATTGATCGCCTGGGCGCTTAGGGTTCCACCCGCTTCAGTTAGAGGATAATGAAACATCAATCCCGGATCCATCGCTCACCTCGGCGCCGGGAGGTGCAAGTGAGACGCAGGGGTGCTTCTCAATGAAGCAGCGCGCTCTGTCTACATTACCCCCCATTGGGTCCAGATCGAACCAGAGAGAAGCTGTTAAGAGGATGTGACTTTGGCACAGTTCACATGTTCAGACGAGAGGCTAGTTGACTTTTCTTTTTCCACTTGCTTTTGTTCAGTCTCAGGGGGCAGAGGCCGTTCCAGCTCAGGGATAGCTGGACTGTAACATCTGAGTCCGAGGGCGGCAGGGACGTGACACCTCGTGATCTAAACATGGTTCTGTGTTGTCGGATCGCACTTGATATATAAAGTGGAAAAATACATGAATCCAGGGCAGATATGTTTTGTTTCCAGGGTTTTAAACATGAGCATTGGTTTGTTCAGAAATGCCCCGGACACAATTTTTTTTAGTCTATCCCAGTCTGTCTGCACCGATCTGGCACTTTTTCATGCCGATCTGGTAACCACATGTAGGCCTGTCCGGCTGTCTCATCGACCACTCACACGACTGAGTACGTGACTTTATGCTCCTTTCTAAACAATGGAGTTTCACAAGGGAAAATAACTGTTTCTACACTTCAATGCAGTTCACAAGTGATCACGTAACTGTACGTGGTAACTGGAGGCATCGATGGAAGTGATGCATACTGTACACATCCAGCTTTTTATGTGTTTCACCAGAGTGAGAGGGGGAATCGGGACTTCTCCAAACTGCTGCAAACTCACAGTCCTGTCCTTCGTGTCCTCACGTACGTGAACGGAGGAGGGTTCGCACAGACTATTTTAGAACCGAGGGCGGCGTGTGCACGCATCGCATTCCGTCTTTGCCCCGTTTCTCGATGCCATTTCACGATCCAAACTTCACACGCGAACGAGGACGAGATCCCTGAAAGTTCAGGTGCTCGTTGTCGCGGTGGGTTCAAAGGCGTGACATCAGGTTTTCCGCGAGCTTTGAACCACGCGCTGTGGTCTGCATGAAGCAGCGTCGCGGTCAGGGACTTAGCTGGCCTGCGGAGTCACTGCGAGCCACTCTTTAATCGCCTCAGGAGGTCATGTGATGCCGGGCGGGCTTCTTCTGTCCGTGACCAGGGGCACACCGAGAGCCTGTGAAATCCAGTCCTGGAATGCGGAGCTGTGACAGAGGCCTGAAACAAAAGTTCCGGTTCCAACTTTTGCCGAATCGCTTTCACTTCAGATGGCTCAGGCAGCGCGGGCGCTCAGAGCCCTGCAGCCACTGGTGGTTTTAGGGTTAGACCAAGCCTCATCCCTCTGCGACATTACCCACTGGTTCGTGAAGGGCCACTCCTGAAGTCAGGAGTTATGGGGCATCTTAGTAGCTGGTGTGAGTCGGATTCACTAATATATGAACACGATGGGGCTGCTTCAATCCACCATTCAGTTGGCACCTTGTACAGTGACTGTTTCATGTCCCTGTCAGACATTTTTACATGTACGGAGGCAAAGGACAGATCCGGCCAAGGAAGAACGCAACATTTACAGCGACTCAGAGCTCATCCTTCCGTCTGTCTCTCAATTTATTTTCATTTTTACCTCAGTTTTCCTAATTCATTCCGTACCGTTCCCACTTGTCCGCACAGAGCTCTATCTGTCGCTACAATTTTTAGTGTGGAGTCGGCGTGCAATTTTGATTGTTGGTTTGTTGATTTCTTCATCCAAATCCAATTCCGTGCATTCATGTCGGGCGAGTCCACTAACAACCTGTCGCTTCACGCATATACTGTGAAGAGAGCGGTCGGGCGATGAGAGGGAAATGATAACCACTCCAGGGGCGCGGCACGTAATCATCGCTGTGTGTGCTGTTATTGCTATAATGGCTGTTAAGTCAAAGCTCCTCCACCAGAACGCTTTTCACCGCGTCAGCAACCGAGGCAGCCGACAGTCGTGTCTGCACTCACCGTCTGCTTATTACAAAGCATCAGGGGTCAGGCTGCCGCTCACGTTGTATGATGCACAGTGGGGACAGATTTGATGTCCCTGTCGTGAGAGTTCCTCCACCTCCCGGATCCACGCCACAGGCAGACGAACTAAGGTTTAGACTGTACAGGTATTAGCAGTGAGGGGTCAGTCAGTTTAGCTGGATTCAAATGCAAGACTTTAATGTCATGAGTACTATCCACTGACCCACTGTGCCACTCATAGTCTTGGACTAATCAACCCTGAGTGAATGCTCTGATATCTGTGACACGGGTTTCAAAGCGGAGTTTTGTGGTTAGTTTTTTGTTTGCAGTTTGTTTTTGGACTTCAATGTCGAGCTGACCCCATCGAAACAAGACAAAATAAATAAACTATCTGGACAAAATGTATGCCACATGCACGAACACAGGCATCGAAAGAAGAATGAAAAGCCCAGAAAATGTGCATAACATCCCCTAAGGGTTCATTTCAACTGGAGACATTTGTTGTTACCAGGCATGTGGACATAAACCTTTTTCATTATCTGCCAAACAGCACATTCTCACCAGCCACAGCTTGGTTTTAAGGGCACTTGGACACGTTGTAGAAGATGGTAATTTCCTTATTCCTTTTTATCTCTTTATTATATTTTTGGTTTTCTATGGTGTTTCCAAGAATATTTCTGTTATATTTTACCAGAAATTAACCACAAGTCGGGCTTGGGTTCATCTTTGAGAACAATTCTGAAGCCTTAAGATCTTCGAATCTCTTTCCAACAACGAGCATGTGTGTTTCCCGTGGCAACCGCTCCCATCATCGCTTCCTATGAAGAGACTGAATAAAGAGACATGTTCAGAACAGTAAGGGATGGAAGATTCAACAGGCGTGCCTGTGTGTGTGTCAGAGCGATTTAGTGGGATAACTGGGATGACCTGTGGAGAGAAGATCTCCATTCCAATTACAGTGTCCTAAGCTGCAGACGTCTCTCTCAAGACCGGCTCTATCACGCTGCTACAGACCTCAGCATCCTCACTCGATCAGCACAGACTCTGGCATTAGCCAGAGCTGGTCTGAGCAGATGGGTTTATACAGTGAGGCTGGCTGTGACACGGACAGTCCGTCCCGGAGTATCGCTACGGGGGAAGACTGTGTCCTCGCATAACTGAAAAGAAGTGCTGCGTCTCGCTGAAATACATCACTGAACTAGACACACGCACACGCACCGACAGACAAAAAGGTCGAGAGACACTTGTTACATTCGCACATGGCCATAAAGGGTTACTGATGAGACATGGTATCCTGGTCCTGGCTTGTTTTCTCATCATCAGGAACTGCTGCTACTGACAAACTACTAGGCCATAAAAAACATCTGGCGCCATAATCACCACCATTTGCTCTCAGCCTCATGCTTCATTTTTTCCTCCTTTCAACAGACTGCTGATTACCGCCGCATTGTTAGGACGAGTCAACAACTCCCGAGTTGTGCGAGGAGACCCGCAGTACAGATTGATTCCTCTTTGGTCTTTGCCTTGTTGGCTGCAGCACTCATGCCTGAACCGAGAGGAAAGCCGGCGATAGCTCATCTGCATCCACGGCCATTAATAATGCATGACGACCCAAGTATGTGTACGCCATTAACATAAGATGTTAGCGATTTACACTGCTTATATACAGCGAGATATTAACACTGCGGCAGCTACGCAGCTTCCACACGCGATGCTCAACTTGTCAGACACAGAGCTGCGACTGAATCTGTGTCTTTGTCCAGATGAAGTCATTCTCTCTCCGTGTGTCTAAACTTAAATTCTATAGAAACCATTGTCAATCAGTTATGAATGGGATTCGGATATATCTTTGGCCCACTACAAAAATCCATCAAGCTACTAGCCCTGTTTATTAGATTTTCTTGATATGAAACTGCTATTTATCTTGACCGATATCAATGTGTCTGCTCCAAGATGCAAGATAAAGGAGACAGAGAATGAAAAGCCGTTGTCCACTTTAGCCTTATTGAATGACGACAGTCTATTCCCAGCTTAAGATGTCCACCAGGTCCTAATACATCATCGTATCCTCGGCCATACAGAAGCTGCAGATTTTGCATCTCTGTCATGCCTCTCATCTTCTGTTCTCTGAACAGAAATGTGACATAAAATTGAAGTCGATGCAAACCACAAGTGTTTGTATGAAGGTGCCTCTATTAGTGAAGCAGATTGTTGCATTTTTCCAGGAAAACCAAAATTGGCACCAAAATTGGCACAAATGACTGTGATAAAACCAATTAGCCATGCAAAAATCAAAATAGCTACAATTTTTTTCCAAGATGGCCGTCAATTGAAATGCTATTTACTATTTTTTATTTACTTATACTGAAATGCTATTTTGGGGCAACTTTGAATAAAATCTTGGATATGAAATACATTTTGGATATAAGATAACAAATCAGGAAAATCTGTGACCACAGAGAAGTCATATTTATTGTACTGGAGTTTTCTATTATATATATATGTGTGTGTGTGTATGTGTGTGCGTGCTCATCTACATTAGTAAGCTGGAAACACAAAACTGTGAATTTGCAGCAGTTTGGTTTTGGTTCTTCCTCAGTATCTGACTCCTCTTCTGATTCTGGCTCCAACATATAAGGCTGGACATATACGTGTCTGGTCACTAGTTTCTGGGAAAATGCAAAGAAAAAAAATCATCAGAACAAGCAGTTCTGATGAAACTGACGTTCAATAGCTTCTATCATAACATCAGAGAATGAGGACAAATGCTCCATTCAGCTGAATCTGAATCTGCAACAAGATGATTAACCTATTCAATGCCTCAACAAAGTCTAGACATTCTGCAGTTAAATGAGTGTGATGATTTGTAACTGTATACATTTTAGTCAAAACTACTTTTTTTTGGTCCTTACTGCCCAGCAGATTTTGTGTGTGTGTGTGTGTGTGTGTGGAGGACTAGGTTCAGAGGGGAGAAGGTTCTCGAGAGGTCCAGAGGTTCAGTCTCCTTCTGAGCTCCCGGACATCTCGAGCGGGGCTGCCTCTCTGGAGACGTCTCGGAGCTCGGCAACGATCAGAGCCGATCAGCATCTCTGCTGCTGCTGCTGCTGCTGCTGCTGCTGCTGCTGCTGCTGCTGCAGCGCATGCTGATTACAGACGTGTTGATCAGAGAGGAAAGAGAGCGAGGCCCAGTTAGATTCCTCCTCCCTGCTGCAGAGGTGAGGAGTCTGGCTGGACAGAGGCTGGGCTGAACTCCTAGCGCCGGGTCCGCCAGCTGTGCTGCCAGTACAGTTTCTTACAGCATGAGAGCCATACAAAGTACAATTGTGACCTCCACGTGTTTTGTGCATGAGCTGTAATCTTCGTAATGCCTTTTTCCGTAAGGCCCCACTTTGAGGAAGATGGACGTGCAAAACATTGTTTCATTGAATATTTTAATTAGATATGAAAAAGTTCAGACCACCTCATGAGCGTAAAAACTTTTCCCGCCATTTGGTTCACATTAGTTCAGTGAGAAAACATGGTCCTGCCCAGCGTTGCAGTATTGCATCTGAGAGAAACGGCAACTAATACAATCAGTGCAGCACAACAAACTGTCAGTGCTGTCCCGCAGTAGTTTAGGCACTTGGGGCAGGCAGTGGTCTGAAAACCAGCCTGGACTAGTCGCCATTATGCAGAGGTTGGTCAGGTGTGGATGAGCAGCGGTATTAAGGTTAGGGTTCACACCCTGTGATGAATGCTGAGCGTACACTGGTCTGTGGCCTGGTGAAGCCTTTAAGCTGGTGGCGTGAGCGATGAGCGCGCTGGTGTGTGATTTATCATTAAGACGCCCTCGGAGAGAGAGAGGGTGTGGGGGGGGGGGCTGGACAGGATCTTTTAACAATCTGATTAGCTTGCTTTCATTTGATAGCAGCAGGCATCGGGCCAAGAGGCTGAGCTAAAAACAGACATACTGACGGGACTGAGGGAGTGCCGGAGTGTTTCAGGGGGGAGAAAGGAGGAAAAGCGTTTTTTTTGTTTGTTTTTTTTTTTCCAAGGGTGACACACTGAGGCAGCCTGGATCTTAGGATAATCTCCCGAAAATCAGTCACAACTTGGAGCTCTCGACTACATGACATTTCTCATTTTTTCCGCTACAGCCCGGGGATATGTTCTGCCATCTCTCCAGTCACGCTGCATGCGCACTGAGGGGACTGAGGCTGCAGCGCTTCTCCCAGCTGGCCCGGCGTCATCTATCTGCGGCTGTGATTTACAAGGTTGCTCTTACCTTCTGACACGTTAGCATCAGGCACTTTATCAACAGATCCAAGAATGCACAGGAAATCTGTTGTTTAAAGGCAGACTCTTGAAATAGATACAACACGAAGACACAAGTTTGTCTGTAGTGTTGGGAACGGAAACGCAACGCAAGAAGCGGCAAATGCCTAGTTCTGGTCGCCTGAAAATGTTGCGACATTTGGGTACGGACGATTGGTTCCAACTATTGCCTCTACTCTCCTCCAAGGTTGGCATACAAGGCGCCGCATTACCATCACTGTTTCACTCTGTTTTTATCAATATCTTTGCACCTTGCACCATTAAAGGTGTTTGAGACTGGCCACGATAACAGAAACCAAAAGAGGGATATACTGAGAGATGCCACCAGCAGTAACATGGTGATGCAGTCTCCTCAATCCCGAGTGATTGCCCGGAATAATAATAATATATACAGTACAACCATAAAAGGCAGATATGCTGATCTTGCTCTGCAAGAACTGTTATAGTGCATGAATCTAGAGCCTCTGATGTTCAGATTTTGCTTTCATTTGGTTTGGTTCTGGGCAGCTGTTTCGCTGCACTGAATACGCTGTCAGTTGTGTTGTACTTCCACTGAATGCTCACGGTAAACTGATCCCTTATTCAGCCTTTTGTTTCTTCACTTTAACAGGGTTGAAATCAGGAATTCAAACAAATCGGGTTGGGTGCATTTACCCAACGCAGCTACCGCCCGACACCTCGCGCTACCTGAGCTTTTTCCCAGCATTTTGCTCTGAAATGCAATCAATCGGGAGACATTTGTGCGACTCCTGTCGAGGAGCAGATGCAGTCGCTCCGGCCGAAACGATCCACAGTCTGTTAATGAGAATCCACTGACAGGATTAGAGGGATGGCAGGAATGGACTGCCCTGAGGGAGAGACTCAAAATGAAGTTGCATCCGTCGGTTTGCACAGGGGTCAGTTTCCAGGACGTGATGAGGAAAGAGACGATGTCACCCTTTGGGAAACTGATGCATCTCGGTGCACGTGATTACTCATTTGCTGCTTCTCATCACCGAGATATCCACAGATGCTGAAAGCATCGACATTCATGAACTGAACTCGAGGCATCTGAGAGAGACCCCATCCATTTGTCCACTGTGGCCCCTTCATGAATGCAGATCCAATATCAGTTAACTAGATGTGGCTGAAAGCTACTGTACATATCGGAGTGAATCTGAGCAGCGGAGGCTGGAAACCATTAAAAGGTGCTGAGCTCCTCTGTGGAGCAAAGGACCGCAGCAGTCAGGGAATAAAATCCACTGTTTGATTTTTTTTTGGAGGAATAATAGAGAAAAAGCAGCGTTATACTTTAAAGGTCTTTAGAACAAGGTCGGAGCGTTTTTATTGTGGAGAAATGAACCTGTCCATGTCTGGTGGACCGGCTGTGGGAGTCTGACAAAAGGTGTTCTCATCCCCCCTACAAACGTGCATCATCCTAAATATCACAATAAACACTGGTAACGACAGCTAAACAACAAAATTCTTTAAAAGCCTGAATAAATATAGCATCATACAGTGGTTTGTCAGCTGTGTCGATTCAGATTTAGTTTGTCACATACAGTTAGTGTAACGGAAACATTTTTTACCTCTGTAAAGAGTCCTTAAGTATTTTAAAAAGGCCTCACAAATAAAACACATCATTATCATTATTATTATTATTACACCTACGCTTTGGGCCAACAACCCATTTCCCCGGTCACAATTTCAAAGGTGAGTTCCCCCTTGTTATTTGACTCAACTTTTTTAAGGTGTCATTTTTGGATTTAACCCCGTTTGACCGGTTTCGATGAGCGTAGTCTGGCAGAGATGCTGCACTTTCTGGATGCCTTTCGAAGCGAGAGCTTTGTACTCATCGACTTTCATGGACTTTCACCTGTAGCGCAGAACACGCCGATGCCAAAGTTGCAACTTGCCAGCCTTTAATTTCGCCGTCAGGCTTTTATTTTGAGAAGAACTGTGATGGGAAACGCAGCTTTTATCTCCCAGTCACCTTTACATTTTTGTCCTTTCAGCTTTACTAACAGGCAATATGTGGTCAATCCTGTCCGGTTTTCCTCTTCCTCACAATGTGATGGTATAGAATAGAATACAATTGAATATGTCTTTATTCATCCCCAAATCTGCCTCTAGCCAGGAATTGTTCTGATGTGAGTCGCTCCACACGCCTCCCCTCTGCCTCTTCCAGCCCAGGCAGGAGCTACACACTTGTTCTCCTCCTCCTCCTTTCATTCACACATACACTCCCCTCCCTCCCTCCCTCCCTCCCTCTCTCCTCTCCTCTCCTCTCCCCTCCTACCGTTTGGACTGCAGCAGTCTCTCCTCAGCCTCCTGTCTTTCTCTCAGCAGCCGCTGCAGGTGAAGGATCTCCCTCTGGTGAGACGCCGTCCTTCCCTCCTCTGCCTCCTTCAACGCTGCCAGCCTGGTGGACGCCTGACGCCGGAACATCTGCGCACACACGCACACACACACACACACACACGCACACATGCAGAGTCAGAAACAGACGGAGCGAGGCATGAGATGTGGAGTGTTGCTATGAAGGAGGTGGATTTACATGAAGGACAGCGCGGCAGAGACAACTGGAGTGGAGGAGGGGGAGTCGCACACATCGGGACAAGGTGAGACACGCACACACACACATACGTAGACATAGACACTCCAACTTGCGATGGCGTGGATGCGTCTGGGATTGACTGGTGTGCAGGGTGTGTGACAGCGGGTGCATGTGTCTGGTAAATGATAGTTTGCTCTAAGTTGTTGTGTCAGCAGCTGTTGAGCTGCAGGCTGCACAGAACTACCGCAGGTATTGCAGCAAGCACACACACGCACGCACGCACGCACGCACGCACACGCACACACACTCATACAAGTGGATTACAGCTCTATTGTGATGTGGACTGGTTTACCCGCTTTCAGGGGGGGGGGTAGAGTAAAGCAGCGCAAGCACAGCCGGGAAGAAATCGATGAAACGCAAACGGGTCAGGAGTCTAAAATAAGATGCTCAGAGGTAAACGAAGCAGACGCTCTGCTGCTGGGGGAGACGAGGTCTGTGCAGCGACACACTGCACGTTTGCCTCCTGTCATTCATGTATAAGGGGGCACCTCTGCTTACTAAATAGTGAAACCAAAAAGTTGCTTTGGGCCTTTCCACGCTAGGGAATTCTGTTATTAAGTAGTTTCAGTAGATAAGACAGAAAAACAGTTGTTAGATAGGTCTAGATGGGTAGATAGACAGATAGAGCCTCATCTACCTCTGACTTGTTTCTATTAAGCCCTTTCAGAAAAGATGTGAATGAATGAACAGATTATTATGCAGAGATCACAGACCTTGCTTTGCTTTTCTCACCTTATTAACTGAAGCCTTATTACACCCATGTGTGCTCCCTATTTTAATAACCAGAGGAATTACATGAAGAATTTAATTACCTCCTTAATGGCTCTGAAGCTCTAACATTTCATATTTCCCAATACTTGTCTTCAATTGATTCCCCCTTTCTTTTGTTTTTTAGATTTGACCAATTTTCGGGCCTCTAGTTTTAGGAAGAGAGTTCACCATTGAGAGGGAATGCGCTATAAGGAGACGGAGATAAGGGCTAATTGTGTTTAAAAGCTATTAACTAAGATGAAGAAGAATACAATCAATCACGTTACCTCTCAATAAAACCCCGTGGAGAAGCTGTAGATGCGTGTGTCTTGCCACCGCAGACATTCATAGTACTAAGCACTTCCAGAAGCGCCTCTTCAGCTCCCACTTTGTGGGGGCTGGAACTTTGTGGCAGAATAGGAAGAGGTGCGGGACAGGTATGCACTGATGGGATGAACGCATGCTGTCATCTAGCAGCATAGCGTGACAAAATGGAGGGAGGGGTTGATACTGTTCATGGGATGAAAGGAAAATTCAGTAACAGAACAAGTACATGTATATAAAGATCCTGCTTTCCACGACTAACCTGAGCAATGCAGGGAGAAGCGTAACAAGCTAAAGTAAGATCATTTTCAAAAACCCCAAACCAAAACAACCAGACGTCTAGGAAGTGGTACAACACTCGCATTCCCGACCAGAGACCTGCTTATACTGGGCACCAAATGGCTGGAGTTACTATCCAAGTATCTTTCACTCTTTTGTAAACAAGACTTTCTTTGATTGGAGGTGCATTGACAAGCAAGTAGAAGCCTGTGGAGGTGTGTAGCTCCTGGGAACAGGGAATTCCCCACAGCATACAGTATTACTTGCAACTGAGTTTTGCAAATATATGGCGCGAGAGTGGCTATTGCAAGCTTGATTATATCCAGGGCTTCGTATATTCAGGCTCAAAATGTGCTCAAGGCGCTTCTGCATCCAGACGAGTTAATGCGTACCTCACATTATATATTACAGTCCGGTGATTTAAGAGCCACTGCTTCCATGGTGAAGGAGTGACACCCTGTTGATTTGTCAGCTCGGCCACGTTTGTACGAGTCGAGCGCGGAGCACAGCAGCGCAGCTCCTAGTAAAAACATCCCCACTGTGAGCATGACATCAGAGGAGCATGGCTGACGTACGAGCCCGGACCACTGGGGTAAATTTAGCCCTGATGAAAAACTACGCTTCTGTATTAATACCTAAAGGCCAGCGTGCGAGTCACACAAGAGACTCCCGTGGGAGCGGCGCAGCAGACTCGAGACTAGTCATTTTAATCCTGCGTGTGACACATGCACCTCTCCGCTCTCGGTGACCACTTCACTGCGGGATAACATCTGGGTAGTGGTTGTAGGTGGCACGCGCCATCGACCGCCACCGTCTCACATTCTGACGCACCACCAGCTCTGCGACAAGAACGGGCTGTTGAGTGAGATTAGGTGCTTCTAGTCTTTTTCTTGATAGTCATTTTTATGTGTAAAAGGACAGAATCTCGTTACGAAGAATAACGCAGAATAATGTCTGAGAAATCAGTGAAAGACACTGAAGTACACGATTATACGTAGTTACTTAAAGTAATTAAAAGAGCTGTGGAAAGCGGTCTTTTATTGGTAAAAATGAGCCCAGTCAAGGCTTCAATGCACCCATCAGAAGTTTGAGGCCTAAGGAGCAGCAGCCGGATGCCGGACTTTGTAGACGTTGAACATTCATCTGAGGCCCTCCGACTCCCCTTCACACCGTGGCTGCTCGAAGGTGTGAACATGGTCCAAGCCCTCGGCCCATAAAGCATGTTAATCCCCAGTTGGTCTCAGTAATGAATAGAAATGACATTTCCTTTTGGAGGACTATAATCTGGAGAGCACAGTGCCTCCCAAGCTTGGCTTGAATTCCCCCCCCCCCCGTCTCTCCAGGGAGGCAGTGGGGCGCCAGCATCAGCCCAGCTGAAGTGGTGACATTTAGCCCCCTACAACAAGCCGACCTAAGCGATGCCAAAGCTAAATATCTCCCCTGCTCACAGCAGCACAGAGGCCTGCTGACCTTCACCAACCAGCACCAGCAAAACAAAAACAAAAAAGAAAAAACTTTGAGAAAAGTCACTGCTACGTAACACTACAGTGTCGAAGAATTTTACAGGTTTACAGTGAACTATTCCTTACACTACGATAAGGAAAGTTTTAACACCTACAAACTCACTAGGATGAATTCAGACTTTGGGCCCATTTCTCATTTGCTTTGTATCAAATCAGGGCCTAAAAGGCAGTTGATTAATCTGTGGATTACTTCCTGAATTAAATGATTAGTTGTTTGGTTTAGAAAATAATGTTGAAAAAAACAGTGGAAGTAGTTAATTTCTGTTTCACAAAGGCCGAGATAAGGTCTTAAAATGCCTTTCATTTTGTCCTCGCTTTAATGATGCTCAAATTTCTGTCCTGAGACTAAAGAGAAAACGGTATCACAATTATGAAGCTGAGATCAAACAATTTTGAATCGATTTCTTTCATTTTTTTATCAAAGATTTTCGCTTCCAATTTTGCTTTTTGATACCTAATTTTGATTCAATTAAGTTTCTTTTTTAGTAAAAAAAATTAGGAACCAATGTTTAGTTAACTAAAAAAAAAAAAAGAAAAAAGTCCTTTCAATGATGATTGAAAGGAGGTAAAACACAAACTAGAAAATTCCAGCATGCTGAAATTTCGAGAGCGCTCTGGGATGTGTGCCCATTGTTTTGCACCACTTTGCCTGCCTTTGGACTTTTTCCCATTAATTTCAGGTTCAGTTGTTTGGTTGGGGCCTATTGAGGGGCAGGGCCCGAAAGTAGCATTTCCAATTCATTTCTTATGGTGAGGCTTCCTATACAGGCCCCCTATTAGCTGCATCAGGGCAGTGAGCCAAAGTTGCCATAACGAGAGCTCCTGTCTGCAGACCCACGGTGTGCGTCTGTTTGACCAAAGTGTGTTTGAGAAGATGCTGCTGAAAAACAAAACACTATCAACACTATCAACAGCCAACTCAATACACAGACAGACCACAAGTTTCTGCAATTTTTTAAATTAAAATGAAGTTTCTATGTCAGCGGCGTAGCAATGTTTGTTTGAGGAGTTTTTCCCATTCATTCTCATGGGAATAAACAAAATTGCATAAGTACTGAACACTTGGCTATAGGGAGACAAAATTTGCACCTATCTGAAATATAACCACACCATGAATCAGGGGAGAACCTCAGGAACGCCCTCATGCCATTTGGTGTGCGTCCTATGAAAACTGAGGCCACAGTCGCGAGTAGAAGTGTAACGTTTAACTCTGATTGCAGTGGTGGGAAAACGAATGGAGGCTTATGGAGAGAAGAGGCCGCGCTGGGCTGACTCTGAGGCTCGCCGTTTAAATTTTATGAGGCGCACACGTTTATGGCCGGCATCGTATGAAGGAGCACAGATTTTCCTACAAAACTGGAAAAAAGAATTTGCCTTCTGCTTACGGTGTGGCTGGGAGCAGCGTAAAAAGAGAAAATGACAGCTGATTTTTCAGCGACCCCTCAGTGACAGTTGGTCCCTCCCCACTCTAGCTGCCACGAAAATGGCCTGGACGAAAAACGATACAAGGTATCAACACGCTGTCGAGCACAGGCAGAGACGACAAGTTTTCCTGCGTTTTGAAGTTCAAATGAAGTTTCGACATCAACGTATGGCTTTACAGCAAATGTTTGTTTGAGAGTGATTTTGAATCTATTGAATTTGCTCATTTTTCCCATTCATTTCTTGTGGGATTTTTTTTTTTTGCTCTTTTGGGCCACTTTTGTTGCTCTTATGACTTTGAACATCTCTGTCAAAATTTGGATTGTCATACACCAACGCGTCCGGGAGAGGAACATCTGAGACCATCTTTTAACTTGTCCAGATTCTGGATCGTTTGCCCGACAGTCGCGAGTCAAACCTTTTTTTGTTGGGAAAAAGCAAAGCACACTTGCCGGGCCGAGCCACACTTTTTGATGTATCATTTGTATGTGTGCCATGAAGCGTTTTCGAGGAACGGATGACCGAAATTTTGCTATAAGTAAGAAGAACAAATCCGCAGTAGAACAACAGTGCTCCTTCCCGGAGCACGAATTAAAGTTTCTTTATTCTGAGATGATGCCAGTAGTCACTATATTAAGCAATTGGTTCCTACTGTGAACAAGTCGCTCAGGACCCGAACGGAGCAGTTCAGGTGTTTACATAAACCCAAATAATCTGATCCTTGGGGTTAACTGCTGGGTCTGAATATGGCCTGAGGTCTTCTGGTAGAACGGTAGATCCTTTTTGCATGTTCTTTCTTTTTCTGAGCCTCTAAACTGCCCGTAGGACTGTTAGAGAGAGAGGAGTGTGTGCGTGTCCTGCGATCGATTCCCTCTCACCCTATGAGCACTGATGGGCTCAGGCAATACCAGCTTGGATATAAAGCAGGTCCAGACAAGGTCCAGGAGTCACGGTTCGTCCTCAATTTGCATGTCAGCATTACAGTAGCTTTGCGCTTGGTTGAGCAGAGCCTATGGGATGGATACTGCTGTTACAAGCTGCATGCCTCAGTTCTCAGCTTGGGGTTGCTCTCCACTTATTCTATCAAAATCAGTCACCTGCTCCTTTGGTTTGAGAAACAAGCTGGCTTTGAATCCTACGGGTCCAACCACCTGTTTTCATACAGGCAGCCATGCATCAGTCCTGACATATGTCTGGCCATACAATGTAATACAAACTGCAACAAGATGAATGCAGGGTACAGGCAAATGAATGAAATAGAGATGCAGAGCAGAGCATACACACTCCTTGCCTGTCATCTGCCAACCTGCTGTTACTATAATTAACACCTCACAAGCACTAACAGGCCCATACCCTTTCATACGACTCACTAATTCACAATCCAAATGTTTACATTCCCCGGAGCAATAACTCTATTGTCTGAGCTAGAAAGCATCATTGCATGTGTAAACAGACTGACCTTTTCTGCTGAAATTGGCTGTCTTGCATCATTAGCAGAATAACACACAGTTGGGCTAATGCAGCACCACAGGGCATGCAGAATTTAAATGCCCCAGACTTCTGCTATCTGTATCTGATCCAACTGCATCTGGAAACAGACAAGCGTATAAGAATGGAAGGAAGGAGACCGTAGAACAAACAGCTCACCTGTATGAATATATCAAAGGACCAAGAAAGGGAAGCAGGGACTGAAAAGAGCCAGCTCTGAGCTCGGTAAAGGTTAAAAACTACGGCTGTGGTTTTCCTATTGAGTTGATGGTGTGTTAGTGTAAAACCAGAGGAGGATCTGATTTAGCAGCTCTCACCAGACTGTGCTGTTAAAAATCCCTGACCTTTGCTGGGGAGTGGAGCTCTACTGGTGCAGAGACCACGGCACTTTGAAGATTAATATAGAGGATTTGTACGATGACAAAATGAAAAATAAGCCTCTTTCTTCGTTGGGTTTGAAAAACCCTGTTAGGACTAAAACTCCTGCCATGAAGACACATTATACATCTAGCAACATGCAGCTCCTTTGGCCAATGGCCATGTCAAAAGGTGTGTACATGTAATGTATATATTAGTGAAATCGGTGAATCTGCAGGAATCCTTGAGTTATTTCAACACCTCCTAAAAGATCTTCCAAAATACACTTTAAGACCGTCCTCATTTCAAGCTGTAATCAGCCACACATCTTAAGCTCACCAAACAGTCGTAGCCTTCAATTAAATTTATGGAGCACAACCAACCAACAGACCTCAGACCAGCTGGGAAGGAGCAAAGTTCCAAGGAATAGATTAAACCAAGTCTATTAAAATAAACTTTTGGTCACAACAAGTGACTAACTCTTCAGTTATTCACCATAAATATACACCAGACTTTTTATGGTCAAACCACGTGGAAAGATGTTGAATACCAACAAACAGTAATACCGCGTAAAGTCACGATTAAGAGTTTTTGATGCTTTGTAGGGACCTTAATTTTCCCAAAATGTACCTGCACTGATTATTTGAAGAATGTATTGTGCATCACAAAAAGACACAAAGGATGAATTCTTTTCCATACAATAAATAATAGATGGGGTGGGCATTGGTTGTGATTACAGATGTGTAACAGGTGTGTACAGATGTATTGTGATATTTCAAAGATTAGCGAAAGAACTGGTGTGATTACGCTAGCATCTTTTTATGCAGTGCCAGAGTCTCACCCTTCTCTTGGCACCTTGGTGGTCAGAACGCCCCCACTGGCTTCTACTAAAACCACATTAAAACCACATTTAATTTTGAAGAGAATTAGATATTAGACTTTTTTACTCCGTTCCACGAAGATATGACCATTTTCCCCAAGACTCCACAGACACCCTGAAAACTACAAAATACCAGTTTTTGCACTTGCACATGACACTGAATCATTTAGCCGAGTCAACCTATGACGACTTTGTTGGATTGGGATGCAGCAGAATAGGCGAATGTGAATGTATGGCCGTGGTTTGCCGGCGTCTGGCTGGACAGATAAATAATGGTTTGCTGGTCTCCATTGGGATTGATGGCTCTGCAGCATGTTGCAGCTGTAAAAAGCCTGATAATTCAGTTCTGTGTTTACCCTCTTGGCTCTTTTCTTATTTATCGTTCATCACTTGTCTGACATATAATCATTTAGAGGAGAAGGTAGAATAACAAGGTGAATCTCTTTCCCGGGCTCTGGGATCGAGGCTGTGTATTTCAGCAGAGCAGGGCTGTTTCACAGGCAGACGTCGCTTATTGCTATCTCTTCCGGCCAGAAACGTTGCTCCACTTATGTGCTCTACATTCTGATTAGGAGGAAATCTGGCTCCGTGCTGCCGTAACGACATGTCACCGCGGTAAAACCACCATTGTTTGTTTGGTATAGAACCAAAGTAGCGCAACAACTTCATCTATGAAAGGGCTTTTGAAATTAGTCTTTCTGTGACCGTACACTACAAACCACCTATGTACTCTTTCAAATATTTGACTTTTTATAGTTGATTGTTCCTCCGTTCACTTAGGGCAGACATGCACGTCATATTTCAGTGGTGTTCCTGTAGTCCTACAGCGTTCATGTTTTAGCCCTCCTGCTTTCTCACCGGACTTCAATCACACAAATGAACTTGCTTAACGATGCGCGGCATGCACAATCCAATGCCATCAGTGTGAACTTGAGAAAGAAAACATCTCTCCGACTGTTGGCAGCGCGTGAAGGCGAAGAACAAGAGATTAAAGATTATTTCATCGTCACGGTCAAACACCGAAGTTTCGGGCGTCGTCTAAAGGAATGAACGCGTGTCCAATTAAATGTGTGTGAAAATCGGACATTTCAGAGATCTCGGCTCCTATTCTGCTCCCCAGTGCATCTGTTTTTCAAGGGGGGAATTGCTAGAAAAGAATGACAAGAGTTGAGAAAAAGGACTCCATTTCCACTCCATCTATTTTATCTTCATTTCACGTATAATAGTGTCAAAGAAGGTGGGTGGGGGGGTGCCAACAGCAGCACAAACACAATCCTCTGGATCAATGGCAGAATTCAGAGGAGCGTCACAAAGAACATCCTCTGACAGCAAAGGTCGAAGTGATCTTGAAATATCCTTGCTGAGAGGCTTGGAGGACAAAGTGTGAACAGAGAACGGATGGGATGGGGAGCAAAACTGTTTTCATGCGCCGCGAGGGTCCAAATGACACCAGAGGAAGACTCTGAAAGAGGGGTTTCATCACTTGCATACACATCCTCTTGATATATTTTAGCTTTGATATGAAGTTTGATATAAAGCACAACAGCAACTGTTTGCAACTGCTCGTCTGAGATGATTATGACAAAATCTGCAATCTAGGGTGAAAGTAATCGGCCGAGTGATGCATCGAGATTCTTGGTGGGACGATTCAGAATGGGGTCAGTTATGTCATATTATTGATTTCATCGAGTTCAAACAAGGTTCGTGGTTGCTTTGCCTTTTCCCTTCTTATACTGGACAAAAAATGAATGTGAATTCAAGGCAAAGCTGTCTTTGCATTATGGCTGAAGGACCTGTGTGTGTGTGTCTTTTGTCAGTAGACGCTCATAACCAAAGCCTTGGACTGACTGGGACATCCCTACGAATGTTTAACGTATAGTAAAACAGTCCAGCATTGACATGAGAAACTTTGTTGTCTTTGAATGAATATACCAGTATCAGCAACGTGTGGACGATATTTTGTAGCAGAGGATAGATGCTTGACTTTCCATATATGAGGAATTCAAGAAAACACAGCCATTTATCTTGTCCGACTCGGCAGGATCTAATTTTGTCTGCAAGTCAGTGGTTCTGACAGTGGTCAGTCGTAGCTGTGATATCTCACACCTCTTGGATTGATTTTTTTCTTTTTTATCATGGCGACCAAAGTATTTTCCGATGTTGATCAAAGCGCTCTTTGCTTTTGCGACTGGGAGCAACTGTAGAATAACTTAAAGAGAGACAGGCATCGATTCTCCTTGGTTTGACCTCCTGAGAGAGTTCAGAGTCAGACACTAAACAGCATGAATTAACCTGGCAGGAACTCAGCTCTGCACAATTTGCTCTTACATGCTTGACAATAACAACAAATAATGAATGCGTAAATACAAATTCTGCCCTCGATATCTCATCCTCAACATCAAAATGAACTAAACTCGCCTTTGCTACAATGTGTTTTGTTTTTCTTTAATCTTACGTTCCTAATACAGTACCAAGACAACATAGTTTGCTTTAAATGCATTTAATGATATGTCTTAGACTAAATTTGACTGAGATTTGTTTAGATTAAGGATCACTGTTGTGTGGAGAAATAACACACATGCTGCAAACGGTCCAGCAGAGGCTCAGTTTAGAATACTAGACACCGCAAAAACAGCGATGAATCCCAAAGGTGTCGGTCTGTAACGTGTAGTAAAATGAGCTGAACCTTAATCGGGCTTTTCCCACACGTTCACTGACATGGTGCTTGTTTTTTTAAGCCCTCTTAAGATCTTATCTGTTTAGTAAACCGAGGAGGTTCAGGAGGTGATATTTCTAAATCCACAGAAAGGATTAAAGTCAACACCACATTTTCACTTTGGATGTATTTTTTGGTGCCTTTATGCAAGTATCAGATGTCGGATTTTCAGGGACGCCGCCTTAGTTCTGACTTTTGACAGTTGCTATTTCTTTTGTTTTTGACTAAATCTTCAGTTTCTCACACGTTTTCATTTCACCACGTGATGGAATGCAGCCATTAGTGTCAGGGACCAGACAGAAGAGGAAACCAATTGCGTTCCGAACCACAGTTTATTTGGGTTTTGCGGGGAAGAGTTCAGCTGGTCTGGGTTGTCTTCTCAGGAGTCAGGGTAGCGAGTAGGCAGCACGTACATTCCAAGCCGAAGATCTGACAGAGAAGAACTGAGAAACAGGGGCTTAAATACAGAGGAGGTAATCAGGAGATAATGAGGAGCAGGTGGCAGCAACAAAGAGTGTAGAGAGACAACAGGTGAGGATACTAATTGACTGAGTGCAGGTGGGCGTGGCAGATGAGCAAAGCAGAGAGAGAGCTCATGACAGAACCCCCCCCCCAAGGGACGGCCCCAGAAGTCCCCAAGAGGTACCATCAAACTGGGCGGGTGGGGGGGGGAGCCGGAGGAGGGTCAGTACTCCTCAGAACGATCAGTGTCCACGTCGTCGTCAGAGGACACTCGTGCCTCCTCACCCTGATCACCCTGATCAGAGGATGGAACATCACCTGGGACAGGATCCAGATCCGGCTTGGGGTCAGAATCAGAGTCAGGCTCAGGTACCGGACGGAGGGCACGACGGGACCCCTTCGGGCGACCCCGCCTGATGGAGGGCTGGTCGGGATGTTGGCGATGGAAGTCTGCGATGAGGGTGCGGTCCACGATACTTCTGGCGGGTACCCATGATCTCTCCTCCGGACCATAACCCTCCCAATCTACAAGGTATTGAAGGCCTCTACCTCTTCGTCTGGATCGAAGCAGACGTCGGACAGTGAAGACCAGACCACCATCAACGAGGCGTGGAGGAGGGGGAGGAGGTGCAGCAGGAACAAGAGGACTCTCATGAACCGGCTTTATTTTGGAGACGTGAAACGTGGGGTGCACTCTCATGGACCTGGGCAGTTGCAGCTGGACGGCGGTGGGACTGATCACCTTCTGGATGGGGTATGGTCCCAGGAACCGAGGTGCCAACTTCCTTGACTCCACCCGGAGCGGCAGGTCTTTGGCCGACAACCATACCTTCTGGCCCACTTGGTAGGCGGGTGCTGGAGTCCTTCGACGATTGGCCCCAGTAGTGTAGCTGGCGACAGATTTGAGGAGAGTGGCGCGGGCTTGTGACCAGGTGCGCTGGCACCGGCGGGCATAGGCGAGAGCTGATGGACAGGTGACCTCCCCTTCCTGACTGGGGAACAGAGGTGGTTGGTAGCCATATACACACTGAAAGGGTGACATGCCAGTGGCCGAGGAGGTGAGGGAATTATGGGCATACTCAACCCACATCAGGTGTTGCGCCCAGGCCTGGGGGTTGCGAGATGCCATGCATCGGAGTGCCTTCTCCAGTTCTTGGTTCGCCCGCTCAGACTGACCATTGGACTGGGGATGGAATCCAGAAGTGAGACTGACGGTGGCCCCTAGGAGATGACAGAACTCTCGCCAGAATGAAGAGGTGAATTGTGGACCCCTATCTGAGACGACATCTTTGGGTAACCCATGGATTCTAAAAACCTGTTCCAGGACCACCTGGGCGGTCTCCTTGGCGGAGGGCAGCTTAGGGAGGGGCACAAAGTGGGCCATCTTGCTAAAGCGATCTACAATAGTGAGTATGACCGTCATACCACTAGACGGGGGAAGACCAGAAACAAAGTCCAGGGAGACGTGAGACCAGGGTCGTGTGGGCACAGGCAGAGGCTGGAGTAACCCGGCTGGAGGCCGGCAGGACGACTTGTTCTGATTGCAGGTGGGGCAGGCTCGGACAAACTCTCGCACGTCCCTCCTCAGGGAGGACCACCAGAACCGTTGGCCAAGCAGATTGCAAGTGCGAGTGGACCCAGGGTGACAGGCTAGACGAGAGTTGTGTCCCCACTGAATGACCTGGGACCTCAGGTTTTCAGGGACGAAGAGGCGGTCTGCAGGACAAGCACTGGGAGTGGGCTGGTTTTGGAGAGCCTCCCGCACCTGTTCCTCAACATCCCAGGTGAGGGCAGCAATGACGCATGGGCCGGGTAGGATGGGGACCGGATCCTTGGAGGGGGCGTCATCCTTCAGAAACTGGCGGGAGAGGGCGTCAGGCTTTGCGTTACGTGACCCAGGACGGTAGGACAGGGTGAAGTTGAATCTGGTAAAGAACAGGGCCCACCGGGACTGTCTGGGACTTAGACGTTTGGCAGAACGGATGTATTCGAGGTTCTTGTGATCCGTCCACACCAGGAACGGTACTGTGGACCCCTCGAGCCAGTGTCGCCACTCCTCCAAGGCAAGTTTGACGGCCAGCAGCTCCCTGTTGCCAATGTCATAATTGCGTTCAGATGGGGATAGCCGACGAGAAAAAAACGCACAAGGATGGAGCTTGCCGTCCACAGCTGCCCGTTGAGAGAGCACTGCTCCCACTCCTACGTCTGAGGCATCTACCTCCACCACGAACTGCCGGTCCGTGTCTGGCATCTGAAGAATGGGGGCAGACGTAAATCGAGCCTTGAGGTTACTGAAGGCTTCGTTGGCTGCTGGGGTCCAGATGAAAGGCTGCTTGGTGCTGGTTAAGGCGGTGAGTGGGGAGGCGACAGCGCTGTAGTTGCGGATGAATCTCCTATAGAAGTTCGCAAACCCCAGAAACTGTTGCAGCTTCTTCCTGTTTTCAGGCACGGACCACGAAGTCACCGCCGAGACCTTGGCTGGGTCCATCTGGATGCTCCCCTCTGCCACAATGTACCCCAGGAAGGCCACGGACTTGGCGTGGAATTCACACTTCTCCGCCTTGACATACAGAGAGTTCTCATGGAGACGACGGAGAACCTGCTGGACATGCTGGGTATGTTCGGACAGGGTACGGGAGAAAATCAGGATGTCGTCCAGGTAAACAAAGACGAACTGGTTCAACATATCGCGCAGGACATCGTTCACCAGGGTCTGGAAAACCCCAGGTGCGTTGGTAAGGCCAAATGGCATTACCAGGTACTCATAGTGGCCAGTCGGGGTGTTGAAGGCTGTCTTCCATTCGTCTCCCTCCCTTATCCGAACGAGATGGTAAGCGTTCCGGAGGTCAAGCTTTGTGAAGACCGTGGCTCCCTGGAGCAGCTCAAAGGCGGAAGAGAGCAGTGGCAGAGGGTAACGGTTCTTGATTGTGATGTCGTTGAGGCCCCGGTAGTCTATGCAGGGGCGAAGGGAACCATCCTTCTTCCCCACAAAGAAGAACCCGGCACCAGCAGGTGAAGAGGACGGACGGATGATGCCGGCTGCCAAGGAGTCGTTGATGTAGGTCTCCATGGACTTTCTTTCTGGGGCAGACAGAGAATAGAGACGACTCTTGGGCGGAGCAGTTCCTGGGAGGAGATCAATAGCGCAATCGTAGGGTCGATGTGGGGGCAGAGAAGTGGCCTTGGCCTTGTTAAAAACCCCACGGAGGCTATGGTAGCAGTCGGGAACATTAGAAATGTCTGGAGCAGAGGCGGCAGGCTCTAAGTGAGGGAGCAGTGTAGCGGCTCTCAAACAGGTCTGGTGACAGCCCCTTCCCCACTCGGTTATTGTCCCGGATTCCCAGTCAAGATGGGGGTTGTGCAGACGGAGCCATGGGTAACCCAGGATGAGTGGTTGGCCAGGAGAACAGAGCAGATGGAACTGAATCATTTCATGGTGGTTACCCGACAGCATCATAGAGACAGGAGCGGTGAGACAGGTGACGGTGCCAAGAAGGTGACCATCCAGGGCCCGGGCTGGAACGGGAGAAGGCAGATGATGGCTCTCCAACCCCAGCTGATGAGCTAGCTCAATGTCCATGATGTTGGCTTCGGCCCCCGAGTCCACCAATGCAGCCAGAATGTGGGTAGAGTCGGAGAGGCGAAGATGGACCTGAAGCAGGGGCTTGCGGTTTGTGGAGGGCTGAATGTTCATTGAGCTCAGCCGGACCCCTCCTACATCCGGTGAGCGTTGACTTTTACAGGACAGGAGGCAACACGATGACCCTCACCCCCGCAGTACAGGCACAGATTGGATGCGAGGCGGCGCTGACGCTCTGCTGGAGAAAGCGAGGCGCGGCCAATCTCCATGGGTTCTGGCCGGTCTGGCGAGCCTAGCGGAGTGGCAGGAGAAGACAGGTGAGGAGCAGAATCATTCCGTGGGTTGGTGACTGGTGGACTCAGGCGCCCCCTCTCTCGTCGACGGGTCTGGATGCGACGATCGACACGGACGGCCAGTGCAATGGCTTCATCGAGTGTCGAGGGGGGGTCATGGGAAACCAGCTCATCCTTTACATAGTCTGCCAGACTGTGAAGGAAAGCGTCCACCAGAGCTTCCGTGTTCCACAAACTGCGACTTGCCAGGGTTCTGAAGTCGATGGAGTAGTCCGCCACGGTCCGTCTGCCCTGGCGGATGCTCATCAAGGCCCGGGAAGCCTCTGCTGGTGACGAGCCCAAGTCGAAGACCTTGATCATCTCTTCTGCAAACAGGCTGAAGGATGCACAAGCGGGAGTCTGACGCTCAAACTCTGCAGTTCCCCAAAGACGAGCTCGGCCAGTCAGATGAGTGATGACATAGCCCACCTTTGCCCCCTCCGTGGCGAATGTTCTGGGCTGCAGAGAAAACTGGACACGGCAACTCGTCAGGAACGCCCGGACCTGGGTTGGATCTCCATTGAAACGTTCTGGATTACCGACCTTGGGTTCTGGAGCACAGGCAGAGGCAGTCAACTGAGCAGGAGTTCCGGGAACAGAGGCAGCAGGCAATGGAGCGTCGGGCAATGACGGGGCTGACGGGGTGGACAAGTTGGTGAGTAGCTGGATAGCTTGGTCCAGCCTCTGTTGCTGTTGCTGGAGTTGTTGCTGTTGCTGATGGCCAAGCTGAATCAGAGCTGATATGTCGGCGGACATCCGGCTGACATCTCCCTCAGTGCGCAGTAGTCGGTCCAAGGCAGAGGGTTCGGGCGCTGGTTCCATGTCCTTGGTCAGATCTTACTGTCAGGGACCAGACAGAAGAGGAAACCAATTGCGTTCCGAACCACAGTTTATTTGGGTTTTGCGGGGAAGAGTTCAGCTGGTCTGGGTTGTCTTCTCAGGAGTCAGGGTAGCGAGTAGGCAGCACGTACATTCCAAGCCGAAGATCTGACAGAGAAGAACTGAGAAACAGGGGCTTAAATACAGAGGAGGTAATCAGGAGATAATGAGGAGCAGGTGGCAGCAACAAAGAGTGTAGAGAGACAACAGGTGAGGATACTAATTGACTGAGTGCAGGTGGGCGTGGCAGATGAGCAAAGCAGAGAGAGAGCTCATGACAATTAGTCGTGTAAGTAGCTCTAGTTTTTTTTATTGAACATCTGGTCTTTTGGAATGGCAGGAACGGTCCACCTCCTCCTCCCCTGTGCTGTTGGGTCATTCCTCATCTACAGCGGACCCACAAAAAACACTTACCAATCAATGTTTTACTTTGCAAATTCAATATATTTACCTTGGAGGCCTGGGAACCTTGGAGAGTTACTGATTAGCTGCTCCACCTGTCAATAGGTTGGTCAAACGGCCATTTAACTTTCCTGTCGGACGGCTCATCAGCCAAACGCCTGGTCAGTCCAGCTTGAGCACATGTACTGTATTCATGTTTGGGATTGACACCAGTGCAGCAACAAGACAGATTGGTTGATTCAACCACGTGAATATTTAGCTCTTTCTACCCTGAATTCATCAACCACCCGTACATCACTTACGTACTTTTGTCCTCCCCTGCCGTCCAATCAAACCAGAGGCCTTGGGCGCAGTTAGAGCCGAGAGGAGGTCGGTTTTAGGCGAAAGGATGATCTCAACAACCTCAACTATTGACCAAACTAGAGGTGTGCATCTTCACTGAACGCACAATTCGATGCAATTTCGATTCACAAGTCTACCAGTCGATTCATCACATCCTCGATTTACTGTTACACACATGGCTTTTTCATCAATTAACACACACAGTGAGATAAATGTCAATTCAGGTAAAATGACGACTTTCAGTCTGAAGACAGACGCTATAAGGCTTGGAGTCCTCCACTATCAACGCTTCTCTACACCTAGCTGTCCTCTGGGCTCTGGAAACTTTCTCACGAACTTTTAGATCTTTGTTTGGCATGGGCGAATAGTTTAAGTGTTGAGGCGAACATTTGCCTAGGGTGCTTTGTGTGGCACGCTTAATAACGGATGGCATGGGTCTAGCCATGGCTGGGTACCGCATGAAACCTAAAGTTTTACCAGACATCGGCTTTTAAATTGTGTGGGATTTTAAACACACTTCTGCCATCGTGAGCCAGCGGCAGCCAACACGTAACACGTCGCTTCATTTCAAATGTATGACTCTTATTGTCACCCAAAGGCAGTGCAAGGGAAATCAAAAAAATGTTAATAGGACATAGAAGAAGCTCATCTGCATCGCTCAACCAATTATTCGAGGCACCTCGAGACCAAAGTAGAATCATTAACCTTTAAGAGACCCCACAGAGGCACAATCCTTGGGTGTTCCCTCCCAGGGGAACTTCTTTAAGAATTGATGTTTGAACAACGATGAGATGAAAAGGCAATGGAAGAGCTGCTGTACCTTTCATCTCTATCTGCCAATATACTACAATATACAGAGCGAGGCAGGACTTCACCGAACCCAACAAACCCCAATTACCTTATCACGCCAGCGTTATCCCGGTCAGATACAGTACAGTGCAGACAGTTCAAGCTAGCAAGCAAGCAAGTTAAGAAAACCAAGTGTGACTAAATGTTTCAACATTCTTGTAAAATTTTCACCACGTACTGTATGTCCCCTGTACTCATTGGCAAAAACCCTTTGAATCTAGGCTCGGAAAGGAGCGTAATGGCTTAGCTCCAACCACAAACTTAGTTTTGCCAACATAAGCCAATGAGCACTCAGTACTGGTACAAATGCCATGGACACTGTGTGGTTCAGTAGCGGTTATCCAGGAGCTCCGTCTGGAGGACAGCTGGTTCCAGGCTGACTGGAGCCCGGTTTGAGGACCTATACTATAGCCAGGCTCTGTCCCCTTAAGGTTTTAAGGACTCATACAATAGTCTACTACGGTGTTTCAATTCCAGTCGTCAAGTGCAACTACCCTGCAGATCCCCGAGGATGAGGCGCTCATCTGAACCAGGTGTGTTGTAGTAGGAAACATCTAAAACATGGAAGGCAGTGGTACCCGAGGACCAGAATGGAGAAGCACTGGTCTAGTAGAAAAGTTGGCGGTGTGTTCACAACGCAAAAGCCACTGGATAGCTTCACAAACGATTGTTTGCTTTCGGATTCATGTTTTATTCTGCATAACGAGGACTTTCCCCTGTATCAGTACCATGTACTATCCGTACAGCATGTATCGGTCTCGGACTTGAGGGAAAAAAACGGAGCCTGCTCTTGGGATTGATGCAGGAGGAGTCGGGTTCTTCCTGACATCTGTGTGACACGTCTCAAAAGGTTTTCTTAACGTAACAGAGTGGTAACTGAAATATTCATCAGTCACAGAGAGGCCTGCTGGGCAATCACTGGTGCAACATCCACCTATTCAATCCATATTTCATGGCCATGAATTAATGAGTGGCTGGCTTTTCTTTATATAGCATCTTCGTCATAGGAGCGGGGGGGGGGGGGCTCGCTAATGGTCAGGCATCGAGGTAAAATAAGAAGCAACAACAGGGATGAGGTAACAACGGCGATAAAAAAAAAAAACATTTCTGAAGCTTTTTATCTTTCATTGAATCACAGCCAGACAGCAGACACAGACATGGGGCCGCATTCCCGTCCTCTCCTCTTCTTATTCTCTGTCACGGTGGGTAAAGAAACTGTAAAACATTTGCATTACCGGATGAAAAGAGAATTTGAACTTCATCGGTTGAACATTTTATTGGCTGGTTGACAGTCTATCCGTTGCTTTGTCACCGCTGCCCTCAGAAGTCGAACCAGAAGCAACCTTGAGTCGAGGATTGGTAAGCGGCGCGGCGTCCCTGGGTGCATCGACAGCCATACCCCATGAAGACGCCGTGAAAATGAGCGATTCTGAAAAAGGACTACCTGTGCATTTCTCCACCCGTGGACAATTTGGATGCGTATTTCATCCTCTGATGCCAGCTATTTCAGGAAAAGCGAGCACGAAAAACAAATGCTCTTTCAGCCCGTAGAAGTGGAAACTTAGAAAAACAAAAACGAAGTCTATCCTTGACATTGTGGCGTTTTCTTCCCCATTCAGTTTTAACAGACCAGAGATACGAGCGCAGACTTACACAACGAACAGGGTTTTGACACACAAAGCCAACAACGTTCAAGCACCAAATGTGGAAACAGTAGTTGATGCAGTCCGTGCACATACTGTGGCTGTCTGCTGAATCCTTGACGGACTCAATGGTCTTGCAAATGTATCACCTCCAAGCGCAGGGACACTTGCACAACCGGCGGTGGCAGCCGGAGTGGGAGGTGCTGCGCAGTCCCAGTCCAATATCTTCCCAGTTGATCGGGGAATACGAACCTGGCGTTGTGAAAATTGCAGACCTGCTCCCCGCTGAGCGCGCAATGCCTCTGGTGCCATCGCACCCGTTTCACAGGCCTCGGAGAGGCTCAGGGAAATCCGGAGAGGGGGAGTGGTGGTGGTGGTGGTGGTGGTGTTGCTCAACCAAATGTTTCAGGCCTCGCTAGTCACACGTTTTCAGGGAAATCTTTTGACACAAGTGTGTTTGGGTTGTGCTCACATACACCCTCTACATAGTAATAGAGCGCACATCTATGATTATATATATTACAATAGTATCTGGGATTAATAAATAATAGTATCTGGGATTACACATCCAGGTTCGTCTTCGTAGGCCTCTATATAATTTCCCTGTACGCCACTCATTAAGCGTATGCGCAGCTTCAATGACAATATGCATGCCCGTGTATGACAGTAATGAACCAGCGGCATTACACTTCCAAGCTTAAGATCTCTGAGCATTAAAACCCACACAGTGCTGAATTATTACTAATTAATAACCAGTAAAGCCCCACAACATCGATGAAAAACATGAAACTGAATTATTCAGGACGACTCAATCAATGATTCAGCGAACGTCCTAACAACGAACGTTTCGGACGGGAGTAATTAAGTGTCTCGGAAGGGAAGGTGGCTGTGATGTGAAATTGCCGACAAAATGGTGCAAAGACGCGGACGTATTGTTGCGTTTCCCTTGCGAATCTTGACACCCTGAGGGGGATCTTGACCCCCCCCCCCCCCCCCCCCCCCCGAAGGCTCCCCCGTGTACGCATCTTTGGCAGGTGGTGGAGGTGTTGCCCGGTGTCCCCGCGCACAGCGACACGCGCTGTCTGACCCCATTGTTGAAGAGTGACGGCGCCCTTCCGCTCCTCCGCGCAGGAGACCCATCGCTGTTGTAAAACGTGGTGATGCGGCCTTAAAGCAATTAAATGCAATCGCACCGCAGTTGGTTATCTCTGCTTTTGAAACGTCACATCACTGTGACAGTGCGGATTTGAATGTCTGTATATGTGCATTAAACTGATAAGAGACAGTGGGTGACTGTGCCCAGTCAATAGCAATAAGGTCTCACACACACACACACACACACACATATATATATATATATATATATATATATATATATATATATATATATATATATAAATACTGTATTCTACACAAAATGATGAAGGAGCAGCTGTCTCCACTGCCTCGGCCAAAATATCAATAGCATTACTGGCTCTCGCTTTGCCACAAAGGGCTCTGGGATGACACCCTGATCCAACTCCCTAAACATAAATCATTCATCACCGGCAGGTACAGAGAGTAACAGCAGCCAGAGAGGAAAGCAGCGCTCTGACCTTTCCCTAATTGGCACTGATGCTGCACACAACAAGAGTCACAAGCAGTAACTCGATGAGATTTCCCCACGTTCTAGTCAAAGCGCTGCTGGACTAGACAAACGTCATTAAACTGGATTAAACGGTATTATCCCTCAGACTTCTTTTTGTTCTGTATCAGTGCCCGTTCCTCTCTCCTCATTTTCTTTGGTTTTTCCCGTCTCAACTTTTGTCATTAGAACTACAGAGTATGATCCTTATTACTATTATTATCATTATTATTTTTCTTCTGTTATTATTCACTTCTTATTTTATTATTATTATTTATCTATTGGTATTTCTTATTATTTAGCTTATTATTTTGGACTGCTTACTGTTTATTCTTTTTATTGACTTAATCTTTTTATTCACTTATTTCTTTTGATTTTATACCTTACTTCAGTTTACACTTCTGGATTGTTACTTACCTATTTACTGTAATAGAATTATTGGTATTGTGGACTGTTGTGTATTGTGAATGTGATGTTTTTATGCAATTTTTGGCTGCTGGACAGGACCATTTCCTTCCAGACACAGCTAACTTATTTTTCTCTCCGTCCACAGATCATGACTTGAAGATGAGTGGTAATCAAGCCGAGTTAGAGGAAAAAGACTGTCCTCCACCCGAGGAGCTGGAGTGCAAAATCTGTTACCAGCGCTACAATGCTCATAACCGCCGCCCTAAGATCCTGGACTGTCTGCACCGGGTCTGTGCCCGCTGCCTTGTCAAGATCCTGGACATCGCCGACGGGGCAGGTTTCATCTCCTGCCCCTTCTGCAGACACCAGACAGAGGTCAGCGAGTACGAGGTGTCGGCCCTGCCCGACGACGCCAACATCATGTCCCACCTGGCCATGAGGGATAAGTCCTGGAGCTCCGACCACAACGGGGAGGTGGTCTTGACCCCGAAGAGTCTGTCCTCCTCCAGCCCGTCCCTCGACTCCTCCAACTGCCTGGTCATCACCATCATGGAGGTGCAGCGGGACTCCCACAGCTCTCCGAACCAGAACGCCAGCGCCGACGTCTACGCGGAGCACAGCCTCGACTCGGTGTCGCTGGGCTCCAACGGGCCCAACGATCAGGACGCCATGTCCAAGTTCTGCAACCACGTGCCGCGCATCCTGGTCTGGCTGCTGGGGTTCTTGTACTTTGGCTCGCTGCCCCTGGGCATCTACCTGCTGGTGATTCAGCGGGTGACGCTGGGCATCGTGTGCGTCAGCTTGGTGCCATCCAGCCTGACGGTCTGCCTCGTCTACGGCTTCTGCCAGTGTCTCTGCCAGGGCATGTGCGATTGCTCCGCCAGAGGTTGACGGGACGAGACCCCCGGGACTTTGGTATCTCATGAGTTTTGTGGATGGCTAGACGCTCACAGCTGAATATTATTCACTCCTCCACCGGCTGAACAAACCGGCCCGGGCAGTTCCCTTCACAGAAGTAGAGGAGCACCAATGGCCTTTGCCTTCGTTAAGCCAACTGTTGCAACTCAAAACCAGCTCCAGAGCGACTGCAGAGCTCTGTTGGGCGGAGCGATGCCAATACCATTGTTCATTTGATGTACAGGGTCTCCAGGAAGTCTCTTTACCGTTCAAAAAGTGCATAAGAAAAGCAGCTGTCGAGATATGTTTCTCACATATGTTCGGGCACCCTGTTGTGTGAATAGGCTCTGTTAAATAAACCCATAAAACGTGAAAATCAAGAAAATGCACACCCCCCCGGACATGTTTCTATGGGGTCGGGTTAAAGATGTGGTTTAATGAAAATAGAGGACACTGATTACCTGAAGCAGAAGGCAGGTGATGAGGTAACAGTGGATATGGCAAGAAATCAAATAACGTGTCAAAAAAAAAAAACATAAGAAATAATGGTGCCTACATAGAGGTGTATTACATAAGGTAAAAAAAAAAAAAAAAAATCTACTCCTCATTTTGTAATTTCCAGATTTGCCTTTTCATTTGAGACTGTAATGCATTTCTTGAATTGTAAAGAGACTATGGACACCTTGTAATCCTGTAACGTTCCTTTGCTCCGTGTACGGGTTTGTCGTCATTATATGTAAGTGCAGACCTTGAATGTCTGACTTGAGGACGGAATGAAATGTTAGACGGAATAGTCTAACATAGAATGATAGACGGAATATGGCACCGCCATATATGGCACCGCCGGCTATCAACTGCACCAACAGGAATCGTGCATGTAGTCACTCCTAAGTTCAGACTTCGTCCAGTGACTCAATGATTGATTAATGTCATACCCTAAATCATTTCATGGACTGCAAATTCAGTATTTCTACGGCTTGCCTTCACAGTTTATGATTATGGTTGTGTTGATTATTGGATGATTGTGAGATTATAGCATCAAAAAAAACAAAAAAAACAATCGCTGTCGGTCGACTTTGCGATGTTACTGATGGGCTGTGCGAGTTCCGTAACCATTTCCGAGGTCAACTGTTCTTTTGTGCGTTAGTCAGCGATTTTCACATCTCGCAATCGGCTTTCCATGGCAGCACTGCAAATCGCACATTACATCGTTCAATCGTGATACCGTACTTGCAATCAGGATAATATGAAATCAGTGCGTTGTATGGACGAAAGGCCATGGGTGGTGCCATGACAGCAATCTCCTGATTGTGTATTGAACTGCTGAACTGCTGGGGGGGGTGGGGATACTGTACTTGCCTCTGGCTGGATGCCATACCACTAAGTACCAGCAATTGAAGAGGGACACATTTGCATTTACATTATACCTAAGACTAAATAAAAACGACCAAAATAACTGTTATTTCATGAGCAACAGCAGCAGCGGCTCTGGGCATGCTGTACCTTATAATGAGGTTGTTACTTTACTTTTCTTGAATGTGCTCCTCTGGCCCCCTCTCTTTGCTCTCAGCTGCGAAATACTTCAAGGCTTCTCCGAGGCTGTTCGTCGAAATGATTTGGCATAAACCAGATTCATCTCAGGTTTTTGATACTCTTTCGGTGTTGGGCGACACACTTTCCATTCCGTTACGCGTTCGGGTTGAGTATAATAAGCCGGCTCTGGCGTATTGTGCAGCAGTGCTATGGAAAGCTCGGAAGGGACAATGTGTCTATGTGGAGCAACCTCAGTTACATTCACACTGTAGGTCATGGGGCTGATACTGCCACTGTAGAGCCACAAGGATTTGTTGTCGGGCTGCACCTCAAGGTTGGCTGTATTATTCATGCATCTTGGTTTTGTTTCATGTACTAGAAATGCTTGCTCTGCTGGTCCCATCCAAGCACACAGACGTCTGAAAGAGAGGTGGCAAGGCTCTGCGGTGATGTGTCAACAAATGGCTAAGAGATCAAATGTAATTTCAAACGCACTGCATTTTTATCAGCGATTCTGTAGCACCAAGCTCCTCTGGGTTCAGAGAACCAAAACATCCGTTACAGCGTGTTGGAAGTTTGACTTCTGAGACCTGTTGGGTTTCGGCCGTAATACAGCCCCACACTCACTCAAAAGTAGAGATTTAGACTTGAATTCGGAATGTTTCACGAGCTAATGACAAGCAGAATCGATCATACATATGACAAACTGTCTCGTTTCCATCAGGAACCTTTACTTTGTTGTGTTGGGGTAATTGAGGGTCCTCATGCCCGATCTGATCAATGTCAAACTTCAGGTACTGATATTTTCTCGTTCAAGGTTGCGACGCAGCATTTTGGGAAGAGAAATCATTTTGTGCTCAACGGCTCCTTCTTAATGTACGATGTGGCTCATTCTCTGATGTTCTGGTTGTATCTCCCCGTCCTTTCACCAACCCTGTGAACCCGTCGCCTCTACGTGTTCCTGTTTATGTCTACGACGTACCGACTGACGCCCTCGGCTTCGAGCCACACCGCCGATTACGGAAGCTACTAGACAATGAAATAAACGGAGGACTGTTTTCTATGAATGACCCCGTGCGTGTTTCTGTGCCTGCTCATTCAATCCGACGGCCGACATCGCTCGGGGACAAAACGACGGTGGAAGGCGAACGTTGGGAGGGGTTTACAAAGCAAGGCGACGCGAGATGAAGTCCCGAGCGGTGACAGTCAATGGCAGCAGGTCAGACAGCAGAGAGAGGTTTTATTTTCTGCCCGAGCTGGCAGAGCAGTCGGACAGAGTGCTCGTCAGAGCAGCGTTTGTCCCGCCCGTGCTGTCTGGCATCTACAGGTCCCCGGCTTTTCGTCTCTTAGCTGATTGGCAGGCTTCCAAAAGAGAAATCTAAAAAAAGAAGCAGAAGCCCCTATCTCATTTCTCAAAGACATCGGTGTAACCCAGAGACCTCCAAGTCAGGACTTTTCTTTGTCCTCTCTTTTTTAGAGAAAAATGCTTTTGGAGTGCCAGAGGTGGAGCCTGTCAAGACGTGGTCATTCACTATTAAGTTGCTCTCAATAGACACTTACACACATTTAATACACATTTTAAAAGCACAACTGATTTTCCTAGTTTTGATCAGAACTGAGATTAATGGGAAAAAAAGTTCTAAAAAGTACGATCCTTGACCAAAAGTCACTCAAACTGATGGAATATCGTGAATGTCTTGGCTAAATTAGAGTCAAAAATAGCTCCCCCTAGTGGATGGAAAACCCCCCAAACTGGACATACGTATAAGGGTTAAATACCTGGAGGCCCTCAAACTGGTCACAGTCATAACGATGTGTGTGTGAACGAACTGTTCATTTCCAACTACAGGAGCCCTTAAGATAGATGCTTAGTGTCTGAGAGGTCACCGTTTCGACAACAGGAAAGCACATTTACATCTGCGGGTGTGCCGTGACTGTGAATGGCCGCCGCTGCATGCGAGCGATCTCAGACAGGGGGACGCTGCGAGGAGGGCGAGGGCGAATTGTGAATGGCCAAATAGTCGAGCAGCCCCGTAAACCTGTGACCTGGCTATATTTATACGTGCGCTTCCTGAAATATTCAACATTCTCAGGTGTTTCAAGGAGATGGAGGGGCATGAATTTTAATTACATATGAATAATGGAGTCGCAACCCCCCCCCCACCCCCCCCCAACAACCTTTATAGTGCGCGCACACACGCACACACACAATCCCTACCTTTAAGGTGGCGACGAGCATCACTATCAGCTTCACAACGATCTGGTTGTACATTTTTAAGGCGCCTGCTGGGGTGAAAGGCACCAGTCGGAAACCTTCATTCTCCGCCCCCCGCCTCGAATCAATCAGCGACTTGTAAAGTTGGAAGCGACTGTGCGGAACGGTGGCGAAAGGAAAGCCTCGTCCTTCGGACTCGTTTTCTGATCTGATCGTCAGCGGAGCGGCCTGCGCACAATGCACCTGGACTTGAGGGAGGGAGGGAGGGAGGGGGGGAGCTTTGGCTGCTGCAGTCCAATAAAGGAGACGGGCTTCGGCCTGGACTGTTCACAAGGCACTCAGCGGTGGAGTGCTCCCCCCCCCCCGCCGCTTTTAGAGCGCCTGAGTAAGTTATGCTCTTAAAAGCTGCGCGTGCCCGCTTCTTTCTTTCTGGGACCGTCCGCCACAGCTACACTCTCCGGCCGCATGGTTGCGGGAGGACGTGCACAGCTACCCCTCTACCACCATCCCAACAGCCTGTATTCCGCGCTGAAAATGCGACAGAGACTCCCCAGGCTCTCGCCTCGGCTGCCATGAACTCAAACTCACTTTCAGAACGGCAGATTGAAAACTTCAGCGACACTGCCACATATTTAGCCTTTTAAATGACGGCATTGTCGCAACCAGTGTTGCGGGACAGCCTCCCCGCTGAAGAACAAAACATGATGATGCGGCCCATTAGGCGAGTTGGTTCAAGGAGTGCAAAGTGGTGGAGTTTGCATGTTCTCTCGGCGTCTGCGTGGGTTTATGGGGCTCCTCTGGTTTCCTCCCACAGTCTAACAAGACACGTTCAGGTCGACTGTAGGCTCCAAATTGTCCTGAGGCGTCGGGTACAGAGTGAATGGGGCGCGTCCCGCGATAGACTTGAGATCTGTCCAGGGTACGACCCCGGCCTTTCCCTTTCCCGGTTCCAGCGCTGGCTCCAGACTGCTGCCAGTTAAAGACCATCTTCACTGGTCTATGACTGAGGGCGGCGACACGTTCCGATGGCACCTGTTGCTGTTTCGACACCGAGGGCCGTTCCCTCCCATCTGAGGTTCCTCTTTCTTGTTTCTCTCACGGCGAGGCGGACTTGTTTCCACGGGTCTCGGCGACCCCCGCCCCAGCCTCGAGTAACGAATGTATGGAAGGTGGAGACGCCGGAGCACATCTCCACACGGTCACAGCACTGGGGTACACGTAAGAATATAATTCCACCTTCAAACTGACCTCCGGTTCGGCTGGGGAGGAGTGACGGCGCTCAAAAACGCACAAAAGGACCATTTTTCTTCAACTTGTGATAGCTCTCCCTTTCAATGGTCTAATCACTAACAGACCTCACACACACGCACACACACACACACGCACACACAGACCCCTCCGTCTGTCTGGGCTGTTGCTATAGAGACGCTTATGACATTCTCAGAAGCATCGAGATGGGTTTTTCTTTTCTCCTCTGTTGTGGCCTGAGTGACGAGAGCCGTTGACAGCTGGAGCGCACGGAGGCAGCGGCCCCGCGGCGAGGCCTCCACTTCCAACTTCATTCAGAGCGGCAGCCCATAAACAACATGATCGAGACACAAACGACGCATGCAGATGAGGGCCCGACGGCGCCGAGGGGGACTCGGTGAGCACGCCGAAGCGACAGTCACACCTGAGGAGGGAAACCTTGGGCTGTCACCCGCGGCCATCTGCAAAGCAGTTGATTTGCAATGGAGGTACGTAGGGAAGAATCGGCACTGACATCAGAATGCTTGGGTTTATGCTACAGGTCCGCTGCCAGAGAAGCACACGAGCAAACATGTCCAGTGTCTTCGCCTCCCTTTCAAAACTCGTCCACATCTGGTCATTCATTCACATACTGTGGCATTACCGTAGCATACTGTAGGCATGGGGGGGGGGGGGGGGGGGGCATTATATTCTATGCCATGAGACCGTTGTAAGATACAGAACAACGTGACTCCTGTTTCAGTTGCAAATCATTTGCGTTCTCCTATCATTTAACTGACTGGGGAGTAAATTACATCATTCTATTATCCTGTAATAACATATATAACAAAATGAGAGATGCTCTCAATAGACATTTTCTTTGTAATAGAACAAATTGCGTGAGGTTGGTTGTGGTCTGATGCTTAAATTCTGAAACTTACCTTGACTTCTTCCTGGAGTTTGACAAAGCGCACAATGCCATTCAGGACCTTTCCGATGAACCCCTGGTTTTCCTGCTGCAGAGCTGAAGCCTGAGGAGGTGGAGAGGGAGCGTGGGAGGTTACTGATCTACCACGGACACAGGAGGAGGGATCACAGGACACGTGGACACAGGAGACAAAGAGATGTTGAAAGGGTTCACAGCTGTTGAGTTAAACTGTAATGAAGGCTTCAGCATTTCCTAGGCTTCATTTAGCTTCCTTGCTCGTCGACTCTGGAGAGATTCACCCGACGAACTGCATCTCTCTGAAAGGTTTCCAGATGCTCGATGCATTCGAGGAGGCTCAGCGTGCCTTGATATTCAGAGGTAAAGCACAGTGGGGCTTCTGTCCGGACATCATCCGGTGGGAAAACTGTTTCAATTTCACCTTTGGGCCACAGTCACATACCGAGGGCAACTACAATTATGATTCACTGGCTCCGACACATCCACGCACGTCCTCCGTGCCAGTTTCAGACCGGATACCATTAACGGAGAGCCAGTCTGACCTTCAACACGTGACGGCGCCAACAGCCCTCGGAGGGGCGCACTGTGGCAAGTCTCTGCATCCATCCGCCGAGAAGCCGTCTCGGTGATGGATGCAGAGACTGGGACTCAAACAATCCATACGGGCCGGAATGTGCACTATTTTACCATTCGGAGACACCACTGTACGTTCAGGCATGAAGGCAACTTGCCTCAGCACAAGGCGGGTAGGACAATGGATGCATGTAAGGACTTTCTTATCATGGATAGGGATTAAAAGACCAAAAAGTGACTGGATATTTGATTTTAGCTTCACACAAAAAATGTCCTTCATTTTCAGTGTCAAAAAGCAACTTACTGGCTATTACTTGTTTCAGAATGTTAAAAACGGTTGCCTGGTTCTTTAGGCTCAAATGTTGGAGCTCTACTCTGATATGGTTCCAGATGATGACGATGATGACGATGATGATGATGATGATGATGATGATGATGATGATGATGATGATGATGATGATGATGATGATGATGATGATGGAGTGAGAGGTATGAGCCTGCTCTATCTCCAACCGGTCGCGTCCATTTGACATGTCCTCACAGCGCACTGTGCTTTTCTCCTCTTCTGTCCACAATTCTCAGAGCCAGGACAAATGGCTGCTTTTTGGTCTGGATCAAGCTGCCGTTGCCTAGTGATTTTAGGTTTGTCACATGAAATATGACAAAATTGAAATGGCACTGCAGAATAATAACCAAAAGATGCACAAACTGACTAACACAGACCCATATTACCCCGATGATAACCTTATTCACATGAATTAGCGAATGAGTGTCCGCCATTGAATGAGAGTCCCATACCCAATCCAGACACCTATTAGTATTCCAACGGGGTAGTACAATTCAGGGCTCGACCGCTGAGGAAACATAAACGAGCATTCTGTTTTGTTCCTTTTTTCCTTTCGCCCTGACAACGCGTTTGGACATGCCGACGCCCCCCTTGCTCTCTTGACAGCGACTGTGACCGGCGTCTCAATGCCCCCCCCCCCCCCCCCGCGTTTAAACCGTAATACAAGGCCGTCAATCAAGACTCACGGGGCAATTAAGAAGGCTGTCATCTCTGAGGACATGTCATCATGATTTTCCGGAGCGGGCGTCCTGCCATCCCACAGCGGGCCGGGGTTCAAACAGAAACTAGGAACCAAGCGAGTACGCGCCCCCCCCCCCCCCCCCCCGTCCGATGGTGAGGCGCGTACCCTGGCAGCAGGTGAGTAGCATCTGGGAGGGCCGTCTTTCCCATGTCGACCAGCGCTGGATGAACGGGGGGACTTACTGCCAAGGGAAGGCGTTTTCACGGGCCATTTCAACCAGTGGAGAGAACGGGACGGTAGCAGAATGGACGGAGCAACAGGACCGAAATGATCTCATATATGTGAATGAGAAATGATCTCACACTGCAGCCGTTTGATAAAGAACTCTTGTGACAGGGACAGGAACAAAAGGTTTTGGGCGGGAGTGCGTGTGTGCGTGTGCGTGTGTGTGTGCGGAGCGTCATCAGGCATACGCTCCAAACAGTCTCTGTGACTCAACAGCTCTGCGGTGTTCAGAGGCAGCGGCTTTATCAGACCGTGCCAGGCGTCTCTGTCTGTCTGCGCATCGGGCTCCCAGTCAAACGAATGACCCTCCCGGAACAACTGCTAGTTTTCTCTTCGGGCGAGAGGAAGACTAGCGTACCCTCAACTCATGAAGAGTTGCGGCCCGCCAAGCTGGATTCAGACCTCCTTTTCGGAATCAAACCGGAACGTCGCCTCGCACGTGTAACCCCACCGGACATCGCTGTCACTTTTCGCCGGGTCTCGTTTTCGTTGAGACGTGCGCGTTCGGACGTCCCGTCATGTTCGACACGGTTCCGGGGATGGATAACACATTGTTCACAACCCCCCCCCAAAATGACAGAGCCCCGTCTCATTGGAATAACAACCGCTTTTGTTAGTAATCCATCACTACTTTATACGGTATAAGATCAGAGGGGACTTTTGATCATACGCTTTACGTTCAGATGATGTTTCGGATTTTTGGATCTGCTGGTTTTAAGCTACTTCATTGAAAACAACCTTCTTTCAGGCAGCTCGAACCTGATTCCCAGTTTTTCCATCGCTTTGCAGCTTTCTTAACTGCAAAGCGACTTGCAGTCTCTGACTGTTTTTTCCCATTGCACCTCGTTGTGCTCACAAAGCGCTGGGTGCTACGTACAACGGACGACGGACACGCCATGAGAACATCGCGTCTCGTCTCTCCTCCTCCTTACTATGACTGGGTTCGAGAGCTTTCGAGGGGCCGGGGGGGGATGGGTGTGCGGGGTCCGCATCGGCGGGATCTGTCGTACCATCTGCAGGAGCTGGTCCCTCTCCTGGGAAATGCGCTCCGCCAGGGAGACGACGGCCCCCATGTAGTGCCGCGTCTTCTCCTCCGTCAGCACGCACTCTTCCCTCTGTCGCCGCAGCGTCGTCATCCTCCTCTCAACCCTCCTGCGAATGAGCGAAACGAAAAAAAAGACAAGAGTTAAACAAAGTGGGGGCAAGACAGTGGGTCCAATACGGCCAGGGTACATAACACGAGGACGGACGCGATGTTAATGTCGGGGGAGGCGGGGAATGGTGTCTAGTGGAGTGAGGAGGCTGCTGGTCGACACCTCCTGACGGTCTTCACACTTGAGAGCGGGGAAGCGTGCGTTCATCTGAGCCCGGGTCTACGGGGAAGCCCGGGAGCAGAGCAGAGCGGGGCTTTAGAGCAGCTGGAATTGCTGGCAATGAACGAGCGCTGTAGGGAAAACAAACCCGCTCCGAGCCGTCGATAGAGGATAATGCGGAGACGCGGCCTCCGCCGAGGGTGGGGGACCGTGTCACACGAGGCCTTACTCGGTTCCCTGTCCAGCACGCCGAAAGCCGAGGCCTTTGGCTCTCTCTGCTTCCATCTCGGCCTGCGTTTTGCTCGTTTGGTTCACGGGGACCTCAAGTGTACGATTGTCTAGGTCACTTTCATTCAGCTCAACGGGATTCGTCGAGAGGTTACGGTTCAGCTTTCCAGTGATATTTAGCATCGGGGCAGATATAACATAACGATTTTGGATTGTGGGCTGGAGCTCGAGTTTAACTCAGACGGGTACCAAGATGGCCGGAAAACAAATGCCTGCCTCGGGGGAGGGATGGACGGCAGCAGAAGGCTTTCTGACTTCTTACCTCAGGCTTGGTACTAAAAACAAAAAAATCCTATCGCGGTATTGTAGGACATGTCAGGGGAGGAGGGAAAAGCTCTGTTTACTTAATCAAGAACAACATAAAAAGAAGGTTCCAGAGTCTTTGGCTTTCAAATAACAAGGGGGTAAAAACTCTCCGCAGGAACGCGCCTCATCGGGTGGAAATTAGCATACTGGTTAGCGTACTGCCTGATGTGTCATTACGCATCATTACATATTACACTGCATTACGTGCTAATGCCAAAGCACCCCACCAAGGCTGCTACATCTCTTATCACTACTACTACCACTAGTGCTACCGCTACTGCCACTGCTGCTGCTCCACCAGATGTGCGGAGGGTTTAATCAAGGTTGCCACGGTGACGGGACCTCCGACCAGGGTTGCCATGGAGACGACAGCACAGACAGCGCGGAGGCCGTATCAACAGAGGGGGACTTGTGCCTCCGCGCCAGGGCCCCTCTCGGCTCCCCGTCCACCCCCTGTACCTGCTGGCTTGCTTCCTGAGCTCCAGGTGGGCCGCCGCGCGGCTCACGTCGGCCGCCAGGCCGGCGTTGTCGCGGGCCAGCCGCCCGTTCTCCTCCTGCAGGCGGGCCGCGCGGAGGGCCATCTCCTCCATCTCGCGGCGGGCCCTGCTCTCCTGCTGCTCCAGCCGCCTGGGAGGGGAAAGCGCGTTTGCACAAAAGGGGACGGTGAACTGAGTTGAACTGAAAAGACAGGAGCGCGACGCGGCGTACGCGGCAGACACGGAGACATAGGAGGAGGAGGAGGAGGAGGCCGCTTTTCACCGGCACGCCACGGGTGGGGACCGGAAGTGTTTTTAACAGCGGAACGCCGACGGAGAGGGACGGCGGGCAGCGGGGAGGGACGGCGGGCGGGTACCGTCGGAGTTTGCCGGCCGTTTGGCAGTGCTCGTCCCAGGTGACGCTGTCCTTGAGACGCGCCCGCAGGTCCCGGACGTCCTCCCAGCTCTTTTGCTGCTCGGCCCTGCTCTCCGCAAGCTCCCGCTGCAGACGCCCGTTCTCCTCCTCCAGCAGCATCAGCTTCTTTGACAAATTCGTCACTAGACAGAGAGAGAGAGAGAGAGAGAGAGAGAGAGTGAGGGTGGGCTTCATCTAAGCATATACTGCATGTAAATGCCTAAGTGTCGCATCAACTGGATGTCTTACTGCATCACACACAGTGTTTGTTGGAGCGCCTTTAGCTTTGGCTGCTCTGATTACAGCCGCCGTGGCATTGTTCCAGTGGGCTTCTGCAGCGTCACAGGATCTGTTTCCATCCTGTGCTGCCTTCATCTTTCACCAGGATCTTGTAATAAGGAGTCTGACCACCGAGTAGAGCCCTCTCCAGCACATCCCAGAGATCCTCAGTGGAGCTCAGGTGTGGACTCGGTGCTGGCCGACACGTGTATGAAAATGATATCGTGTTGCTTCTAGAGCAGCTCTTTCACAATTTGAGCCCGACGAGTGCTGGCCTAGACATCTTGGGACATGACTGTAGCATCAAGGAAGTAAAAACTCCACTGATGGATTAACCTGGTCACTCAGCGTATTCAGAGAGTCATCTGAGCTCATTCTTCGGGCGCAAACTGCTGGTGGACCTAGACCTGACCGACTGCAGCGGCCCCGGATCAATAACCCTCTTTTTATCAACAAACGCATGTTGTCTGAGGGTGGATCGGTGCATGTCAATCGTCCGGAACATCACAGACTCTTTCATCCAGCTCTGCACTGCCACTTGTGTGAGAGGCACAAGCCAAGCGCTCGCCCTCGGGCCCCCCCACGTACCCTCGTCCTGGTGTCTGCTGCGGTTCACCTTGGCCTTAGCGCTCTGGGCCTCCAGACGGTCCAGCAGAACCTGGTTCTCCTGCAAAACCAGGAGGGCCTGTCGCTGCAGCTCGTGGCTGAGGAGGGAGAGAGAGAGAGGACAAAGAGTCAAAGCTGGAAGGACAATCCGAAATGATCTTCCCACGAGAGAACGAGTGCAGACTTTGCTCTGGACAGACGTGCACCGACAGCCTCGGGCGACGGCCTCACCAGTCTTTCTGACTGACTCCTCCCGTCTGCGCGGTCTCTTTGTTGAGCTCCTCCTTGTCTTTGCTCACCTCCTCCACCTGGGCCCGTAGCCTCTTCAGCTCCTCCTGTAGGGGGGGAGGGGGGAAAAAACGGACACAGTTATAGCGGGATTTTGATTAGGGACCGCTGTTTCTGCCCTGACGGCATGTTACACTGTCAAAGATTTTTTTGTTTTTGTGAGAGGAAATTGGATGGCGCTGGGGTGAGGGCAGAGAGGGGAATTTTTAAAGACCCCATTTGAGGCGTCAAGCAATTTTCGCACCATTTTACAAACGAGAAAACGAAGCGTCACACTCTCTCCTTTCGCCCCCCCCCCCTTTAAACTTCTCTATCTCTCAAAAGTTTGACCTCTTTTTCACATGCTACCTCTCTACCTCGCTCTCTCTCATCGTCTACCCATTTCTTTGCCCCCCCATCTGCAAACTCAACCTCTCTATACCTCTCTCACATTCTCTCTCCCTCTTTATCCCTCTACCTCTTTCTCACACCTTCTCTACCTCTTTCTCACACCTTCTCTACCTCTTTCTCACACCTTCTCTACCTTTCTCACACCTCTACCTCTTTCTCACACCTTCTCTACCTCTTTCTCACATCTCTGCCTCTTTCTCACAACTTCTCTACCTCTTTCTCACACCTTCTCTACCTCTTTCTCACACCTTCACTACCTCTTTCTCACACATTCTCTACCTCTTTCTCACACCTTCTCTACCTCTTTCTCACATCTCTGCCTCTTTCTCACAACTTCTCTACCTCTTTCTCACACCTTCTCTACCTCTTTCTCACACCTTCACTACCTCTTTCTCACACATTCTCTACCTCTTTCTCACACCTTCTCTACCTCTTTCTCACAACTTCTCTACCTCTTTCTCACAACTTCTCTACCTTTCTCACAACTTCTCTACCTCTTTCTCACACCTTCTCTACCTCTCTCACAACTTCTCTACCTCTTTCTCACAACTTCTCTACCTTTCTCACAACTTCTCTACCTCTTTCTCACACATTCTCTACCTCTTTCTCACACCTTCTCTACCTTTCTCACAACTTCTCTACCTCTTTCTCACACATTCTCTACCTCTTTCTCACACCTTCTCTACCTTTCTCACAACTTCTCTACCTCTTTCTCACCTTCTCTACCTCTTTCTCACACCTTCTCTACCTTTCTCACACCTTCTCTACCTCTTTCTCACACCTTCTCTACCTCTTTCTCACACCTTCTCTACCTCTTTCTCACACCTTCTCTACCTCTTTCTCACACATTCTCTACCTCTTTCTCACACCTTCTCTACCTCTTTCTCACACCTTCTCTGCCTCTTTCTCATACCTTCTCTACCTCTTTCTCACACCTTCTCTACCTCTTTCTCACAACTTCTCTACCTCTTTCTCACACCTTCTCTACCTCTTTCTCACAACTTCTCTACCTCTTTCTCACATTCTCTACCTTTCTCACACATTCTCTATCTCTTTCTCACACCTTCCCTACCTCTTTCCCACACATTCTCTACCTCTTTCTCACACCTTCTCTGCCTCTTTCTCACACCTTCTCTACCTCTTTCTCACACCTTCTCTGCCTCTTTCTCTTTCGCTCGCTCGCCCGACTCTACCTCTGTGGCTTGCAGGAGTGCGTCTTTCTCGTTCAGCCGCTCTTCATAAGCCAGCAGCAAAGGGGATAAATATTTCACGTCAACCTACGGGGAGAGAGAGAGAGAGAGACAGAGAGAGAAAAACACACAACACACAATTACATCAGTAACATCACTGGAGGTCTTCTCTGGGCCTCCGAGGGGCCCGGCGACACCGCTGGTCCTCTGACGGCAGAGGACGTGCCAAGTTAGCGACGATACCACAGCTGCGGCTCTGCGTAGCGAGTCCGAGGCGTGCCGCATCTGACGGTGTCGTCCCCGGGGCGGCGCCGCGGACGTGGAACGGAGGCCGAGGAGCGCGTTCAGGCCCGTCACACGCGGCTGCAGCGGGTGGAGCTGAGCGCGCTTTCATCGCACTGGACGACACGGGGGGGGAAACCCAATGAGACGGGCCAGGGTAATCTACGCCTCATCTGCATGAGAGCCGCAGTCGACTCGCCTGTCACGGAGGAGGAGACGCCGTCTGTGGTAATCCACCGCTTCTGGATCTCTGGAGGACGTGCGCAGGCCGAGTGACCCGAGGCTGAGCTTTCCTACGGCGTCAAGCCTCTGTGGTGGCAATCTCAACCACTGTCCGTCGATCCTGCCCATTGATTTTTAGATTGCATTTTAATGCTGATCCGCCTCTGCGGAGCACCATGAAGAGTCTAGTGTGAGGTTGGTGCTCCAGGTTGCCGACAAACCTTCCTCCCGTGGCTGGCGAGTTGCTCGGAGCTCACGGCGAACGTGCTTAATGAGTCCAGGGCGAAGGCAGAGAAGACGCGGCTCGCTCAGTGCTCTGTGGTCTCCGGTTGACCTTTAGAAACGCATGCATTTGGACCGCGCGAGGAGATGTGAGTGCAAATGACACACACACACACACACACCAATCCCCATCGCCATCCGCTGCGTCTCACTTCCTCGACTCTGTTACATGACGCCAATTATGACTATTTGGTGAGGGGACCCACGTTTTTTCAAAGCAAGATGAGGCGCAAAGTGCATTCAAATCGAAGTTGCTTTCCCTGTCTTTATCTCTGGCTACATCTACATTACCCCACAGGGAAACCGCTGCCTCGGCTCGTCCTTTATCTCGTCTTTCACCGGGCCGCGCTTCTGCTGTCACGTAACGAGAGCCGGCGGCTACGGGGGAAGGCGGGCCGCTGCCGATGAGAGCACGGGAGCTCACGGCGTGAGGACTCAGCGTGGGGCCGCCGTGATTAATGCCGCCCGGGCCGAGAGAGAGAGAGAGAGGGAGAGAGAGAGAGAGGGAGAGGTGCAACGAATGGACGGCAGCCTGGCAGGAGGAGAGCCTTGATGTGCTCCTCTCACCAGGGCTCCGGATCAAAGGAGGACCTCTATCCTAAAGGCCTCATTACGCCATTTATTTAGCGGGGCGGACGCCACGAGGAATGTAAAGATCCCGCGCTTCAATAGATCCTGCGTCAAAGCGGAGAGAGGCAGGAAAAGGAGAGGAGATGAAAATCAACTTTACAGTCACTCCCTCGCTGCTTTTACGCGGTCCCGGGAAGTCTCAGCGTAGCGGACGGGAGTATTGCCGCGCTACCTCGTCTCTGGACGGCGGCCCGGGGCAGGCCCGGCGTCGGCTCAGCTCGGCGCTCAGGCGGTGGACGCTCATCTTCAGGGCGTCGTTCTCGTCCACCAGCTCCTGAGCGTGATGGCGCAGGCTCTGCAGCTCGGCCCGGTCGCCTGCAACGGCAGCGCAGAGAGCACTCAGGACACTCACCGTAATGACGTCGGTGGGGCAGTCTCTATAACTCACAGTCATAACGTATAATACTACCGATTCATTACGATTGTGAAGGACATTTTGGGACGGGCAATTAGCTGCCAGATGCAAGGGCTTCCTACAGTGCTTATCTCGCCTGAGCTGGATGTGTTTTGATGGATTCAGTGGACGGAAACTGAGAGGGATGACCCGGTTAAACGTAGAGATTGTCACAGCTCCCGGCGGCACAGCATGGGCCGGGTCCGTGGTCTTTCCCTGAACCTCTTGGAGGAGGAAAACCGAACAGTAATGAGGGGTCCAGCATCAGACGCAAGGGAGGCAGGACTTCAGCGCGTCCCCCTGCCACTCCACCCTGCAGGAGGTCAGCGCCCAGCCACCCAGCCACCCTGCTGCTGCTGCTTGAGCCGCCAGATCTTTCCTCTTTCCTCTCTTCATGTTACTTTCTCCACCCCCCCCGCCCTCCTCCTCCTCCTGCCCGTCATGGTGCAGAGCTGCTGGAAAGCTCAAGGCTCAAACATCTCCATCTCCGTCCCTCCTTTCTTCTCCTCTCTCTGAGAGGACGTTTGAAATGGATGGGTTTCCCCGGGTGCATTTTTTTTAACGGAGCAAGTCATTTTCCACATGGGGTTTATAAACGAAAGAAAGAAAGAAAGAAAGTGTAAATTAGGTCCACAATAACAGAACTAGCTCAGAAAAAACCAAGAGATAATCCTATGTATATAATAATATATGATAATACACATATCGTGAAACTCAAAATGATTTGCCCCCTTTAAGAATGTGAATGTGTTGTGCAATGATGTCTGATAACTTTGCAATGCTCAGTGTCAAAAACAAAAGTTTGGTCTTAAGGAAAAAGAGACGTTCACAAAGGGACCAAACCATTCCCAAGTGTGAAGAGCTGGGGCGAGAGGTATCACCAAGAGAGCAACAGCGTAAGGAGCCAGTCTGGCAGAGGAGGACAAAGATTTCCCCAGAAGAGAATGAGTCTGAAGTCCCACTGATCCAGTCCAGAAGGCCAAAAGAAGAATCCAGCAGACCCTGAGAGATTGGGACCTTGAGATAAGTCTAAAATAAAACCTGAACATTTGAAAAAAAGCTGCGTGAAAACTACTATGAGATCTCCCCTGGGGGTCCTCCTTCCTCTCCTCCACTGTACCTGCGGTCAACCTCTGGCCGGAGGGGTCCTCCAGCCGATGCGGCCGCCCCTCCATCTTCTCCTTGTGCTTCTGTATCAGGCTCCTTCTCTTCTCCACCCGGGCCCACATGCCCTCCCTCTGCTCCTCGCTGGACGCTCCGCCGGGCTGGGGCTGGGAGTGCGTCGGGGGCTTGGCCCGGGAGGGCCCGCTGCGGCGCTCCGCTTTGGTGGCTGGCATGGCTGAAAGGAGGAGCAGCAGAAATATCGCACTACACTTATCGCTTTCATCGTTGGAGTTGGAGCTTACGTTCAGGGATGACTAATCGATAAGACGTACTGTACGTGGAGATTCAGATTCAGGCAGGAAGACACTGGAAAGATAACGTGTGACTTCTACCTGCTGTTTAATTAAATACATGATGTATGTGTCCTTAACTGACACCACAGCTGGTCGTGCATATATATATATATATATATATATATACACACACCCATAGAAAAGATCTAAATATAACATCCAACGAGGCCACAACGGCGATCCGACGGTGTCATGAGCTAATTGGAAAAGGACGAGTTGGGCGGGAGCTCAGACGTGGCGTCGAGGCAGCTCGTCTGGAACACGTTACATCTCCGTCCGGCCCCATCCCAAGCAGACCCTTGTTCTCCACGTTCGTCTTATTCCTTCTTCCTCTCTGGCACGAAACCTCGACAGAATATTCTTTTTTTCTCTCCACACCATTTGTGAAAAACTGTGGAAAGAATGACCTCGATCGATTCGATTTCAATGACCCACGTTCAGCGAGCCCCTGTACTGTCAATCTGGGGCCGTCGCCATGGCAACCGCGACTGGAGGTTCCATCACCATGGCAACCCTAATGACTTTAAACTGGAGGTTCCATCACCATGGCAACCGCGACTGGAGGTCCCATCACCATGGCAACCCTAATGACTTTAAACTGGAGGTTCCATCACCGTGGCAACCGCGACTGGAGGTTCCATCACCATGGCAACCCTAATGACTTTAAACGGTGGAGAGGCAGCACGGGTAGCACTAGCGGTCGTCACTTTCCACCTGTCTTTCGGAATGCAACCCTACGCTTTCCAAACTTCACCGCTTGCCTTGCCTTGCCTCTTTGTACTCCTCCTCTCTGCTTTTTTCATGAACTTCTACGCGTGAACGTAATCACTTTCTTGTCTCCTGAGAGTACGATTTTTCCTGACGCCATTTGTGAAAAGCTGTGAAAATCTCCTCAATTGGAGGTCCCATACAGCTGGCGGCAGAAGCGGTAGAGGCAATTTTTCACCTTTTTTTTTTGTAGCGTAACCCAGCAACTGACTGCATCACTCTTTTCCCCCCCAACTCTGATGAGAGGTTCCACACAGCTGGTAGTAGCACCACGTGGCAATGCATCGCTCTAGATTTCCCGGCCATTTGTCGTTGCCATTTACGAAGTGATCTCAGATAACCCGTCCGGTGCAAATGACCGGTGGACGTACACTGGTGTCTTTCGCCGTCTTTCTGGTCTCCTCGGCCTCTCCCGGCAGCGGCTTTCTCGGAACGCTGACAGGTGGCCCCGGGCGGCTGGAGGCCGGGTTCCTCCGCGCGATCTGAAGCGGTCAGAGGGAAAAAAAAACAATCACTCCGCGTGCTGGCGTGCGCTCGAGTATGCTCCCCGTGAGCCGCGCGATGTGGGGTAAAGGCGGCCTTTCAGGACGCCTTGGAGGCTTGTCTGGCGCACCCATTGACGTCGCTGCCCGGCCCGAACGCGCCAACCTGAGCGCACCTTCGGGAGACCAACTGCGTGCTGCGTCATTTCGATGGTACAACACCGAGAGCCAGGGGCCAGCTCGTGCCTGTAACAACCGTGATGAGGCTTCCCGTTTAGCCCTAATCATGTGAGGCTGCGTCACGGCTCTAACGAAACAGAGGCTGAGCAGAGAAAGCTCCGCTGTCGAAGCTCTCTCTGTCTGATTTGGTTACACCTGTCTTGTCTGTCAAAGACTCTGGACATGAATGTGATCGTATCCAGCATGTCTGAGTTTGATGAAAGGCTCCATACGTTTTCTCTTCTGTGTACCATTTCCTCGCTACATTTCCTCCTCGAGTCAATGATAATTAACAGTTCCAGCCACTCCGCGGAGTCCTGGCCGCAAGTTCATTACCTGGGCTGAGAACAAAAACACAAAAGAAACTCCGGTTCATATAATAATAGCCATCTTTTTCTAAACTCAGTTTCTAATCTTTACGGCGCTTTCACATCATTTGGGCCAAATTTGGCTACGACAACACGCGGCTGACACGATAGTGAATGGTGCCATCGCCTCACAGCGAGAAAAGGGAACCTGCGTAAATCCTTTACAAGACTTCTTGGAGACGTTCGAACAACAAAAAAAAACCTTTAAGATCTCGTCACCATCTCAAGATCAGCTGGGCAGGAACAAAGCTCCAGAGATCAAGGTGACCATGATTCTCATTTATTCTCATTAAATACACCCCATGACTTTTCGCGGTCAAACTATTTGGAATGAATGTCAACAGATTTGAATACCTCATGAAACCATGACTAAGACTTTTTTTTTCTCCTAAAACTGATTCATCGACCTTTACTAGCCTTTATTTTTCCTCCATCTCCCGTTCCCATTGTCCACCCCGCCCCTGTTACCTGGTGAGGGCGCTCTCCTGCCAGACATCGGAGGTGGCTCTGGCTCAGCGGTCTGGAAGACAAGCGGCAACGCGGGTCGTGACTTCAACTTCAAGCAGACATGTGCATTAAATCACTATTGAAATCCTCTCCACTGACGGCACTGGCTCCATGCGAGAGCCTTATTTATGGTTTCGTAAATGGAAAATCAGGTACGCAGGCAGAAAAGGTCAACACACTTTTTGCTTGTGTTAATAAAGCACCGGGCAGTTCAATCAGTGACAGACTGAGAGATAAGTGAACAGGGAGAAACACACACAAGTAATTCTAGTGAATAAACCTATGAAAAGAAGACCGTTACAAGTGTGAGTGGAAGCGTGCCGCTTCATTCTGTGCACAAACGCGCCCCCCAATGGATCAGGCTGGTATCACCGCACCCCCTGCTAGTGAGGATGGGTGTATTATGACAGAAGGTGGACCAAACGCAGCCAAATGATGCATAGCAATGAAATCTGCAGGTTCTCACCCCGTGTTTCAGCAGCATGGAGTAAACAGGCTCTGGGCGGGAACAGTCCTCCTGCGCTTCCAGAGTCTGGTAAACGTGCTCTTCCCTGTCCTCTTCATATTCCACCTCCTCCTCCTCCTCCTCCTCCACTTCCTTGTCGTCCAGCTCCCCCTCCGAGTGCTCGGGGGACGAAAGGCGAGGCCGGCCGGACAAATCCTCCGACCACCTGTCTCTGAGGAGCGGAAACAGAGTGGCAGGCCGGGCTAACCGAGTCAGATACTTTTTACCCGTTGCAGCCCTACTTGTACTGCGCTGCCTAAAAGCATGCTCCATCACGGTCAACCCATTTGCACGCGTGACACACTTGGTGTGACCTGAGAAGCAGGTCAAGTTTAATTCTGGCCACTGCCTCCTGCAGTCCGAGTCGTTTGTCACAGTCTCTGTGACCGCGCTGCAAAGCTAGGAGGGAGGGGGGAGGGGGGAGTGGGGGGGGGGGGGGGGTTCACCTGGTGAAAAGAGCAGTGCTGAGATTGGGCTCCGACACGAAGGACTCCGACTGGCCGCTCTCAGAGAAGGACCGGGGCCGGGCGGGAGGGATGGCCCACGTCTGTCCGGTCAGCGAGGATGACAAGATGGCAGCTGCTAAGGCTGATCTGTACAGAACAAACACCATGAAGAAGTAAATCACTGATCCCAGGAGAGAAATTGTCCAATGCAGGAAATGATGATAGAATCACATAAAAATCAGTGAATTAAATGCACGATAATAATGATGACAGTAATGTAATGATGTAGCAAAGAGGGAGAAAAGTAAGATCACTCAAAAATGTAAACACATTACATGATAAATACAACACTGGACACTACTATACATGGCTGAAAGAGAAAGCATAGAAAACGATAATGGAAACTTTGAGCTATATAGCTATGTGAAATGCCTTCAAGAATTCACAATGAGTCCAGCTGCCAAAACTCAACTCCTTGGATGATCTAGAGACGAATAATTACAATCACACCCCCCACACAAGAGGTGGAGAGTATAGGGGTGAAATCGGTACTCTGGGGATCGACAGTGTCAGAGGAAACAAGGTTATAAGGGAGGCTGTTAGAGGCTGTAGGAAGGGGATGACATGGTGAGGTACCTGGGTCTCTCGGGCGAGGGGTTCGGGCTGCGGGGAGGTGGGGTACGGGGCACAGCAGGCTTGGGGGCAATGGACGCAGCAGGGATCAGACCATGGACTATATGTTTCTACACCAAACACACACACACACAGGGAAGTTGCACACAGAGAGGTCACAAGGTTTTGTCCTATGACAAGAGTTTGTGGGGCTTAGGAATAAGTAATACTTGTTTATAGGAGGGGGTTAAGAGGGGGAAAGTTAGGTTTAAGGGTATAAAAAGGATAAACACAGAACACGACACTATCACGTCATCACAGACACCAGAAACACCTACTGGTACACACACAATATCTAGACCACAAGCGTACATGGAGACTCTCTATTGAAAAAAAGAAGCTACTGGTAAACTGCTACTGTATTCCGTCTGGACACCTTGAAGAACCAGGTTTCTAATGTGAGTGAGATACTTCTGAATAATCGAAGCTGAGTATTGACCTCGCGGCATGGTTTCAGAGGCAACACACGTAATTTGACTACTGTTAGCTGCAGATCAAAAACACAGCATAACATGTTTGTTTAAATGAGCAGTATGATGTTGAGGTGAAACTTACAAAGTCCTTGTCCTTCTCCCTCCTGAAGCTGAATTTCAGCATAGTGGAAAATATTCCTGATCGTAACTAGTTGACTCGCTGTTTCAGTTCCGTTTGACCCGCGTCCAGAACATCCTATCCGTCCAACAGACTCACAAAATGTTAAATGTCGAAGTCAAGCTCTTTCTGTCTGAGATAAAAAAGATTAATTTGACTCAAACGTGCTGGGATCAACAGGCTGTGGGTTCCCCTGTATCTAGACGCTTCACTAAGGGAAGGCACCTCGCTGTAAGAGCTGCTCCGATTGGCTTGATTTGAAGAAATGGGCCAATCAGCGACTGTTATCATTTACCTAGCAACGAAGGTCTGCCATCCCGTGTGCAGACCAGTGAGGGGAGCCGTTGGTCTATTTATGACAAATTTTAACTAAGTCAAGACTTTGGGGTCCCATTTCTGCATTCACGAAGTAATTTTATGCGTTAAACGTGCAATACAAAGCAGAGAATGAATATTGAATGAGGGGCATTTAGTTAAGAAACATAAAGAACCTCAACATCTTAACAAACATAACCCTGGCATCTGTACTGCACCCATTTACATTACATATGTTGTCGGTGTTTTGTGAATATGAGTGTAATTTATGTAAATTACTTTTTAATTGTTTAACTTCAAACATTTTGGTATGTCTTGGAGAGTAAGTTATTTTATTGCTTCCCTTTCCAAGACTCAAGTCAGACTTTATTTCACAGCTCTTTTCACACATTAAGTTGTAGCACTATGTGCTTCACACAACAAAAAAAAGTTACAATTCTAAGTACACAATAAAGTTTCACAACCCTCCATATTTAACCTCAATGGAGTCCACCAGCAGTGGGTACAGACTTCAGTTGACCTTAATCTGGCCCTGAACAACAGCCAGCCACCACTCACAACAGTTATGCTCACAACTTCTAGGTTAAATCCTGGGTTTCCCCTGAAATGATAAAGACTCTTGGATAAAGGCTAGAGTGATTCCCGGATCAGACTCTTAGTTGTGCTTAGCTCCTAATAAGATGACATACAATGCCTGGCAGCAATTCAAACCTCCTGCAAAATGACCAATGTCACTGGAAAACATGAATATTCAAACACAATTGAGTTCTCATGTATAATATCAATAATTCAGAATAAACAACCACATAATACATAGAGGATCTGAAGATTAGATGGATTAGTAATATGGAACATAATTTGGGACACATCATCTCTTTTTTTAAAACAACATTTAACTCAACTCAACTTTATTTGCTTTAAGTGCCATTTCATAACAGCTGTTATCTCAAGGCACTTTACAATTAGAGTGAAAAACCCCTGTCCTTAGACCCTCACAAAGGCTGAGGAACAACTCCCAAGACAAAAGTCTGACAGGGAAAAAAGGGGAGAAACCTCAGGGTGAAAGACAGAGGAGGGAATTCTCACCCAGGACAGACAGTTGGGCACAAGCAAAACAGTACTGATGGCTACACAGTTTAGAATGAAGGTAAATCAGAAGTTGAATCAGTCCAGAGTAGGAAATGAGTATAGTTGTTGAATTCAAGCAGGGGTATCGTGTGTCTGTATTTTGTCAATAGATTCTGTACTATTCACTGAAGTACTTCTTAGTGCAATAATGTAAATATATTCTGTCTCTCCTACATGCATGTGAGAGTATTCCCAGTTGCAAATTTCACTTCGTAACTCTGGAATGTATCGACTGTTTCCACTGTTCGCTGTTTTACAATTGGGCCGCTCCCTGCTCCCTTAACTGACCCACACAGAGTATGTGATTTTGTGTTTATGATAGCATCAATGCTCAAGCACCCGTTCATCAGGGTAAAAAAGGTAAAACTTCAAGAGTGTAATTGCTATGAATTTCGAGATGAGAATCTTTACAGAATCTCACACACATCAAGTGGCTGCAATTTAGGCTTTAAAGCATGATCAGATGGTGAAAATTCTCTACTCTTCCGTTTTCTCATGGTATTCATCACTTTGGGGAGTCCTGAGTGGGCGTATTGTAATAATACATAATGGAAACATCTATCTCTTCTTTCGGTGATAAATAAGCTACACTTTTCAATGTGAGTTTTATCAAGTAATTCCCTTTGCCCATAGGAACAGGGGAAGTATAAATCCCTCACCAAAGTTAAACAGATTGGGTTTCTGAAATATCAAATTACCCAGTTAAAATAATCTACCCTACCACACAGTATTCATGCTACAAATTAAGAATAACGCACACAGAAACATGTGTCCACACATCGCTGTGGGTGAGGAAAAAACACCTTGAGGATAAACCAGAATCACATGTTGTTTCTCTGCCGTTTTCATGGTGCTAGATTATGTCTTGTGATCCTCAGGCCAGACTCACAGGTTAGAAATCCATTCATGTTGACATAGCGTGTGTTAGCTCACTGAGAGCTGTCGACAAACTTCATTCCGGTCATTCCCAACCTGCTCGGCGGTTTCAGCAACTGACATGCACACGGAGAATCGCACGTACAAATCACGACAAAAGGCAAAGAAAAGTTGATTTGTCCCCATCTTTAATTTGAGATTTGAATCAATACATGTGACACACTGACATTATCAACGAGGCATTCACACCACAGTCGCTATGGAGCAAAAAAAGTACATCAAGAAGAAGCAAAGGCAGACAGGTAGCGTGACCTTTCTGCATATACACCAAGGCATTTTCTGATCACTGTGCGCTGTGAAATGCATGGAGAGATCTGCGATGTCTTCAGCATGATTGGTGGCTATACATGTTAGCACGTTTTGGTTAGCACTTATCAACATTGATCGATTACTGCACATTTGTGACGTTCTCTTTATGATTGAGCATGAATGGCACTTCGGACGTTGTATTAGGTAAACAGAGACAGTCGGGAGTATTAAACCTTCTCAGTGTTTCTATTTATAAACATTTACATTTAAAATATCTTACATAGATAAAAATGTACCAGTACACAAGTTCACCAAAGGATTAAGCAAGGCTAGTAAAATACATTCCTCCAAGACACCAACCAAGAAATCCGACGTGCAAAAATTCACAATTTAACCATTAAAACAAACCAAGTTCAGCAACCTAAAACTTTACAGGTAAATATATATTTATTTTTGTTAGTATTTTTTTTTTCATTACATAAATAATTTGATTATCAAATGTGTATAGGAATCTACTTTGTAGATAAAGAGATAGTCCAACACTGCAAAGTGTCAGTAAAAACGTGGGAAGTGACTAGGATTAAGACGAGTGGGTTACAAATAGCAGAATAGTCCCCGACTGTGGACTTTGTTCGAAGTCACAGTGGGGCGACGGTCTGTCCAGGTACGCTGCAAGAATGCCATTGGTCTGCCCACATTCTTCCCTTCTGGACACGAAATAACCTTTAACTACTTTAAGATTCACATTAACAGAGAGGCAACAGCTGGTGCTCTAACACACTGACTAACTGAGCAGAGGAAGCTGAGCTGAGTCGGGCTGGTACATTACATGTTGCACCCCGACACTTCAGGGACATTTTGGAGGCATTTTGGTCTGCAATTGCGACTGGTGCAGGAAGCAACGCCTACACTCTTATTTCCATTTACACTGCCTAGTCACCTAGCAAAAACTATCTAAGAATCCTCACAAAAGTGTCAATAATAAACAACCAAGGTGATTTTTTCTATATCTTTTTTTTTAGCAGCTTATAGGACATGAACTCCTTCCCCCACGGATAAAAAAAAAAAACAAACAAGAGGAAAAAAAAACTGGCCAGCACAATTTGTTTTCCCTCAATCGACATTTCTACGAGAAAATCTTCCCATTGTTATTGACAGAAACCTGCGCATATACAGAAAAAAAAAAAACAGACGTGTGTTGAGGATACACAGGCTACGTCTAAGGACCAAGGGGCTGATAAAACTACTGAGGCTGTGGGTGTGTTTGTACAACTTTCTCTGAAAACATACCGAGATGACAGATTAACTTAGAGGCCCGTCTCGGTGCTGCGTGCGTGTATGTGTGTATATATTTATAGAGAGAGGGAGAGTGGAATGATAACTGCTATGTGTCTTCCCACAGTTGCAGTTGAACTGTGCTGTGCGCATACTGTTCTGGCAGGGTTCCAGACCGGCTTCCCATCGTGTTTGGTGTGCGAGAGCAGAGTTTACTTCATATACATTAGTCAGCCTGGGAGGCGCCCAGAGGCACCTGTATGGAGGATTATGGCACAGGCAAAACCATAAGCTACAGTTCCAGTGGAAACAACAGACGGACAATGGTGCAGAACCGCAGCGAGTCCGGCGCGGGCGCGACGCAGCGACCGGGGTGCCGTTCTGCCTCCTGCTCAGTAGAGGGCACCGTCGTTGTTGTTGTAGGAGCTGGAGCTGGGGAAGGTGGGGCAGGGCTTGTTCCAGGGCAGGGCGCCCGAGTGGTCGGCCGTGGGCAGGCTGAGGGTGCTGGCACTCTTCAGCTTGTTCTTCAGGCCCCAGCTGATGAACGAGGACTTCTTGGTGACTTTGCGCGACTTGGGGTTCTTGTCGTCGTCGTTGTCGTACGCCAGGCAGATCATAGAGTAGGTTTTCGGAAGGTTCCCGCAGAAAGTGGCGCTCTTGGTTGGCTGGAGGCAGAGGGTGACAGAAGTGTTTAGGGACAAGTCGACCACACCGTCCACTTCTGTTCAAACCAACATTTCTAATGTTTTCTGTTCAGTGTTTCAATGTTTTCTATTTATCTGTCAAATCCAAGCACTTTTCAAGCATTTTTGAGATAATTTTTCAAGCTTTTCCTGACCTTGCATGCATACATAGAAATACTAAGAATAAAGTTAAAAAATGGTTAAAAAATACAGTGGATAATAAAAAGCAGTTATGATAACACAAAAACTATTAATTGTTTGGTAAAGAGTTATCAATTGTTTGTTTTTTATTTATTATTGCTGAAATGTTAGTTTTTCCATTTCTAATAGTAAATTATTTTTTTTATATATTATATCATTCCCATCTAGTCACAGTAAAAGACTGGGTATAATTGCACAACCACAAGTTGGGTACTTTATTCATTTAATGCTCTCTCTTCTTTGGATTTTTCCATCTGATAACAAAATGATTCAAGCAGATAGCTACGTGTTGTGCTACAGACACAATCCCAAGCATTTTTATGCACTTTATGCGAAACTAAAGCACACGGAATGACACTGTAGTGAACGTTAAATTGAGTTTTCAAATCTTGAAAAAACATTGAATTTCAGGCATCTGTGGGAACCCTGTGCATGAGGGAAACGATCCTGAAGACCGGGCTTTTGGGTCATCGCATGCAAACTCCTCCTTGCCCTCCGCGTACCATGGCAGGGACGCTGTCCATCATGCTGACCACCTGGATGTCGATCCCCTCCTCGTCCACGTCCTTCAGCAGCCTCATCACCTCGCTCACGCCCAGCCACTTGCAGTCGGTGTCGCCCACGGCCACGATGTAGTCTCCCTCTTTGAGGCCGTCGGCCTACACGGGAGAGAGACGGGGAGTTAGAGCCCGCGGAGAAGAATGCCGACGCGGCAGAGGTCAATATTTACGGCTGGAGGTTTGTTTGAATGGCAACCGGGTCGGGTCGAGAGGCTTTCCCCCAAAAACGCTGCGAGGCGGCTGGGATCAGCAGAGAAAACACCGAGGTTCACAGACAGACACACACACAGCATTCATCCGCCTCTGATCGATCCGAGGTCGGTTATTTCCGTCTGGCGGGCTGCAGACGTGTTCCTACGGTTCTGGTGGACGGAGTTGCAGTATTAAAAGTTATGAGGAGTTTGACCTAGTTAAACTTGTGTAACACCGCTAATCTGTTTCCCTGCACAGCCTGCAGCGCCTCATGAGACTCTGCTCTTTGTCAGCGCCGCTTAATGAGCTGTCAGACTGAAAGGGATTGCGGAGAGTAAATACTGTGCGAGTCTTAATTAAATTAGCGAGGAGGGGAAGGAGGAGGATGAGGAGGGGTGGGGGGGGGGGGGGGGGTGGTCAAGGTGGCAGCCACTAAACATTCTTGAAGCCTCAATCCTGTTTAAAGTGGAAACAGGAACCCTCTACTGTTAACGGGTGGTGTTACATTAAACAAACAAAAATGGATCGTTAACTACTGAAAACACGCGGGGCACGAAGTGTCTGTTTTCGAAGACGTTACCATGGACCCTGTTGTGTCATATGGTAAGAGAGAGACTGTGCCCTTCCCATGAACTAAATGATGAACCAAAGCTAAAAGCTTGCGAAATTTGATGTTCTGCACTACTTTGCTTCTTTGTAATCTCACTGCAAAAATCTAAAGACAAGATAAGACACCAAAATTGGACGGAAAAAAAGCTCAAAACTTTCTCTGAGAGTGTGATGAACTGAGGGAAAAAGTTTTTTCTTGGATCATTTAGAAACTCTTCTCAGCAACTCCTGCAGTACCCTGAAATATCTCTACATGAACTTCTCTCCTCACGCCTGATCCGGGCCTGGTCTCTGGTGAGCGGCTGCAGATGGGCTGGATGTGTCCAACGGCGATATTTACAGCGCTGAAAGATTTACCCCTGGCTATTTTATCCTCACAGATGGTTCTCTGATGGATGGCAGAAAATCTCTCGGCTTGAAAGAGTATGTTACAGGAGACACGTTGTGCTGATTTCTCCTTCTGTGACATGGTTCCTTGCTGTCTAATCGTAATATTGGTAACTTGCTTTGGCTGGAAAAGCCCAAAGATGGAGCACTGCCGGCTATTCCGGCTCGACAGCCCTGCTCTGAACGTTCGGTTTTAGTGCCTTTCCCTTTAAATGCTAATGAGCTCGGCATGCCCCGCCCACCTCTTCCTGGCAGTTGAGTGTGGGAGAGAGATGGCCGCTCAGTTCACGGTCCAGCGCTCCGGATAGTCAGATTTACATACATACTAAAGCAATGAAAAAGTGTTTTTTTTTTGTCCCGCTGGAGTTAAATAGGCGGTGACTCACAGCAGCCGGGCTCAGAGGGTCCAGCGAAACCACCTGGACGGGCGGTTCTCCCTTCAGGGTGAAGCCCAGGTCTCGGTCCTCGGGGCGGAGGTGGATGGTGCGCGGGGGGGTCCACCGCTGCTTGGCGGTGAACACCGACAGAGGACCCTGAGGAGACGGGGCAGAGACGAGGTGTCAACATGGCTGCACGCGCTGAGTTCATTCAAATCATTCATCCTTCCGACACATGTCCCTCTTGGCTGGCAAGGATTCCGAAGTACATGTTTTATCATTTTTTCCAGCATCAGCAAACTTTTCCACAATGTGGCATCACTTCATGACACAACTAATTACACTTGGCAACCATTTGATTCTAATTGTTGCAGTCACTTTTGAATCATAAATGCGAAACGCTAATGAGCTGCTTACTAAAAATATCACATCCATCACTCCTAGAAATGTGCAAAACTTAAGTATCACAAACAAAAGTGCAATGGAAAAAAAACCAACTTTAATTTGCTGAGGCATTTTTATGCTGTCCTGTACATTGAGAAGTTTATCACAAAGTCTGATGGAAACAGTGACCCGGTGGACAGAGGAGGAGACTGAACTGTTTCTACTGATTCAAAGATTGAAGAAAACTATGTTATGGACCAGATTTGACCAGAAATATGGGATGAAAAATGTATTATTATTCTTATCTTTGATATACAGCCAGCGCAGACGTATTTTCACCAGCAGGGTATATTACTAAATCAGTCTCACTTACTGATCATCATCACTTTTTTGACATATCACACTCCTTGTCTGATGGACAACATCTCAGGCTCTAACGCCTGCTTCACCTCCAAAGCAACTGTATGTAATTTCTCTGTGGCTCCAAAAGGGTTTGACCGTAAATGAAGAAGCTAATGAAGGAGGATTTTAGAGGCAAGACGCCCTCCGTCTCCTCCTCCTCCTCCACAGATATTCACTTTCTCATCCGTCAGTCACTTTAAACTGTCGTCTGTATAAAAAGTTCTGACCTCTTATACTCTGCACACACACTAACACACACACACACACACACACACACAGTCTGTTATATAGAAGAATTGACTCTTTCAGAGGACGTCAGCAGGAGATTCCAGGGAAGGATCCCACTCCCCCTCCCACCCTCCACTGTGACCCTCAGACCAGGACCTGAGCACCTCTGTCCACTCCACGGTTAGTGTTAGTTTAGCATTCATCATTCAGGACGATTGTCCGGGGGGATTTGGAAGCATGAGCGCATGGCTTTGAAACTGCGTGCTGCTCAAAAGATTCCCAAATCTCACAGGAGACTTTTCATTTGGTTGTATTCAGAAATGGCAAAACAAAAACAGGACTCTGGGTGCTTGGAGAGGTCTAAAGCACAAATCCAGAGCCGCGGTATTTATCCTGTCATTCCATGAATCCAAACAAACGCCATGAAACAACAATATGTCAGTGGAAAAGTATTAGTAACCCACATACCAGCCTTTGGAAGAAGTCAGTGACTTTCACCTTTGTGGACGCTGGTACCTCCATCTCTGCCTTGTGCTCTGTTTTAGCTGTAGGGGAAAGGAGAGAAACGTTCGTGACGCCGGTTTGTTGTGGGTAGAGTGAAGCATGCTGGTTAGTCGCTGCGGCAGTTGCCTCAGTGACGCTTTATAGAAAGGCAAATGAACTCTAATCCCAGCCCGGTGCGGCGTAGGAGTCACATGACCGGTTCACTTCCAACAATGGGGCTCCATATAGAGCTGAGTGAACTTCTCTAAATGTAATAAAATGTGTCATGAAACGATGTTCTCGGCCTTCCATCTTCCTCCAAGTAAAATCACAGGACAAGATTTCGCAAAGATTCCGGGATGTTGCGAGACTAGGCTCCTACTCAAAGCCCTCTTCGGTGGAAATACCCGCGCATCGATGGATATTTCGGGAATACGCCGCTTGTTTTGAGACTCACAGATGATGTCCGGCGCCTCCATGTAGTCCGTGAACTCGTCCTCGTTGTCGTTCTCGCTGCTCTTGGCCAGCGACCGCTGGTGGCTGGCCTGCAGGATGTCGTGCAGCACGTCCAGCTTGTTCAGGTGGTGGCACAGGCCGCAGATCCTCAGCGCCTCCTCGTGGCCCAGGATGGCCCGACGGATGTGCGCTTTGCCTGCCGGACGAGGAGGAGGAGGAGGGGGAGGAGGAGGAAGAGGAGGAGGGGGAGGGGGAGGGGGAGGAGGGGAGAAGTTTACCAACATATCGGATCTCGACTCAAAATAAAATGACTAGGGGACAAAAAAAGATGTGATAGGGAGATGCGTATTTCATTGGTTTTATTAAGCTCTATTATTTCATCATGTCAGGCGAGGTGCGAGTGCGACTCCTGTTTTTCACGCTCACCGATGCGAACGCGCTCGTCCTTCTTCTTCAGGATGTCCAGGGGCGATCGTCCCTCTGGGAGGCGGTCGTAGACCTGGGACAAGGTCTTCTCCTGCTGGTCCTCGTCGTCATTAGGACCCACTGGACGGACACACACACACACACACGACCAGAATCAGAACGAGCCGAGAACAGGGAGAACAGCCTCCCACCAATGTTAGTCTTGATGCTAAAACCTTCCTAAGTAGCACAGTGGTTGCACTCAATGAGGCTCCAACAAACTTTTTTTTATTTTTGAGAATGTTCATGTTCACGTCACTGCTTTCACAGAGGCCGAGATCAGGTCTTTAAATGACCTTTCTTTGGTTTCCACCTCAACAACATTCAATTTCCTGTCACAGAGACGAAAGGAACCAGAAAATGCGCACATTTAAGAAGTTATTACAGCAGATGTCGATCACTCTACCAGTTGAATAATACCCATTTAGAGACTCGAGAAGCTCCTGGGCTTCTCGTCTGGCATGACGCGATTATTCAGCTCCGGCGTTTGTGGTCCATCCAACAGCATTTATTCTGTCCTGGCGTCTCCTCCCTCTCGTCCCCGGGGTTAATTGCTCTATTCTCCCCGGCTACACAGGAATCCGCTAATGAGCTACTGGAACTGCAAGCTGCTCCGCTCCGCTTTGCTCCGTTGTCCCGACGCAGTGCTGGCAGCCACTCCGACCACACACTGCACGGGCTTGTTTCGTTCTATCGCGTTTTAAATCCTTTCCCCCCCCCCCCTTCTCCACTCCGCTACGTTCGTCCGCTCGTAAGTGCTGTATGAGAGCAAACGAGTATCTCTTGCTCATGTGGAAGACGGAGTTAAAGGGTTCACTCGCTGGAATCCAGCTGCTGCATTTCACTCCAAGCATCTCTCTCTCTCTTACTCTCTCTCCCTCTCTTTTCTTTTCACTCCTACTCTTTGTCCATCCTGCCCCCGAGTTCCTGGAAACTTTACCAGGCTGGGTGTACGTGTGTGTGTGTGTGTGTGTGTGTGTGAGAGAGAGAGAGAGAGAGGCAGAAGGAGAGAGGGAGAGAGGGCATCCATGTGTGTCAGTCTCTAAATAGCCGTTATGTAACAGACTGTAGCCGGCTGCGGTTCTGTTCAGCCCTCTGACATGACCGACCAAGTGCAGCACTTTGGAGCGGAGGATCCAGTTTTTCCGCCGAGCTCAGAATCGGGCAGATCTAAGTCTGGGAACAGAGGCTACGTTGACTTTATTCAAATGGCCGTTCAGGGTGAATAAAAGAGCACTGTTCTGACCGCCGGCTACCTAATAACCACAGAGGGGAGAGGTATTTGCATCCAGTCGCTTGTACCAAGCACGATTACCAAGTAAAAAAGGTGAAAGTTCTCGAATGCTCCTCATGCTCTGACTTCCGGTTGACCTTCATAACTGCTCGGTTGATTTATGCACTTTTTTAGAAAAAAAGATTTGAAAGGAATTTTATCTTCTTAAATCTGAATGTTTTCCGGTACCTTCAATCTCTGTGACAGAAAGTGACACCTGCTTGAAGTGAGGACAATGGCCTCAATCTTTTTCACAGTTTTTGCACAATTTTAAAATAATAATAATAATAAATAATAAAATAATAATAATAATAATACATAATAAAATAATAATAAAATAATAACTGATAACAAAAAACATCAATGACAAAACAATCAGTAGTTGATACATATTAAAAATAAATAATATTACTAAAATAATAGCACTAAAATAAATAATAAATAATCCATAATAACAGATAAAACAGTATGTATATATAAATATTACATTTGTCTAATAAATTCATAATGAAGTTATGACAATAACAAGAAGTTATTATCATATCAAATTATTATTGCTGCTGTACTACTACTACTAATTACTATTATAATAACAATAATTAATATCACAGTCATCCTCATGTCAGTCGTGAATTGCAGTCCTTGTGTCACACCGTTGTTCTTACCCTGGTGGTCCAGCAGTGCTGAGGCTACAAAGTAGTGAGCCATGGACCTGTAGTGGTTGGTTTTGACTTGGGACATGGTCGACCAGAACAATGGGACGTTGTCTTTGATCGGCGTCTGGATCATGGACTGATGGACCTGGTCGTAGATTTCCGAGACCTGGCAGGAAAACGGAGATCGAGCGGATGAGAGGGCAGACTTAAAAGCTCTGATCCGGACACGGCAAGAGTCCGACTGCGGTGGCATTATTACTTTACGTGAGGAGGGAGGGAGGAGGGGCGCGGGGGAGGGGGGGTCGTGTTTACCTTTGCGGCCTCCTGGGCCATTTTCATCAGGGAGCAGAACTGGTTCCTGATGCCGGGCAGCGCCGTCTTCTCAAACAGGCACTCCTGGGCCTGGGCCAGCATCATCCGGATCAACATGCTCACCATGGCCGGACTCATGTCGTAGCTGGGGGTGTGAGTGAACGTCTCCTTCAGCTGGTTCAGGATGCCTGGAGGGGAACCGGAGCCAAACATCTCAGTATTACCACTAAATGACCGGCTTTAAGAAGTGAAGCTGTTATTTGTAATAAAGTTCACTGAGCATGTACAGTACGTCACAAATTTCAGTTCCCTGTGCAGCACGACCACAAAAAAAACCCTAATTGTTACAATAGAAACTAATAAAAAACTAGTGGAAACATCGAAATGTCTCATGCTCCCTAGAAGTAGTTTTCTGGATGTGTCCAGACAGAGGTTGACCACAAAGTGTGACGGAAACGCTTTGTTCACATCTCCAGGTCACGTGACCTGACGTGAACAGATAACCAGTTCCCTTCAGACCAGATGGACAGAGGAGGAGGCTGAAGTACATCTGATTCAAAGATCTCAGAAAACTATGTTTTGGACGTCCATTTTCCTATGAGTAGGGGAACAGGTCCAGATCTGAACAGAGCTCATTCAATTATTACGCAGAATTATGTAAAACTGAAAAAAACACCCATCAATGGAAACACCTGATGGTAGCGGTTGGTCTTTATTGACATTTTAGATAAATTGCTTATATTTTTGGAAGAACAGAAAGATTTTCTCTTTTTTTGTATTATTGTTGCACCAGTAAAAGTAAAACTGCAGACACCTCTCCTAAACAATGGCAATGAGAGACCTCAGACAGCATTTACAAATCGTGTCATGGCAAGAACACAAGCTGCGATCCCGGAAAATCTAGATCTTATCTACTTGCAGTTTGATTTACTGGATCGTGCTTGGTAATACTTTCTTTTCTCGGCATTTCACTTTGAAGGTCTATTCTGAGGCAGACGGGGACTTAAATCTCCTTTCTCAAGGTCACTTAATTAACAGAAGGGCTCCTTTGTCACTCGGTACAAGACGAGTCCACGTCCAGACTGGGACGCTCCTCCAGACTCGGCTCTCAGTCTCTCTGTCCCACTGAGACTAAAACTGACAGAGCTCAGATAGATAGATAGATAGATAGATAGATAGATAGATAGATAGATAGATAGATAGATAGATAGATAGATAGATAGATAGATAGATAGATAGATAGATAGATAGATAGATAGATAGATAGATAGATAGATAGATAGATAGATAGATAGATAGATAGATAGATAGATAGATAGACAGATTGACAGATAGACAGACAGACAGACAGACAGACAGACAGACAGACAGACAGATAGATAGATAGATAGATAGATAGATAGATAGACTGTTGCTGCTACTACAACATCCAGTACCATAGTCACTCAGATCAATGAGCGAGTGTGTGTGTGTGCATGTGCGTATGTGTGTGTGTGTGTGCGTATGTGTGTGTGTGTGTGCGTGTGTGTGTGTGTGTGTGTGTGTGTGTACACGCCTCTTTCTAACCGAGCCAAGGCTCAAACCTCCTGAAATGAGCTTTTCATGTTGGGTGGGAGCAGCGGCTCCTCCTCCCTCTCCCCGCTGTCTCAGGCTGAAGCCTGGCAGCAGCTCTGCGCTGCAGACGGCTTAATAACACACCCTCCTCCTCCTCCTGCTGCTCCTCCTCCTCCTCTCTAAACTCTGCTCCTGCCATTGTTTCTGCCCTCCGGACGTCCCCGCAGCTGTAATTACGCTGCGGGGCTCCTCGCGCTGCCCGCTCATAATTCTATCAGGACTCGCCGGGGATTTCTCAAAACCTCAGCGCTGGGAAAAACGAGGCGGCATGGATCGGAGCTCCTCGTCTGGAGCCGGGCCACATGACACGAAGCCAGAGGAGTGCAGCTGAAGTGAGAGGGTGTTGGCTGGTTCATGTATGGAAAACAAACTCCAAGTTACGCACATGTGCCCTCTTTAACGTCATTATGAACGGTCTGATGTGGATTCAAGCTGCAGCATATGATGCGAGTTTTGCGGTCAATTAATAAGTCTGAGTGTGGATACAGCGCTACACCTGAGAGGGTAAAGAGAAGGCGTTTTCTTGTTTGCGTTAGGCTACTTCTCGGCCGGTGGAGGAGGAGGAGCTGAACCTCTGGTCCTACCTGCTGCTCTCTGGAAGGAGGAGATGGCCTCGCCCAGGCCGACTATGGTCTGCCGGTTGCTGCGGGTGCCGATCTGGGAGTAGAGGGCGGCCATGTTGAAGAGGATGCTGGCCTTCTCGAGAGACAGGTTCTGCTGGCACACCGGGACCCCGGTGAAGGAGTCGTACCTGAGGAAGGGGAGAAACATTTTACACAATAGAAACAAGATGTTCCTGTAGTGTAATTGTTTAATGGCCATTTTATACCCATAATTTTTATAAAATCTTGTGCCACAAGACCTCAAAACATGTTACACTAGCTTGGTTTTATTTGATGTTTTAATTAGGTTTAGAAAAAGGGCTCCATCTTGCTTGAAGCCAACTAGTCGTGTGATATGCACTGGAGAGTTTTATCAAGGACAGGCGTTTGTTTACCAGGTGAAGAAGATGCCCGTCTGGTGTGTGGGGGAGAAGAACCTGCTCTCCATCAGAGGAAGATGACTGAAGTACTTCGCCAGCAGATCCACCCCGGCCTCAGAGCGACTCGGCGTTCTGCAGGACTGGACGGGACACAAAAACCAAAGATGGTGAAACATCAGTCCGGTTGATGCTCTCAGAGCTGGAAAGATCCGCTGCCTGTTGTTTCCTCATTCTACTGAAATAAAGAGGAATCCCAAGGAAAACCAAGACGACCAACATCTCAAACCCAAGGGAATAAAACTGAAACCGTCCACTCACATACCACAAAGTGTTTCTCTCATACTAACCAACAACAGGAATGAGTTCATGGTGCTTTGTGGGGGTGAAACCTCATGTTATTCACGCTAAGCTTTTTTAAAGTCGAGATGAAATGAAAAACGACTTTCTGCTCCTTCTAGATCAGAGGCCTGGTCATACCAGACACATAATTAACGGCATAAAAAGGGCCGATGTTACCTCTGAGATTAAATAGAGGGGGCATGTTAAGGTGCGTGCTCTGCGAGCCCCGTTTGATCGGGACCCCACGAGTCTTTATGCGTTCGGCCTGAAGCTGAGACCGCTCTCGGATCAGGATGTGAGCGTAGGCTACCTGGCGCAGGTCCATCAGGTCAGCAATCTCTTCCTCGTAGTTTTTCCCGTCCTCGCTGTAGTGCTCCAAGATGAAGTCCTGTCAGAGGCAAAATCACAATACAATCAATCAGAGCCAGAGCAACTCATCAATCACCGTTTAATCACATTAATCACAAAAATGTTCGTAATTGACATAACACTCGGCCGCAAATACATATGGTTGGTCGCAGCTCTAATTGGAATGAGAGTGAGTGCGCTGCGAAGGATGGGCGCAGTGTCTGTCTGTCTCGGCCTATGCTGAGCTATCGGAGATCAGGAAGTCAGAACCCGACAGGCGAGGAGCTGCGAGCCAGCCGCGCGTGCAGCGCTTTACGAGGGTTCCTCCTCACGTCGACACGCAGCCACCGAAGGAGTCCCTACTGACCTACTTTGGCGGGCAGAGGGAAATAAAAAAAACGTGCGAACGTCGGACGGAGGCATCGTTCCGGAAGCTGACGAACGGCAGGCAGGGATGTATTGGCAGGTGCGCGGGGCGCACGCTCGGCGCGACCTGAATGCTTCCCGGAGAGACTTTCGTTTTCGCGGGAGCTCAATCCTTAACGCTGCCAAACAAACTGGGTCAGGACTGAATCACACGCCCCCACCCCTCTCCCTATAATGCAGAGGTCTCTGTGGCGCAATCGGTTAGCGCGTTCGGCTGTTAACCGAAAGGTTGGTGGTTCGAGCCCACCCAGGGACGGCAGTTTTGACGCATCCTCGGTGTGGTGGGGAATATTGTAGTCGTTTCCCATATGAATCATCCTACCATTAGACGAATACGCATTTCCACTCCTCATCCACAAATAACAAGTGTAAGCGGGTAGGTCTACATGGAAGGCAAATCTTGCACGATTTTTCTGCTTCACCACTGTCCACCGCGGTCGTTGTTGCTGTACCTTGAAGGGCGTGGAGAAGTCGACCTCTTTCGTCTCCTTCAGGCCCAGGGCGATGAGCGGGATGTTTGCCGTTTCCCTGCAGGCAAAACAGAAACGGAGATAAGATGATCTGTAATTTTACTGTCGGCGCGACACAGTCGGACGGAAGTGTCTCGACGGGTGCCGGGAACAAAGACAACAGTTTAATAGACGCTGACGTTACGTGCGGTAAGTCAATAAAATGCTTTATCTCGATGGAAAACCATTCAGCCGAACGTGAGGCTGAACGGCCGAGAACGTAAACAATCGGCTCTAATCCGTGGAAAACATTTCCTCCTTGACGTTAATCCGTGGGGTGAGAGGACAAACCACGGGAGGCTCCCTTTCACCTCCAACTGTGAGCCAGAGATTAAGGAGAGACGAATCCCTGTCACTGGGGTGATGGAGACGTTCCTCGCACTGCGATTCTCATCGACCAATAATCTGAAGTGTACCTACAGGGCTGGGGAATCGAGATTAGGCAGATGGTGCCCTAAACACTCCGTTGGAAACCGGGATTCAACCCTGTATACGTTGCATGTTGTGTGTATGTTATGTCTAGGTCTACAAAACAGACATAACAAACTCTAAAAAAAAACACACAAATATTTCAGAGGTTTACCTTGCATAAATCTTGACAAATTCAGTTTGAGTAGGAGATTAATAAGAGGAGAATAATAAGAGACGAGCTTTCATACAAAAAGTCTGACCAAAGAAAACTCTATTGTAGGACAGCAGGGTGAGGACAAACAGGACCCACTGGCTATGTCAATTTGGTCTTCAGGAAACAGAAAATTTCCAAATCTTTTTTCGGACGGCTTAGAGTGATGTCGTAATATGGCAACCGTGGCTCCCGCAGGGTCATAGGCGAATGGAGACTTTGAGTGGATTAATGTCTGCCTCGGTGAGATGCGGCTTTTCTCCTCCTGAAGCCCGTCATCTCACTTTAAACAAACATGTGCATTATTCCTGCAGGTTTCTCTTCACTTCTGAAGACCCGCAGAGCTTTTACGGTCATCCCAGATGGCATAGAGTCGGTAACCGCAGACCTAGTAGCGGCCAGCAAGCAAAGCAAGTAGTCCAAGCAATAAGTGACAGGGTAATAAGAACAAGACAGGAAATCTAACAAGGGTCACGACAGAATGAAAACCAGAAAACCGGCAGGCAATGACGAACGAACGAGTTAAAGCTGGAGCTTCAAGGCCTCGGCGGCAGATGGAGAGCAGGTCTGACTTGTTATCGGCACTGGAGGAAATGTAACCTGACAGATACCTGCTGCCGCTGCTGCTGCCGATCGCTCGGCCTATAAAAAAGAAAAAAGCAGCACGCGAAGGCCGCGCCTCCTGAGAGCAGCAGAATGAGGTGTTACCGATTTTAATCACCCTGTTTAAAAAGCAGGCCAGCCAGGACGGGGGAGGGGGGGGGGTCTTCCCCCGATTTACGAGACTCTTTACTGGGTCGTCCTGGCACAGACGTGAACGAGTCACCTTGATCCGAGCAGGCCCTGAACATCAAAGGGGGACTTTTCACGTGGAGGTATGCTCAACAAAACAAAACAAAACAAAACATCCAGCGGAGAACGAACAGAGCTCCCCGCCTTGCTTCGCTCATTCATCACTCGATGATAAGGCGGCATTCCTCTGGCCGGGCGTTGGGCTCTGGGAATCACAGAAGCTCTCATTCATCAGGAGCTCTGACAGAGGCTCAGATAGAGGCAGAGAGAGAGAGAGAGGGAGAGAGAGAGAGGGAGAGAGGCGGGCGCTGTAATCCATCAGGTCAGATGAGATCACCCGCTCGGCCTCTCTCTGCTCGCTCTGGCAGGAGTTAGGTAGAGGGCACCGCGGGGGGTGAGGATATCGGCTCCCAAAGGTTTCAAAGCCTCTCTCCACACACGCACACTCATGGGAAACATACTATCTAAACGTACCTCAAGTTTCAGACCGAAATTGGCCAATTTAATGCTTTGGGTTGCGTCTTTTAATTCCTGATTCACAAAGTGTGCTGCCGACCTGGGCCCGGTCGTCCTATATGAATGCATTCTCGATCTCAGGGGGTTAAAGGTATAAGAACAAATATATGTTGAGAGAAGAAAAAGCTTAAATTGTAGTTTGAACAAAGGTTTCTGGACATAAGATTATTGCAATCTATAAAAAGAACAGGGACTTTTTGCATTCAAAGTGATGCTGCTGTGTGCAGAACTCCAGAGGCCCTGTGGCCCTCCCGATAAATTCACCTCGCTACAGTATGTGAGACGTGGGTTACGCGCAGTGCCAGTGTACGAGACGTGGGGTAGATACAGTTCTCCGGAGAGGACAAACACACTCCTCCTTGTTTTTATAAACAGCAAAGAGCCGCAGACTCAGCCTGTGCAGCGGGCAACGCGGCGTTTCAGGACACGGCGTGTCGGTGTATTTCAGGACGTTCCGGCTCCTTGTTTTCCCTGGGACTCCTGAGTCCCTGCACGCTAGTTAGCGACAGCAGCTCAGCAGGGACCCATCTCTCTCTCTCTCTCTCTCTCTGCTGAGTGAGACCAGAGCTGCAGCCTCATATCGTGTGTGGAGGAGACTGAGATTTCAGACTTGAGAAGGACTCGTACTTTCTTATTTTGCGCGTAACGTGTAACAGAAACACAGCTACCGGTATTGAGATGCTGTGATTTATCAGAATTTGTGTCGCTATTGAGTGTCTGGGCCTGCCAGGCATAGACAGTTGTGGACCGTCCCTTTAAGAAACTCGGAACACCCGCTTCGTTTGACCTTCAGTTAGTTTTTTTCCCTCGAGTTTACCATGTCCTCACAATGGGCTTCAAACAAAGCAGAGTATATCAAAAAGAAAAACCTTGATCTCCTATTGTGATTCACTTGGCTGTTTCTTCATGTACAAGCCAGGCAAGTCTCTCCACTCCCTCTGATAGCACGCGTAATAAAACGTCCTGTGGTGCTGATAACTTTATCTCTCGGCTCCCAATTGTCATCACTTTGCCTCGGCTGCTTCGCGTGACTCCAGGAGGCTCAGTTCATTGAGAATGTTATGGCTGAGTAGCTACAGCACAAATCAGTGTTACGCACAGTTTGCTAGACTGTTTAGCTCTCGGATAAAGGAATGAAATGTAATATTCTATTCCATTCTATGGTAAATCTACATTTAGGAATGGACTATTTGGTGACTTGAATGAGACTGAAACATTTGAAAAAAAACTCCATAGCGAGCAAAAAAAATACAGATTTTAAGGCGGAATGTCCCCGTTGTGGAGCACAGAGTAAAGACGTACTCTGGTCTACTCCGTGTACAGCACGTGTTCAGCTCCGGTCACATTGACGTAACCGCGCGCTCGAAACCAGCTGAATCTGGTCTGAGGGAGTGAGGAGAGGCCGTTCAGACGACGGTGGGACCGGTGAGGCAAAAAGAAAAGAAAGCCTTGAAAGGCAAGTGGAGGATTTAGTTTCCTTTGCCCGAGACTGAGGTTGCGTTCCGGGCCTTCCCTCCATTGTTGGCTGCGCGGCATCGTCCCGCTGAGACACCTGCTCGGGAACAGCCGGGGAACTCTTTCCCAATGTGTCAGATAATACCATCTCCGTGTGTGTGTGTGTGTGTGTGTGTGTGTGTGTGTGTGTGCGTGTCATCCATCTATGGCCCTTTGTGGGGAACGCTACCTCACATTTTGCGCCTCGCACGTGCCTCGTTTTCTTCTCCGGACAATGACGTGCAGGTGACGGCCGGTTCTCAGCTCGGCTATTGTCCGTGGATGGAGCAGGTGTTTTCTCTGGGAGAGAGAACATTCCCACACTCCAGCCTGTCCGATCCCATGTGACAGACAGACACTTGTACCGGGAGGCAGTTTCGAGGGTCTTGGTTCACGAAAATGAACATATAATACCAAGTCTCTCTGCATTCCCGAGATGTAAATCTTTTGCCTGTGTGAGACGAGGATTTGTTAAAAAAAAAAAAAAAGTGGGGCAAAGTCTGCTGGCATGTAAACCAGCAGTCTACTTTTGACAAAACAGACTAATCTGGGCCTGGCAGGGAACTTTGGTGTTTTGAGGGTTTTATTACGAGGCTTTAAAGCTCAAAGTGGGTCTGCATCCCATTAAACATGTTTTCTGAAAACAATAGTAGCAGAGGCTGCGGGGCCAGCTTGGTTATTTGGAAAATGTATGGTTTTTGTCAATGGCCCTTTAAGATCGTTGCCATGGTTACCAGCACACAACATCCCAACCCCCCCCCCCCCCCACCTCCTCACCTACACACACATATAAACACACATTCGCTCCACCTTTCGAATCACTTCAGTGCTCTGTTGTGATTTGTCGTTAGGGGCAACGCGGCATCCTCTACTGAGTGAGTGTGTGTGTGTGTGTGTGTGTGTGTGTGTGTGTGTGTGTGTGTGGTGTGTATATGCAAAATAATACCAGCTGCGTGTGTCTGATGCCGAATGTTGAGGTGCGGTGCATGTACGTGCATTTAATATCTCCTGTTCTGTTTAAATGTGTAGTGCAGGTTGTGTGTGTGTGTGTTCCCTTAGAGAGAGGACTCCAGAGCTCTTCATCTGAAGAGCCGCCTGGACCCAGACATGCTCGGCTCCTAATGAAATTGGCTTTGATTCATGAGACGAATTCAAGACGTCTCGGTTGATTGTGTTCAGCTCTCACTATTCGCCATCGCCGTCACTGATACAAGGGTTAGGCTTAGGGTTAGGCTTAGGGTTTTTAAGCTTAGCTGCCCTCACGGTGTTGTGACATCCAGGCTGTGGACAGATATCGGATAGACAGATATTGGAATCACATCCGTGAGCACCGGAACAACCTCTCTCTACACATTCAAACCGAGACTGAGGTCTTGGACACGTGTCAGGCGACGCACGTGTCGGCATGCATGCTCCGTTTTCACCCACACCCTAAAACTCAGCTCGGCTTTAAAGGAAGGAATCACTGGGAAACACGCATGCACACACACACACACACACACACACACACACACACACACAGCAGATCATTTGCATGGCAGAGAGGAGACTTGGCACCAGATTTCTATCTATGTCAGCTCTACGTTTCCCTGTAGCTCTGTGCATTGTTCCCGCAGAACCAGCTCGTCCGGTTCAGCAACAACCACCTGACTCCGTTATTGTTATTGTGTTTTTCTGCATGTCTCTCTCTCTCTCTCTCTCTCTCTCTCTCTCTCACTCTCTCGCTCTGAATGCCCACTTCAACCATTCCTCTGCCGTCACGCGCCTTTGATCCGAGCAAGCGCACGGCGACTCAACCACCGAGTCTCGGGGCCGCGTCGCTCGGCTTCTCGTTTGGCTGCCGGTCGGCACGCACACTGGTGTGGATTTGGTGGCGAGACGAGGATGCCAGAGTCCATCCCGAACACCTGGACTCATCCACTGAACGGACCGCGGCACTGAGGCGGCGGACGTCCCCTCTCTCCACCAGGGATCATCTGGAGCTGCGGCCACCGGGCTTTTTGATTCTCCTCCAAATGCCAGACAAATGAATTTCCCTCCGGGGTCAGTAAAGCCAAGCCAACTCCTACGCGCACGAAGTCTGAACCTGGAGGCGTTCGGAGGCTCCAGTCACATGGGAGCAGTCTGGCCGCCGTGCATGCCAGACACACGCAGTTTGCATGAAAAGCTGACCTTTAATTAGTCTGAAAATTATAAGCAATTGCTCCCCTAACTATTCTCCATTATCCTACCGCTGACAGCGAAACCACAGGCTTTTTCCGTCGGCCGGCTCGACAAACGGCACCAAGTGCCAGTTGTTTGGCTGCGCGGCTCGCAAACACGCTCGAGCCAACATCTGTGAGGAGCGGACGGCGTTGCACGTGAACGCCGCCTCCTCCGAACCGACCCGCGCCTCGGCGGGCATCCCTGACGCGGGGACGTGCGGGGGGGGGGAGGCAGGGGACGTTGGTACTCACTGGGTGTTCTGGTAGACCTCCACCGAGCTGTTGAGCCCTTCCAGCTGCCCCATCAGCAGCTGCAGGTTGGAGTTGACGTAGCTCAGCTCCAGCAGCACCATCTCCTTGACCTTGTTGTTGGACGTGGCCCTGCGCACAGGAGGGAGAGAGAGAAAGTGAAGGCATGAACGGCGGCGAGGGATCGGGAATATCGGTCCTTGTTATTATCCGGCGTGACGTGGGCAAACTCTCCTCGCGGCCGATTATTAAAACGAGCACGCCTCCCCCAGGATTGCAGACCGCAGACATGCGTCACTGTGCCCTGCTGTGCACTCGATTTACTCTCCAGCAGATCCACACACACACACAACGGTTTAACCCAGATGTACGAATCACAGCTCTGCAGGTGCCCACAACCGTGAAATCAAAAAGTACGTCACATATGACATGTTTTATGCCACTACATGCGACTAGAACACGGTGTGTCTCTCTTAAGTTTGGGCCTTTGCAGCATCAGAAATATCCCAGTGCGTCTAACAAGGTTGAACCTGAATACAGCGTCCTCGGTTTGGTTTCTTTCGCAGCATCCTGACACATCAACTGTCATTTGTAACTAATGGGCGACGCAGCCGCACCTGCTCCGCCCGCCGCAGCAGGCTCGAGCGCCGGGATGCTACTCTGTCATCAGCCGGGCCTGCCCCGTCTGTCCGTGCCCTGTAATTAGGAGAGGATGCGACTTTTAACGAGAGGTGAGACGGGGAAACGTTGACGGAGCCGATTTGCTGTCTGAACCCTAAGTGGAGCTCGACCTGAGCCGTAGATGTTTGAGAACGTCCAACACTTTGTCAAGAGTTTTTCACCGCGCCCTATTCATTTCTTACGGAACTTTTCTTTTGTTTGTTTTTTTTTGCGCATCTCTTAGCTAAACATTCGTATCCTGCAGAGGTATTAAAGAGCACAATGAGTCTGAACCAGGCCATGCCATTTGGTGTGTATACCCGTAGATGTGTTACGCAATGTATAAATGTATAAGGCAACATGAATTGCCTTGTGCAAGCATGGTGCTATACAAATAAACTTGCCTTGCCTATTTGCCTGGGTGCTCTCCCTTTCTCTCTCTCTCTCTCTCTCATGTTGTTTATACGAGTCAAAAGGCAAACTGAGTCCAGTATGAGAACAGAGTGGCCTAATTTTGGTCTCTGGTACGGGAGAGTTTGCACTGCACTCTCCTACACTCTGGGAGGAACTTTTTTTTCGTGCTGTGTTGTCTACAAGTATTGCGTGGTTGTTCGGGCGTTTGAGTTCTGCCCTTGAGTTTCTCGTTAATGTCTTGGCCAGGACTGAACTTTGTTCCCATTCTCGCAGGCCTGGGAGCCAGAGCAAATTTCCCTCTCCTTGCTGAGTATGTTCTGGCCTTCGGCACTAAACCAATAAATCTCACCCTGTTGACCTTCACCAACAGAAAGAGTGGCTGTAGCCAAACATGACTTGACCTGCTTTTAGAAACTGACCTCCGCGACGTGGTGGAGCATCTCTTCAAGAATCGGTTGAGTCACATCCTGAGACAATCCAGCTGTTTGGATGTTTGCGCTGCTCTCTGGTCAAACACTGGCCACAGATCGTTACCGAACTACCGACCGTTTCCTCAGCGTACGAGAAAACGGAAAAGCAGGGGATGTCAACCCCTGCTTCACACTCAAACCACAGCATTACATCCTCTCTGGCCCGGCAGAAGCCTTCTGAGGAGGTTTGGCCTGAGGAATCTATCAGATGGAGATGCCAGCTCTGCAGCCCTAGGACTGTTATTAATATCCCATTGAATATCTAATATCATGCCACAGAGCGTGGGAACCAGGCTGGAGCCAGCGAATATGGTCGAGCTGAGGTTCTTCAAGTTCTCTTTGCTGGAAAGCATGTTTCATGCTTCTGGCAGATGGACAGATTGGTATTCAGTATCTGATGCTTTCTCCACTGCATGAACCTTAAAAGAGGCATTACTTAGAGATTAGTTTCTATGAAATGGAGGACTCTGAGGTTTTGGAGATTACCTATTATTCTACAGTCCGGGCAACGTCTGTTCTGCAAATTCACTTTACGGACAAGCGATATTAAAGCCACAACGGAACTCAATACGATCTTCACAGAAGAGAAGAGAAGAAAAGAGAGAAGAGAAGAGAAGAGAAGAGAAGAGAAGAGAAGAGAAGAGAAGAGAAGAGAAGAGAAGAGAAGAGAAGAGAAGAGAAGAGAAGAGAAGAGAAGAGAAGAGAAGAGAAGAGAAGAGAAGGAAAATAGAAGAACTGGTCGGACCAGACCGACTCCACCTGTTGCTGATAGAAACAGGAATGCAGAACAAGTGAAGAAGAAGAAGAAGAAAGAAAGGTTAGGAAATTGGCAGCACAGGAGTTCAGTGTGTGTGTGTGTGTGTGGGGGGGGGGGGGGGGGGGGGGGGGGGTGTTATAAAGCGTGGAGTTATGAAAAATATGGAATTCAATTGTAAAACAATCTCTTTTTAAGACATCATTTCTTTCAGTGCATGAAATTTCTGGAATGTTTCCCATGTTTTTGATGAGAAGCTGCTTCTGACACGACCTTCCAGGGGGACGTCAAAGTGGGTACGATTGCCGTGGCAACCGTGTACACACACACACACACACACACACACACACACACACACACAGATGGAAGACGAGTGCCAGAGCTAGGGATGATTTAAAGGCCTTAAAAAAATAAAAATGGGATCAATAAGCGCATACCTGAGGCTCAAATATGCATCCAGCCTGTTCTGTTCTGTGTGCTGCAGCTGGGCTGGCTGGCACGCACACACACACACGCAGGCACACACACACACACACACACACACACACACACACACACACACACACACACACACACACACACACACACACACACACACACACACACACACACACACACACACACACACACACACACACACACACAGGCATGCATTTTCCTGTGGCCTTGGCTGAGCAGACTATGTGAAGAATAAGAAGAATGTGGAGGTCTTAGACTGGACTAATGGACACATGCACTGGCTAACTGACACACACACACACACACACACACACACACACACACACACACACACACACACACACACACGCACACACACACCCATACCTTTCTTTAACAGATTTATCTTAAAGCCTTAAAGAGAGAGAGAGAGATAGAGAGAGAGAGAGCGAGAGACAGAGCGAGAGAGAGTACAGGTCAGAGTACGGGCGCTGCACCCTCACTCCACTTGACTTGACTTTGGCAGCCCAACCCACCCAGCTCCATGTGTCAGACACGCATCTCCTGCCAGGGGCCACACAGGAGAGCAGCCGGGTGCCGTGGCGAGAGGCACTGTATAATCTAATGCAACCCGGGGCAGTGAGCATGAAGTCAACTGAAAGTCCCCCCACCCCTCGCCGAGCTGCAGACTTAACGCTGGAAACTTCCGAGGCTGCTCCTTTTCCCTTTTCATCTTGCCCACATTAGTCTACACGCCAGTAAGAAAAAAAACAAAACATACAAGACATCACTCATGGCTCCAAACGCGCTGCTGGCCCGCAGTGTTGTCGCCACGGGCTGCAGGTAGAAGGCGGTTTCCTGTTTATCAGGTTTGCTCGGTGTTGACTTCTAAATGATAATCCTCCACTCCGCTCTGCCGAACGCTCAGGCCCAGATGGGAACGGGAAATTTACGAGCAAATCTGCTATAAATAAAGCGCACTGCCTTCCATGCACCTCCACAGATCCAGTCCTGGGATGTGAAGGCCGGAGGCGTCCGGCAGTGGACAACAGAAACGCGCTGAAATCTCGGAAAGTGAAGCCGGAGCTAAACTAAACATGCCACATGACACCCACGCGCTGTCAGTCATCCAGACAGAGGTGATAGGCATCCGTCGACAAGGGGCGGGAGACAATGGAGCCCGAGTTATCAAGTGTCTCTGGAAACCAGTTCAGAGGATAACAAAGGTAAAAGAGGAGGGATTAAATGCTTGGCTGTAAATTCGCTCTCCGCACTGCAAGGGGGGGGGGTGTCTTAAAACAAGACCACTCGCCTAAAACCTCGAAATCTGAGCGGTTTCGTCTCGGCAAGAACCGGATACACGGGCTTGGCAAAGCGCGTTGACGTTTCCCGGCGAGTCTCTTCGGAGCCGCACGACGCAAACAATGGCTTTTGTCTCCGTCTTCAGGGTGCCAGGAATGCTCGGCCTTTGAGAAGATTATCTCATCTGAACCTCGGCGCTGTCTTAAGCCTCAGCAAGAATTCAAGACACCTCATGACGGAGGAACGACAGACCGGCCCGGGGGGGAGGGGTGGGGGGGGTTTACCACAGGTCACACACACACACACACACACACACTGTATGTACTGTACAATGGGAGTTTATCTGCAGGCGTGCGCTCTGCGCCGAGAGATGACCGAGCGGCCGGGGTCAGCGTGGCGAGTTTGTCGCGCGCGCCCTTACTTACTTGAGCAGGTTTTCGGCCCCGGCCCGCATCCTCATCTGCTTGATGATCTGCTGGTTCAGGCTGGCTCGCTTGTTCTGCAGCTTGCTCCGGCCGGTCTGGGCAAACGGGTTGCAGCCCTGAGATAGGAAACAGGCACAACACACAAAGGGGGAGAAGTTTCATGAAGAAGGGGAAAAAATGCACTCGTTTGGTGAGGTAAAGAGGAGACTGGAAATGTTCAGGAAATGTTTGCAACTAAATCGAATAGCTGCAATCCACACGTTCATAACGCGTTGTTGTTCCCTTGGGGTGACGGCATGGCACAACGTCCTCATCGGTGCATGCTTATGTAACGTGGTGTAAAACAAAGCCTGGGTGTGGAAGGAGCTGCACCTGGTTTTACTGTCCTCGTTTCAGACTCTCGCTCTCTCCGTGTGCATACGCCTCGAGGCCCGTGCTGTGTGTCCTTGTCCCTATCGGGCAGCCGCAAGAGTCCCGGCCTCGCTAAGTCAACAGGCCGTCACTCACGGCCCGTCGGCGCGCGCTGACTCACGGCAGGGGCGCGGCCCGCACCCAGCCTCCGACGGCGCGGGCACGGAGACCGGTCAGCTCGGTGGAACCGGTCCGTTCGCAGTCCTCCAGCTCGGGATGCCTTTCCATTGTTGTTCACCCGTCTGACTCAAGTCTGAGGTCAGCCGGCCCGCTGAGATCCAGTTTCTGGCCCGGCGACAACAGGGAAGTGGGTCGACGTCACAGTGATCAACAGCGCGACGCATAAACACGGGAGTCATCACTGAGTGACACGGTGGAGGAACGCGTCTCGCCGGTTTCCCTTAGAGACGCGGCAAACAATTATCAAGCTGTTATTGGCTGGCTGATTAGATGGCAGGCTGTAAGGTTACACAGTGGTTGTACAGCGGCCAGTAAAACGTCATAAAAGCGGTGAGAGATGTTGATCTGTGTTTTAGAAACCACAAGGATGAGCAAAGATGAGCAATCTATCTATCTATCTGTGTATGGTACGTGCCTAGCAATCAATCTAGCTATCTATCCTCTAACATGGTGTTGCTTGCTCTTTAAAAGGACCGTAGAAACCTTCATTAGAGTCAAAATTTTAGAAAATGTACTTTCAAAATATTCTCAAAATTCATTTTGAATGCTTATATCTGCTATTCAATTAGTTCTAATAATATAAAAACGTCCATCCTGGCTTCCTCCAGAGTCGTTTATTACATAACAGTGACGGGTGTGTAATCACTGCATCATGTGACCAAAACAGTCGATCTATACACTCAGACGATAACAGACCAGAGAGCTCCACAGCTATTCCTAGGGAGGCACGCACAGAGCCGTGATGGTTAGAGGCACATTCCATGCAACTGAGGCGTCCTGCATTCAAACCCGGCCAAAATCCTACACCCTGCCCCGCGTTCTCCATTTCCCCCTCGCTTCCTGTCTGACTCCACTCTGTCCAGTGAGGGCTCTTCATTCCAGAGAGCGTCTGTCAAGGTGCAACGGCGGGGGCATTCGTCTCCAATGACACCTGCCCCATTTTGAACGTTTTCATCTGCCGCAGTTCATATATTCCAAGGGAAGCTCTTTGTATTCACATTGACACAACAATAACTTCTTAACTCTAACAGGTAAGTTACTATTTGCCTGGACAAATCAGTTATCCCTACGCACCACTGTACTGTCCATTAGTCCACCAGGTGTGCTGATCTTCTAATCACCGTTGCCATGGAGACGGAACCTCTGCTCGAGGTTGCCATGGCAACGGCGGTGGGCAAGTTGAACAGCACATCGACAGAGGGGACTTGTGTCTCCATTTTAAAGTTTGAATGGTGTCTGTAGGTGGTGGTCGGCCTGAGATCTAGATGCTCAGGAAAACAGTTTGGCAGACATGACATGCCCCAACAACATGTACAGTTGCTGGGGCAGTTGGATCGAACCATTGCGAGTCCTGTGGGTGGTTTCCAGTTTTAGAAACACCGAAACGCATCAGTTTGCATCCAAACTATGGGGCAAACCAATGTGCTCCTCCAAACTTGAGAGACTTGGCGAATGACCCAACTGGAGGGTGGCACAACGCGACTGCGTCAAATGAAATTTGAACCGCTTTACTTTTATATCACCCTGGAGGCACCACTCCACGCCAAATGTCCTGGGAGCGCCGAAACGAATGCCTCAGAGACCTGTGCGTGTAATGATTAACCATGCAGGCATATCAGCCTTGTTAATTGCCCCATAAAACTGTGTCAAGGCCGCCGGGACCTGGGCCCGGCCTGGCTTGGTCGGACGTCCCCGCGCGTCTATTCTTAGCGCGGCGCAGGGCGCGGACCTGCTGTCGCACAGAACGCCGTCACGTCAAGCGTGACATCAGAGGGAGGGTGTATCTGGGCAACAGAACAAAAATAGGCGAGGCCGGCCGCTGATAATGAGCCCGCCGTGTGTCATGTCCATTTTGTCGTTACCTAAACCTCAGCACATTCCTGATTTACGATCCCGGTTCCAACCAGTAACAGGACTGTTGAGTAATAGCCAACACAGCTCATCTCCCGCGACGTATGACGAGCCACTTCTGGGGAACGCGCAGAAACGTGCCATGCGACACCGTCCCGGGGGCGTTCGCAATGGAACCAACGGCCCATAGCTTACATCCATTCATACGCCATCCTGGGGTGTCACGCCTGGGCCGATTTGGACGCTTGGAAAACAGTGTGATGCAACACCTGTCACCATCTTGGGTGAGCAAACGCTCCATCAGCAGTGACACCCGGGGGCCTGAGCTCGAACAGTGCGCCCTTTCTCCGCGAGATGCTTCGTTGGGGCGAGAACAAAGACGGCGCTGTCAGCCATCGTTACCCATCAGACGGCAGCTCTTGCGTCGTCCAACCCAGGCTTCACACAGAACACGCCGAGCGACGGGTCACGGGCCGTACACAAGTGGAGGCTACAGGTTACGTATACCGCCGCCTCTTCATTACGGGAGGAACATTCTGCCGAACTCGCGCATGTCGCCTGATTGGCTTTTCACGTCGAACCCCGTCCAACTGTGTCAGAGGCGCTCGTCGGGGCCTCAACAAAGGATTATTTATCTTGATTTATTGCCCGCATGGATCTTTGTTTGGTCGACAGAGTGTTGATCCGTGTTTCACAAAGGCCCGGATGAAGTCCTCAAACACCTCATTTGGTCCACACCTACAAGTCCAACTTTATTTGAAGAAACCAGTTCATGAGACACTTTCAATAAACAAAGAGCATGGACGAAACTAGAATTACTGCCATGGCCTAGGGGCTAAGGAACTGGATTCTCACGGTCGAGTCCCCCATAAGGTTGGAGTACCGCTGAGCAGGGCATCTCAGCTCTGTAGCAGGATGCTGTCGCATCTCAAACTTCCCCACGGTGGGACAATTGAGGGACTACTTTCTTTATTTCTTGAATTTCCCAAAGAAAGCCTCCGTTCTGAAGCGAACACGCATCTCAGTCCAACACAAACCCTCGCTCGGGGAATCGAGGGAGCGTCGAGGTCCAGGAGGAGAGCTCGTCTGGGTTTGTGCACCAGGACACATGTTGTCAATTTGCGTCTGTGGTCTGGCTGCAGGACGGCCTCGGGCCAGATGCTACGTCAATGCTCCCGTACGCTAAAGAAGAGGAGGAGAGGGAAACATGCCGATTCGGCTCTTTGTCCCGCCATCTTTCCAGCCTGGAGGTGAAGCGGTGGCAGGACGCCACGCACCGCAGCAGCTCCTTGTAAATCATTACGTTCGTTTTCACCTCGGTAGGAGACACTCGAAGAGAGAAAGAAAAAAGACAGGATGCAGAGGCCGTTCGTGGTTTAAAATTTGACTAAGAGTAAAACAGAAAAAAAAAAAAAGTTTCCAAATTCGAGAATGCAGAGCTCATTACTTTGTGGCTTTGGCTTGGTTTTGGAAAGGCAGACGACAAAGAACGTGTAGAGAGAGAGAGAGAGAGAGAGAAAGAGAGAGAGAATGAGAGAGAGGAAAGAGTTTTTTGGGATGGAGGTATTGAGGCTGTACAGTTTCCCATCATGCCCCGGTGGCAGTGCCAGACTTCGGCTCCCACTGACCTTTTTATAGACACAGGAAGCCCAGCGCAGACCCTAAATCCAGACAGCGTTCAGAGGGGGATTCGGGGGGATTGAGAGGCACAAAAGGCCCTGTTTCACATGCCCATCTAAACAAGCGCGTCCGTGAAAACACTCCGGTCGAGGAGGCGCACTGGTGCAACTGTGGAGGAATGGGGACGCGGAGCGGAGCGGAACGGAGCGGTGGATATTAGGTAATCAGCCGACCACTGCCAAGAGCCGTTCCCATCGACTCGACCTGGACGGACAACAAACAGCAGGAGGCTGTTCCAAAAACACTCCGGGACCTCATCCGCCTTTCAAAGCCGGAACACATCTTTAACTCACTGGTCGGCCGTGGCCTGTCATTAAATCAATGACTGAGCACCACCACCCAGCACACCTCAGATCAGCTGGGAGCCATCCTCCAAAAAAACAGGTTCAACCAAAGGTACGGTTCATTAAAAATAAACCTTTGGTCGCAACAAGTGACTTCACCATAGATGCTCCAGCCTATACAGTCAAACTACCTGGACAGAGCCTGAATATCAGCAAAATGTAGTTACTCTGAAAATCACAACAGACACTTTGGAAGGGCCTTTTTAACTTCCCCTCACCCAAAACCGATTTGTCAACTTGTCATACTTTTCAAGTCCGCGTTTCAGGTGTTTACCTGCCCGCTCCACGCCCAGAGATTGATTGGCTCATCAACATGATCGATGGGACTCAATTCAGGATGAATGCAACAGGTCGGGAGCGCAAAACACCTCTCCACCAGCTCTCGGCCACCATTCAGCGGGCGCATTATCCAGGGACACCGCCCAGCATGTGCGGCTGTCAGATACCACCAGACGACAATAGAGGCCAAGGGTCATGGAGACGGAGGTATCACAAAGCCGCCTTTTGTTCCTTGCAGGGACAAAATAAAGCACGGGCCTAAGAGTAACAGCTCTGAGACAAGGTCCTGGGAAATGTGACCTACATTTGTGTCTGTGTGTGTGTGTGTGTGTGTGTGTGTGTGTGTGAGTGTGGGGTGGGGGGACAACAGCAGATCGTGGTAATTATAGGATGTTTGGTCACTGGCCTTTTGAACCTCACACTATCAGGAACAGCAGGAGACAGATACTGGAGGCTCTCTCTCTCTCTCTCCCTCCCTCTCTCTCTCTCTCTCCCTCTCTCACTCTCTGTCTCTCTCTCTCTCTCTCTCTCTGACACACGCACTCACACTAGCTGTGGTTTCAACGGCTACTGATGACACCGTGAGTTTCTATTGAGATGATTAATACTGAAAACACTTTGCATAATGAATTTTAAAAAACGGACACCTGACACATGTGTTGTCTTGTAAACACTTGTTCAAACGCGTGTTTTCTACCCAACTTGGCGAATCAGAGGCTCGTTTCTCTGAGAAAATTGAGATAAATGCATTTTTGTGTTCTGATATGACGATAAATGCTAAAAGAAAAAAAAATACTCGAGGGTGAGTGTCTGGAGACGAGATCACAGAGTCGTACTCGCCTTTTTGAAGTAGTCGCTCTCTCCTCCGCCGTCTTTGATGCCGTTCGGTAAAAGTGTGTCCGTCATCCTGAATTTGAAACTCGGGCTCGTGGGAAAAGAAACAATAGTAATAAAAAGAAAAACAAGAAGATCAGTCGAAGTAGGAGTATGAGTGATTCACAGGTCGCAGCTCCACGGGTTCCGTGCTCTCGGCTCCGCGGACCAGAGTGATCTGATGAAAGCTGCGCTGCTGCTGCTGCTGCTGCTGCTGCAAACACCCAGGGACTGTGGAGCAGCCTGGCCCCGCCCACACACACACACACACACACACACACACACGCACATGCACACGCACGCACACACACACACACACCGGATGTCACCTGTCGTCTCACTCGGGTCCTGCACGCGGCGTTGAACTGGACTGGGGATGGGACTGAGAACGTGACAAATCTGTGAAGATATCCTCGTTGTGCTGCCGCGTTTAGATTCGTGAGGAAGTGTGGTTGGAAGTTGTGAGAGAGAGGGCTTTGTATTGTCTCTTTTTGTTTGGTGGTTTTTACACAAATGCTATGCTAAAAAAAACTCTTACATCATGCCACATATTACTATTAGTAGCAGTCGTGTATATATATAACCACAATATATATAACCACTTGGCACTAAATGCTATCCTGATTTAGAAATAAAGACCTAAAGCGCTTGAGCGTTTTCACAAATCACGCTTGCTGTAAATATAAAGTTGTGTTAAAGGCTGCACAAAACCATTCAACTTTAGGAATTTCAGTGAATTTACTTGATTTTCAAATTGACCTCCTATCGTGAAGAGTCAAGTTGAAATTCTGATCCTTTTTTTTAACTCAGTTTCAAATGAGAATTGAATACATAATATTTTTAAAAGAGCCTGTGTGAGCTAATGTGAATTTAATGTGGTTAATGTGGTTAAGGAAAGTAGGAAGAAATTGTAGTAGTAGGAAGTAGGAAGAAAGTATAGTAGTAGTCGTGGTGATAGTTCATTCTCTCACGCTAGTGACCCACATGGCAGCTGCACATTACAGTACCTTATTTCCTCCAGGTGGAAAGTTTGGCATCAGGCCTGTTTATATTTCCACCGTTCTGCACTGTGACATCAACAATACACACTTCATGACTTCACGTGAAGGAAGCAGCAGGTGCAGTGGAGCAAACAAAACAGTCACAACCTCCTTGCTTAACTCGGTCGAGAACAACAGCTTCATTGTCCAGAGGCTGACTTTGCACTTTCTGATTTGATTCTATGAAGCTATCACATGTTGATGCATCCATAAATAGACATAAATTTGCATTTTGCAAACGGAAGACAGAAAATAACCACTTCTATTTACAGCACTGGACGGTGTTTCCCAAGTGACTGTAGTTCTGAAATCAAGATGTTCTAAGACTTCACACTGACAGTTTTATTGACATTTGATATTTGCTTTTGAGGGATGAACGATCCATTTTGAGCAAGTGATGCACTTTTTATATTCACTAGGTTTTGCAAATGTACAAAATGTACTGTTTTGAAAAACGCAACTCTAAAAATCCAAAAATGCACAAATTGCATCTTGACAATATGTTGGTACTTTCTATTTTAAAATGATGTATTGGCTCCATAAGTGGAAAACTGAAGTTTAAAAGTTCCATTTATCACTCATACATTGACAAATGTTTGCATGAGAGTGAACTTCAAAATGCTGTAAAAAGAAGTTTTTGGGATAGAATTCTGTTTTCCTGACATCATCTACCATGACTCCAAAATGTTCTCTTTTTTTAAAGGGAACAATGAAAATCAAAATTAAAAAAATAAAAAATCATTTGGACTGTCTGAAGATGTTCTGTACAAAGCTTGGTGTCAATTGAACCCAAATTGTGGGAGGAAATTTTACAGGAGGTTTTACAGTTTTTGGAAAGGAAAACCCGTTTCTTCAGTGTTGGGACTACATTTTAGAGAGAGTTAAAAATCTATAGCACATATAGTTGATTTGACGAGAACTTTCAAAATTTTGAACTTTAATGGCTTAATTGCTGGCAGCATAGGCTGCCCTCCTCCTAAAAAGTAATATATATATATATAATATGTTGTTATATACAATGTATATAATATAACAACAAAACATGCTCCAGCAAACTGTAAACTGTAAACTCCTATGTGTTAACTGCTTTAAAATCTTGGTGCAACTCTCGATCTCAGTTACATATTGTGCTATTCTGCATGGTTTGTGTTTTTGCGGAGCCGAGGTCAGTTGTGTCTATTTTTGATTTCTGGCTTCCTGGTGTTGTGTTCAGACTGTGATCAATCGTGTTACTTCACCAGTTTGTTTATTTGCGTCTAAGGAGAAGGTCTGCTGGGCGCTGAGCCTGGCACAAAGCAGGTTAAACCTGGTCCGTGTTGGAGGAGGAGATGGTTATTAATGTCAGAGCAGGATTATTGATATGAAATGAGGTGAAGGTGAAGCCAGTGGGTGTTGCTGTGGCTGGAAAAAAACTAGGTCAGACACGTCTGTACCCGGAACATTTCTGCATCTGAGAGCCAGATGACGGATTTGAGAATAAACTTATATGTCCCTCCCACGCCACTCATTTTGGATAACAGTGCCTACTAAATGACTAAATGTAAATAGAACTTTTCCATAACAAAAAGAAGTGCTGGAATTCTTTTATGTCCACTTAATTCCTGAAAGTTTGTTCACATTCCTTTTTCATTCCTTCATAGGAGGACAGAAATTTTCCATTGTGGATGAACCATTCTAAAAATTCAGGTAAATATCAGATTTCAGGGTCAAGTTGAATTGAAAGTTTCACATAGATTGACTGTCCAGTGAAAGGATCCCTGTGGGAAATTCAGGATGAAAACATTTGCTCATAAATTACAGCTTGACCGTAATTGTAAGTGTAGGTGCAGCTACCACTCCCTGAAGATAAGGTTTGGGTCGGGCAGGAAGTGGAAGTTCATGTTGTTACTGACCACTCAACCTGTTCAGAACTCCTTGTCGCAACCTGAACAAACCTGTCCAGCTGGCTCTGCCAGTGACCAGACACCAGAGACTGAGAGGAGGGAGAGAGAGAGAGAGAGAGAGAGAGAGAGAGAGAGAGAGAGAGAGAGAGAGAGAAGACAGACAGGTAGAAAGAGAGTGACTTTTTCAAACATCTAGATCTCAGGCCAACCTTCGCCTACAGACACCAGCCAAACTTTAAACTGGAGACACAAGTCCCCCGACTGTCGATGTGCTGTTCAACGTTTTGATTTGTGACTTTTTTTTTTTCATCAATCGCTGTCCAATAATCAAGATCGCAGAGCCTCACTCTGTTGACGTCACCATGGCAACCTTGGTCAGAGGTTCCGTCTCCACGGCAACGGTGATTAGAAGTTCAGCACACCTGCTGAACTATTGCACAGTACAGTGGTGTGTAGGGATAACTGATTTGTCTAGGTAAATAGTAACTTGCGGTGTAGGTTTTTGGCTGGGTTTGAATGCAGGACGCCTCAGTTGTATGGAATGTGCCTCTAACCATCACGGCTCCGCGCGTGCCTCCCTAGGAAGCCTCCCTAGCTGTGGAGCTCTCTGGTCTGTTATTGTCTGAGTGTATAGATTATACATTTAAACGTAGTCAGAGATCGACTGTTTTGGTCACATGATGCAATGATTACACACCTGTCACTGTGAAGTAACTTGTGATCTGAGCATTTGAGCATTTTAACGGATGTTTCTGTCCACAAAGCAGGTTTAACCTCGTTGGTGTTGGCAGAGGAGAAGGTTATTAATGTCAAAGCAGGATTATTGAAATGATTTTCCTCATCATCTTTTTAGATATCTTAGTTATCTTTAGATATCTTGTTCTTAGATAGATAAATAGATATATAGATATAGATATAGTCTGTTAAGAACTTTGTTGATAATTATACATTATAAAGTTGTATTTAATATAAATACCATATTTATGGAATGAAACTGACTTTATCACAGGAATAAAACTGTAAGTAAAGGTAATATTGTTTCTCCCGCTGCCTCGCTCAAACACAGTTAAGTGAGCTAAGGAAGTCTGACATAGTCTTCATTAATAGCCTGGAAATTCATTATTAACATTCACAAATTTGACTAAGAGCTGGCTTCAACTTCTGAAATCTCTTTGTCTAAAAACACATTTTCATTCTTTGGCTTTTTATTGAGGGTTAGGTTTGAGCTTCTCTGGAACAGCAGAATTTGTATTTTTATTGTTGTTTTGTTTTTATTATGTTGTTGATTCAGCTCTTGGTCCATAAATGTTGCTTTATAGACCCATTAGTACAGATTTGATGTCATTTGTTGACTTCGTTGTCATGATCTTTCCACTAGAGGGAGGTAGAGTTAAAGGTTTAAACGTCGACTGTGATTCAATGGATAATCTCCTCTCTTCCGGTCTGTTGAGTATTTATTTTAATGGATTCAATATAATTCCTTCCCACGCGTTCGCACACGCGCGCGCACACGCGCGCGCACACACACACACACACACACACACACACACACACACACACACACACACACACACATGCTACAGTTCAGTTCACAGGACCTTTAATGATTTTACAATGTGAGTTCAAGTAGTTTGGGTGTTTATTCCCAGTCTTTCTGTGAGGCTCCTAGCAGTCTTTCTAACTTCTTATTGCATCTAGCAAATTCTTGCTTCTTTTTGTACAGCTACTGAGAGGTGAGTATTAATGACTCATTTTGACTTCTATTTCTTTTGACTCTTCCCATGCCAAATCATCAGCCTCCATCTCACCGCCTCCGCTGCCTCCTCTTCTCTCCCTCCATCTAACTTCAAGTACTTCACTACATCCAGAAAACTTGTCTCTGGTCTCCTCCAATCCTCCTGCCTGGCAGCTCCAACATCAGCATCCTCCTTCTGACATTTCCACTATAACTCATCTCTACATGTCTAGATCATCTCAGTGTGGCTTCTGACTTCTGTCTCTAAAACATCTAACAGGACCACAGCAAGTGTCATGATCATGAATTACCTCCATTTTATTTGTGTTTTCACCAGAATGTTTTTTTCCCCCAAAACCATGTACCTTCCAACCATCTTTGTCTATTTGTACCCAAATGCTAGAGCCTACCCCTAGAGTCTATCTCTACCTTGAACTGAACCAAAAACAGTAGAACAGGAAACCTCAAGCAGCTGTAAACTCAACTCTTCTATTTGCTCTGTACAGAAATTACCACTTTTGGACCAGTTTAGAATAAAAATGAAATGAAAATGGATGTGGAAGTATGTTTGCAATTGCTGCACTGTTGTGTTCAAGACAAATTCTCCTGAAAGGCGCAATAAAATTTATCCTGATCTTGATCTAGTTCATCCCAGGGAACACTCTCACACTCATACCTATCTACATAAATCAACCAGATCCACAAATTGTGTCCGATTGACCCAATCCTACATCCCAAAAAAATCCTGACAGACACAAGAAGAACAAAGTCCACATACAGAAAAACTCTGGTTTAATTCTGATACCATTCTGTGAGGCAGTAGCACTAACCACTCATCCACATATGCTCATGTATCTACCAATGATTACACCACAGGATTTGCTCCTTCCATTCAAAACTTGTCCTCTGCATCCAATACAATGATATGAACTCCACAAATCATTTCATATTCTATATTCAATGTTGCTAAGGGGGTTCAAGGGAAGGTAGGCAGAGCATTGTCTCCTGCTTAGAATGACTTTTCGAGGATACCAGTGCAACCACTCGCTCGCATGGTATCTGACAGTGGCTGCAAAGTGACTCATTCATCTTCTCAGCAGGGATTAAAACCAACAACCCACACTCAGCTTGGTCAGAACCTGATTCTGAGCCCTGCTACTGCTTGCAATTTCACATTATATCAGAGTGGGGAAAATGCCAAACTGGAGCTGTGAAGACATCCACACCTTCAAGTCTCTTTTTAAAAAACTCATCTGTTCAAACTGACTTTTAATGTTTAAGTGTGTATCATTTTGTTCTGTCATTTCTGCAAGCTTTTTTTTAGTGTTTCTTATTTCACTTTACTAATTCTTGTTTGATTGTGTCATAGTGTCAAAGTTGCAAGAAAGTGCAAGGATAATTTTCGATGTGAGAAAATTATAGACCATGTAAACTGACTAATAAGGTCATTCAGCTTCTTTACTGATCCAGCTCATGCTTATCTGGCAACCGCATATGGCTCTCCTTATTTTGTGGTGTTTGCATAGAAGCTATGGAACATTGATTTCATCTGAAATGCTTCAGATGCTATTTTTTTGCCTTTTTTTTGCTCTCCTACTTTAAATGGGGGGGGTAATATAGGACGTTTCCGATGGCTTTTCATACTAATCTGGCAACCCTGATTGTCATGCATCAAGTCACGTGACTCAACATTCCTTGTAGCAGCGTAGCTTCCTTCCAGCTTGTTCTCTTGCACTAATTGATAACTGGGGCTTTGCTGCAGCTAGTCTGAGAAGAGCTGACGGAGCACCAGCGACAGGCGCATTCAGCAGCTGTAAATAAAAGTGAGCTGCTGTCCATGTGGTTACTGCTGGGAAACCAAAGTGTAGGCACCTGAGTGCTACAACTGTCTTTCCACACTCAGCAGACCAGTCACTTGTCCACTCTGATTGATGTGCTGGGGCACGCAAACACCCGATTTGAATAGATCGTATCACATGTAAAACACCTTATTCGGAATTAATTCAATTGGAACGAGAAAAAGGTGTCCATGTAAACATAGCTTCTGACATTTTACCAGAAACTGAAAACCAAACTGCTGCAAACTCACAGTCACACTGAGTTGTTTGCATCACGCTTCGTATTTTGTTATATCATTGTTCAGATTTACCTGTTTCCGTATCTGAAATGTATGTATCAATGATGACGTGGTTTTCATTTTTAGTTGGGAATATACTGCTGCTATTCACCAAAGCCAAGAACATTGTTTTCGTTCTGGATCCCCTTTAAGGCCTCTTTTTCCGTCGAATGTCAGAGCTCTGCAGAGTGGCGAAAAGCTCAGCTGCATTTTCTGTGTTGCAGCTTTTTTTTTTTTTACAGTGTTTTGTTTCTGAAAATGTCTCTCCAAACTTTTCAGATCACTCCTCACTCCCACTCTCGTTTTTTTCTAAAACATTTCTGATGACATAAGAAAAAAGTCATCCTCCATGAAAGAGTTGCTTATTTCAGCTATCAGCTCCATTCGCCTTCAGAAACCCATTAGTTAAACCATATCAAGGTCCCTGCCTGGGGAAGAATGTAACAAACTGAGGCCGCTTTGCCTTTTCCGCTCATTTCTCTTCTCCTCACAACGAAGCACAAAGCCAATTGTGAGTGAACTGCTTCCCGGCTGCTTTTCTAAAGGCAGAGGGGGCACTGCGGTGAACAACGGGCACCGGCGTTCAACCCCCGGACCGACAGGAAGTGCTGTGGCGTTGCTATGCAGCTCTGCTCCCCAACCACAAGAACTCTGGGTTCCCTGTTAACAAATGATGTGTGGAGCGGGCAGTATGGCAAGCTGTTTGAGCCGACACTCCAGAAACTCTACGGTAAGAATAGGCAGAGGGCGGGATGAAAGACGGAGTGGAGGACAGTGGTAGTTTGTCCCTGGCTCCACTGTGTAGTTTGGTTCATGGCCTCTATCCTTCTATCCTTCCTTTCTCTATTCTCTCTGTCTTGCTTAGCATTTGTGTCTCTCCAGACCTCCTCCATCTCTGCCTGACTCTACCTCACTCGCGCTCATACGTATTCTGACGGAGCCAGAATAAGAGCAAATAAGTCTCCGCAGTTTCCTTGACCGTTGGGGTGTTTTCATCTGGATGCCAAAGTCAGCGTGTTAACATCCCGGAGATGACAAAAGCTGATACGTTCACCATGTTCACAGAGTTAGTCAAACATGAGCGTTGGGCAACTTTTGGCTCTGAGACATGGCACATAAGGAGGGAGAGGAACTTGAGTGAAGGGGACTGAGAAGCCAAATAAAAGAGTATTTATCTTTGTTCTCTGGTATCAACAAAGGGTGTGTTTACACCGGCAGAGTAGCTCATGGGTTGTGAAAGAGTTTCACACCTTTAGACTTTCATTTATTCAGTCCCAAGTATTCAGAACTCGCTTTCAAGGACGACTGTGCAGTTACAACTGCCGTCCACTTGAGGGCCATGCCCAAAACAAGGACCAACCAGGTAGGAAAATGCACCAAGAAGGAGTGAAGCAGGTGAAGAGATAACAATCACACTCTCAGTCCTGTTGCTTTCATAACCCAACAAGTCACACCAGGGTCCAGACTGAGACCTATGATTTTTGGCGGACAAGAGTTCTGAGCACTGAACTATCCAGCACTGGTGTGACAGCAAAGGCTCTATGGAACATCAGGTTTCACCTGAGCTTGTCAAATGCCATTTTACGAGCATTTTTACAGTACTGTTTTAGTGGAGGTCACATTGCGGTCTGTTTATACCCTGAGGGCAAAAACTTGTTTTCCTTCACTCTCTGGTCAGATTCGGCCATTCTTTTAGTTGGGATGATGTTTAAGGACATATGATGTTAAGATGTTTTAATGTACCTATTTGACTGTGTTTAGGTCGTAGTTATACAACAAAGTCGGGGTAAGAACCATTTTTCATTCAAGGTCAAATGCTGCAACAGAACCCAGAACACAAGATGGTGCCAGGAGAAAGAGGGAGCCTCCACACCACTTCGTTGGGACAGGTCTTATGTAACCAACATAACACACACACACACACACATGCTAGCCCTGGGGCTGTCACTGATGGCAGTGTCAGTTGTTATAATTGAGTGACAAAGTGAAGCTAATTCCTCCTGCAGTGTCACTCAGAACCACAAATTTGAAAGTTTGCCCGGAGATGCTTGTTAAATCTGGAATAAACTCCAAAAGTTTAGTTCAGTGAAGGTTACATAACATGATTTTAACTCTTCTGCAGTGGATCTGATTTTTTTTCCCTGACAGCATCTACAGTAAAGCTCAGATGATTTCTGGGTCACTGGCTTATATCATATCTTCTCTGCAAAATGTGAAAAGCCACTTTTGACCTAAATATCTATCATGTGTCAACATGTTTCGTCTGCTACGTGGAACTTAAACAAGGTGATCAGACACAGATGCTTTGCTGCTCTCTATCAGTTGTTTGCCCTAGTTTTTTTTTTTAAACGCACTGGATTTTTTTTTTAAAGGGATGGAAATCAGCAGATTGCAAATGAGCAAATCCACTCTGTCAACTCGTATTAGTTCCTTATAAGATCTCAGTAAAAATAATCAATAGCTACAGGGGTTTTCCAGCAAAAACGCAAAACTCTTTTGCCCATTTGTCAACACAAGACCAGTGTTTCTGTTGCCTGAAAACACCCTATTCATAACAAAGCGTGGCATGGATGGTGTACTGCAGCGCTGGCGGCATTTCCTGAGGTCTCGCTCATCGAGTTTGTTGCCATCTGTCACTTACATGTATAGATTACAGGAAATTGCCAACAATAAATTAATAAAAATTAAAAGGATTTTTGAATTTTAATTTTGATGAATTGAATTATCTGATTTTGCGATTCAATTAAAAATATATAAATAATATTAGTAATATCACTAATACCTCAAAAAAAGCAATGATTTACAATGTTTTAATGGACATAGGGCCACAGATGTGTGCATCAAATGTAAAAAATTGTCAAGTGCAGTTTGTTAAGATAAGCTTCTTTGAAAAACTTGAGGTGTCTTGTGAAGTTTGTTGTTGAGTAGGTTTTCCTCAGAGGACGGACAGTTCTCCATGTCCAAACCAGAGGACACTCAACCCACAAATCCTCTGTTTCAGCCTCTGCTTCCCCCTCTAACCTCTGACTCTCTCTTTATTCCCTACTAATATATTTCTTCCACTCCTCTCGTCCTCGAGCTGCTCCTCATCCTCCTCCTCCTCCTGCCAATGCTCTGATGGGATGCTGTGATGTATTTGTTTACGGCACAACTCCTCCCCTCATAGCACCACAGTATTTTGGCTGTTTCCCCTCCATCTCCGCCTCTTCCTCGTCCCCCTCCTGCCGTTTCACTGAAGCCAGTGTTTCCCTTCTGCCTTCCTGCCACCAACAAAGTATCTCCTCTCTTCTTTGGGGGCCTCCTTTTGGAGTGGGGGAGGCCGCCCTCCAACTAATTGTGCATTCGTTAGCAGCATTCGCCTGCCGCAACTTAACGACTTAACTCCTTAAACTGGAGGTGAAATGAACAAATCTTTTTTTTAGTCGTTGCTTATGTTTGCTAAACAGACACCATCTCATTTGTCTGCTAAAACACCTCACCAATGTCTGATCATCTCTACCTTCTCTCACGTCTGACTTTTCTACATCTCTGCTTTGTTGTCCATCACAGAGCCGTAGAGGAGGAGGGAGGAAGAGCAAAGGGATTGTTAACTCACTTGTTCATTCTCCGGGAAGTTCAAACAATGTATTGCTGTAGGGTTTGTGATTGTTTTCACTACAACACACCTTGTGACGGCCAGTTTTCCTTGAGAATTGTTGCGGGAATGAAGAAAAGCAAACGCACATCATTTAACACTTAATAAAACTGAGGGTTTTAAGAGACAAAAGGTTGTTGCAAAACATTTTGCTTATTTTCTCAAATTTAGCTTATTTTTCTGTGAGTTCTTGTCAGATTCAATACTTAGATCTAACATTTAGAATTTAGATTTATATTCGCTTTTTATATATACACATTTTTGACATTTATAGGTACGTCTTTTCGCATTAATTTCTGAAAAAATCATAAGAAAAACTTTATTGTAAGCAGCAATTGAAGTTCTACCCTCACAAGATGTTGAATTGCCGTTGGAAGTGGAATGACAGGAAGTGGAATTCAATTCATTGCAATTCAGAGAAACAACTTATAAATGAATCACAAATTCCCTCCTTTTTGAATAATTTAGAATATTGTCTTTATTTCTTTGAAATGAAGTATTTTTCCACCATTTTCCATAGTTTGAAAGATTGAATTAGAGGGCCTCCTACATTTTCTGGTCCTCACTTGTGTGTGACACACCCATTTGTGAAATTATATCAGCCCATCACTGGGCATGTAATGATGCCTGTCAGTCATTATATCACTATATGTAGTGTCGGGGATATTATGGTTTTGGCCCGCCGCCACCACCGCAGGTTTTTCGTGTTAACGCGATAACTCAAACATCATTTGGATTTGAATTTTGATATTTGGCAGACAGGTTCATCAGTCATAGGAGAAGAACTGATTCAATTTCACGCATTTCGGCTTGTATGTTTGACCACAAGGGGCAGCACTATGGTTGAAAAATTACATTTGTACGGATTGTTCAATTGTGGGCGTTCAGGGATTTATCTATTGCATAGGTCTAGTTTACCTGCAGCTGTTGATTGGTCAGAACTGATCGGCCTGTGGTTATCACATACAGACAGCAAATGGAGAGGGCAGGACATCATGTCTGTCAAACATTTAGACAGGGAAAGTAAATAAGAGCATATTTGATGCACTCGGGCTACATAAAATGAGCCCATTCAGAGATATCCTTTAACTATTTCGTGCTATTTAGTGTTGTTGCCATGGTTTCACTAAAACCTGTAACACATCTTTTGTATGTTATTTAGACAATAACTTTCTCATCTTCTACATAACGTGGAGAGGGCTTAGCCCCGCTAGCCCATTGAATTCTCAGCTGTCACTGGTTGCACCGCAGTTTGTGGTCCAGCATTTGAGGCAAACTAAAACCGAGCATACAGAGAGGGAATAGATTCCTGTGAAGTGAAATGTGAATGTACATTTGTGGGTTCAAGTTATGTTGTAGTTTTGTAGCAGGTTTGTAATCTCATCATCTCCACTCAGCCTTTAGATGTTGCTGGTTCACTGGGTGCCTTGACAACAAGTCATCATTTGCATCTATATTCCCTGGGGTCACGACCCCGGGGAATATACATACAACCCACGTCTCTCCTCATAATGAGCAAACATGTTCCTCCCTCCTTATGGGTCTGCAGATGCTGATACTGATGTTTTTTTGAACATAGAGTATTGATCCATCCTCCTTATCTCTCCTTTCCTTCCACAGTCCAAAACACTACTGAGTGTGGGTGTGAGACACCTATCCAGGGTGTATTCTATGCCTTCACTGTTTGTGAGCAAGATGACCTATGGATGGATCAAATATTCTGTATTTGGTAGAGCTTCATTACAGGCTCCTGCCCAATGACGAACTGTACCGTCACGGAGCAGCTGCAGTAACTCCAGTGGAGTGTGCGCTGATGGTGGTCTTCTGTGGATCTTCCACGCTGACCTCACCCATTTTCACGACAGGTTGTTTTTCCGACGGCTTGTTTTTTCAGTAATTACCTGCAGCAGCTTGAAGGTGTTTCTGTGGAACAGGATCCTGGACGACCAACCCCCCATTTCAAAAGCACACGTCTCAAATTGCTGCAGGACACAACCAGAAACCAGACTACCCTGACAGTGGGAATGTGCACGGATCTCTGAAGAGACACAATGTACCAGTTCAAGTAAGGAAATTTGTGCAAAGTCAAAGCACAGAAGTTAAGATCACCATCCAGCTACAGTTTGATTAGATGGTGATCAAATTACACTTGCTGCAGTGCATTTGGATTACAGGAAGGGATTTAAAATGGCCAAGCTCTCACATCCACTCTCACAGTCCATTAACATGCATTTAGGATCGATTGAAGACTCTTGCTCCAGGAAACTCTTGCACCATGTGTGAGAGTGAGAGCGAATGATGTGTGGTGTGTGTGGTGTATTCCCCATCTTTGCACTATGTGAGATGGATGGAGTGTGTATGATAGATAGATAGATAGATAGATAGATAGATAGATAGATAGATAGATAGATAGATAGATAGATAGATAGATAGATAGATAGATAGATAGATAGATAGATAGATAGATAGATAGATAGATAGATAGACTGGGATCTAGTAGGCGTGTTTCAGGGTACAGCAACAATAGTTGGAAAATACACAAAAGAAAATCTCAAAAGTGGTGAGACAGCATATCCTTGAGGGATCAATCAGTTAACCTGAGCGATTAAAGCTCTGAGAAATTATGAGCGTCTTTGAATAATCGCGCAGATTTTGCATAGTCGTGTTCTATTGTTTCAGGCTGGATTCCATTAAAAGATGTCAAATAAAATCCTGGCTCAGTCGCACTGACAGCGCTCCCCCTTCCCTCCACTCCCTTGCCTCACCTTCACCTGGGGGCGGCTGCTGCGCATGCGCACCACCTCCTCCGCGCATCCGCGTGGTATTAAAAGCGCAGGCGGCGGCGCGCAGCGGGGTCAGAACGTGGACCCGACCGGACCGGACTGAGCTGAGCCAGGCAGGCAGGAGGGACAGGAAGAAGGACGGTGTGTGTGTGTGAGAGAGAGATGGAGGACAAAGACAAGAAGAAGAAAAAGGATAAAAACCCGGAGCAGAGCGACAGAGTCACTCTGAAGAAGGAGATCGGACTCCTGAGCGCCTGCGCCATTATCATCGGTGAGTGGATACGGACCGCTTATGTCCCAGAAGATGACAAGATAACGGCGGAAACGTGTGTGTGTGACAGTGTGTTTGCAAGAGTGTCTGTGTGTGTGTGTGTGTGAGAGAGAGAGACAGAGAGCGGCGGAATGTGCCTGTAACGTGGCGAGTTGCTCAAACTTGTTCAAACAACGAAGTAGACTACAATAACACTCTCACGCACATACATTATGTATTTGTGTAGTTATATTTGCACTTACATATGTACTCATAGATAAATGAGCTATTGAGGCGTGACTGAGAAGCGACCGTGGCTCAGATCAAGATGTGCGCTTTTACGCACGGACGGCGTTTCAAGGCTCGGACCTGTGTGTGTGGTGTGTGTGTGTGTGTGTGTGTGTGTGTGTGTGTGTGTGTGTGTGGAAATTGTTGCATCAGTCTGGTGATGGAGTGTGGACGTGGCTCCAGCTTCTCCCGGTGAACTTGACAGTGTGTGTATGTGCAGACAAAGCGCAGTCTCCACGTGGCTCCGCTTCCTCCTCTGATCACTATCGTCTTTATCGTCATTTCGATCACCTATTATCTCATCAACGCTAACTCGGAATGCCTATGGACTTATGAAGCCGCTTTAGTTTCCCTTTTATAGTTTTCAAGAACAGTTGTCTGTAGTATTATAATGATGATGATGTATTCTGGCTGGGCGGTTGCAACAGGTTGAAGCCAATGTGCTATTCTCGACCTGACTGTATCCTGTGTATGTGTGTGTGTGTGTGTGCGTGTGTGTGAGAGATGGGGGTGGGGTCTCCTGTACAGTCTGCATGCTTTGAAAGTAAAGGCAGCTGTGCAGACTAGAATAAGCGGTGAAGTCTTTCCATAAGCTGCATCTGTGTTCCATTAATGTGTTCTTTTCTGTTCTTTTTTTCAACTCGACTCTGTTCAAAGTGGTAAATCACAACAATGATATCATCCCAAAGATGCTTTACTCAAACATAAACAAACAAACAGTCTGAAAAAGGCCGAAGGAACATCATTTAACGGACAGAAACGTGAAGTAAAACCAAGGGACCTCAGGCCAGGAGGCCTCCAACAGGTCAGGTTGGGTTGGGAAAAAAACAGAGGAAAGGAAGAAATATTGATACAGAGAGAGAGAAGCAGGTGGAGAAGAATGTATGCTCAGCAATGAGGACTGTAGGTGTAAGGCACAAGGTCTGTATGTTCCTGAGAGACAAAAAGGCGCAGACTCCAGATAAGGAGATAAGAATTTTTTTTATGTTAATACTCTATAGATCTGGGACTTGAATCAGTGTTGAGAGAGAGAGAGAGAGAGAGAGAGAGAGAGAGAGAGAGAGAGAGAGAGAGAGAGAGAGAGAGCAAAAGAGAGAGATAGATAAAGAGAGAGGGACTCCCCCCTCGAGCAGTCTAGACCTACAAAAGAGCAGAGTTAGGACCTGGTCCAGGTGGAGCCTCATGTCCAACTATAGGCTTGTTCAAAAAGGAGAGTTTAAAATAGAATAGTCTCTTTTTTTGTCCCACAATGGGGAAATTTAAAGTGACAGCATAAGTGGAGAGTGCAGTAGATTTATTGTAGTTAAGTAAGAAAAATCGTCCAGTATTTATTATGAAGCCGGAGAAAACATGCTTTTAAGGTGGTCTTAAAGGATTAACTGAATTGGGTCAAACCTGCTAGTAATGGCACGTCACAGTACAGAACATGTCATTTCCAGTGCTCCATTGGTGACGCTACATCATCTTAATAAATATTGACATATGGATGCATGCAGTGTGATGCAGTTTGTCTGGCTGAAGTTTAATGCAACTTCCTGTTTCTGGTTTCCTGGTGAGCCATCAGACTTTGGGGCCCACAGCGGGCACATACTTCAACAAAAACTCAAAAACGTGGCAATTCAACTCTGTCTGTGTCTTCATAACCCATGACGCTTTGACGTCAATTGGATGAGGCGACTAGGAGGATTGTAAACATTTGTGACCCCTGGAAATGGCCAACTTTCATCTTCCAGTTCAAAGAACAGACTTCCTGTTGGGTTTACATGTCGCCTCCAAGAGACTTTTTTATGCACCTCAGCATGTTACACATGTGTGCTAAGTTTCAAATTATTAAGTGCAACAGGCTTCAGGTGCTGGTCCCTAGATGGCGCTACTGAGCTATTTTGCCACGCCCAAAGACCCCTTAATATGAAATGTTTTAACCTGCTGGGGGGGTCCGGAAATTTTCATGTGTTGAGGTGCATGTTTAAGCCCTCAAACTCAATAGAAAAAAGAGGAGAAAATAAATTATAAACCAACCAAAAACAAAAGGGTCCTTACAAGTCTGTTGCATGGTCCTGTCCAAAATGGCGAGAGCTGTTTTTCTAAATCTACGTGTAAAAATAATCAACAAAATCACAACAAGTATGAACAGAAAACCAATGGTTGAGTGAGTGAACTGGTGAATGCGGTTTACTGGGAGCAGGGCTGGTGTTGTAAATCTGCTCTTAAATCTTATAAAGCCTGAAGCAAACAAATCCCACACAGGAGCAAGTTGTCTGAGGAAAAACATCGTTTAACAGTTTGAAACTTGGAGCAGAACCACTGGACCTCAGGCCAGGACCAAACTGGTTTGGTTGGAAACAGCGAGAGAGAAATATGGAGAGAGAGAGAGAGAAAGAGGATGGTGTTTGTTGTCAATGAAGACAGATGGAGGTGTTGGGCAGATCCGTGCAGAAGGTCTATGAGGTTCTGAGAGGAGAGAAAAGCTCAATGTCTTAAAAAGTATGAAAAGATGATAACTTTTCTTGGGAAAAGTAAATTAAGTATTAAAAAACCTCACAAGGAATTACACTTCGTTGATGTTCAAACTCTTTCTAAATATTTTGACTGGTATATGGTATGGCGTGTGAATGGTGAATAATTAAGAGACAGAGTCCTGACCAAACTTTACCTTTTCTATTCTTTGGAGCTTTGTTCCTTCCCAGCTAATCTCAGGCCTGTTGAATGGTTTTGCTCTATGGATATAATTACAAACTACGACTGTTTAGTGAGTTTAAGTTGTGTTGCTGATTATAGCTTGAAATGGAGGTCTTAACGCCCCAGAGAGGTATTGAAGGGATTCTTTCAGATCCTCCAGTGAAGGAAGTCCAATGGTTGGAATGTGAATGTTGAGAGGAGTGTCAGCACGCATGTCACCGTACCCTTCATTTAAGTCATAATAAGGATCGAGGTAAACTGAGAAGAACGGACGAGGCAACAGAGGGATGACTGTAATTGACAATTGTTGAGATTTAACGTAATCTGGGTAATCTGGTCTGAGGTGGTTTCCAGCAGTTAATTGCCTCCTGTGTCTGTGATCGTATAGATACAGATCGGTCTGTCTACAGGAAACGGGGTGTTGGGAATGTACCAGCGTGTAGTTCCGCATCTAACTCCGTGGATCAAATCCTCCAAAATGATAAGTTTCTGCACCGCAAGTGGGAGGAGAAGCCTGCTGCAAGTTAAAGACAGATGTGGGACACCGGAGCCTGTTGAACTGCATTTTCCAGACTATATATATATATACATAGGTATATACACACACACACACACACGCAGTGAGTGAGGCAGATTACATAGTGAGAGCTCCTGTGGTGGAAAAGAAATGGGAATGAGCAGCATGAATGGGAATTGAGACACAGTGTGTTATATTCCAGCGGGCCAACAAAGGAGCAGGCTCAAACAGTCGCGACACTATCGTTTTAATAGCTTATCTCTGCGGCCAAGCTCACGTCCATTGTGCTCCGACAGAAGCCGGTACAGTTACAGTTCCCTCTCATTTTCACCCTGGACCTTATTTGGAAAGGCAGGAGCAGAAGGAAGCCTTTTGTGGAAGTCTGGGAATGACGCTGAGCAGCTTATCAGACGGCTTCAGCTTTCATGTTGCCGGTGTGAAACGAGCTCCAGTGTAATCACGCCGCTCTCCCGGTCTGTCCCTGTGGCACAGAAGGAGCGAAGCCTTCGCAGCTACCACTCTCTCTCACACACGCACACGCACACGCACACGCACACGCACACACACACACGCACACCATGAGTCAGGATGTTCAACATTGGTCCCACGTTGAAGTATAGCCCCGCCTCCAGTCCTGCAGGTTTCTAGCCGTCTGTCTCCCGGCATCAGGCCTGTTTAGACTTGAAGTTATATACGACCTAGAAGCGTTGAAAGGAGAATTTGTTCTCTATAGAGTTCATATAGAAGCTACAGTATGGGATGTATATTTTATTTTGTTGCAATTTCATTTACTTCATTTAGATTTCTTAATGTTTTTTTTTTGTATTTGGTCGTATAAGCATCTTTGAGCACTGATGAAAGTGTTTGATAAATAAAGTATGTCATCATCATTACTGCTATTAATACTAGGCCTGACGCTGTTTCATGCTTATCTGGCAACCGCATGCAGGCTTTAGTCTGACTTGTTTTTTAACCTGCAGCAGGGACCCGTTTTGACTGTGAAAACACATTATTTGACAAATACGCAGTGGAAAACTTGTCTTTGAAGTCACTTCAAGTTCGACATGTCGACGTCCTCCCACGCCAAGTTTGCCGTGAGTCATTGGGAGGTGGACCGTGGAGCTGTGCGGCTGAAGCGGTCAGTGGGACTCTGATGCAGGCTTCTGGCTGCCGTGCCAAACTTTTATGACATAACAAACACAACACAGAGCGTTACGTAACCGCTCCGCATCTCGCCGCAGCCTCCACAATCGGACCTGACAGTGATAAATGCTGCCGACACACCACCCCCCCCTTCCTCCCTCCATCATTAGAGAACGATGCTGTGCCTCCTCTCAGAGCTAAGGCCGTCACGTTTTCTCCTTTTGTCTTCGGAGGAGGAGGAGGAGAAGGAGGAGGAGGATGAGGAGGGAAAACACGCTGTGCTTGGACAGCTGCTGTTTGCCTTTACTCTTATTTATGTTTTTTTCGTCCCTCGGTTGCGGTGATGGTGACACACTCCAGCACCAGGCTGGATGTGAGCACATCTCGGTAGTCACGTGACCGACCCCACGGTGTGTTCAGGGACCTGTTTATCACACGGCCGAGGCAGGACTGCTCCGTTTCCACTGTACCAAACGTCCAGAGAGAGTCGGTGTGATCTTGTGTTTGATGGTTTACCTGAGGCAACCTGAGTGTATAGATCTGTAGATAACAGAAGCACCTATGTTTCTACAACACAAACGGCTCAGGAGTGAACGAACAAGTCTTGCTGCCTTTATTTGCAAAGTTTCTGCCATAGGTGTGTGTGTATATATAAGTATGGTACGGTAACTAATGGATTAGTTGACTATAAAGCAGCTGTTTTCATTTTTAGTTGAGTCTTTTTTTTAAATGTTTTTAGTAATTTCTACTGACTTTTTAGGGTAATTTAGATTCAGTCCTGATGGGCTTTTATTTTGAAGACATGTAAGATGAGCAATATCTGCTAGAGACCAGATGTGAACAAGTTACACTTGTTGACATGAGTTTCTTTCTTTTATCTTTGAAGTAGGGTGTTTTGTGTATGAGCTCTAATTCTCATCCAAAGTTACAGCTCAAGGTCAAAGGCTCCACTCTGACAAGGATGAATGTCCAAAACGTGGTTTTATTAGATATTTTAATTGGATTCATAAAGAACTCACACACCGTACAGCACCATGATTATTTGAAGGGAACTGGTCATGTGACCCCCACGTTCATTGATGTGTAAATATGAACAAAGTGTTTCCATCACGTTTGCAATAAACTTCTACAGCAACACAACTGAAAAACTCATGAGAGCGCAACAATGTTTTTGTGATATTTAATACGTTTCTCAACACATTAGAACACTGAGCCAGGACACTTTATTGGGCTGTTTAGGTTTTGAGCTTCTCTAGAGGTGATTGATGTTATGGTCAAAACGAGGGATATGATAACTTCATGTTGTTCTTTTTGACATTTTCCTTTCCATTGTTTTCAACATTTTAGATTCTTCTTGGTTAATTGATAGAATACTTTGCAAACAATTGGAGTCAGTGCGTCTAGATGCAACTAGTGTATTTTTGGGATTTTTGTCTGAATTTTTGACAGCTGTTTGAAATCTTGCCTTTACACACTGACAGCTGCTGTCTGTCAGGTGGCTGACTAATCTGTGAAGTCACATGTGACATCTCCACTTGCCAATTAGCTTAGTGAGGCTGAGGGTGGGTCTTGGCTTTGTTGATTGTTTGGCGAGTTTGAACCTCAACTTGCGCATTGTTTCCATATGAGAGAACCTTTCAAAAAGCGCCATGCGAGGTGTCCTCAACTGGAAACACTTGGTGGTGGTGCTACAATAAGTCACTAAAATTCAAAACTTTGAAAATTCATGACAAACCAACCAGCTTTGGAACTGTAATTTTGACTAAAATTTCCTGGGTTAACCCCGAACCATTGCTGCTCAGCAGCCATAATTTCCATCTGATCTCACCCCCTCTCTTTTTCAGCCGCTGATTAAAGGCCTGGTGTGGTGCTGGAGCTGCTTCTGTGATGAATGAACCAGGGGAAACTTAGTTTGGAGTGGCTTGTGATCTTTTGGGTGACTTATTTATTTCAGCAGTTTCTCCATAACCGTAACTCAGCCCCTTTCAAAGAGACATTGACATAAACTGTAGTTTGAGAGCTATGAAGTAGTCGCGGCCAACTATTGTGAAACTCGACAAACGTCAATCAGACATGCTCCAGTACACACCGTTCGCTCTGACACTCACACTTTTTAGGCTCAAGTCTCTAGTCAGCCTAAACATCCATGTCTCTGGATTGTGAGAAAGCTTTTCGAAGTTTACGTCAGTCCACCTTATTGACTTTATTGCAACTATGAATGACCATTGGTGACAAACCTTCACAGTACTTGTATTTTGGGTTTGGTCTGATTTTCAGTTCTGCCTGCTGTGTTTATACTTCTCATTCTTTGGACTCTACAGTCAGACGCTGTTCAAAGTACTGTGTTTGTTCCTGCCATTTTCTATATGTTCTCATTTTCCCACCATACTCCAAGCAGAGCACATTTTTTTGCTTCACTGTCTTAGTAAAATCCACTCTGAGTAGTAAACCTTTTCTGCTACAGTTTAGTTCCCCAGAATTGCAGCTGTTGAGGAGCTTTGAGCTCTGACCTATGACCCCCGGTACATAGTGATCCAAAGTCCTGAAATGAAATTAGATCCAGTGTGTGTCCAGTGAAACCCCAAGACAAGGAATAGTGTTTGACACTGAGCTTCTTTGCTGGTTGCACAAGTTTCTGAATAAAATGAATCATTTGAACTGAATCTTTCCAGATTTGATTTAGATGATCGGGAAGCTTTCATCAGCCTCCTGGCATCTTGTCATCCCAGTGGTGAAATGTAATGAAGTAGAAATGCTTAGTAGAGTTGAGAGGACACTAGGCTTTGACTATTTCACAGCAAACACATTTATATACTGCATCACATTGTGCTGTTGCTGCTACATGTTGACATAACCCCTGGTTACCATGAAGTAAATCCATGGTTACATACAATAATAAGAATCTATGTACTTGATTTATATTTAAATTATTCAAGTTAACAATAACAATTGATTTGAGAAATAAGTATTTTTTTAACTGTAACCATAACAAAGATTGCTTGTATAAAAGACCAATGACAGAGAAAATAGGATATACCCCTCAGTAATAATCCTAGACATCATGGTGAGCGAAACAGTAGTTTGTCATGAATTAATTCCATTAATTGACAAAGTAAATGACAAAGGAAATGGGCTGGTAGCAGCCGGTAGCGTTAGCTAATGTTAAAAATGTTGGGGCCCAATCTAGAACCTCCAAAGTAAAAATCAATCAGGATTTCATCTTGAATAGCCCCAAAAAAGGGCCAGTCTAATCAAACCAGGTTCTAAAAATAGCCGGCGGCTTCTTATGAGTTATTGAATGTGTAGTCTGTTCTACGCTGTGATGATCCCCACCAGAGATTAAAGGGTTAAACCACCATTGGTGCGCAAGTAAACAGACATTTTCAACGGTGTGTAAATGGAAGAAAACCACATGAAAGTGATTTTAAATTGAAGCCCTTCATTCCAGTTTACAGTGTGAGTAACTGGAAGTGTGCCTCGTCTCCTCAGGGAACATCATCGGCTCTGGGATCTTCATCTCTCCTAAGGGAGTGTTAGAACATGCTGGCTCGGTGGGACTCTCCCTCATCGTCTGGGTTTGTGGTGGAGGGATCTGTGCCCTCGGGTCCATGTGCTACGCCGAGCTGGGCGTCACCATCCCCAAGTCTGGAGGAGACTACTCATACGTGACCGAGATCTTCGGAGGCCTGGTCGGGTAAGAAACTACAGCTGGTGTGTTTTCGGGAGTAATTGGCCTCACTTGTTGTGGATTAGACTGCGACAGGCTGGCGTCTGTGCAGCAGAGGGCTGGCGTGACGGGACGTCCCGTCTGGGACCAATCAGCTCTGAGGGTCTCGTGACTGTCACGGGGTCACGTGAGCCATCAGCTGATCATAAAGCAGGACTGTAAGTCTGAGAAGGTCAAACTCTGCCCTCCGCTGTGGTTTCCCTCTGGCAGCACATGTGTGCCTTTGTTTTGCCTCATTCAGACTCGGAAACTGGGGAAGAGAAACCCTGGTGCCACATTACAATCCCCCAAAAGAACAGGAAATTACACAAAAAATAAAAGCGTCCATTTAATTGTAACTGGGAAACCCAATACGGTGAATTGGACGGAAGAAAAATGCTTTTACGTTTCCCTGCCAGGGGTGGAAACGTTGTTGGGTGACCCTAAAAGGCTACAGCAGGTGTTCAGTCTGCCTCTCTTGTTTTACCTTTTCATTTTTGTTCCTAGTAAAAACATTTAAATAATGAGAAAAATAGGTACGTCTGGAGCAATCAATAAATAAATAAATGTGTGTGTGTGTATATATATTTGATATTTCTGATGTATTCTGAAAAATAAAATATATTTAGAATAAAATACTATAATTTGTTTAATAATATATGATAATAAATACAATTAGTAAATTATTCCAATATTATATTTTAATATTTATTCTGTTTTTATTTTTAGATAGATTGACGGATGTGCTATTAATTTTTGGGGGAGGTCAGTAAATATTTCAAATCTACAAATACATTCTTATATTCTGTATATTTGTGTAATAAAAAAATCAAGAAGGGAGAAATCAAACTAGAAAATCTAAAAAGGGAGCGTTAGGATATTAGGGATGTCACTGTCCTCCTGGCGGTCTTGACACGCCTCATTAAAGTCCTTCAACCTTTGTTCTGTTTTCATTCTTTCATTCTTTGTGTAAATATTCTAAGGTATATGTATATCTTGCAACTTTGTACAATATTGTATAAATACATGTCATTTCTTAAAAGCACAAGCCTCTACCTCAAGTTAAGGATAAATTACTTTTGGAGGTCAAAGCTCAAGGTTAAATAATGTGCTGAGTTTTACAAAAAAAAAGTCCAGTCTATTTTAGGAAAACATGGTGAAGTGATGTCCAAAAAGTACAGAGGTCAAAATAAAATACGGTTGAAATACCGTAATTTTTTGCAAAAATCTAATCTCAAAAGACTCCACTTTTAGGAAGATGAATGACCAAAACATTGTTTTATTTAAATTTAATTAAGGTTAAGCGATGCTCCATTAAAAAAAAGTGTTTGAGTTGGAAAAAAAGTGTTTCCCTTAAACTTTTTGTAAGGGTGCAACTGTGTTTTTTGTTTTTTTTTACGGAGTTGATTAATCTGTCGACCTAGTTGTTTAGACTAACAATATGACACAGAAATGGTAAAAGAAATGGTTAAAGTCTGTTTCACAAAGGCCAAGGCAAGCTCTTTTACTGACTTTTTTGTCTTCATGTCAAAAACCTTTGTGTCACGGATGACTAAAGAAACCAGAAAATATTCACATTTAAGAAGCTTTCAGTTTTAAATGAACTAATTGATTTAGTTATTGATTTGTTTTTTTTTGCTGTTTAATAGTGCCTTTATGCTTTACGCTTTTGCAATACCTTCTTGTAACCTTCTGTGCAACAACCTTTTTTGCTTTTTTTCCTCTTGAAATTTCTGTGTTTTCTTGAAAGCGTTTCTACGCCCAGTTTCGTATTGCAACACACAGATTGCACATTTCTGTGCCGACGGAAACACACCCACTGACTCCGAACTCCGTCAAAGCCGAAGCGCGGCCCTGACTAACCTCGTTTCACTGTTTTATTCGTCACGCTCACTGAGAGATGAGTCCTATTGTGGTCTGTGCTGCAACTCGCACACCAAACCGCCTCCACAGACGCTGCAGTATGGTAACACAAAGCAAGAGGCTGAGCTCATCCTGAGTTCGGTTCAGTCACAGTTTCTAGTTGCAACACAGTCGACAGGAAACTGAAAATGGAAAGTGGAACTGAGACTGTGATGAAGCTGCAACTTCTCCATATTAACCTGCAGCTCGAGGGCTGTGCAATGTGTGTAATGCGCTTTCCCCTCGTTCTCCTGCAGCTTCTTGTTGTTATGGAGCGCCGTCCTCATCATGTATCCCACCACTCTGGCCGTCATCGCTCTCACCTTCTCCAACTACGTCCTGCAGCCGGCGTTCCCAGACTGCCTGCCTCCGTACATCGCCACCAGGCTCCTCGCCACCATCTGCATCAGTGAGTCACGTCTGGTTCGTCTTCTTTGTTGGTGCATTGCTCATGCTCATGCTAGTGCTGACAGTGTGGTTCCTTGATCGACACTGACTACTACTCTAGTTAACAAACGCAGAGGAAGTCAAAGGCAACGGATTTGTTTGCCTTGGGCATTTTAGGTTCATCTATACTCTATATTACCTCGTTGATGTGCCTGCTTATTTCCAATGTCATGTTTCAAGCTGTTTATTTTCAGGCAGAATTGTCACGAGATGTTGCTGACTGCATCCAGCACTTATTGTGATGTCAAGTTCACTGTCACATTCATGTTCAAAGGGACCTAGAAACACTTGTAACTCAGCTTTGGTGAACAGCAATAGTCTATTCCAGGCCAAAGATGGGCCAACGATGTGCGGCGGGTCCGAAAGCATCGTCCCCTCCCCGTTTTTTCATCCATTTTGTATACTGGAATAGCCGTTAAGTAATGAATGAACACAAACAGAAGGTGAAGTCACGTCATTGTGCCCGAGCATGAAAAGGGCGCCAGATCTGTGCAGAAATGGGCCACAACAGTCCAGTACAACAATAGGATTGCATAACATTTAACTGAGGCGTTCCTGATGGAACCACGGTCCCATAGCTTCTACGCTAATACCAGGAAACGAGGATGAATGCTCCATTCAGCCATTTTGAATTGAAACTGAACCAACTTTTGAGGAAGATCACAGTGTGTCCTGAGCCTTGCTCAGCATTAGACGGTCGAGACAGGGCTCGAGACAGTTTGACAGACTTGTTTATTTGCAGAGATGAGGTGCAGAAGATCCCGTTCGCAGTCGTGTGTGTGTGTGTGTGTGTGTGTGTGTGTGACCCGCAGGTTTCCTCTCGTTGGCTGCGACTGTGGGCCGTGCCTCAGCCAGCTTGTCACGTCATGGGTTCCAGTATCATGATTCAGACCTTCTCTGGCTTCAGACATTCAGGTCATGTGACTGTGTGACCTAGAGTGACTCCCAGAGGAGTAAATATCAGCAGACTTCCTTTACTGGGTGAACTTTACAAGAAACTGAGCCTGGAGTCGAGGGTAAAAGGCCAGAGTCCACTAAGTAGTTTGTATTTGTATTTGTTAATTTGTGACATTGTACATACAAAACTATTAAGATTAATAGAAGTTAATCATTGTGCAGGAGTGATGGAGGCCAAAAAAGGCTTACAAAATACTTCAACTATATAAAGCTAAATATATCTGCAAATCTGAGAGAGGAAAAGAAAGAAAAGGAACAACATAGAAGTACAGATGAAGGAAAAAATGGAATAAACTGAAAAACAGATCATTGATCATTGTCATTTTCCAAACCAGGAAGAAAAAAAATCAAATGGAAAATTGAAGTACAGAAATTCTTTAAATATAACAAATTGTAGTCATGGACAGATGCAAGAGTGCTACAAATCTTTATAGAGAAAGACATTTTCAATAGTTTTTTCAGCAAAGATGTCGATTGTAATGATGTAGGTAGTAACAGTCTATGTTCAGGTATACAGATGGCGAAAAGTCCAACAAGATGGTAAATAAAAGTCTGAAATATCGAAGAGCTGTGAGAAAAAATGAGGACAGCTGAAAGTTTTACAGACTCAATGTGAAGCCACAACACAACAAAGCCTCGCTTTCATCTCTTAGCTCGAGGACATTGAGACACTTCTGAGAGAGTTCGCTGATGGCCGTGTCATTGTCACTTGATAATTCCTTATGAAACTCTTGTGCTCTATTTCCAGCTGCCTATCTGCTCAGACTCGTTCCTTGAAATGCTGGAGCTGGAGCTGGAGCAGTAATCTGTATTTAAATAGCTGGTGGCCTGAGCATGAAACTGCCTCAGCCAGTTTGTTCTTGTCAGAACTGGATGAAGGAAGAGGAATCGACAGCAGAGGGAGGAGAGGAGCGTCTGCATGTGAGAGGGTGTGTGTGTGTGTGTGTGTGTGTGTGTGTGTGTGTGTGTGTGTGTGTGTGTGTGTGTGTACGTGTGTGTGTGTGTGTGTGTGTACGTGTGTGTGTGTGTGTGTGTGTGTGTGTACGTGTGTGTGACAGGACGAGCTGAGCTTCTACATAGCGAACTCTGGTTGGACCTCCACTATTTTTGGCTACGACTGCTGCCCGGCTAGGAGCCCAGTGTGTGTGCCTGTATGTCTCTGTGTGTGTATTATTATTATTATTATTATTATAATAATAATAATAATTATTATTATTATTATTATTGGTAGTAGCATCATCATTATATCAACCAGGGCTGCACCCAATGATTAATTTTATAGGTGATTAATCTGTCAATTACTCTCAATCAATTAGTTTCCTGGTTCATGAAATTGAAACTGAGCAAGTGGTCAATTCCTGTTTCGCAAAGGTCAGGATCATATCTTTACATGCTTATATTTGGTCCTCACCTCAAAGACATTACATTTTCTGTCACAGAGGGGAAAGAAACCTTCAAATCATTCCCAAAACGCATTTAAAAATGTGTTTTGAGAATGAACTTATCAACTCACTGACTATTAGAATCAGTTGAATCAGTCAGTTGATTTATGGTCGCTTAATGGTCAATTAAACTATAAATAAAGACACTCATGAGGTGGAAGAACAGATACAGACAGTTTCACTGACTAACAGTTTACAACTATTATGTATAATCAATATAAGAAATTTTGAGAAATTAAGCCCTAAATTAAGCCCTAATCTCATGGTCAGAAATGTAAATATTTTCTGGTTTCTTTAGTCTCTGTGACAGAAAATTGAATGTTGTTTGATGACCAAGTGAAAAGGCATCCAAGTAGTGGATCTTGGCCTTTACAAAACAGGCATTAGTGATTGTCAGATTTGACAGATAATTTGGCTTGCAGCCCTTACTTGGAGGTCCCCTCTTTGATAGCCAGAGACTTGAAAAGCACATCACATTTGATGTAATAATACAGTGAAAGGCCTTTTAAAGTAAATCTCATATCAGATTTTCATCATTTTAAAAATGACCAGAAACCCTAGTGCCCTGTTGGTCAGTGTTGAATGACAGTCCCCTGTCAGCCTGGTTTATGAGTGTGTGTGTGTGTGTGTGTGTGTGCGCGCGCGTGTGTGTGTGTGCACGCACGCTGCCCTCCACTCGTCGGACCGTGTGTGTCAGTATCAGTGTCAGACTGTGTAATGGTGCCAGTCTTTGTGGACGCCGCTAACGAGCGGGCGTGTCTGCGCCATTGTGCATTGTTTCCCAGCGCTCACCGCGACGCTCCTGTCACTGGAACGCCATGGAGACAGGAAATGGGCTGGGACACCTGGCACATCAGGGATGGTCCGTCCCATTGGCCGGCTGTGACATTCCCATCTGGCTGTTAGATGATTCCTATTGGCTGCCTGGCACCTCCACCCCCCCCTTCTACCCCCTCAACTCCCCCCACAGTCCTCCTCCTCTGCATCACGCACACTGAGCTCATCCATCTGTGATCAGCCCTGATGGATACAAAAAACTCTATTCAAACTTTATCAGTTAACTTTATCAATATCTTCTACACAAGTACATCTACTTGTACTCTGGTACATGTCTTGAAATGGAATGATTCTTGGGATCTGAACTTTATTTTTTGTTACTCAACCGGTGTGTGCAGCTTCAATCGACACCGTCATGTTTATATCGCTTATATAAAAATCCTGTTCACGTACAACCCGCAGTAAAGACTGCATTATATGTTTCATATTTCCTCATATCAATATCAGCTCATTTATACTTCGGGATGGGCGATATATAAAATAATTACAGTAATTGTTTTCATATTGTTCGATTTAATGATATACATCGAGTACTTGTTGTCATTCTCATATCTCCCAGCCGTGTTTATACTTGATGATAGGTCTCATTATTGGCTATTGGTTTCCCTTTTCGTGCAACAGAACACAATGTAGCCGTGCTCTGTCCCTAAATGCAGCGAGTGAGAAGAAGTGAAGAAGTGTGTGGGTCTGAACTTCTTCTGAGCCATGAAATCCTAATCTTCCCCTCAGTGAACTGGAAGCTGAGGACGTGTTCCTCTGGACATTTTAACTGACTTAAATGTTGCTTTACTGAGGTCCCAGTTATGTCCACTGAACTTCTCACGCTGAAGGATTTATGAATGTGTCCGTACGGGTATGTGTCCTCGCCAACCCCGGCACCCACACACACACACACACCCCCACCCTCCTCTTGCGTGTGGTGTCACAAGTGACCTGGGTCTGTGTGTGTGAGTGAGAGAGAACCAGACAGGTCTAGTTATGAGCCGTTTATTTTTAAGGAGCAGAGGACACGCTGCAGCAGCCACTGCACTCCTACCTTTGTTCAAATATAAAATGATATCCTGTCATTTTATGAGCAAAAGCAAGTAATCACTAAAATGCCGTAAATATACAGCTGTATGGAACCTTCAGTCAAGGTTGCCATGGCAACGACAGCACCTTCTTACTATCAAGGGTAGAGTGTATACGTATACTATCTTTTCTGAACAAAACGTATGCATATTACAGCACATTGTGTTGGCTAAGAATAGATTCAGTTTCTGCGTATACATTACCCTTTTACATAATCAATTCTCTTCCTACATAGCATACCCTTTACAATTTACAGTGTCCAGTGGGCATAATACTGCAGATTTTTGGACTGTGGAAGGAAAGTAGAACAGCTGGAGGAATCCAACTACTCTAGACAGACACTCAGACAGACAGAGTACACCTTGGGATGGGAGGATGAAAACACGGGGCTAGGAACAGTTTGTACAGTTTGATAGCCCTGGCGGGACAAGGGAATTCTTCAGCCTGGTGGTGTGGCACCTTGGGAGCAGCAGCTTCTGAACGAGCTTCTCCGGTTGTTGATGACAGAGTGCAGGGGATGGCTCCTGTTATCCAGGATGGTCAACAGTTTGTTTAGAGCTCTCCTCTCTGCCACTGGCACCAACGAGTCCACGAGTACCTGGCGATCCATGACACTGTGGGTCTAGCTGTGTCCTGTCCAGCTCGTGAGAAGGGGCTGGATGGTGTTGTAGACACTTGAGAAGTCCAGCAGTTTAATCTTGACTGTGCTGCTCTCCTTGTAAAGGTGGGTGTGGGATTGACGCACAATAGGAAGAGTGAATCAATCAAAGGAAAACGGGCACATGGTGCTATGGAGCAACTGGTGGCAGCAGCTGTCTTCCAGCACGCCGTAAGCTTGGACCAGGCTTGAACCCACGACCTCAGTTTTATTGGCACCATGCTCGGGGCCTAAATTCACATTTTAACGTTCAGTTTTTAAAGCATCAGTTGAAACTTTTTTCAGTTGAAACTTTTTTGCTGAATGAAATATCCACGATCAGAAGATGAATCCGGGGATTAGGCTGAGTAAGGCCACAAACAGATCATCGCGTCACTGGCATATTGATGCGATGCCTCAGCAGCTTTGTTCTGTCCCCACATTCAGAAATACACAAACAGCAGCTGCTGATGTGTAATCTGCAGAGGACAGAGCCGTTCATCTCACACGTCATGTACGAGTGAAGGGAACAGATGTCGATGCTGGTAAAGAGCAGATACAGTAAAATATCAAACGCACAGATATGAAGGATGCAGAGCAGGAAAAAGCTTGTTCGGTCTCACAGGAAACGGCCACATTCTGCTGGCCTGAAAACTGAACCTCATGCTTGAGGTCACGCCGCAGAGAAAATGTGCACATCTATTTAGAGGAATGATCTTTTGGTTTAAAAATTAAGTGAAAACGTTTTTTCAGTGACTGAGTTATTGAAGTGCTTTAAACTAAAACAATGCCATAAGTGAGATATACTTCAAAAAAGTGGTGTCTAAACCCAAGATAAAAACACTGAATCTGAGGAAAAAGATTAAATTAGTTTTCTGAACATTTCACTTGACAGGGTTTCTTGAAATAAGATTGTCGATTGAAATAAGATTGTTGATGCTGGATTTAAGATATATATTGTAAAACTGATCACTTAAAATAATAAATTAGCTTCTGAATCGCTGTTTTCATATTGATAAGAACCAAATAAAGTGCTTTTAAGTTCAAACAAATGGTGAATACAACCCAAACAGTAAAATGTAAGTAAAAATAACCAAAATATTGAGTCTTACGACTGAACACAGAGTTGAAACACAGAGTGAGTCATTCAAATACTCAATATTCAAGTATTCAAGTACAGTCTCCTAAGATACAAAGACATTTTCCCACTCCTAATCCAACCTTCAGCTGTGGCTTGACAACAGTGAGTGTTGTTGTTTGTGTGCTGAGAGGATCTACATACACATATGTGACTGTAAATAAAGACACCTCAACAGTGACAGCTGTGTGCTGCATGTCAGCGTATCTCTCTGTACAGTTATTACACATCCCGGTGTCAGATACCATGTGGTGACCAGATGGGTGGTGGTGGTGGTGGTGGGGGGGGGGGTGTTGTTGCCTTCTCAATGACTCCAGAGCCTGCACCAGAAGGGGGCGTTCCTGAGGTTGAAACCTCCCCTCGATAAATCTGCTCGGAGCTGGGATCCGAATCCATTAAGAGTAAAAGCAGCAATTAGTTTAGTATTCTGGAGTGGAGGCAGTGCCTCAATGGGGGGCTGTGCCGGCAGGACACAGATTTACCTGTGCTGTCGCTTTGAAAGCCGCTGGCACCTCCTTCCTGTCAGGGCCGACAGGAACATAGCAGCGGAAGTGCTTATAACACCCCCGAGGGCGAGGGACTATAAAACACAGTGGTGTTGTAGGGGTGAAAAAGCTGTGCCCGGTGCCACCACAGCCTCCTGCCAACAATTCACACGTGTGTGTGTGTGTGTGTGTGTGTGTGTGTGTGTGTGGCCAGGCCAGCGGAAGCAGTTTGTTCACATTTCTGTGGTGGGAGGGGGAACTTGCCCCAGTGATGGATGACATGGTCGATAACGCCCCCCAATCCCAATCCACACACACACACACATAGAAAAATATAATGCTGTGCCACTCCAGTAAGAGAGTGTGAGAGGTCAGCAAAAGGACAAAGGAAAAAAGTTCATCAAGTTCCATATCGATCGCGGGCACTTCAAATGCAAAGTTCGAGGATTTTTTATTTGTCATGCAAAGACATTTTTGTGCACTGTAAATACGAAGCAGTTAAATTTAGCACAAATAGCAAGAATGTTGTGTTTAAAATGCTATTAAGTGTATTGTCAAACATAAGTCCATAAGAAATGACTACAAGATATCGTGCAAATACTGTGTTTGTTATTCACTATATATTCCACGTTCAGTCATATGGCAAACACTCATGACATAGACCTATACTCACTCAGTCACACACAAACTTACGGCCGTGCTCAAAGCAGAGGGAAATTATTCACCAATGAGCATAATGCAAATACATCCAGTATGATAGCAGATCGCATAAACACAACTGCTGCAATGATTGCTTTCATCTAAATGTTTATAAAGCGTGTCACTGCTTGACAATGAAGTTGTGCGTATGTTTCAGAGTCCATCCAGCCCATCCAAGTAGGAACTAGAGAATCCCCTCTAGAAACACACACACAGAATCTGAGAAGAATCAAGAGAATCTGGAGAGGGATTTGGTGATGAGCTGCTAGGCTATGTTGCCAAAAACTGCCAAAAAATGTCTCTGACTACGATTACTACTTCTGCAACTAGTACAACTACAGCTGCTCTTCAAGTGCAACAGCTGCACGGAATGTTTAATCAAGGTCGCCATGGTGACAGGATGGCTAATCGAGGTTGCCATGGTGATGGCATCAGAATGAGTTTTGTTGTCAATAATACCTGTTTTTAGAATTGTTACATTCAAGCCATGATGGGACAAAACGGTATCCATGGAGTATTCTGGAGACATGTTGAGTAGCTCTGCACTTCCTTACTAACAATGAGAATACTGAGCACTCTGATGCAGAAAAGTTGACAGAAGAGTAGTTAAAGACCAGCGACGTTGCTTGTTCTAAGTGAACACATATAGCTTGTCATGTTATGAACACAACGTTGATTAAATGTGTCTCGTTCCATAAAAAATACTGTACAGGTGGTTATGGTGAGATTCAACCCATTTGTGGAAAACCTTGTGCATGATTGCTGAATTACATCACTCACAATCCATTCGAAGCACTTAGGGCTCTGGAAACATCTCAGCAACAACACTGAATGTCTGTGGACTACGTCAAGTTTAAAATATGGAAGACAGAAGGAGGGACGTGTCCCGACGGCTCCGCCATGTTGGAGAACCAGCACAAAGATCAGCCTCACCATGATGTGGAAATAGTAGATTGAAACACCTGAAATATGAACTACAGGAAAAAAAGACTCATAAATCGTCAATAGAAACAACTTGATAAAATATGAAGACCTTTGTGAGTTTTTGGCATCTGAAGTATGGGGATCATGACTATCATGTGTTATGCTGTTATGCATTGTGCCATGTTATTACTATACTATACTGAGGGGCACACTGGAAATGAGACTACCCTGGCTGTAGACATCAAATTCACTTTGTGCTTGTGTTTCCAAAGAAGCTGGTGCTTAATATCCTGCCTTTGCCTTGTGTTGGTGTTCGGCTGGATACACTGGGTTGAACGTTGTTGCAGTTGGTGTCGGTTGGTATTCCCCTCTCGACCTGCAGTTGTTGGACACAGATTCACGGATTTGTCGTGCAGTGTTTCAGAGGAGCCCCGAGAAAAGCACAACTGTGTTAAAGGAACCTTTTCCTCTGGTAGCACAAACTCACACTCAAACTCAGTGCGGCTCAAGAGCCACTTTGCTCCTGCTTGGGTTGGTGCGTCTGGAACGCAGCCAGACCTTGTTCTCCCAGCAGACGTGCAAATCTGAGGGTCAGAGTGAAGGTCTCGTGTGGTGCATTATGGACACACACACACACACACACACACACACACACACACACACACACACACACACACACAAATATATAACAACTCCATCCTAGTAGGAAACGGGAAGCAGGAAATGTTGAATTACATGGCTTCGTGTCTGTTCTGATAGGCGTGAGATTCTGTTTTAACTCGCAGCGCAGACAGAGAGAGGAAGGAGGAGTCAATGAAACGATGTCCTGGAGACTATGCGGAGAAATAAATAGCCTCAGTGGCCTCTTTGTGCTGAGACTGACCTACACGCTGAACAAATCCCACGTGTCCCTCTTGAACTGTTTGTACAGTGAGAGGGAAAAAAAGGAAAGGAAAGGACAAACCCTATCAGAAATGCAGTGGTTTTAAATGATCTTACCTGTGTTTGTGTATGTGTGTCCATGCAGTGTTCCTCACCTGGGTGAACTGCTCTAGTGTCCGCTGGGCAACGAGAATCCAGGACGTTTTTACTGTCGGAAAACTCCTCGCTCTGGCTCTCATCATCGTGGTCGGACTGGTCCAGATCAGTAGAGGTAAAACACACACCCACACACAAAACACAAAATCCTACATGTTGTGGTGAGTCATGGTGAGTTAGTTCTTTGGTTTGGAATGAATTATGCAAGTCAAGACATTAAGTGGTGAGGGAAAGGTAACGAAGTGGTTTATAATTGTATCCAAAATAAAATGGATAGAATAAAAAATAGGTTAGTAGATGGATAGACAGACAGGCAGACTAGACATAGACATTAGAGTGAAGTTGCAGAATAGAATAGAATAGAACAGAGAATGGAATGCGCCTGTAAACACTTTTAAGAGAATGATGGACGATTCAAAGTGTCATAACAAGAGAGTGAAGATCAGAATCTGGTTTGAATCAGTGTGACCATGTGACCAGTGACCAGCATCTCTTTTCTCCTCTCCAGGTCACTACGACGCCCTGCGGCCGAGCGAGGCCTTTGAGTTCAGCCAGGACCCGTCTGTGGGGCAGATAGCATTAGCTTTCCTGCAGGCGTCCTTCGCCTACAGCGGCTGGAACTTCCTCAACTATGTCACCGAGGAGGTGGTGGAGCCGCGCAAGTACAGCAACCTTTCATACCTCTATCCATTCATCTTCTATTATCGGGACCGATAATTATCAGGCGACAATGAGCAAAAATGACACCACACCGATAATAATCCTTTAGTGAACTAACCGTAACCCCAGCAGACATTTGAGCGATTCTCCTCATTTTCAATCTGTTAGATGTAGCACTGTTATCACCAGCATGGACATTTTTTATTATCTCAGAAAAACACGACTACGCTGTGCCATAGATGTTCAGCTGAAGGGAGAAGAGACAATGGATTTCAAAATCTTATCACTGGGGGTTTCACCATCCAAATAACGGTGCATGGAGAGAATACGATGACGAGAAAGTGAAGGCTAATGCTAGTGCTAAAGCTAGCACTAACGCTAAGCTAAGCTTAGCGAAACGCTGAAGCTAACACTGCTAATGATAGCAGTTAAACCAACGGCAGTGCTAATGCTAGCACTGCTAATGCTAACGTGAAAGCCACTGCTGACGTCAAAGCTAATACTCTAAAGCTGCGTCCGGAGCTGGTTTCCTGCCTATCAATGAGGCATTTGAGGCTCTGAGTTTTTGTTCTGTAAAATCTTCTTTATTGACTGATACAACTGATTAAATTGACTAAACAATAAACTGATAAACTGAAAGAATAACAATAAATGTCAGACCGAGTCAAAGCTTTCTAATTTTTGTCCTGGCTACAGCAGAGGTTGCTTTACTTTAATAAGTCAGAGGCTGAGCTGTCATGTTTACACACTTCATCTTTCTTTACCTCAGGTGGATTTGAACTACTAAAAAATGCTATTTGGATCAGTTGGAAAAAAACCCTGTTATCATGCATCATCCCTAGTATTTTTAGCTCTGTAAAGGCTGCCAATAGAGACGAGATCTCTGCCTGTTTTTACAGGAATCTGCCTCGAGCCATCTACATCTCCATCCCCCTGGTGACCCTGGTCTACACCATGACCAACATCGCCTACTTCTCCTCCATGACGCCACAGGAACTGCTGGCCTCCAACGCTGTGGCCGTGGTGAGCACATCTTCAGCTCTGTCAAATGAATTCTTCAAGAAAGGAGCATCTTATGTGACTTAACAGCTGCGCAGAACCACGCTGAGGCGAGCTCAGACTCAAGAGAGCATGTGACCCACCTCAGCCAACCAATTAATCAATCAGCCAATAAGATTAAAGTTACTCGTCACCCCACAGTCACGGGTTGGGATCAGCGTCGCTTTCCCTTCCTGACTTGAAACACAACTTTAAGGGGGATGTTTTTTATCTCCATTTATGCCTCAGATGATATTTTGAGAACCCTATATTTGGGGGTCAGAACATTGCGGTCTGTTTCTGCACATCTCTGGCTTATTTGGCTCACTCTCTGATGTCACACTTCCATTGATGACCATGTGACTTCACGTTACTAGCTAAGCAGAGCTTGTCAACTTGCCCTTGAACTGAAGGGTCCCCAAAAAAAAAAAGTGGTAACTAGCATGGTGAACTGCACAATGCTGCTTTTTCAAACGTAGCCTACTGCTGATGATGCAGTCAATCCAAAAACACCTTTGCTTTATTACAGGACTCGGCGGCCTTAACAAGAGGCTTTAAAAACAACAAACTTGTCATTTTCTTTCATCTCCTCAATCACACACACATACACACACACACACACACACAGAAACACAACTGAACCCTTGCTTCCTCATCCAACCATATTCTTGCCTGTACTGTACACATTCACTTACAGTCAGAAAACACACAACACTTAAACATGATAGAAGGAACATTACTGCAGGGCTGCTACAGTATTTTGGACTGGTTAGTGCACTGGAAAGTAACTAATGCTAGAGCATTATTTTGTTTCGAGTGGAAAGTTGTGGGTTTGACTAGATGTTCCATCACACTTTCAAGGGTAGTAGATCGGAAAAACACAAGTTATGGGTTGCCATACAAAACTGAGTCAGCTGTAATGTTCTCAATATAACAAGAGTTAAGTGTTAAGTGGAGTACAAACAGCAACCTTGAAGTTGACAGCCGGAAGTAAACAAGCTGTAACAGAAGCAGAAGCACGTCACGCTACATTGTGCCAGTGGTCCATTGGCAGTAGTTATTCAACAAAGCCAAGGTAACAGTGTTTCTTCACTCGAGGTCTCCTTTACAATGAAAAGCAACTTAGGCAAAGAGATCATTTCAATCATTTTTAAGTTGTCCACCTTGGGCAAACAAGCCTGTAAGTATGAGTAGCCTCAGGGCGTTTTAACTGCTTATAGGCGGTTGCTGTGATGGACTGAACGAACGGATCACGTGTTGTGTTGCTCCAGACTTTCGGGGAGAAGCTGCTGGGGATGTTTTCCTGGGTGATGCCCATCTCTGTCGCTCTGTCCACCTTTGGAGGAATCAACGGCTACCTGTTCACCTCCTCTAGGTAAAAACACACTAAGCCATGCTTCCAATAACTGTCTAACCTGTTCACGTCCCCCATTTATTTCTCACTTCTCACAAAACTGAACACATATGTGTCTGTCTGTGTGCAGACTGTGCTTTTCCGGAGCCCGGGAGGGTCACCTGCCATACCTGCTGGCCATGATCCACCTGAAAAACTGCACCCCCATCCCCGCCCTGCTGGTCTGCGTGAGTACTGCATGCCTCACTTGGTCTGCACACTGTAAACTGCTTCCATGTGTCTGTTTTAACATTTATCTGCTCCCATATTTGAACCAACCCACCAAACTATTGGGATTTTCAATTGAACCACAACATATAAAAGATAAATAGCCATTTATTCGTTTTTACTCTTTTACAGATCAGTCATCAATTTGTTGATTTATGACAAAAATAAGATGGACTAATAGACAGTTGAACAATCATGAGTCAATCAGGAATGTGACAAAAATAACGATGATAAACCTAATTTCTGTGGCACTGTTAGTAAGTCATGAGGTGTTTCACGCACATAAAATGACAGAAAAATATAAAAAAATGTTCAGTCAAGTATAAAAATAATAAAAAAATACAATAAAATATAACATAACAAGCCTTTTTGTTAGCCTTTTTAAATGAGGCATTTACACTACTTAGCTTGGTTTGTAGTCAGTTTAAAGTGCACGTGACCTCTGGACATTTGCTGTTGATCCAGTCCTGGATTTGAGCCACTGCCTAAACAGTTTTATCTGACATGTAATATCAGTAAAAGGTTTCATAACTTCACTTCTAGACAAGTTCCACCCAGAAGGTCAAATAAGCAGTTGTGACCACAACACAGTTTGCTAAACCATCGGCAGGAAGTTTTCCTATACGCCCCCTAATGGACACAAACAGCACTGCAGCGCAACTGATCTGCAGTCAGAGACTCGAAAGATCATCAAATCAAACATCCTCCGCCATCTTCCTCCCCCGCAGTGCTTCGCCACCATCATCATCCTGTGCCTTGGAGAAACTCACAACCTGATCAACTACGTGTCCTTCATCAACTACCTGTCCTACGGCGTCACCATTGCCGGCCTCCTCTACCTCCGCAAGACCAGACCCAACCTGGCCCGGCCGATCAAGGTGAGACTGTTCGGGTCCTCGGAGCCAGAGCAGGGACGAGTCCATCTCGTTCAGAAGGATGAATGGAGAAATGCCATGTGTTTGACATTTAGGGCAGCTGTTGAGTTTATAAAATGGTGATATTAATGTTTATGTCACAAAAGCCAACATTTTTTTGCCACAAAACAAACACATTTTAGAAGCCGACGTTCATGGGATTTTGACTTAATTTCTTAAAATCTTTCTCAAACAAATCAACCAATCAATTGTTAAGATAACAACTGTTTAAAGAGACATAATTGTGGGACGACACTTTGGCGTCATCTGGTGTTTGAAATGGTACTACATGTCTATTAGTTCGAGAGAAGCCAACAGAATAACAATTGGTTTTACTGGCCAATTATGAGAACACATACAAGGAATTTGACTTTCTTTCCTTTGCTTGCGATGGACATAAACAGAAACAAGAATGTACATAAATATAGTAGTTTTTGGAGGTCTCGTTTATTTAAATACATGTTTATTCATATTTTACTAACAATAAGGATTTATAATTAATTTGTCATTAAATCAAGCAAAAAATTAAAAATGTGTTTTGAATTATCACTGTCCAGTCAACGTAAGTAGAAAACTGTGGCCTGTGTGTGTGTGTGTGTGTGTGTGTGTGTGTGTGTGTGTGTGTGTGTGTGTGTGTGTGTGTGTGTGTGTGTGTGTGTGTGTGTGTGTGTGTGTGTGTGTGTGTGTGTGTGTGTGTGTGTGTGTGTGTGTGTGTGTGTGTGTGTGTGCGCGCAGGTGAACATGCTGGTCCCCATCACCTACCTGGTGTTCTGGGCTGTTCTGCTGGGCTTCAGCCTCTACTCTGAGCCTGTGGTCTGTGGTCTGGGCATGGTCATCATGCTGACCGGGGTCCCCGTCTACTTTGTGGGAGTTCGGTGGAAGGACAAACCCAAGTGGATCTACAGGGTCGTAGGTGAGTCAGCACCAGGACGCGTCCGGGTCGAGGGAAAATCGCACACCCACTAAGAAACTGCGGATAAACTCCTTACACGAGCCAACAACTACAGGCTTTTTTGCATAGGCCTGGATAGTAGGTATATCTGCAATCTGAGAGTCCAAAAATTTGATTTGATTTGATCTTTTTCCTTTTAAGGGTAGGTACCAACTTTGCAAAATTCATGATTATATATTGTTATAAATATGGTTTCATTAGTCAATGTCAATGGGGCAAAATTGTCCACAGGCAGTGTATTAGAGTTAGATTTTCACCTGCAGTTCTATTCAATCGTGAAGAGTGAGAGTTATAGCTAAATTAGAGATTTCCAAATTGGAAAATGACCAAAGTTTAAAGGCAAGGCAAGTTCATTTGTATAACACCGTTCTCACACAAGGCAACTCATAGTGCTTGACATAGGCAAGGGAGTATATTGGAAATTCCAATAGAATCAATGATAGACAGTAAAACAATTTAGCCCATTAAGATGCACTTTAAAATCATTAAGACAAGCAGATAAAAATGTTCTGCTCCTCGTTTGCCCTCCTTTATCTGAAAAATGAAATAAGTCACGTGACTTTTTGTCACACAGTACTTCAGAAAGAAAAGGAAAGGGAAGGAAATGAAAAAAACAAAGTAGAAGTGGTTAAAATTGACACTGTGTGTGTGTGTGTGTGTGTGTGTGTGTGTGTGTGTGTTTTCTTTAACCCTGCAGAGAGAGTGACGTACATGGGCCAGAAGGTTTGTTACGTGGTTTTTCCTCAGGAAGACTCGTCAGAGACTGAACCCCTGACTGCCTCCAAAGCCACAGACTGAGCAGTGACTGCTGCATCCAGGATGATTCCCAACAACAACAACAACAACAACAACAACAGCAGCAGCAGCCACACCCGTTTCTTCCAGTTCTTGCGTCGCACGGTCCGGGTTGCCACGGAAACGGGTTCAGGTGCAGCCCAAGCTGGGCTGCTTCGAAAGTGCCAGTACAAAAAAAAAAATTACCTGAAAAGAAAAGAAAAAAAAACACAGAGCAGATGGTTGTTCTTAGGGTATTAGCATGTTGAGCCCTAAAGCTGCCTAATGTGTGTATAATTTGTTGGTTTGGTAGTCGAGCCCTCTTCCTCCTCCTCCTCCTCCTCCTCCTCACAGCTCTCTAGCTTGTCTTCTTCTCACTCCAGGAACCTCTGTCTGCTTCTTCACTTCCTCCTCCTCTCCACTCGTGACTTTTATAACTAAATCCTTGCTCTAATGTGCCTTATGAAGTGTGTATGTTGGTGTAGTTGTTTTGGTCCGTGCGGGTATTTTCGATTGTGTGTAACAAAGTTTTCTTTTGTTTTGTTTTTTTTTGTTTGTTTTGTTTTCATTTTGAGGTAAATATGCAAGCGAGTTTCTGCACTTAGCAATACATCACAGCTGCTACCCTCAGCCTCCGGTTCACTAATAACTCACAATGTTTACGGTTGGTCAGCTGAGGATTCTCGAGTATTTCTGTCTGTAAATCTGCCCGGTAACAGTATCTGGCCCTTTGTCGTTTTCTCTCTTTATGACGCCACTACTCTCTTTGAAGAGAGGTACTGCAGGTGCCTTCATCCTAGTACGATTACCCTTATTATTATCAGAGGAATTCTCTCCACAGCGCTCGCAGGATTTCATAGTAATATTTGCAGCTGCTCGTCAAGTTCTCCATCTCCTCCTCCTCCTCCTCAACTTTCCAGGAGTGCCACTGTGAACTTCTTCCAGGTGCTGGAGCCGCCACGTCCTCCTCTCGGCTAAATGAGACGTCGTTCCGCGTGTGATGGCGCGTGGTCAGCGTGGCAGCGGTCTCTGACACAGAGCTGCTCAGTTGGTCTGCTTTGGACTTTTAAAAAGTGCTTTCGAAAGGTTTTCCCAAGAAATTATTCCGGTTAAGTCCCCACTCGCCGAAGTTTTGGTACCACTACCTTAGCACAGTAACGTAATGTCCACGTACTGTGAGATACTTGATGTGTATGTTACATGTATCAGGGTAATCTCTTAGCACTTTGTTAGGTGTTTATGTTGTACATATAACAGATCATTGAAGAAGAAGAAGGTCCAGCTTGTGGCCTTTTTATAATGATTTTTTTTTTTTTAATTCATACCAGCAGTTTGGAATAATGAGATTTGTCCCGTTTAAGATGCTGGAAGTTTTCCCCTCTGGATGAAAGAGTAGAAAAGAGACTCACTGAAGATGTGTCTGACATGTCCAGGAGCTCGTTTGCTTCAGCTGAGATCTGTAAATAGTTTGTATGGGGAAAAAAAAAGAAAAACTGAAACTGACAGAAATAACGCTAGGGACTCCTGCAAACATCACATTCCTCAGACATGTTGTGATACCTTTAAATACTGTAAAATTGAAGGCTGTACCTCTGTGTTTTGTAAGAGTGATCCAGTTGTACAAGAATAACAATGTAATTGCTTATTAAATATAGCAACTTCTAAGAAGCTGAATTATCATTGTTTCCATGGAGGGAGAAGAAGTGACGTCACACATGCTGAAACACACCATTGATAAAGAGCTTGTTTATTGACCGCAGGCACAGAAAAAAAACACAAACAAAACAAGATTAAGAAGCAGAAACGTGTGCATGGTTTTGATTGACGTACTCCACCATGTCTCAACATTTCTTGTCCAAACAAAACGCATTATAAGCAAGCGTCATTCTCAAAAAGAGAGAAATGCTTCGATACCAAGACATTATGCTGACTTAAGCCATCAATGAAGGAGAAGATGCAAAAAATCAGTAGAATTTCACTTCCTGGAGACCTTGATCCAGCGTATTCACCGTTCGCTGTACTGAAACCCCACAGAGAGGATTTCTACGCACTATCTTCAAATGAACTTTAAACCTGACAGCGTGTTTAAGAGAAGACCCAAATATAGTGCAAGATGTTACCACCTCGTTTTGTACCTGGACTGGATCAAGGTTAGGATAACCAGCCCTGCTTTTAAAGATCCCAGAGATTCCTGACACAGTCGTTCACCGTTACTCACGCTATACCAATCACATGTCACGTCAAAGTGCTGCGTCCGCACACACACACACACACACACACGCACACAGACCTAATCTCTTCAAACACATACAGAAAACACAATATGTGAGAACGTCCATGATATCTACAAGAAAGAGCATGAAAAAAAACCCATTAAGGCATCTGAACACAAGCAAAAGAAGAGGACGTACATTCTGAAGATGTGGACGCTTCGTTCGCCTCGAGAAAAGCAGCGAAAACCTAAATCGCAGGACGACAAAAAGCTCGGGGTTAGGAATACTGGGGAACTTGATCCATTTTTTCCTATCTCAAGGAAAGGGAAGCAAATCAGGATTGTGCGGGAGGGGCATCGGGATGGCGCGAAGAGACGCGTAGCAGCCTTTCATGACGCGGGAACGAAGCGGGCGAGGGGGAAGCGTGGCGCGTTGAGCTCAGCCGAGGAGGGGGAAAAAAAACATTGCGAGAGAGAGAGAGACACAGAAACCTGAACGCGATACATTCTTTGTTAGAGGTGCGTGGGGGGGCTGTTGGTTAGTCAAAGGGCCTGGGGTCTGGAGGAGCTGTACAAAAAACCGGGAGGACGAGGCGGGAGCCAGGCGGGTGTTTCTCGAGGCAGAGAGAGAGAGAGAGAGAGACACATAGAAAGAAGCGGTAGATTTCTCAGCTAGACAGAAAAATAGACGTCTTTTTTTTTTTACACCCGTCCTCTTTTTACAGCTTGTATCGAGTTTCCAGCGGGGGGTCAGAGTGCAAGGGGACCGAAGAAGAAGGTGAAATAAAACCCCACGTAACGCCATGGAAGATTTACGCCCGGGTTTCACCACCTCTGAGGTTTAAGAGGACTTCAGTGACGATGAGTTGGTGCGAAATACTGCTTGAATGGGCGTGACTGTTACTCTGGGCAGGAAATATCTCAAATTTAAAAGTGTAAATCGGTTGATAGTTCACCTTTCTACCCCTGAACACCAAGTATTGACACTTGGCTCTTGGTGAATTTCACCTTCGAGCAGCCGGCCGTGACCTTCTGGAAACGTCGCACAATAATAACGGAGCATCGTCGGTCCGGTGAATTCAGATGTGACCTCCTCGCAGGCCTCTGTGGTTCACAGTATTCAGCGGCATTCATAATGGCTCTGGGTGACGTCACAAAGGCTGCTTTGGCGTAATCGTTGCCAATATGGGGACTGGGTTTGATTTTCACCCTTACAAATTGTTTTTCTGCATGCTTAACTGATGTTAATCAGACGGACAACCAACGCTGGTTTGTTTTCCTTGGGAACAGGTTGGATATGCATGAAATTGAAATGCTTTAAAGGGGACCTGGAGTGGCTGAATGGAGCCTTCATCGTTATTCTGCGGTGCTAATATAGAAGCTATGAAACACTGGCTTCATTCGTCCTATTATAAATCTGTTTCTATGTGTGCTCTGTGTCTGCACAGTTCTGACGCCCTGTCATGCTTACTGACACTCCTGCCACTCATATTGATCGTCGTGTGATTTTACGTTTCTTTACAAGCAGCGTAGCTCCTCAGCTCGTTCTCCTTCACTAAGTGGTAAGTGGAGCTTTGCTGCAGCTATGGAGTGATGCGTCCACATCCACATGTCTCACATGTTGGAGCCAGAATCAGAGACTGAGGAAGAACCAAGAGCAGACACACTGACATTTCACCAGAAACTGAAAACCAAAGTTTTTGCTGCAGACTCACTCACAGTCCTAATCTTCATTTACTCACATACCTACTGTAGATGGAGGTGCGTATAGGTTGGGGGTGGTGTGGTTTTATATATGAAAGAGTGTGTGATATCTGTGGAGCTGCGAACATCTTTGGCCGGATACAGGCTGTCAGTATTCAACAAGGTAAAAGTGGTTTTTCATTCTAGGTCTCCTTTAAAAACTGCTGAAGCTCATTACATCGTGCTGTAGCGCCCTCGTGTGGCCGGCTGTGAAACTGCGGGGAAACGACTGAAGGACACTTTGTTTTGTTTTTCCTCCCTGATCTGGTCCTCAGCTGGGCGTCGTCTCTCTCCCCGACTCCCCCCCCTCATCGCTGAAGGTGCGGCTGAGCCTGCATAGTCCCCCCTTGTCCTCCCTCTTCCGCCTCCTCCTCCTCTTCCTCTCCTCCCTGCTCCTCTCGTCCCTGCTCTGCACCTCCACGGTGAAGTCTCCCACCGCGGCGCTCTCCCCCGGGGGGGTCTCTGGGACCCTGGCGGGTGGGTAGAGGGGGGAGAGGGGCCCCAGGGGAGAGTAGCGTCTCAGAGAGACCCCCTTCAGGTTGACCGCCAGCTCCAGGACGTGCTTCCTGGTCGACCGGGGACGACAGGGAGGAGCTTCCTGCGGAGGGGCTGGGGGGTCGGTCTGGGTCGGGGAGGGCGAGTGAGGGCCCCCGCTGCAGGGCGAGGGCTCCTCCTCCGGGGTGTCTCCCCCCGACTGGAGGGACAGGGGTGAGGCCGGGCTCTCGGGGCTGCAGGGCTGCAGCTCGGTGGCGCCGGGCGACTCCGTCTCCTCCCCGGCGGCCCGCCCACCCACGGTCCTGTAGCTGTGGAGCCCCAGAGTGATCTGCTGCGACGGCCCCGGGCCCGTCAGCAGCGGGGCGTGGCCCCGGGCTCGGCCCCCGCCACGGAAAACCTGGCTCAGCAGGTGCCCCAGACGGCGGCGGGAGGAAGAGGAGGAGGAGGAGGAGGAGGAGGAGCGGCGGGTGGAGTGACGTCGGATCTGTCTGCGCATCGCCAGGCGCAGGTTCTGGAGGACGGAAGCCTGGGAGGGAGAGGAGAGAAGGAGGAGACACACTTCAAGACAGGCTGTAACAGTTTCCTGCTTGGAAACATTCTCATTTGTTATTGTGTCCCTTATATCACCACATGCCACTAATACTGTATGACTGATATGGTTAAAAGCCTTTATGGTTAAGCTGTATGACTGTGTTTTTGCTTCCATTTGCTCTACTTTGCTAATACATAGCAATAATAGCCGCATTTCCACTGCAGGAACTAGTTTTGATCGCATCTCCTGGAAGCCACTGCGTTTGGTGTGTATGTGTGTGTGTGTGTGTGTGTGTGTGTGTGTGTGTGGCTGTGCTACCTGGGTGGGGTTGTAGACTGGGAAATCCTCCACCGGGGGGATGAGCCCCTGGGCGATCAACTGCCCATAGGACGGAGGAGCCTCTCTCTGGACAAAATCGGCCTCCATGCGAGTCATCTGAGTCTCGAAAGCTCTGAGAAGAGAAGAAGACGGGGAAAAAAATTAAGCTGGCGAGTCAATGGATTATAGCCGCAGCCCCAAGAAAAAAACACTTTCAGCGATATGAACTCTCCTACGACCCTGTGGCACGGGAGTAACAATATTCATCCAGAGTTGAGATACAGTGCATGCAGAGCAATTGCATTGAACTGGAACTGAATGACAGGAAGTGGAATTAAATGCATTGCAATTCAGTTTCTTATAGGCTAAGTAACAGGGGGGATGTATCACAATTGACAAAGGTTTTGGCTTCAATACCAAAGACACACCAAATAAACACTTTACAAACAGTAAAATTAAACACAAACTGCCCTCCATTTAGAATAATTCCTCATATTCTTTTTATTTGCGGGAAATTTTTCCCGGTATTGGTATTTTTCCACCATTTTTCATTTGAAAGTTAGAAAATGTCTAATTCTTAATCAAAGCCTTTACTGTAATTAAAACATGTGTAAAACACTCATGTATGGAATATATTGTAAAGCTTGATTCTTTCATACACCCCAATTATCAGTTGGAATTTCACAGAATTTCATTTCTGCCTCCCTCAATTCCGATCTGAATCCCTATTCTACTCCCCCGTTTCCTCCCGACCTCGATTCCGACCCAGCGCAGGACGCTACCTGTACTCCCTGCTCCTGAGCGAGTGCAGCTTGAGGGCGCAGCCCAGGGCGATGACCAGCAGCAGGCTGCAGACCAGGCTGCCGATCAGCGCCGCCGTGATCACCTTCCTGGGCACGGCGGCCAGGCAGTCCCGCTCGTCGCTGCCGTCCAGGCAGTCCTCCTGGCCGTCGCAGCGCCACGTCTCGAAGATGCACAGGTTGGTGCCGCAGTGGAAGTTGCCCGGCTGGCAGTCGTAGCAGTTCTTCTCGTCGGAGCCGTCCGGGCAGCGCTTCTGGTTGTTGCAGCGCTCGGCGGCCGGGTAGCAGACGCCGCGCTCGCCCTCGCACGGGAACTCCCCGTCCAGGCAGCGGGGGCAGCCCTCCTCGTCCCGGCCCGTCGGGCAGTGCCAGTAGCCGTCGCAGCGCTGCTGCTCCGAGTAGCAGCCCTGGTCGCTGCCGCAGGGACGCTCGCCCGGGAAGCAGTAGCCTTTGACCTGGGGGGACCACACGGGTCTGGGACTCAGTCACGGCTCCGACTGGCTGACGCGACGTCACGCGATTTTTACAAACTTTCACCACCTTGTGAGATGAGGCCGAACACCAGTTAATCTAGGGGACGGAGAACGGCTGAATGGAGTATTTAGCCTTGTTCTTTGGTGTATGACTTAATTGCTTATATATTACGTATCTATTATTTATTAAAGTTATTAACATAGAGGCAACATTAGTTTCGTCTGTCTCTCCTGCCACTCACATCGATGATGACGTGGCTTTACGTCCCTTGCTAATGAAATAATAAACAATCACTTATCCAATGTTGACAACTATATCACAACAAAGAAAACAATACATCATATACACATATACAGACTTATACCGACTATTTTTAGACTGTTTTATGGACCACTTTTTATCTTTATCACTATTGATAATTGACTGATTAGTTGGACTTTCACTGCAGTATCCAGTCGGAGTGTTTCGTTCGCCACCTTCTCTTCGTTATCACTTTATATTAGGTTAGAGTTTAGACTGTGCACTGTCTGTACACACTGTATTTATTCATTAACTTCGAGGACATTGCACAGATAGTGCAGTGACGGTGCAGCGTAATACAGACCAGGATAACTGAAAGGCAGACAGAATACGAGTGAACCGATGACAAATCCTGGTCATGACCATTACCATAGTAAAAATATGAACTGATATATAAAGCAACTCATTTTGGTTCTCACTTTCACTTTAGACTGGAACCCGAATTTACTGAAGGGAACCTCTCAGAGGGATCAGTGCAGTACCTACCTACCTACCTACCTACCTACCTACCTACCTACCTACCTACCTACCTACCTATCTATCTATCTATCTATCTATCTATCTATCTATCTATCTATCTATCTATCTATCTATCTATCTACTTACCTAGCTGTATATCTTTACCTGGTAGGTGGCGTTGAAGCCGTGTCCGGGGCTGTGTGGCTGAGCGATGTACAGCACGCTCATCTGTCCGCGGCTGGACTCCAGCAGCGCCGGCCGGCGGTTGTTGTGGTAGGACAGGACCTGGAGCAGGTGCTCGGCCTCCTGCAGCGGCCCGTCGTAGACGTGCAGCGCGTCCCCGGGGCCCAGCTGCAGGTCCAGCTGCAGCACGATGGGCTTGGGATCCTGAGTGTCCAGCAGCCAGGAGCAGCGCAGCTCCGCCCCCGCGCTCCTGTTGGCCCGGAAGAAGTCCGGCGAGGCGAAGGAGCCGTAGAAGTTCCCCAGGCGCCGGCCGCAGGCGGTGTCCGGGCAGCCGAGCTCGTCGGAGCCGTCGGGACAGTCGCGGGCGCCGTTGCAGCGCAGGGCGGCCGGCAGGCAGCGCGTGGACTGGGCCTGGGTGCACGGGACTGAGCCCAAGGTGCAGAGGCCCGGCTGGGCCTCGGTGGGGGCCGGGACGCAGCCGCGCTCATCCGTGCCGTCGCCACACTCGTCCTGAGCGTTGCACTTCCAGGAGTGGGGGAGACACTTCCCGTTGCCACACAGGAACTCGTCTGATTGACAGCTGCTCTGACCCAGGTGACCTGCAGGGAGAGGGGGAGGGACACCCGCTACTGTTTATATACAGTCTCATTCAGACACGTCCTTCCCCTGATACATACCAGCCATTGTATGACAAGTCATTACATATTTAATACCTCACAAAATAACTCATTTAAGGCCTTTAAAAAAATACATCCAATGGAAAAACTGCTTCATGAATTTGGCTACCCTGGAATAAAACTTTCAATCTTTTTTCTCATATAATATCTATCAATCTATATGGTCTCAACAATTATGTTGTTATTAATGCTAACAAATTGACTGGAAAAGGAATAAGTGTAGAAGAAGAAATAGAGGAAACGTGAGATGGTATGCATTCCACCACCAAATACAGGACAGCAATAGGCCAAATACACACACACACACTCTGACAGAAACACAGTGACGCCGCTGCTGGAGCAGAACTGACACCCCCTGAAAAGACGATGCGACATGACATCAACTAAAGTGATGCGAGGATGAGTCGCGGGGCCTGACCGCGCGTTCTGATTCGCGTGGCGAGTCGCTGGTCCTCCCCCGTCCGACAGACTTACCTCTGATGTAGGAGAGCCTGAAGCCCTGGGCCTGTCCTGAGCTGTTGGCCTGAGAGTGGAAGTAGAGCCAGACGCGCCCCCTGGTGGAGATGAAGGGCGCTGGCAGCGCCGAGCCGCACAGCCGGGTATCCCCGCCTCGGGACGGTGTCAGCAGCAGCCAGTCCCCGGAGCAGCCGCCCGAGTCCGCCAGGTCGAAGTTACGGAAACTGTGGAAGAGCGAGGGAGGCGGGTGGCCAGCCCATCAGTCAGGAAAACAGCCACTGGCTGTCCTAAATGTTGCTACCAGTCACTGAATGATGTGATTCGCAATGTGTATACAAGTGTAATGGGCGCTGTAGGAGAGGAGCTGCATAGGTGTCTTTCTTATGTATAGTGACAAAATTTGCTATGTGCTTGTTTAAATCATTCTAAATGGCATTCTAATGTTTTATTGACTTCAAGTTGACAAATGTTAGGTCTGTTGAGTGTTTCTGAGTTAAAAGGGGGAATGAATGAATGAAGAAGCACAGATCCTATTGTAATTTCCAATACATTTCCTTGCCTCTGCAAGAAAGCATTAGGAACTGCCTTGTGTAAGAGTGGTGCAGTACAATAAACTCTCCTTGACTTATGTCGCTCCTGATTCGTTTTAAATGTCACAGTTTCAACTCTCCGCCTTCATGCGACCCAGCCATGCATGACTTTTTTGCAGTCTAGACGAGGGCGCGGGGGGGGGGGGGGGGGGGTTTACACCACCTGCTCTGACTACAGTGGGACAAAACGTAGCAGAGACACGTTTTCATGTCTCCCAGAGTCGCGTTGCTAAGCTTAGTGACAAAAGCTCCCCTTCACCTGGCAGCGCTGAGCAGGTCAGGTGTTTCCTCCGGGCCCCCAAGAGGCCCCTGTGCCTGTGTGTGCGCGTGTGTTACCTGATGGTGATGACCTCCCCCTGACCTCCCTGGATGTGCCAGCTGCAGTTGACTCCCAGGGGGTAGTTGAGAGGCCAGGAGGGGCTGTAAATCACGCCTCGGCGCTCCGTGTGGACCTCCAGACGCTCACTGCAGCCTGCTGGGGGAACAGGGACCAGGGAGAGGGCAATTAACATGAGGTGAGGTGACTCTCTCTTTCTCTCTCTCTCCCTCTCTTTCTCTCCCTCTGCAGATATGTTCCGGTGGATTGCATGGTGCCAACAAGACAAAAAGTAAGGGCAGACAAGGCAGCTTTATTTATCTAGCACTGCTCCCATACCCGAGAGCAACTCAACAACTCATAATCCTCTATTTGCACTGCAAAGAAACAAAACAAAGACAACATAGAAAAGAAAAAAAAACTAAAGTCTCAAAACAAGTGAAATTACACTGTGGCTGCTACGTGCTGGGGAAGAAACACAATTCCAGGCACCTTAGGAATGATCTGTCCATGCAGCAAGATAATTTCAAATAATTTTCAACAAAATTTCTTGAAATAAGATGTGAAGTGCTTGATTTAAGATTGTAGTGCAAAATTGAACACTTAAAATTGTAAAAAGAACTGCTAAGAACCAAATAATTTGCAGTGCGCCACTGAACGAAGTAAAACAAGATTTGACTGACTGCAAGAAAAATCTGTCTACAGTGATGAGAAACATGAATACGTGTCTATGGAAATGCAATTTTCGGAGCAATAAAATACATTTCAATTAGATCAAAAAGACACTTTCGTTGTCGGAATATACGCTGCACCTTTTTGGTCCGAGTTTGTGTTTTTATCTTGATTTTAGGCGGTCCGTCACGAGGCAAGTGGTGGGGAGGGCGTGAAACAAACATAGACATGAACACAGAAATGTGGAGAATAAGCGTTTTTGCAGTGCAGGAGAAGCTGACAGCCCACAGAGACTTCCCGGGCTTCACTGATTCAGGGTGACTAAGGACGCCGGGGCTGTTTCAGCCTCAGTCCCGTGCTGGATTACACCAGGCTTACGCCATCAGGGCACCGGGGGAACCGGCACGCACGGAAAACACACCTGCGCGCGGTTACAGTTACAGCGTGCCGCGGGCCTGGAGGACACGCTAAATACACATCGACCGCAATTACGGCTGGGCGATGAGGTTCGAGGTGTGTCCCAGATAATGACCCTGGGAGATTCCACCCACTGGGATCCACTGCCTGCCAACACCACTAACCCACCATCTTTATCCTTACAGCTACGCAAACATGATCATTAGCCCATATACACACACCCATTTACATAAACTATCACTGAAAACAAACACATCTAAATCATCCTATTTGCTGGGATACACTACACACATATCTATGGCCCTGGAACTATAAAATAGGTGTCTGTTGCCTGGGGAATCCTCATGCCTGAACAGTTGTGAGATGCAACTCAAATCCGATCTTTTTGCCCAACCCGAGGTTGGGTTTTTTTTCATGACCGGGCGAAAGGAGTCGCGTGAAACTCCCCGGTTTATGCGCCTGGCGAGCAACATCCATAGGAATGAGCGGGCTGCCATCTTTGGTCCAGTATCCACTTCTCATAATACATCCTGCTGCGTCATGTCACGCTAATGAAATTACTTTTTTTTTTCTTCAGGAGAGAGATTAGAAAAGAGGGGGAAGAAAGAAAGAAAGAGAGAAAGAAGAGAGAGAGGAACTCCTTCATCTTTCAGAGCTCGATGCCAGAGGAGAGGTGGTGCGGGTAATTTAGGGCTTTGCTCATTATGTTAATGCAACATCGGCTTGTAGCTCTTCACTGTGGTTTTTTTAGACTTGAGATGGGGAACATTAAGCAATTAAAAGGCAATATTTTATCATCCCGTCGCCGCTGGACGCTGCAGCGGAGTCCGTCTCACAAGCCCGTGAGTCTGTAAGAGGAGCCACCGAGCATCAGCCCGACTGCCTGGCAGCTCACTTCTGCTGAGTGAGAGCTTTTGTTCCAGGCTTTCCCCATAAATCAGCAGAGTGAAACCAGGAGGAGGGATCGTTTAGAGCGCAGTGAAGGTTAGCGCGCACACACACACATAATGAGTGGAGTGGGGCTGTGCCGCGTTCCTACACAGTTTTGACAGCAGATGTTGCAACTTACACGAAAGCTGCTGCAACCTCTTCCATCCATAAACTCGCAGCTGGAGGCCGCTAAAATAAAGACCTGGTGGAGGTAGGTTGGACTCCATCGACGCAAAGAGAATCTCAGAGGAAAAAACTACTTTCAGCCAGGCTTTGTTGAATAGGTCCAAAGACATCATCGTCATCACATCCTTATTCACATTTTGAAAGGAAGGGAAAACAAACATATTGGAACAGAGACCAAACCTATTGGGAGAATTCCCCCTTTTTATGCATTTTCAGACCTCTTGAGATGTGGAATGAAGTGGATCCAAACTTTGTTTTTGTGATATTTTTAGCTCCACTCAAAGCTCATCTTTGAGGCAGAGAGGGACCTAAGACTGACGGCGACAGCCAATCAGAATAGATCTGCTGCGTAGTTGCCAGATAAACATGACAGGGGCCCAGAAGTGTACAGAAATGTGCATCCTTAATATTTCCACACCTAAAAATATGATGCGCAATAAAGCATCTGAGGCAGGTCTGATGAAGCTAATGCCACATGACTTCTACCCCAGAGAACAAAGATCTCCATTCCACCAACCTGGGTCCGCTTTAATGAGATTCGCCGGTTTTCAGTTACATCTCAGAAGAATGAGAGGAAATGGGTGGTTTGTGTTACTTCTTAACTCTGTTTTGACCACCGACCAAGCACTTCCAGCAGCTCTTTGCGTCTTCTCTCCTGCACGCTTGGAACATAAATCTGATGCACTTGTGCAGGAAGAAAGTGGCCGCACTATGGCAGCTTTAGTCTGATGGCGAGCAGTTTGTCAAGACTCTGGCGGAAAAGTAAAGAAACCAGTCGTCTGATCTGAAACAATGGTGAGAAAAGAGAAGAGAAAGGCAAATAGCACGGGTAAACACGCCAGGTGGCATCACACCAGTGACAGCAGAACAGAGTGCCAGAGCGAGGAGCGGGTGGATTAACTTGGTGTTGGATTTCAATTTTTCTGTGTTCTCGGATTAGAGCCATCGACAATTGTTGTTTGACAAAATCAAATGAATCCACTGCTGCTACGAAGTCCAAAAACGCCTCAGAAATAGATACCAGCCTCATCAAAACACACCACACATTCTCAGGTATAAATCTATGTGTGCGCACGCCTGTGTGTGTGTGTGCGTGTGTGCGTGTGCACAACAGAGAGAGAAACTTCTTTGGTCTTCCTTGTACTTTGTGTCTGCAGAGGTGCAAGTTCAGACAGGTTTGGACTGGTGTTTGAGATAGATTGTGTGACAGCTTGTTCTGGTGGTCTCTGCCTCATGCTCGCTCACTGTCTCTCTCTCTCTCTGTCCCACACACACATACCTAACAAGCCATACAGACTTCATCTTACTGATATAGCAGCTTTGATCTTTGTACATGCAAAGTCCACAATTTTGCACACCTTCTCTTTGGCTATTTCTGGCCCTACGTTGACAGCTGCTGCTACCTCTTAACTTATATGCCTGCAGAGGTTTTCAGTCTTCAGGTAACAAAAACAAAAGAAGCTGGACTTTCGTCTCATCGACAAGGCTGGAGTCTGACGCTTTTCATGCAGTCTTGAACTTTGAGCACAAAGGATTGCATGTACTTTTGCACTCCAGTATTGATTACTTCCAATCCATCAAGGATTTTTGTTCAATTGCTTTTTAAAGGTGTTTTTCCCCCCGACTTATGGTATTTTAACACGGAACTTGAACTCTACCTATCTACACACAATCTAATGCTTCACATTCAGCGCCAATAAGGTGCAGGGTATGAGACTAGAGAGGAGGAGGAGGAGGGGTGAGAAGATGGGGGAGGGTGGGGGATGCCTGTCTGCAGAGGAGCAGTGATGTAATGCTGATAGCGGCATCACATTTGTACAGGAGCATCCATGTTTCCACACTAACCCAGATCGTTTCCCCACCACAGATCAATACCCGCATCCCCCTCCTGCATCCAGTGACAACGATGCAAACACATCCATCATTTCACTACATCACACACACGCACAGTCCAGCTCCATCACCTCCTGAGATCCAGTCTGTAAACAAACCAACAGACAAACGAGCATCCTAGGAGGTAAAGCAGACCAGGATCCAGCAGTAAATGGATCCAGAGCTTTGAGTTGAGGACATGAATCCTGAGGATCTTTCTCTGTTGTTGTTGTTGGGGCTTCTCACCTGAAGCGGAGCGGAGCCGCAGCAGAGCGAGCAGCAGCAGCGGCAGTGGCCGCTCCGAGGGCCGCATGATCCGGCCGCAGCTCCGCGGTCAGCCCCGGCACCTCCTCCAGCAGCTCCGGGCCCACATCAGAAACCTGCGGCCGGGCTCCGGCGGCTGCTCTCAGACCTGACACTCCGCAGGCTCCGGGCTGAGCAGAGGCATTGTTGTGTCCTCAGCAGAACAGACGAGAGACCAGAGACAAGGCAGCAGCAATGACCTGCAGGGTTCCAGCTGGTGCCTTCAAAATAAAAGCACCACTTCAACGTCCAGCTTGTGCGCTTATTAGTTAACTTACCTGCGAACTAACTATATGGCTAATCAGTTATCTACTAACAAACTTACCACTTGATTGACTAGTTCAGTGGCTTGTGTGTTAAATGATGTCACAACTGAGTAATCAGCATTCAGAAAATCAGAAGTCCCCAGGGTATTATTAGCCATCGTTAGCACAGTAACATATATTTCTATAGATATATGTTGAACAATGCTATGCTCACAAGATGATTTAACGCCACAAAGACTAGTCAAAAATGCTATCAAATGGAATATTACACAGGAGCGTCTACTGTTTACACCTGGCACAGCCATCTTTGATTGAAATCTCAAATTTTCCAAGTTGGAAAGCTGGCTCTCTTGACATAACAAAAAAGAAAACAGCGTAACAACATGAGTTCACAAAAAGGAAAATTTGAATTTTTAATATGCAGAAAAAGAAAAACCTAGTCAGAATACCAAAGGCTTTGCGCCGTTTCGGATCTTATTTTGAAAATAGCCTTTCAGATTCCGGCGTAGTTTTTCCTCACTTCACTGACAAGGACAGTGCAGTCCAACATCAGTCTTTGTTTAAAGGTTTTCTCTGGTCCTTTCTCCGAGACTACACACGACAAACACTGACAGAAAGCTGACACAGCGTTCTGCAGTAGAATTTACATCTCACAGACTCTAATTCGTCAGTGAGATTAAGTTTTTATTGGAGACACTTCATGGTGCTTCATGATTCTCTTGCCCCAGCGACCTGTTTTTCACCGCCTCCGTGTGGTCAGATCTGTGAACTGCAAAGAAATTAATGAAAACACAGCGTTACGTTTCAACGTTAATTTCGTCATTCACTTTCAAAAATGTATTGCACACGCTCCCCGGTAAAAAATAATACAGGCACACTTTTATAACTAATTACATTTTTTCAAAATGTAGTCTTACCTCTGGAAAAGTCAAACATAAGAAGTCAAAAGGCACCGCTGGGATTCGAACCCAGGATCTCCTGTTTACTAGACAGGCGCTTTAACCAACTAAGCCACGGCGCCGGTGACGACCCAGGATGAAAAAAGCCTTTATAAATCATAAACTACTTTCAATACATATTTTTGTTTTACTCTCTTGTTTGATCCATGAAGTTGTAGGTCGTGGATACTGGGTATGTTACCTCCTTGAAGACGTTGCAATTGACTTCTCCACTTCTAACTGGCTGAAAAGTGTAAAAAAAAAAAAAAAAGGGTATTTGACCCTATCTGTTTTGAGGTTAGGGTTAGGGTTAAACTAGTCGAGTAGAGCAAAGCCAGTACCATGTAGTGGAAACGGGGCGCTAGAGTGCCATTAGTTTCAGGGGAGGTCTGCTGTAAACAATTATCATTGGTTTTCATTAAGGCCAGGAATGAAAGGTTTTGGAAGGAAGCTCTAAAAGCTTCGGAAGACCCGAATTCCCAAAAAGGAACCTAACTAGGCAAAAAGATCAATATTTTCTGTCTGCCTTGGAAGGCGGAGGTGCTAAGTCTCCAAGCTGCCACAACTTAAATCTTCACACTTGATAAGACTAAATGTGATGTAGGGGATGGGAGGTGTTGGCCACCCAAGACTAGGGTGAACAGATGTCCCTGCAGTCTCTGGGTACAGTTCCCGATTTCCAGGGTCTTTTGTGATGATGATGTTATAGCCCTGGCTGTCTAACTGGAAACCCTTGCAACCATAGCTAGACGCAACACAACAGTAATAGTGTACTGCAGGCTATAGTGCTCGAAAGGCTAGGTAATCTTTTGGAGCAAAATTTGCTTCACTGCAACTAGGGTGAGCAGAAACCAATACATCCACAGCAGAGAGCAACCAGAGGTGCTGGTTTTAGTGTAATATTGTGGTCCGGTCACAGTACCACATACAGGCTGCCATATGTACTACAACTTTTTGAGTTGTTTTCAGTAGATCAGTGTAGACGCAGATGTTTCTGGAAACAGATGCAGCATTTACACAGATTTAAAAAGATCTGGGTGAAACTGTCTGTGAGGGCACAGTTCCCTTTTTAATATGCATATATTATTGCCTTCAAAGGGGTGTCCTCTGTCACAAATTAAGGCATACGGACAAGTCCTGACCTGGGTAATCAGCTCTCCTGTGCTTGGTTGAGTATTTGGGAGTAACCATTTGGTTTCACCTTCTCATGATACTGAAACTGAACTGTGTCATCAATGCGGGACTACCTACAAAAAAACAAACAAAAAAACACCCAACTTCGCCCGATTAGGCCCGGCAGACGAGCAGGTACTGCAAAAACAGTACTAGGTACCAGGAAACACAAAAGGCAGTCAAGATTAGCCAAAACTTGGCCTTTCTCGCCAACCAGGAAGAACTAAATCTACATGCCCAATTTATCACAACTTACTGAAATGTCTTTGCCAAAATAAATTACATTGTCTGTAGAGATTTTTATCAATCAAAAGAGCAGGGTGGGTCCTGAGGGCTTATGTTGTCCCTCTAAAATGCCTGACTTCCAACAGAAAACACTCCAGCAGATATAGCTCCAAGTTTTCCATTTGCTCACATGGCATCGATGATGGAGACTTTATTTTGGTAGATCTAAAATAAGCCCCAAGGGCATTTTGGTCGGGTGGCATTTACTGCCATCGGTTATTGAAAACAGTGGTGACCAACACTTTGTCCCAGACAAAGAAATGGTTTACATTTTTAAGCAGCTTCTATAAATCTCCACTGTGTGCTGACAGAGGTAACAGATGTACATAAAATGCAGAAAATCGTACATCAATAACACGCAACGCACAGGCACAGTACATGATATTTCAACAATTTATTCAACAACTTCATAAACATTTCGTAGGAAGTTTTGCTTCTTTTATTGGATGTTTGATAAGTGCAGGAACCAAAGCTTTTCTTCTCTTTTTTACATGCAAATGGTCTCAGCACACATAACAGACTATACATTTGTCATTTTACTTGTTATTTTTCTTTAAAAAAAAAATAAAATCACACAGCTTTGAATACAGCAGCTGATGAAGATTACCATCAACCAGTTAAATGATATTCACAACCAATTTTCAGTTTGGAATTAAAACCTAGGGAACGGTGTGCAGTGGGGCGGGGTGGGGATAAACACCTACAAAGAAAAAGCTTAAAAGAAAAAATTCCTATTGATGGTACTGAGTGGATGAGTCTCTGAATACAACGGCATTAAAAGCTGAAGTTTTTTTGGACACCACTTTTGAAATTTTACTTTCTGAACTTGAAGTTGAAGATGCGCTGATCTCACATCGTCAGAGACTGAACATTCTTTCCTTTCGTTTCAAACAACGATTTGTGTAACTGTTATTTTGAACAATTTGGTGTTTATGAGAAACAAGGGAGAAGCGTCACACAAAAGTTTGGGCATCCCAACAAATCCTTGTTTGTATAGGCAATAGTTCTTAACGATGCCCGTGTCTAAGCTTTATAAATATTCAGACTCCAAAAAAACCTAACGGCAACTAATAGCTACCATGGATTCCTATGAGCAGCTTCCTAGCATTCAGAAAATGAACAAACCTGACGCCTACAAAACAGGAGACTGTGAGAAGACAGAAACGTGTTTTCAGGTGCAGGATTTCTCAAGGTTACGCTTCAAATGAAGAAATGGCAGTCAACAGGACCTGTGTAGGAACTGATGGAACTCTGTGCACACCACTATGCCCTTCATGAAAGAGTCAGCGGAAGAAAGTCTTCATGAGAGATCTGAGGTTCACACTAAAACATTTAGACAATGATACCAACCCTAAACACGACTTGATATTCACAATGGACTGCGTAGAGAGGCACAAACTGAAGGTTTTGCCATTGCTTTAAGTCTATGGTCAGACTTCATAACAGCTGGCCGTCTAGCGTGGAAACAGAGCAACAGCTCTCGATGACCCCAGGTCATCTTTGACTCGTGTTTTTATCAGCGGTGCCCAAACTTTTGCATGCTACTCCACACGAGTCTGAGGATCTGCACTTCACATCGCTCAGCTGCGTTTATGTCCGAGTATGCACATCGGTTAGTTAGTTTCTTTTAAATTAATTATTGTAAATACTATGAAAACAAAAATGAAAGTCACACACTCCGGGAACAAACGTTGTCTCTTTGACCTGGAGTTCCCGTTAGCTGAGGGGGGAATGGACTTCAACAAGGGCAATGATGGAAAGAGGAGGAGGAGGAGAGGGTCATCCTGAACACCGGCTTCAGCGTTAACTGGGACAACCATTTGTCTTGTTGCAGCTTAAATACTAAATACGTTTCCTACCCGGAGTTGCTTTTTTTTTTTTTTTTAAGTATCGGTTTCTGGCTGCCCTGGTACGACTTCCTCAGACAGACATCAAAATAATCCCGGCACGTTACAAACGAGGCGTAACTCCAGGTGCCCCGGCTCAATGTGAAGCCTATTTGATCTGTGTCTGAGGAACCGCGCGCCTTGTTCAGTCTGACCTACATCCCTTGTTTACTCTGGAACTGGTACGTTTTCTCCCCAAGCTGAAGGTGGGTCATACGTGTGTGTGTGTGTGTGTGTGTGTGATGGGGTGAGAGACTACTGGTGGGCACACTGTACCCCAGGCCCGTGGTGGCCGCCCTCCTCGTCGGAGCTGTCGTTGTAGGCCTCTCTGCGGCCGCCTGACGTGGAGCCCTGGCTGTTGTCGTAGTCCTGGAGGTCGACCTCCTCCGTGTCCCCGGTGATGATGGGGGGCTCTGACCGCGAGGGCAGCATGTCCTCCAGCTCCTGTACCACAAGCAGCGATTCATTCATTCATTCACTGAGCACGGCAAAAACGACACCGAGACCAGACTGGTCTAAATATGCCGCTACTGACCCATTTTATCCATCCACACCTGCGTGTGCAGTGCTACAGATGAAATGTAGCACTTATTGATGGGGGTTTAAAAAAAAAAAAAAAAAAGTCAACTCTATCCAGGGCACAACATCCACAGGGAGAGCGAGAGGACTTTGTGTGAATGGAAGCGCTCAATAAGAACCCATTTGTGTCTAGAATAGCCCTAATCCCTGTACGGAATTACTGCCATATATTTAGCCACAAATTCTCTCATGCGGAAGCTTAAGTATTCTCATTAAAAACCATTGAAAGTAAAACAAGAGTTCACTGGCTCTGGCCGCGGCCTTCAGTCTGCTGTGTCCAGGCTAGGAGTATTACCAGCACAAGAATGACTTTTCTCACGCAGCGAGTAATCGACAGGAGGAGAACTGAGAACAGAAAAACTCTCGGTGCCTCTTCCCACATATGCATGAATGGACAGCGTCTCATACCGCCAACTTCTCGGGGCTGATCCAGTTGTTGCTGGGGAACTGGACGTCAAACTTGACGTAGAGATCTCCCTTCTCGAACGGGTTCCTGTACTGTGGCATTCCCTCTCCTCGCACCACCCTCACAGAGCCTGAAGCAGACGCAGCTTGTTAAAAAGTGAAGGTTTACTCAAGGCACAAAAAAACAATCTTATTCATTCATTACACACATTACACAAGTTTGGACGTTTTCTACACCGATGATCTCAATATTCCACGTTGTTCAACCTGATTATTTTAACGTCCTTCGGTGATGTCAGAAAACATTTCATTTCTGAGCCTCGGGAGAAGCGCTGGGAGTTGAAGAAGTAGAAGAGTTCAGTACCTGGTTCGATGACTTTGCCGGCAGGGTACTTCACGACAATCTGTCTTCCGTCTAAGTGTTTCAGCATGAACTGGAAGCCACACAGCGCCTCCACCAGCCCTATCTTGTGGTTCATGAACAGGTCGTTGCCGTCTCGCCGGAACGTCTGAAAAGTTACACAAGGAAATGTTTCAGAAAAAAAAAAAGAAAAACAGGCTGCGATGGATATGTTTCATGCCTTCGCAAGACAAATGGTGACACCTGACATGTTTCCACAATTCCAGGTTCATCAACTGCTGCTACAGGACAATTTAACTCACCGACTGGCTGAACTACAACTTCGCCCGGAGTTCTTATCTTTTCTTATTGGTGGGTTTGATTACAAAATGCAAAACACGCAATAGGAAAGCAGAAAATTGCCCTGCGGAAAATTCTGATAGTGGTGCGGCTACTACCACTACTACACCTTGCACCTCCAGCTGTATGGAGCCTCTAATCAAGGCTGCCACAGTGACAGCACCATAGCAGCAGAATGGAGCTTTGCTTACAACGTGGAGCAAATGGAAACAAAATCATTCAGCTAAATCTTGTGTTGGTGTTTGGAAATCGTTGAGAGGGCCTCAGTGCCAGGTTATGTTAAGGAGAACTGACGACTAGTGCCGTTACTGCGGCAGCTATGCGGAACGTCTCATCAAGGTTACCATGGCAACGAAAGCAGGGCCAGAGGAGGGCGGCTCTGGGGTCACGGTAATTGAAAGATAGATCAAAAACTAATAAAACCTATGGAAAGCTGGACAACCATATCAACAGAAGGGACTTGTGTCTCCACTTGAGGGTTTAAATGGTGCCTCTAGGTCGTGGATGAAACGAGCTGCAGCAAAAAGTTGTCCAAGTTGTTAGTTTAGCAGACGTGCGACTCTACAGTTGCTGTGTCAGTTAGACCAAACCATTACGAGTCACGAGAGGGGGGGGGTAAGCAATACGTTCTGATATAATTAACTGATTTCTGGGCATTTAATACCCTTGCTCAAACTTCTAAGCGTAGTGGATATTGTGGAGAGCGACTTGCAACACCGTTTTCCGTCAGCTGCTTTTTCTCTGGATTAGTACACGTCTGACTTCCAAACCTGATCCCATGGACTGGTCCAGCCAGTCTTAAACGTTTCACGGCAAACAGGGGGAGTAACCTGCACCCTGTTTCGGAAACCATTAACACACTGACACATCAAAGAGAAATGCCTCCCGAGAAAGAGCCAGGGGGCACTGCGGCAGCACATCCTGCAGTTCCAGTTCAGCCAAAGTCTCCTGCCCTCATTACGTGGCTGCTGACGAGCACTGGGTTGTGTTTGTGTCCGTTATCTATAGATGCGGTCCCACCTCGTCAGCCGCCAGCACCGGATGACTGAGGTAGTTCGAGAAACGCAGCTTGTAAGGAATTAGGTGTGTCACAGTTCTTCAGTCCCCGAGGTCTGCGTACGCATCCCCAGGTGCCTTGCTCCAAACGTGTGAAATTGGCGTTCACTTGGCAGCAGCAGCGGGGGGGGGGTATGGTAGTAGTATGGTTTAACATCGGGGACAGGACCGATCCGATCCGATCCAGCATCAGCAGACTTTCATGTAATCCCGAACAGGGCTGCACCAAAGCCGTGTCCACGACTCGCACTGGACCTTCACCATCCAGGTCCCCTGGTCCTTTTTCCTCACCCTAATGAGCTTTTTAGATGTGGGTGGCCTGAGAGGAACGTACGACAAACGATCACGCGCAGGTTACATTTGGGCAAAAAACCAAAACAAACTACACCCACAGCTTGTTGTAGCACATGTACAAGGTAAGCCAGGAAGCGGAGGCAGAGGACTGCCTTAAACACGGAACTAAGGTCACCTTTCAAGAATAATTAATGACCGACACAAAACCATGACGACGACAAAGGCGTGTGCGTGGAGAACCAGGTCAGGATGAGTGGCGCTGCTTTACTGGAGCACCTACCTCGTTCTCTTTTTCCTGCAGGACGAGGACGATGTCCCCTGGCTCCACGCCCGGCGCCTGGTCGGCCTCTCCTCCGAAAGTTATTTTCTGGCCGTGCTTCATGCCTTTGTCCACGTGAACCTCCAGGATCTTCACGTCCTTCACCACTTTCTTGCCCTCGCATTTTTTACAGCGGTCTTTCTCACTGATGACTTCTCCTGGAGAGGGCGAGAGAGAAGGCTGGGAGTCAGGAGACGTGCGCACCAGGAGGGGAGTCCGAGCGGTGTGCAGATGGCCGTGCCTCCTACCTTCGCCATTACAGTCGGTGCACAGAGACTGCATCTGTTGGACCATCCCCGGAGCCAGCTGTCGGATCATGATGCGCATGCCACGCCCCCTGCATGCTGTACACTTCTGTACAGCGCCCGTCTTTCCCCCCTGCCTGCAAACACAGACAGTACGCCCTTCAGGATGAACAAAGTCGGCACCGCAACAGAGTAGTCGAGTGGAAACATGACACAACGTACCCGTTACAAGTGCTACACAGGACGTTTTTGCTGAGCTGAAGTTTAGTTGTTTTCCCATTGTAAAGGTCCTCCAGCGACACCCTAGAGGGACAAATGCGACGTTAAGATAATCGGCATTCAGCAGCAGGTATAACGTGGGGATTCCGCCTGCTTGAAAATGCTTTCTAGAGTCAGGTTTATGCAGTTAGGTCGTACTTGAGCGGGTGGACCATGTCCTCTCCTCTCCTCCGGCCACCGTTCCTGGCTCGGCTGCCCTGTCCTCCCATGAATCCAAAGAGCCCTCCGCCAAAGATGTGAGAGAAGATATCGTCCATCCCCGGGCCTCCCCCGCCTCCTTCCCGCAAGCCCTGTTCACCATAGCGGTCGTAAAGTTCCTTCTTTTCAGGGTTGGTCAGCACCTCGTAGGCAAAACTGATTTCTTTGAACTTTCGGAGGAAAGAAAGAAAGAAAATATAAAAACATTAGAGGAGAGACAGTACAATAATATAACACTGAAATCTAGACTACCAAAATGAAAGGCACACATTTATGTCACTTCAATATAATTGATATGGAGAGTGTGAGTAAAATTATAGGGAAGGAGAAAGTTTTGTAGCAATCACACCTCATATTTTCATCGGATAGTACATAAAGAGTACACAAAGAACAGTTGGTGTAGTTTGTTTGAGCTGCAGTGCTTTTAGAGGACAGTAATGTTTGCAGGCAAACCATAGCAATTGACTCATCATACTGTAATTTCAGTCAAGCGGAGGTACAGAGCCAAAATGAGAAGAATGGAAGAGAAGACAAGAGAACTGAATCTCATTTAGCTCCCCTTCCCTTGCTTTCAAAGCCAGATTTCCAGCACCGCATGCACTGCTCTTCATTAGTTTAGATTCTGTTATTTGTATGTATGGAAAACACAAATCTGCTAATTTAAGCCATCTTCCTACAAAATGTCTTAACCAATACCCAAAGCAAACTCCTCAAAGCCATATAACCTTCAAGTAATAAATCTGAACCAAAACAAATACATCTAATCCACCATCATCCCAACTCTCTTTATTCCATGTTAGTGTCAATCAGGCTTAAAAATAATAAATCAGCACCGTTTCTGGGTGTGCACCTTCGCTACATTACTGATCCATAGTGAAACACACCCGTGCTGACTGGTTTTCAACCTAAAGTGAAACCATCCTGAAAGTCTTACCTTGTCTCCAGCGTTGGGGTTCTTATCTGGGTGGTATTCTTTAGCCAGTTTCCTGTACGCCTTGTAGCACACAGAGAAAGGGAATATTAGGCAACATCGTATCGATGGTAAACATGTCCCGCAGAACCTGACTCACATGCTCCGAGGGAGCGGTGACGCAGCAGCACGTGGTTCCGTGACGTCACAACGGCAGGTAAAACACTACCTGGTAGCACTAAAACCCATCTAAATTCAGTGCTATAGGGTGACCGTTTTGTCAGAGTCGCGGTGAACACGTGAATATGGCGATTCTTGTTTACACAAACAACTGAAAATGTACTTAATGAACAATTCGTGTGAATAAACGTGCTTCAACCGATTAGCATATCTTGCTAACACCGACCAAATATGGCGTCATGGTTCCAGTCTACATTCGACATTTTGTTGTCATCAAATAGCTTCACCAACACCGAGAAACAGACGACCATGGTAACGTGGTTAACAAAAAGTGTAACCACGGAGACGTATTCATTTAAATACAAAAGAAATGTGATTATAGTAGCATTCTGTGAGTACTCGGCTAGCTGATGCTAACGAACTGGGGCTTTACGTCATCTAAAAATAGAACTTAGAGTTTTAGGAGTGTATAACAAAGTGGCTCCTATGATAAGAAACATTTATCGTAATACTCTGATGGAAACAAGTAGATACGACACAAGGTAAGCATGTCTTAATATTTAAGTCGGGCCGATGTTGAAAAAGCCGGTTAGCTAATCCAACGATCAGGTTTAGCTGTTCTGGAGTTTTCCATCACAGCACTGAGACGATTTATCGGTGTGTCAAAAAACACTGAACAACTAATATCAGTTGACATAACAGATGACTAACTTATCATTTGACATATACACACCCTAACCTTGTCTCCGAAAACAGACACCTAAGGTGAAGCTAACATGAGGTCAGACTTTCTTCACATAGCAGAGCTGAGTTAAATCAACCTCATTTATCGTCAATACAAACACCGTTATACTACGATGGTGGTTATTAAAATAATAAATCAGTAATCCCGAGATCTCTGCTGTTTAAAGAGTGGTGTATAAAGACGGATCTCTGCGTCCAGGCCAGGTTTAGCCTGCTAGCTGCGCATTTCCTGGTCGAGCCTTCAATTAACGTGTAGAAACACGGAGTGGGTGAAACAGCGAGTCTGTTCTCTGGTTTTACCTTCTTCAGCTCATTCTCGGACGCTGACGGAGACACTCCGAGGATGTCGTAGAGTTTGGTGTCGACAACACTCGCCATGGAGGCTGTGGATGTAGCTGAGGCTCAGAGGAGGAGGTGGACAAAGAGAAGGAACCGGGAGAGACTGTTTTGCTCGCCTCGTGTTTCCACTTCCGGAAAGAAGCCCGTGTGCGCGCGTGCGCGTGTGCAAATGTGCGAGAGAGAGTGTGTGTTTCATACAAGTTCCAAGGGAGCAAAATAACTGCGGTATATTACATGTATTAACGCAATGCAAGTGCCCATTGGCATGATGGCATATAGATGACATTATTTTGTTAATGTCTATCTAGATATATTCAGATTAAAAATTCAAATATAAAATATTTTGTGTTCAATCAAAAATCCAGCTAGATAGCAGCGAGCTAGAATATGCTACAAACTAATTACTGAAATAGCAAGATAGCTAATTAGCTACATAACTAGATGGCTAGATTACCCGCTTAACAGCTAGCAAGTGAGTTAGCAAGATAATTGTCTAATAAGAGTTGGTTGGATAACTAGTTGAATAATTAGTTATACTAGCAATAATTAGCTATCAAGATAGCCAACAAGCTAGTTAGCTGTTTGCCTGATAGTTGAATATCTAGTTAGGTATGTGGCCTACTTGCTAATTATCTAGTTAGCTAACAACCTACTATCATACAACACTATTTCAATGAATAACTGAACATGTATTGGGAGCATGCCTCCTCATGGCCACGTGTTTCTTTTACATTTAATTTTTGTCATTTATCAGACACTTAAGTTCAAAGCTACTCACATTGTAGAAAAATATCAAGCTACATCACAAAAAAGGTTGTAGTAAAGCAATAAATACTTTCTTCAGGCTACGTTCCCCAGGCTACAAAGGGATGAGTGCACTTGTCTCAGCCGCCTAGTCGGGGAGACCAAGGCATGTTGTCACACTCTTAACAGTCTTATATATCTCTTGGAACCAATACATCATATAAAAAGAAATATGTACCAGATGAAGTGTCATGTATATATTCTGTATTCATATCATTTTCATATGTTGAGTCAGTGAAGAATTATAAGCAAGAGATTGTCATCATGTGACAAGATGCCCCATCCAAGGGGTAAGTTGTCACACTATGTGGGGTAAGATGTCACACTGGATTTTGCAACTCCTAAAACAAGGACAATTTTTTTAAAAAATTAATGTGAATCAATGACAATTTACTTACTTTTTATGACTCATGAAATGACATGAAACATGAAATAACATTAAATATTATGCAACATTTATAAAGAAATTGACTTGTCCTGGAACAAAAGAAAATTTCCAACAAAACCTGACCTCACTAGTCAGACTCCTCATCTGAGTTGCAGTTTTGGCATATGTAGATTGAATTGCTAGGGGTTCCATGTGCACACCCATTGCATATCATGCACTGTATCCATGTTTCTCCAGTGACTTAAGTATGATGGGATGCCTTAATATCTACTCTAACAAGTCCACATGTACAATTGCTATGATTTTTATCTGAATGAGGCTTGTTCAAAAAATATGGAGTTCATCTTTGTTACTTTGGGTAGTTGAAAATGGTTAATTGGTTTTCATCTCAACTCGCAATATGTTGTCTTCTTCTCACACAGTCCGTGAGACCTGACCATGTAAAGGAACAGAACTAGTATTCCACTTTTTGGTTAGCCCCAGTCTCCCCTATTAGTAACAAGTGTACCAATACTTGTACTAGTACAAGCAGTTAAAAGGAGGTAACAGCAGTAGAAACAAGGGTTTTAGGAGTTGGTTCTTCAAAAGCATCTTGATCTCTGGATTTGGTTTGTGACAGGTAGGCTGTGATATGTAGCGTGTCTTGATATCTGTGTATAGTCACAGCTGAGAGAGATTCAGGAGGTGTTTTCCCATTTGGTTTGTTGTGTATCGGTGTATGTCCCTTAACAGCCTTGTGTGTGTTTGTGTTTGGGTGTTTGCTTCAGTTGAGCTCAGTGCATCTGCTTTTGTTTGTGCTTGCATGGGGGAAATTATGTAATTTACATGAATGTAATGGCTGTTATCATGAACATCATGAGTTAATCTTAAGGCGACCAACAAGCATGCCAGGAGTGGGCATCAATATCTAAACATAGTATATTTTAAGAGGCTGCCTTGAGCGTCAGACGGCACAAATGCATCGTGACAGCAACGGACCGGGCAAGTGGAATTTGTGCGTGTATGACAGTGAGTGACAAATGGGAGAAACGCTCCACAGAATCTTTTAATTTATTTCATGGGTGACAGGCAAGGTGATCTGCATTATGTCCATGCACTCTTGAGTTATCTTTGACACAGAACTGATCAGTGGAACAACTGGAATTAATCACATTAATAAATCCTGCAGATTCATCATAAACTGCTTGTCCTTTTTAAGCAGGTGGATCATGCTCAAGGATTTTGTTGTTCAGATCTCTTCTCCGCTCGGATCTGTCTCTGCGGAGTTTATCCTGATTATCTCTCATCCGTATGTCATGTCGAGTCTTACCATGTTGAAGTACTTCTTTGTTCCTCTAGGTGGCACCATTGACATCCTCCTTGGTTCTCTTGGACAGAAAATGATCACACAGGCATGTGAGTAAGCTCTCCTTTAATTCAACAGAATGAAATTATACAACCAGTGGTTAAAATCATAAATGCGTCCCATATAGGCTACATGTCTGTCTCTTTGGGGAGACAGGTTGTGCTTTTTTACACACTCAGTTCATGGGGAAATTGAGAAATGACATTTTCTCCTAGGAAGGGCTCGGGTGGGGTTTTGGGAGTGGGATGGTTGCCATTTTGCTGCAGTCCAGACCACACAACTAAACATTTCATATTCCAGAGACAATCATTCATAGCCTGAATGTCCATATGCTAGAAAGCTCACAGAGCAGAAATGGACTTTTTTTTTTCTCAATTTCATACCAAAATAAGTCTCTTCATGTGTTCTTCCTGAGGAGAGACTGAATGAACCCTCTGTGTAAGTGTGAGGTAAACATATCTATATAACTACTATAGTAACATCCCAAGATCATTCTCAAATTTCTGATCGTCGGCAACTTTGTCATCCTTAATATCATCAACACCACAAGTCAACTTGATAAAATTATCTGAGCAACATTTTAAAAAGATTAAAGAGTTAAAAGCCAAGCATCATCATGAGGCTGGATATATAGTGGTTTTAACTGTACAGTACACTGACAAAAATAAAGACTCAAATTATTAGAAGACGCACTATATATCATATATCTGTGCATGGCAGGTGAATAAATGCAAAACTCAGTCTCTTTGTCTTTCTCTCTTGCTGTTTCTGAGTGGTCACCTGTCTGTCAGGTGCCAGAGAATAGAGAAGTCTGGGTCTGCATGCGAGAACCCTCTTCTTACGTTTGTCTCATGAAAACTGACAGATTAAATGAGTAAACCGATGTGAGCGGGGCGCAGACAAGACGTCTCTGCGTTCTCTTCCATCCGCTGAAGAATAGAAGCAAAAGTGCCTTCAGTGTTGTATTCCCCCCTTTGTTCTTTAATTCATCATGTCTGCCATTTTGCAACACCTGCAGACGAGACTTTGAGAGAATATCCTTCAGTGATACCTGCAATACTACTTTTAATACAGCTTTGAAAGTGAAGGCAGAGGAGGGAAGAGGGGTTTTAGATCACTGTGATTCTCCCGACTTCTTTTCTTCAGTCCCTTGCAATGCGAGCACCCTTCTGCATCCCCCCCTTTCCTCCTTCCTCCCAACACCTCCTAGAAGTCCATGGACATGGAGCGCTGCCCGGGATCGACGATGGTGGTGCTGTTACGGGCACTGTTTCCACGGACACTGAGAGTCCCGCAGGCTCCCGCCATGGCGCCGCCAATGCCTCCGGCGATGCCACTGGGTCCCGCCATGCCCATACTTCCTGCCAGACTCATCCCTCCTGGCATCGTCATCCCTCCTGTGATCCCCACGGCTCCCCCCATCCCTCCTCCTGAAATCCCCGATGCCCCCGCTCCTCCCATCGCGACCCCGCCCGTGGCTCCCCCCGTCGCCCCTCCTCCTCCCCGCCCGTAGATCTCGCACGGTATCTCCTCGGTGACGCGATCCTCGATGACCTGCTGGTCGCAGTCGTGAGTCTGTGAGTGCTGCTTGTAGCCGTAGCAGCTCTTCTTGTAGCTCGCCGTGGAGTTGAAAGTCTTCATGGGCGGCGGCTTGGAGAAGTCGTTGTGGTAGGAGAGCTCCATGGAGCTCAGGGTGGTGCGGCTGTGCTTCATGCTGCCGCCGCCCGTCGCCACTGAGGCCTGCGAGCCGCAGTGGTGCTCGTGGACGCAGCGCGACATGGTGGAGGAGCGACGCAGCTTGTGGAAGCTGTCCAGCTCCTCGGACAGGTCGGCCAGGTCAGACGAGATCTCCTTGTCACGCAGCGAGAAAAGCTCGTAGTGCGGAGGGTCAAAGACCTCCTGGAAGCCAGCCTTGTTGAAGACACCAGGCCGACGAGCAACAACCTGCAAATAAGGGAAACAATGTTGTTGGCACCAGGAAGAAGAGAGAAATTGTTGCCTTGAATACTGGTTGTGTTAGATAAGCTTCGAGCAGAGTGTGTCTATCTATCTAGAAATGTTTGATTCAACCATTCTAGGGGTCAGTCCACAGGGATATGGATTCAGGTGAATCTGCGGACATTTTTTATCATTTCAGCATTCAGCATTCGTACTGGTTCCCCAGCAACCACAGCCGAATGCAACGTAACAACAACAATGGTATTATTGTTGCTGTTTTATATGCTTCTATTTTAATGCAGCCACACATGAGCCTGGCATAAGGACTACAGCATTTTCAGTTGTTTTCGGAGGATTTGTGTGGCTGCAGATATTTGGGGATTAAAAAAAAAAAGAATAAGAAAAAGACAGTTTTGGGTGAGGCTCCATATCGGTGTGGCTGAGCCCAAGGCCATCACTGCTGTAACGTATAAAAACAGGAGTTCTTTTACATTGGTTGAATCAGAAATGCCTAATTTTACAAGCCCTTGGATGAACCAATCCTGTTTTTAGATGTGGGAATATTATGTTCTGTTTCTCGACAGATCTGGCACCTTTTCATGCTCATCCAGCATGCAGATATTGGCTTTACGCTAATTGGCTTTCAATTCCTTCTAAATAGCATAGCTTCTCAGCTTGTTCTCCTTCACTCAGTGGTAACTGGAGCTTTGCTGCAACGATGGAGCCATGTGCACGCATCCAGTCTCATACGTTGGAGCCAGCATCAGAGACTGTGGAAGAACCAGGAGCAGAGACACTGACATCTCACCAGAAACTGAAAACCAAACTGCTGAAAACTCACACTTGTGCCCCTTCATTCACCTGTGAACAGTGGCATGTAGATGCATATAACTTGGGAGGAAATAACGTATTTTGTATTTTATGTCATGTTCGGATTTGCCCGTTTTATAACTGCCATTTCCCTTTCTGATGAGGACGTGCCGTTCATCCTCAGCCTGGGACAGTTCATGTTGTCTGACATGGTTCTTGCTAGAATGGTTTTTCATGTGTGTGCGAGTGATGGCCAATGCGGTCTGGTGGCAAGAACTCAAGAACCAAAAAGCATTTCCTGTGTGTGGGTTGAAGTTATGGTTATTTTATGGCTGTTATAGTAAAGGTAATGATGTGTGATGCATCCGTCACAGTCTGTAACAGTAGCTCGAGGTCTCCATTACATGAATGTTTATGAAGCGGGGAAAGTGGTACAGCATCTTGTATGGTACATTAATATTTTCACCTTTCCTCATACTTCTCAGTCAACAAAAACATTCAATACAGTGTTTGAAAGCAATGTTTCACTTTACCTGTCTAACACCTGTCTAATGTTATTTATAAAATGAGAAATGCTCATTTATAAAATGAAAATCTGAAAAAGCTTTTACAGCTTTACTTCAATAGACAATAGATCAGGGATGCAGAAATGCTTTTGGAGTACAGATACCATCTGGGCATTGTTGGAAATAACAAGTAGAAGTAAAAATAGATGAGGCAGGTTAGAAAGAGGTTCAGCTACAAAGGAAAGCTTGAAAATAAATAATCCCCCGAGACTGTGCATTATATCTGATGTGTAAAGTAATGATGTAAAAGCCGGCTGAAGGTTTTGTCTTCCTTCTCTGTCTCTGGAGCTCCATGTGCCCCCGACTGGTCTGGACTTCCACTGCTGCTTTCAATTACGAGCTTCTTCTGCTCTGGCTCCAACAGAAATAAAAGGTCAGCCACAAGGGATAAGTTACCTTTTTCCTCGGCTGCTTCATCTGCACCAGGATGGAGATGATAAGAAGAACCAGAACTATGCCTGATGAGACTCCAATGACAGTGCCATGGGTCTTGGTGATCTGATGAAAAAGTCCCTTTGATCGTTTCTCTGGGGGAAGGGGGGGGGGGGGGGGGGGGGGGGGGGGGGGTTGAAAGAGCAAGGAAAGGGAAGACAATAAAAAACTGTCAGAAAAACGCACAAAAAAAAGAATCTCAGTCTCGCATTTGGGAGGCAGCGTTTGGTAGACAGACGATGATTACCTTTGCAGTGGTTTTCATCCCATGGGTAGACACAGTTCTGAACTCCGTTGCACACCAGTGAGTTGTTAATACACATGTTGCTGTGGCAGAAGAACGTATTGGCTGAGCAGGGGGCTGCGGGCGAAAGACGACACGCAGAGAGAAGATGGAGTGTAGAGGAAAAAAATGTCAGTAATGCAGCTGCCGAACAGCGTCGTACAGGATGATGACAGCTGTGTTAAAAGTACTGGCCGCTACGCAGACAGTCGTTAGGGTGAAATAACACAACAAACAGATGTTTGTAGAATAACTTTGTACCTTTTCTTTTTTTTCTTAGTTTTCTGTTTATTTTGCCCATTGAAAGTATGTACTGTATAGTATTTCACGAAACCTGTTCATATTAGTAATTATAACAACGCTAACAGTTGCTAGCAGCCATGTACACGGGTTCCAGAATTTACTACCGTGCTACTGCAGCAATAATGTTGAGGGATTACATCTAGATGCACTTGTCAACACAGGGATCGAAAGAAATTAAGAAATGTCTGATGTCCTTATGACTGCGAAGAGATAAGTGTGGAAATAAAATGTGTACATTACGGTCTCCTCTATCAGCCAGTTTATAGGACTGCACATTATCTTTGCATTCCCAATTTAAATGTGGGTGCCTTGTAAGCTTTCAAAGTGACATGAGAAATAAAGATCCAATGTTAACTGGGGGGGAAAAAAAAGAAGAAACAACAGGACTAAATAAGAGTGATAATTTGGAAGCAGAAAACCACAGTAGCTTGTGGAAAAAAAAACCCATAACGTCCTATTCTTCCTTGAAACACTGGAGGTCTAAACGGAGGCAGTCCATGACAGACCATACATCATCATCTCCAGCAGACTTGGGATCGGGGGAAGACGTGGAGAGGAGGTGGCAGCTCCACTGAGCTGTGGCCTCCACGTCACAGAGAAAGACGGGAAGAAAAGCTTTAACGGGATTGTTAGAGGGCTGGGGGAGAGCAAGGATGAGAAGAAGGGCAGGGGCGCGGGGTGGTGGTAGAAAGGACCTGGGGCCAGGCTGGGGTGCAACTGGCCGTACGGGTGATGCAGCCAGCGTTCATGCGACTGCTAATGAATGGAGGCAGAGACAGAGATGGGGAGTAATTGATGCTGGCTGCTGGGTGCTAGAGATCGATGCACTGCCAGTCAGGAGGAGGAGCTGGGAGGCAGGGGGAGGCAGGGGGAGGCTGAGGCCGTCTGGGTTTCAGCGTTTGGGGCTGTTTTCTGAGCAGACTGGTGAAGTGGAGGCAGTTTTGTCATATTTCTTGCGTGTCACATGCTCCACTTTTGTCCTCATCGAAGGAAACAAACTCGTGGACACTGGATTACAATGTTTGGTCTTCTTTGATTCATTGCAAGAAACCTCTCATGCATGGGATGACATGGGTTTTAGGTGCAATTGTAGAGCCTCCATTTACCTTAAACGCATATGTTTGGATTGAGGGGGAAAGTACGGTGCAATATGGTCAGCAATGGAAACATGTCTCATTCAGATAGCTTTTCTTAGTGTGTTTGTACAGTAAAATGAGTGAGTTTGGGTCCATGTCACCAGAGTCTAACGAAGAGCTAGAAGATATGGCTGAAAATCCTGATACATTTCATATCAGTTTCATGAACACCCAATCATCAGTTCAGAAGTCCCCATGTAAGAGGTACTTGGAAAGGTAGACAAGGCCCATGCACTGAAGGAGACCCTGTGAGTCTGTGTGGAATGTGGTGAATTATTGCTGTTCTTTTGGCTGTATCAACCGGTCAAGCTGTTTTACAGTCTGCCAAAAGTTACTAGGAATCAGGGAGAACTGACGTTGCTGTACTCCAATGGGTGTGAGCGGTTGAGATGGTAAAATAAATCTGTCGTATTGGAAGACCACATCGGTCTGACTCTTGTTGGACTTAACATATCAAAAATGCTGCTTTTCTCTTTATCTCTCTTTATCTCCAACTTCCTCACACTAATTTTCCGTCTGCGTTAGCACTGGTTAGCACGGATCGCTCTGGGTTGGAGGGGGCGGAGGTGTCGTTCTAATCAGCCTGCCTACAGACTGCCTTCCTCTGCCTACATCCCCCAGAAAGCCTTGCTGTTCTAAATCAGGGTTTTCTTCCTACTTTTTTTCTAATGGAGTTCAGTAAGATTATGGAACATTCTATTGGACAATTTTTCCATCAATACTGATCATGCATCACCCGGCCCCCCATTTTATATAGCAGTGTTTCTCAGTTTCAGTCCTCGAGGTACCACTGCCCTGGATGTTTTAAATGTTATCTGCTCCTGATTGAAATGACTGACCAATCGAGACTGATGATGAGAAGAACTGAGAAACACTGTTCTATAGTATATATACACGATATTTTAACAACTTATGTCTATGATTAAAAACCGGGAAGAGCATTGCCACCCACTGCTAGAATGAAATAATAATAATAAATAAAAACCATCAAGCAATCGTTAATTCAGCTCGATTCAAAGCAAAACACGAGATGACGCTCAATAATGCAAAATCTGCCTGAAAAACCTTGAAAAGTTGTTCCCTGCTCTGAAGTATTGACAGTAACAACGCCAATAAATCCTTGTTTGAGGCACAACATTAAAGATTTGTTACATCTCATCCAATGAGTCACGTTTGCCGCCAGTTTTATCGGCACTGTAAACCCAAGTTTTACAAGCTGTACTATGTACAGCAGCTAGACTCTCAGGTCAAAGACAGAAAAAACTGCATCTCTCAAAAAACATGTTTGAGTGGGAAAAACAGATGAAAAGTCTTAGAGGGGAGCAGAGGAATGACTACTCGTCTCGCCTTCACGATATTCTCCTCTGACCGCTCCTCAAACTCTCCTTCTCTCTCTCTCTCTCTAACACGCACAAACACACACACACACACACACACACACACACACACACATGCACACACACACTTCTATCTCAGCTGAAACAGGCTGTGGCCGCTCCACTGGCTTCACCTCTGCTCTGAGCTCCGGCACAGCTTCCCAATATGCCTCCTCGACCTCAGGATTAAACTATTGTGACAAAGGGACATCTTTGTGTGTGTGCGTGGTGTGTGTTGTCCATACCATCTGTCTCCTTGATCCTCTGGACCAGGTTGCTTCGCTGACACCAAACTAATTACGTGTTTCCCGCTTTCAGAATGCAGCCTCTCACTGGGTGTCAATAACGCTTCGCTCTCTTACACACACCCTCCACACACACACGCACACACCCACGTACACACACATGCACACACAAATTGTTTCTGCCTCCATGGGCTGTGTCTATGCGTGTGTGTGTGTGTGTGTGTGTGTGTGTGTGTGTGTGTGTGTGTGTGTATTGTGTCTGGTTTACATGTCAGAGGGGCCTCTATCGGAGGACTAGAGCACATTAAGGGTGATGGAGTGCGAGAGACAAAACCCATCTTGCTCTCTGAGCGACAAAGATTAATGGCTCCCTCTGCCCTCCAAGTAAACTTCAGTCGCTGACTCCGACCAAATAAAGTTTGGGAATTATTCGAGAGACTTCAGACTTCTCTGAGATGAACTGTGTGATCAGAATTAATGAGGATCCAAATAGGCTTAAGGACTTTCAGCGTCAGGGAAGGAAAAAAAAAAAAAACCAGCCTTGTTGAATTTAAAAGGCCATTAAGCGCTGACTGCAATGGTTACGGGTTCTTGGTGATGAAAACAACATTAACATTCAGACTCTGTGCGGGAAATGTGCGAGGGAGAATGTGGCAATTAATATCTCAGTCTATTCAGGCATTTAATGAAAATATTAAGGTGTGCTGACGGGAAAAAAGTGTCCCCCGCATTACAATTCTCTGCTGGAAACTTTCTTGCTTCAGAAACGATGATGCCTAATGTATAATCAATCCCAGTAAAATCCATTAACCCTTCTCAGCTTTTCTTTTTCGCCCAAATAGATAAATTGCCCCTTTTTCATACTGCAAGTGGCTTATAATAAGCCCAATATCATGCTGTGACGTGCATATCAATAAATTGTTTGATGCTCGATTCAGAGCAGCAAATCCTGGAGTGAATAATTGGTTTTCTCATATCTGCGCTATAAACATGGAACAGGCTAATAGCTTTCTTTGCTGAAATGACACTTTAGTGTCTGCGAGCGAGGTCTGAATGTGAGAACTCGAAATCTGACAGTTTTCCTGCGCATTTCTGTGTGTGGGTTGAAGTCACGGCTGTTTTGTGGCTGTTACAGTAAATATGTGGCGCTACAGCCATAAATGGAACAGACGTTTTGTTATTCATATTGCAACAAGGATGCAGAGTCAATTTTTTTTTTTTACCTCGAGCCAAGTATGTTTGGATAAATAACAAAGTGGAAGTGCTGTACTTTTGACCCCAGACCTTTTCCTCCATTCTGAATGTGATGCAGCCTAAGTGAAAATCCATCGGTTCGGCACCTCAAGAAGTGTCACTGTTGTTGCAGGCGAAGTCAGACCCACAAAAAGAGAACAAATGGAGTTGTGAAAGTTGTATAAGCGAATGGTATGGACTTCCGCTCTGCGATACTTTGTATGCACAAGACAACAACTTCTTCTTCCCACAAGATAACAGTCTTGTGTTCCCAGGATAATTTGCCATAATTTCATGAGTCTCTGAGGACTCCAGTTACTCTTAATGGACAAAACTCAAATAATTGACTTCTATTCTAACCCCAAATGCTAAACAACGCAATGTTACGTGCTCTTGCACAAGATAATTGCCTTGTGGGCACAACATAATTGCCTTATTATCCATACAAAAATAATTTGTGCGCAGAAGATAATTTACCATAATTCACAGCAATTTTCACATACCGTACATCGCTTAGCACATGGCCACCATATGGAAAAAACAAATCAACTTTTATATTGACCTCTGAATGTCAAACAAGCTAATTAGAAGAACAAGTTCTTCTCGATGGAAACCATGTAGTGCTGCAGCCATGAACAGGGTTACGTGCTGAAGAGGAACGGGAACTCACGGTCCACGAAGGAGGTGAAGAGCATGCGGAAGCGGCTGAGTCGGCTCTTCTCGTCCGCCCACATCCGCACCACGCCCACGCCGTTGTCCAGCATCACGTCGTTGGCCACCGTGCTGCAGAACTTGGCCTTGAGGTTCTCGATGGCGCTGCTGCCGTCATAAACGGCCACAAAGTTCTTCTTGCACTCGTTGGAGTGCTCCATCTGGTACTCCATGAAGCGCAGGTAGATCTGCAGACACACAGGATACTGGTCAGGAGGAGAAATGTGTCGTGCATTTCTAGGGGAGATAAAGATGCAGGTTTAGCAGTAAAAAACTGCTAATCTCTGCTAATCTCTATCTGAATCTCAAAAAACCTCTGAAATACTACAACCGTTACAATCTAATGAGGTGGATTTTTCAGATGTGTCGATATATAATTTAATTACAAAACTGTGATGGAAACACTTATTCACATTTACATGTCACGTGATAAGAATGAACTCTCTCTAAATTTGATTAAAATACCAAATAAAATCATGAAAACTAAATGTGAGGTCTCATATGTAAAACAATGGAAACTCATACAATTCACAACTGTGCTATATTGAAATTTTAGAAATATGCTTTTATTTTCAAAGAAAGTAATGCAGATACAGCAACTTTGGTTGCAAAGAGACTCATAAGTTTCAGCAAGCTTGAATCTGTGTTTATCTTTCATACATTTCCAAACAAAAAGAGGAATAAAAGTCCTTAAATATGCAAATTGTCATGAAATCTCAGGATATTAAACTTAAGAGCAACCAAAGGTAAGTTAACACATGCATCTATATGTATTACATCTCACCCTTCAATTGCAAACATCTGCAAGTCAGAGTTAGTATTTTGAAAAAAAAAAACAATGCTACTATGGCTGAGAAGAGGCGTCGTGAAATCTCAATATATCTAAATTTAAAGCAACTTTAAAGCAAGTTCAGACATTCCTCTGTAAAAGAATTAGGTACAGATGGAGTCGCGACTGTATATCATCGCCATTTCAGAAATATTGCTTTTACTTTGCCAAACACTGTAATGGAAAAGCAGCCAGTGTGGCGGGAACTGAACAATACCAGTCCTCTTTATGGGGACAAGTGCATTAGAGAGTATGGTCCGAAAAGTATAGAAAGCGAGGCTTGAGTGAAGACGAAGGCTCACGGGGGCATTGATGGAGAGCAGAATCGAATGATAACAAGGTAAATATAAGACGCGATTCATCAGTCATCATCCAAACAGGCAGGCTGCTCAGAAAAGTCGATATTTGGATAAAAGAAAAGAAAGAATGTGTCTCCCCTCTTTCTTCGTCTTCAACTGCAGACTGTGTCTCGTCCCCGCGTGAGACTGTCTGGTCTACGAAAGGGGAGCGGAAAGCAGTGGTGGGCTCTGTTGCCTGCACATTTCCATTATGACACTGGTTATAGCCAGTGCTGGAGTTAAAGTGTGGGGGGGGTGATGAAATAAAAATCCAAATAATAAAATGAAATAAAAAGTGAAAATCAGCCTCCTTCTCAAATTGGCAACCAACCTTTCCATGCAGGATCATTCCATTGATGAATGTGGAGATATTACTACTATTTCAGTGTTTAGGAGCTTTTGTATACTGTGGGTTAACATGCAATGACAAAACATGATGTCATATTTGTTTTTTGGATGGACCTCACAGGGCAATGTAGCAGCAGCGTTACCAGTATTGCAATTTCAGCATTGTGATGTGAGGCGCAGCTCCCTTAGCTGGCTCTCTTACACCTCCTAAATACCTATATATACCTATATATCTTTTAACCTGAATTACAGTCTGTGTTGCAGGGACGTGCAAAATTCCAAACTGAATTGAGAATGTTTCCCAAAGTCCAGTTCCATTCCATTAATTTGAATTCACTTTGAATTGAGGTTGCAAACAAGAAGCAGAATTGCAATTTCAATTCCATTTGAAGGAAGCTGAAATAAAGCGCTATGACATTCTAATTGATAATTTTGTTGTACTTGTGACAATTAAGAGTCAATGCAACATCTATAAAACAGATCATTATAATTGTATGTATTCTAACTAAATGGTGGAACAATACTTATTTTCCTCATCTAAGCCAAAAGATTTGTTAAAAGTGGCAAATTCTTTTGTTACTTGGCTTATGTGGAATTTCTCTGAATTGCAATGAATCTAATTCCAAATCCAATTCAACATCCTGTGGGGGCAGAGACAGTTCAATTTCAATTTTTCACATGAATTGAACTGAAATTCCAAATTTGGATATTTGCACAAGCCTGGTGTGTTGGAAAGCAATTTCTTATTCTGCATTTTCATAAAAGTCTTTTTTTTTCTACTACAAAAAGTATGGTTACAGTTGTTTAATATTGTAAGCGAACCTCAAAATGAACAACTAAGAACCAGAACCACAGTGAACAGATCACACGGCGTTGGTTGGACATTTAAAAAAACCCAAAACCTGCAAAACCTGTTTTATAGCTATTTGTTTCACAGTGTATCTTATAGCTGTATTCTTTCATAGTTATACAGTTTTATATCAATATTTTATAGTGTTACTCGTATCAGAGTCCTCTGCTGGTATTGTTTCTGAACTGAAATTGTTCACATTATTTATTTGTATTTTATCTTCTGTTATTTTAGATTACTATAGTCATATACTTCATACTCTTATATACTATTCTTATGTATATCACATACAGATATAGCTGGATACTCTTTATATTTAGAATATGGTCAATTTATAGAACAGAATATTTGCAAATAATGCATTTTAATGGGAACACAATTATTTATAACTTAGATAAACAGATGACAAAATGGTAAGATTTGTATAGTTATGGAGAAGGGGTGGGAACACATAAGTGTACACTTCTTTCCTCTTCTTTACCAGTGTGCAAATGGAGTCCCTATGCTGCTGTGTCCACCTCTTTGTTTTTATGCTGCTTCTGCTTGGGCTTGAAATAACAATAATCCTAACTGAACTGAACTCATTATGCTGATTATTCTCATTTTATTTATTTGATTTTTATTGTCACTTTCATCGACTTAGAATTTTACAACCGATCTTTTCTGAGGTTCATATTATATCATATATAAGTTCCTCACTCCAGATCATTTACGGTCGTGTAAGATAGTGTCCTCAGTGTCCTTATTTCTGTATCTCTGTCTACGTGATAGTATGTTGGTATGTTAAGCTTGTTGTTTTTTATTGTGTGAAGCGCTTTGGACTGCTTCCTCTGCACGTTGTTGTCCATTTACAGCTCCGAAACTTCAGAAAAATACAAGTGTGACATAAAGTCTGCTCAGACTGAAAACACACAACCAAACCTGTGTATTGGCCCTTTCATGTTCTAGCTTTGCCTCTGTCAGTCTGTTGGTTTTTCGCTGTTTCTCCCTTGTCTGTGTTTCCTTTTTGGTCTCTTTTTCTGTGTGTGTGTGTGTGTGTGTGTGTGTGTGTGTGTGTGTGTGTGGTGTGTTTGTGTGTGTGTAGGACTTTGCCTGCACATGGCACTCCATTTTCCTCCTGCTGCCAATCACCTGTCACCTCCGGCCAGTGTACCTGCTACACAGCTGCAGCCCTTCCACTCAACAGGCTCCAGCAGAACATGTACGTTTCCCTCTGTTTTTGGTTTGTTTGCCTAAGCCTCAGGTTCCCGCTGTGATCCCAGAGTCCTGCCAGTCTGTCCTCTGGCTGACAGCTCCATCTCTCATTCTCTAGCTCTTCTTCTTCTTCTTAAAGCTTAGATCTCCTCTCCAAATCCCAGATCAAACTACGCAGAGCAGTTACGAACTCCGTCCGCCTGAGTTCTGCTCCTGCATGAAACCTCGATACATAGGAATGAATATTGTGCTTTGCAGAATGTTTTCGGAATTATTCACCGCTTTGGAAAACTCTATAAAGGTTTCCATTATTTGTTACTCTGAGGCATAACTTTGAAGGCGGCAGATGAATTTTCTTTCCTGCATAGTGAAATACAAAGGGCTCGTTGCATCATTTTGGACAGTTCAGCTTGAACTGGCAACTTTAATGACTGTTCGCAAATTGAACAACCAATCACGCCTCCACCGCTCCCCTCAGGTTAGTTTTGTAGATTTTTCCAGACATCGATTTACAAACAAAATTAGGCTCCTTATCAAACATGTAAGACAAGATGGGAAATGATTTTCCTCAATTAGTCCCACAGCAGGGAAATTTACAGTACAGTTTTACTCTGATTGGTTATCTCACCTGCCACTCACATGAATGTTCACGTGACTTTACATTCATTGCAGAACAATCTTTTCCGAAACTTAGTGACATGCTTTGAGTCTGCTCTGGTCTTCTCCCATCTTCCATCTACTCTCTAATCATCCATCTGAAACGTATTCATCATGAATGAAGATGTGATAATGATGCTACTTCTACAGACTGTCCTTACTCAACAGTGGAGCTAAAATGTGTTTTTTTCTCTCTAGGTCCTCTTTACATCTCTCCTCCCCGCTCAGTGACTCCTCATTCACCTGAACCGACAGTAGTGCTGCATTTCAACCTGCAGAGCAAATCACCAAACCACTTAAATTGTGCAAATGAGCCAAATCAGCGGCATTGACACGAGCAGATCATAGCTGCAGGGGGACGACAATTTGGAAGAGACGTCTGCACATTTAGCAGCCTGGCACCTGTAAACACGCTGCAGCCCAGAGTCTGCTGCTCTGCTCCTTCTGCTTGGCTGGGTTAATGTCTGGTCAGGCGGAGCAGCCCAGCTCAGTCCAGCGCAGCTCGGAGCAGCTGCTAAATTCAGATCCTGCACATGTCGGACCAGTGGGATGACTGCCGGGCACCGATCTGTGTGTGCGTATGTGTGTGTGTCATGCAATGACTGTTTACATGTGCGTACAGTACACAGAACATGTTACTTTAAATATCCCCGAGTGTCGTGTGTGTGACTAATTGCTTACAGTGCAGCGTCTGGGTGACACTAAATTATATAATCTGTGACAGTGCGTGTGCTTCAGACTCAATGAGATGCATATGAATTTGTTTGTATGTGTGGAAAATGAGTTTCACTGGAGCGATGATGAGTCACTCAGGCACGAGAGAGCAGCAGAGCAACAATGAATCAGGGCTGGGACCAGAAAGACAGACAGACTTACAGTAGGTTGCTCTTCTTTCAATGGGAGTTTGGAAATCCACACATAGATATCAGTATTTGTTATGAGTGGAGCTCGCTGAGCTCTCACTCCCAGCCTGGAAATGTATTTATGAATCTCCCAGGCTGGATTTTATGAATAAAATTAGTTTGCATTGCTCTTCCTAAGAATGGCTGTGGATTTGATTACAACCACACACACACACACACACACACACACACACACACACACACACACACACACACACACACACACACACACACACACACACACACACACACACACACAGTCCCAACCTAAAACCACTATTGTATTCATCCAAATGTTACATTCATACATACATACATTATAAACATGATTTTTCTCTGTGGACTGTCGCATATTGTACTTGTGAATTCTGTATTGTGTATCATTTTGAGCGCTGGACGGAATAATTTCCCTTCGGGTATGAATAATAGACTCATCTTATCTATGATGACTGACTTGATTAGTTGCAGCGGGTCACAGATTTACTGCACAGTGACAAAACAGATGCAATAAGGGGAAGTTGCGTCCTGAAAACTCCATCGCCACTTCTGTGATTTGGGCGCGTGTCAAATCCATTGTGCAGCCGGCATCACATTTGCTATTATAGCGGCAGAACAAAAGAGGAGGGAAAATAGAACAAATATTGATGTTTTGATAAAATAAAAAAATAAAAAAAATAACGCTGCCAAGATGAAGAAGTGCCAGAGCAGCTCAGCTCGCAGGCGTGATCAGGGTGATAGTACACACAGCTGCTGAGAGATCCAGAGCCGTTTTCTTCTTCTTCTTCTTGTTTACACTCTGAACATCTTGATTTCTCCTCCTTTTTCACAGATGACTATTCTGGGCCAGACTCGCTCGCGGGATGGGTTCATATCATGTGCAGCGACATATTTTTCCCACTAATGTGCGATAATAAAAAGTACGAGCTCCGACTGGAATAAACACGAGTGCAGGAATTGAGCAAAGCGCAAGTATGAGTGAAACAGATTCAGTGATTCAGTCGATGACTCAGATGTGCGAGTGAACGTCGAGTCGCTGTAGGAAGAGTTTTTAGTGATGCATTGTTGAATATTTATGATCTGTTCAAGACCCCTTTCACTCGTCTCGCAGACGTTTGCCCCAAGACACTCGCGACATTTGTTTAGCAAGGTTGGCCCAGCAGTGGAGACATCCAAATGTCAAAAAACCTCTCAAATATTTTCTAGAAATTTTACTTTTACGCTCTCATGAGGTGATTCATCATAGACGTGTCTATATAAAAGTTTATCTCAAAAATGTAACAGAAATGTCTTTTTTTACATTCAGATGTACTTATCACATAAAACCAGTAGATATAAAGTGTATGTTTTGCACGTCCATCTTTCTCAAAGTCTTGAGGAATATGATTTCATAGAGTCAGGGATGTTGCCACAAAGATGTAGAATTATGTCTTATGAGCAAAACACCCTTCAATGGAAACACCAATAAATTATGGAATTTCAGAGATATAGCTTTTACTTAGCAAAAAACTGTAATAGAAACGCAGCTTGAGACTTATACATTTCAGAAAGCTTGAATCTGTGTGTATCTCTGCAACTTTCCAAAAGAACGAGAGAGAGGAATGAAAGTCCTTGAATACTTTAAGATGTCATGAAACCTCAGGATATTTAACTTTGGAGCAACTTAAAGTAAGTTCAGGCATCCATGTGTAGGTTCTCAGAAGAGAAGCTCAGAGTGAAACCTTTAATCATAGCTATTTGAAATTCTGGAGGATGCCGGGTTGAGGGAGAGAAACAATCACTGCTGGTTACTAATACGTTTCTGGCTCTGACCTTGGACTGAGGTGGAGCTCTGATGGTCCAGATACAGTCCAGAGCATCTCCAGGTTTCACACGCTCCTCCTCCTCCACCTGACTAGAGCGGATTACACCGTCCCATCCTCCAATCTCAAACTGGCAGTCTGAGGAAAGAGAGGAGACGAAAAATCTGAATCACAATACTTCATTTATTTAGTGGTTCGAACCGAAGGTATACACAGACAGAAATAAGAAAATATGCAAATCAACCTCTGTTATGTAACAAGGAGACTGCCCCGCGTGACAGCGTGCCCGACGCTGAAGTGATACATACTAATACATACGGTGAGGAGGCGGGGAGCTTAGTGGTCCAAACTCACACTTGATGTATATTTTGCATAACATGTCATATACATAAACAGTATATATACATATAAAATTATATATATATAAACATTTACAAAATTAACAGTATGCAACAAGAAGCCAGTATGTACAAAACCACATCCTTATACCAGTTGTGTCAGTAAGTTAATAATGTGAGTCAGATGTAATAATAACAGTATGTGATAGTGTACGGAGAGAAGAAGGGAAGTTTGAGGAGAGGGAGGGTGAGGATGGGGTCACAAGTAGATCCATGGAGGGAGATCACAAACTGAGAAAGTGGTAGAAGATGGAAGCAGATGAGCGATAAAGACGAAGGATTTCATTTAAAGAGACACAGGATTTTAAGGCAAAATTGAAGTGAGCGCAGCGGATTAGGAGCGTCGACAATGAGAAGACAGAGGAACAAAGGCAGGAGGAGAGGGAGAGGTCCGTGTCTAAATTTGTGCATGTTTGTGTCCCAACATCCTTCTTTCACTCTGTTTGCAATTGTGTGCTTGTCAAGGTACATTTGTGCGTGTCATAGGCAGAGACAGCCTCCGGTAAGCTCCCCCAAGTACAGAGGAGCTCTTCAAACGGGATCGACAAACACAGAGGAGCTTACCTGGGATGGGGTTTAGCAGTCCGCCCACGTGCAGATGGAAATCGGGGTCTGAAATGATAAGATTTGAGAGGCACATTACTCTTAATCCACACCGTAGAAATACGCAGAGAAAACCATAGAGCGGAGAACAGCAGATAAGATCCCATTAAGGTCGGGCTAGATAAAGCAGAAAGGGGCTCAGTTTGAAGCTAATATCTGTCGCCTGATGGGAGACACTGATTTCTAGGCATATTGGCCTTAGACTCTGGAGGATCTGGTGATGATGAACGTGTGTCTGCTGAGAAGATTTTGATGTTTGACCTCCACCTTCTGCAGACGCCCAGCAAGCCACACATGCTGCCTCCGGCAACCAGATGAAACATGGTGAAGAAATGATATCTTTCCTTCTTTGGGCAACAGTGGCTTCAAGGGGACCTTATGACTAAATTACGTATACATCCATGTTCTATTATGTTAACGGAGAGGCTATGGAATACTGATTTAGAAGCTATTCTACGGGCCTTTAACAATCGTATTTTCAAATTACAATTGATTTCTGCACAGATCTTGGAGCCATTCATGCTTCTCTGGCAACCTGGGTTAACATTAATTGACACTTGATCACATGACTTCATATCCTTTGGTTATTAGCAGAGCTTGCCGAACAAAGAAATAACGGGAGATATTTACAGCCCTATTACAATTGTATTTTTAGATAAATGTGGGAATATTACAGTCCGTTTCTGCACAGAATAGGCATCCTTTCATGCTTATCTGGAAATTGCACTTGCACCTCACTTTGACTGGGATCACATCACTTTGAGTTCCTTCTAAACAGCATAACTTCTCAGCTTTCATTGAGTGTGGTAACGCTCATATTTTATGTCACCTTCTGTCTCTCTTTCTACTATTTTAATATCTGAGATTCATCTATCACCAAGGACATCCTAACATGTTATTTTTAGCCAGGAATAGACTTGTTATTGGACAAAAGTCTTCATTCTATGTCTCCTTTAAAACAATACCAATAACATGAACGGGTATTTAACTAATATACTGCAACACTCAATCAGTGTATTTGTGTCTTTTCAACATTTTGAACATATTTTAAGAGGTCAGGTCTGAAGGTAGAATCCTAGAACCATAAGGTTGCCAGGTCTGGATGCTCCTACCTGCAACAAAGGTGTACTTGATGCGGAAGCCGAGACCTTCCAGCTCCTCGTCACTGCTGAACTTGATCCACATGAACCGTCCCGTAGAAGTGACGATTCCCGGGTTCTTCCCTCCACACAGTCGATCGATAAGAGGCGAGAACCCGAACGGGCCGTCTCGTATCTCGATGTGATCAAAGCGGCACTCGAACGAGGGCTCGATGTAGTAGTTCTTATCGAAGGCGAGCTGGACGCGCTGCCGAGGGAGAGCTGAGAGAGAGAGGAAACAAAAGGGGCCAAAATCCATGAATGGCATGAAATTAAATCTTGCTTTCATGGGACGGGGAACAATGGGGTTGGTATTCTGTGGCTTTAAATTGAAAGAGGAAGTCAAATAGGAGTTAATCTGGATTTTGAAGATGGGCTGTTACTTCTAAGCCCTCGGCTTCGAGAAAAAACTTCAGCTGTTTCAAATGATCTGCTATTTTGTTAATGAGACGTAACTCCACGTCTCTGACTGTGTCTAAATGGTCTTTGTGGCTTTAATCAGACATGGAAAGCTACTTTTAGAAAGAGCCACAATGAGAGGAGCAGGGTAGCCTGCATGTCTCTACTGAGGAGCAGCAATGAGTTAGGAAACTATTACATGTTAACATCTGAGAGTATCTGAGAATTAGTTTGTTTTCTCTTCACCATTTGTGTGTGGTAAAACCATTAGCTTGGGTGATTGAGAGTTTGGTTTAGAGGTTTAAGGCCCCCAATGAAGAGGATTTAGCTCCTAATCTTGAGATGATGTTGGAGGACAAGAAGCTGAACAGTCTCGTTGAAGATGCAGATTAACTATGGTTTTTATAGATTTGCTGTCCTTTCATACTAAGGAATCTGGCTCCTCTCTGCAGAATAAAGAACCTCCAAGAAGGACTCCCATTCACCCACAATTTAGTCATTTATCACTCGCTTTCATCTAAAGTTAAACTTGTATAGGAGATGTCTAGGTACCGGTTAAGTACCAGTCAGTTCAAGCACAACTTAAGAGGAGAAAATAGTAGAGGGAGAAGGAAAATTAAGAGTTAGAGGAAGAGTTGCCTGTCCTCTGATGCACAAACACAACACAGAATCATCTCCGATTATTTTCAGCCAGAGCACACACTGCAAAAAAAGGTTGGCTGAAAGCAACCAAGGTAACTAGAGCTGAGGTAATCTGAAACAAAACCAGTGGATTTATCTGCCCATAGGTCATTTCACTTCCTGAAATATGACATAAAGTGCTTGATTTATTTGATTTACAATTAAGATTATAGTGCAAAGTTGAACACTTCAGATGTATGTCAAAGTTGGACAAGTTGGACACATAAGCAATTAGGTTTCATCAGAAATGCTCCAGACAGTATTTTAAATCCCTTTTAAAATACTATTTTATAGCTGCAGGGATAATGTGGGCTTTCTTTTTTGCACAGGTTCCCTTAAATAAAATGGGATAACACAATCCTTTATTAGAACCACAACAGGGAAAAGGACAGTTTACTCTCATTGGATGTATTGCCTGCCATGATCGATCCTGTGGCTTCACGTGCCTTATTAAACAACATAGATTTGCACCATCCACCTCTCGACAATCCATGCACATCCACAATCCATCCTTCTAAACATTTTTCCAAATTATTTGAGCCTGATTTTTGCCCTAATAAGAGGCTCCAACACCTGCACTGCTCTCTTTGTCAAGCCTCATTCTCTCGGTAACTTTCTATCTCCGCTTCTCTCTCTCATTTCAAACTCACACACACACACACACGACGCAGCTTGACACAGAGCGAACAGAATGAATAATCACTCCATCTATTGAGCTGATGATCTGTCATCAATGAGCCTCACCAACTGCAAACTATAACCACAAAGCCTCTCTGATAACCACTCGAGCCAAACACCAGCGTCTCTCTCTCTCTCTCTCTCTCCGAACAACAAAAGCTGCTTCGTAAATACGACAAAGGTCATTCAGCTCCCAATCACAGCAAATGATAGGTTCCATCTGTCGCTTCTCCTGCACCAGTCACCGCTTGTTCATCATCGGCGGCATCGGTGGCAGCTGCTCTGGGCTCAGTCTGTCCACAGGGGGCACCCTCGAGCTACGCATGAAACACGCTCCCAGCTCAGGCTCAGACTGAGGTCTCCTCCGCAGGAGGGGCGCACGGTTCATCAATTCAGGATGGAAACACATCGGCCAACATCTCAGGGCTTATCTCCCGCATCCGCTGATGAGAATTTAGGTCCAGCAGGACCCAGAATTGCTGATGGGTCGATGCTTTTTTTTTTTTCATCATGACACTAATAATAATGCTAATAATGTTGACAGTCGTGCCGACGCGTAGCGATTCGGTGACACCAAACAACAATGCAGCAGAGGCTCATTCCTTTAATGTCTTGTGGCTCACGCAGCTGCCAATACCGATGAGCTCTGATTAGGCCAGGAGTTCAGACGGCGTGCCACTCCCCATCGTTTTCAAAGGCTCTGAGTGTCTGAGGGGTGGAAACAAACTCAGGATGGTTGATTCTGAGGAAAAAGCCAGGCTGAGGGGGAGAGAGACGGGGGGCGAACACTCCGAGAGGGGCCAGCTTACACAAAACAGTGACAGTCGGACTAACGACATTCATAGAGGGAGGAGACACGCTAGGAGGGGCCAGAGCTGCAGACAATAGATAGGGAGATAGATAGATTGATAGAAAGCTAAAGATAGATGGGTCAGACTGGGTTTGCATGTCTGCATGGGTTTCCTCCCTTAGTTCTAAAATGTTTAGGTCGACTGGAGACTCTGAATTACCCCTAGTTGGATGAGAATCAATAGTCTGTGTGGAGAGCTGTCTGGGGTGTACTCCCTGCTCTTACTACATATGTGCATTGCAGACAGGCAGTAGCAGTGTCTCCAATATCTGTTTTTTGTTGCTGCTGTATCTTGCTCTGTATATCATGCTAATATTTAATATTACTTGATTGAGAGGAGCGAGGGACAGATCTAACTTTTCACCTCCGTCATCCTCAACACACCCACTTAGCCATACGAGCTGAGCTGGATCTGAACTGGATATCGGGGAGTAACCCGGCCGTACCAACCAGTGTAAACACAGTCTGATCGATGTAACTCGCTCTGTGAGGGTTACCTATCAACCAGCAGACACACCCATATTCACTCACTTCTTTAAGCTCTAATATGTAGTTGACCATGGAATTATTTTCAAAGTGACCACTAGATCGCTCTCTGGCATGAGAAACTTTAGCAGTTTAACCCGTTATGAGTTGCAGAAAAAATTGTATTGAATGATGTTTCATGATTGAAAATGGCTTTTTTTGACTGGGTGTGTATTGGAGAAGGTGAATTTTGGAGCCAGCCCTAGTGGATCCCTGTGGTATTGCAAGTAAAATCGCTTCTGCATTGGCATCGCAGTTCAGATTGGAAGACCATGTCCATTTTTTACCTACAGTATATGGTTTCAACAGATTAATATGGGCTGCTTTCCACTTCCTCCCATTCACATATTTTATAAGACGAATTTACTTCAGTCAGCATGAGCATAGTCCGATCATCATCTGTTGTTGTTGTTCCTTCCTGCTGTCTCTTCCTCTGCGGTGAACTCTCCGGATGCTTTTGTTCTGGGGTCAACAACTAGTTGCGGAACATGCGCACATGCATTGTTCTGCTCCAGTCAAATGGGGGTGTTTACATGGAGGAGAGAATTGGTTTCTCACCACCTTATCTGCCCGTTTCAATTAGACCGGATAGGTTGACAACAGAGAGGTTAGGTATTAGTCGAACTAACGTGTTAACATGCAAGCGTTGACATGCTCTTCGGCTAGTTATGGAACCTGACATCAGGTTTTGCACAGATCTTGCAGAGATCTCATTGCCTCACATTCAGGGAGACTGAAAAGCATGTGAAATCTGGTTGGTGGGTTACAGCTGGACCCCTCTGGCTCATGTTATGCCACTTTGCAGAGGTTCACCATGGACATATGATATTATAACACTGTATATGTGTTCTTAAATATGGAACTGCGCAATATGCTCATTTTAAGGTCTAAAGCAGGTACCATGACGGACGGATGAGCTCAGCTGTGCTAGGCTTTACCTTCCAGGATGTAGACGCACTCCTTGTTGGGCGGGTATGTGTTGGGGTAGTTGGGCGACGTAAACACGCCGCCGTTGATATTGCGTACCCAGGTGCCACAGTCGTTCTGGTTGGGGCTCTGGGCGCCATGATCGCTGGGGGAATCTGGAGGTGGCAGGCGGAGAGACAGAGAGAGAGAGAGAGAGAGACAGAGAGAAAAGAAGAAGAACAGATGGGTTATTGAGCCGGCGAGGGATCAATGAGCGGATGATTGGAAGTCAGGGAGAGTGGTGGAGGGAAGCCTGGCGAGCACAGCCGAGGAAACGCTAGACAGGGCAGGAATTGGGAGGAAAAAAAAGGACTAGAAGACGAAGCTCTTTGTCTTGAGATACAAGAGGAGATAATTCCTCCCTCGTTCGGGCTGCTTCGGTTTTTGGTGAATCGACGTGAGCGGGCCGTTTGAGGGTTTGAGCTGCAGCTTACCTTTAGTTCTCTGAGCCAGAGCCAATCCCGTGTCTATCAGAAAGAAGAGAATCCACGCTGCAAAGACAGAGACGCATCACGTCAGTCTCAGGCCACAGACAACACGCTGCATTCAGATCAGAGCTCCAAGAACTCCATTAATCGGCTCACAATGGAATCGACAACTACGTTAATCATTTTCAAGTAAGCATTCAAAATGTCCTCATAAGAAAGATTTTTTAAATCAAACAGTCAAAATTCTCTGATTTCAGCTTCTTGAATGTGAATATTTATTTTTTAGTCACCTGTGACAGAAAATTGAATGCACTGAGTCAAAAAAAGGCATTTATTTCAGGTCTTTACTTGATCTTGGCCTTTGCTAACCAGGCAGTGACAATTTCCACTCTTATTGCGTTATTTTCAAAACCCAAGAACTAAGACAAGACAAGACAAGACTGCAAGAAGGCCAAGATGTCTTAGTCATCAAATGAGGGATCAAATCATTTTTAAATGAATGAGCTGAGTTTATGCAACTTAACTTGGTATGTATTTTTATCCGATTACAGCATTTAAGTAATCTCGTTCTAATCTCTTTATACTTAATTTACTCATTTAAACCTTATTTGATACCATTGAGTGAATACTGATAATAGAGAAACTGATAATATGATGATTAACTGAACACAGTTGCACGGAACCACTTGACATAACATTTTTAAATCATTGTGAGCTTTTCATTTTTTGAGTGGAGATCGATACGGGTTGCGTCAGAGAGCCAGCAAGTCTTCTGGATATGAAGAGGAATAACTAGAGCTTCAGTAACCTTATCATAGACAACATGGAGTGTTCAACATAGGGCAGTGCTGGGAAAAAAACCACAGAGCCGCTAAGTGATGATTCACGTGTCGGAGCTGCGAGACTGACAGTGATACTGGGAATCGCAGGCGGAGGAGACATTAAGCATTTCTGAAGCAAAAGCTCGTTCAGGGTGAACCAATGCATGTAAACAAGATCGGATGTTCTGCGTTTCACCCACTCCAGGAAATGAAATTATACTGAATCACCATCAAACGTGGAGGGGAATCAGCAGCGAGCCGAGACTTCTTGGAAAACTGCTGAAACTTGAAAAAAATACCCTCAAATTGCTCCGATCATCTGAACGAGCCACAAAGAGTTGATTCCAGGTCATTTTTCTATCAACTACCACTATCTATCTACTAGAGCAGATAAATCAGTGGTTAAATGTATATGTTCCTCCTCTCAGGACTAGAACGGACAAATCGAGGTGGAGACAGTTGGAGAAGGATCGAATATATCTGACATTCCTGACAGCTGTGACCTGATGATCACATCTCTGAGTCGTTTTCTATCAATCGGCTGGTTGTTCCTTCAAGCAGGAGTCCAAACAGGCCGCGATAATAAATGCAGAGGACGGAGAGGAGCAGTCGAGGAATATTAACAGCAGGATTATGATCAGCGGGATCGGAAGCTTAGCCTCGACTGCAGAAACCTGAAAGTGCAGTCTCTCTGAAATGACATGTGTGTCTTTCGGCTGACAAAGATGAAGCGGAGAAAGCTGCGGTGATTGCAAACAGCATATAGACTTTCCACCTGTGGTGACAGCAGGACATGTAACAACATGTAAAGGCAGCAGAGCTTATAGATGTCGAGCGATTCTGCATTTTATGCAGACCAAGTTAAGTCACGTAACTTCTATCTAAAGCAACTTGACATAGAAAACGCAGAATCTGTGATTTTTCTCTGTTTCTGACAACATCAGCTCATTTAAGACACTTTCTGATCAAGTGCCAGACAAACGAAACCCACCAGGCTCCTAATCTGCAACCTCACAAAAGTATTCGGAGGAGGAGGGGGATAAAAAATAAATAAAAAACAGGATTACAGCTGCAAGGCTTGTGGCTGTGATGAGGAGACGGGCGTTGGGTCCCTGGCAGACAATAGGTGAAATATGTTTTATCATAATGGAGTCTGAGCCCAGGGCGAGCGTGCTACAGCAGCTCCTGACACTGTCTCTCTCTGATAAGAAGCTGCCGTGGACCTGATCCTCCCCCCCCCTTCTCCCCTCTCCTCCTCACCCTCCTTTACCTCACCCCCCCCCCTCCACAGAGTTCACAAATGGTTGGCCTGCTCACATCGAATTAGAGAGAGGAGCGTGAGCCTGGCACGTTGCATAATGGCCCCCGAGAAGGAAGGAAGGATGGAGAGAGGGAGGAGTAGACGGAGGTCTAATAAAGCAAAAAATACATGGTTAACATAAGCAGAGTGAGCTGTTTGAATGGGCTGCACACACACACACACACACACACACACACACACACACACACACACACACACACACACACACACACACACAGGTTAGGCTCCAGGCTCCTCACTGCTGCTATTTCCGTTATCTTGCAATGAATTATTGTGGGCGGGATTTAGAGAGCAGACCACCCAAACTCAAGAACCAAAGAGAGGAGAGAGAGAGAGAGAGAGAGAGAGAGAGAGAGAGAGAGAGAGAGAGAGAGAGAGAGAGAGAGAGAGATGCTGGAGGCTCCTACAGGAGATTCTCCCACATAAGGAGTCAGTTTGATTAAATCCTCTGGACACTTCTTTTTCTTCTTCCCCGGTCACGGATATTCACATGCCGGAGCTGAGCAAACAAGTGTATAAAAGATTTAAGTGAAGTTGTTGGTCAATGGCTGCATAATTCACCAGCTGTTTTAGTTTGTAACATCTTTTTTTTTAGGCATGAATAAATCAGAAGCCAAACAGAGTTCACAGATTTGTCCTCTCAGCATCAAGAGGAGGAAAGAAGTTCCACCCTCTGGTTGTAAAAATCCAGCCTGTGTCAGGAATTCAGACAAAGTAAAAACAAGGAAATATTCACAGAAGGCTTTATGACATCCTGAATAACATAGGTTTAATGCTATTTTAAGATGGAAAGGAACATTTGTCTGGGTCATGTCCTTACATTTCTCTGGACCCTGGACTGGAAGCAGAGTGAGGAACTGAGGCCTTAATTACCTGACATTGCATTCATATTCAGTCATTCAGCTGACCCTTTGATCCAAAATGACTCACATAGGAGAAAAAGCATTGAAGCTACTAGCTCATTAGGCAATTATGAGCTAAATCAGCTGCACGGACTCAAACAGAGTGAAATAACCCAGTAGCTACGTTGCCATCACAGTTTTTCCACAAAACCAACTCTAATTTGTTACATTTAGAGATAACGTACAATTGCGGCATGCAGGTGTTCTCACTGGCAGGTGTTATGTGCATGAGCTGCAATTCTGGCGACATCCCATTATTTTTTGTCAAACTTCATCCGGCGAGACTCATTTTTGCAATTCCATTTCCGTTTTGCTTAATCTTTGAAAACCAGATTTCGAGAAAGTTCCGTCTTGCTCCACACAATTGAATTCTCACCGATTCTTGTTTCATCCTTTCCATCCATGCTTCTCATTCCGAAGCAAATGTGACCACCTCCTGTGAGCATGAGGCTGCTTTTGCGTATGAGTTTTTCATTTTAGCAATAGTGACAGGAGAGGTGAGCCACGCCTCTGCAAAACACCTGAGGCCGCCATCTTGTTTGAACGCACGCGCCCCGCAAATGTTCACCTGTTGAACCACGAGGCGAGGGCAGAGAGCGCGCGCGCGCGCACACACGCGCATAGGCGCGCACACTGAAACAGGCACGCACGAGCGCACGTTCGCATAGCGCCCGAGCTCCCCCAAATTAAAAGGCTCGCGATAAAACAGCGCGTCCCGCCGTTCTTTTCTCTCCACTGTGGAGGGTGCGCACAGCAAATAGGGCCAGGTGCAGATCGGAGGGGTTTCACACCCTCTCCTGGCGACTTCACCTAGTGTGATGTGGAACGATGGTGAGGCGAGATGATGGATGAGACCGAACTGGGCTCCGATCCAAAGTCAAGAGAAGGTGTCTGGGTTTTCCTTTTTCTTTAAACCTCTAAACAAGGTTAGACCAACAGATGTCAGTACTTAAAAGTGGAGGATTTTGTAAATCAGTGCATCGTGTGATGCCGATGAAAAAATAAGGAATCAAACACTATCGGAGCGGAGGGGTGAAGCCTGAGCTTTGCTTATAATGGAGTAAATTAAATCTGTTAGATGGTTATGCGCTGCAGCAGTGCAAATCACCTGCAGGCAAAAATAAAAATAAAGCACCTGGAGAAAGAGAGAGCGAGAGAGAGAGAGCAAGGGCTGAGCAGGTCTCCTGAGGTTCAGTTTGGAGATGCGCTCCTGGTCTGTGCGCTCCGCACTCACCTCTGAGCATCTCCTCCTGCTGCGGGTCAGATCCTCCACACGCTGAGAAACACCTTCCTAGAGCTCAACCCCGGATCTGGCCATGTCACAGCTCCACGCACATCTCAGAAAAATCCAACTTTTCCTCGGGAACAAGCAGTAAATCCATCTAATCCAAGATGAGGAGGAAGAGGAGGATGATGAGGGGGAGAGATCTCAGCCGGGCATCCTGCAGCAGGAGCAGCCGCTGGAGATCCAAGAGGAGAGGGAGTCAGGAGTCCACAGGAGGGAGGGAGTGCGTGTGTGCGTGTGTGTGTGTGTATGTGACAGGGAGTGTGTGAGCGAGTGATGGAGCAAGGGAGGGGAGACACAAGCATCAGGACCAGTTCCTCTCCGCTCTGTGTCTGGTCGTGAACTGAGGATCTGCGGCTGATCGAGGCTCATTTAAGCTGAGAAGCAGCTGGAGAGAAGTTAAGTCTCACACGATGAAGGAACGTCACATCCGGCCACATTTACCAAAATAAGACACGACCGGGGAACTTGTTGCAACCCCCTGTCCAACATCCGACATCCATTCCAGAGTTTTAGTACTGCTCATATGCAAACCACACTGTGCTAACAAATAAATAAGCTGTAAATTACATCTAAATTATGCTCATTCATGAACCATCATCTTACCTGCTTTGTACCCAATGGTGTCGCAGATATGCAGCAGGCTTGTGCAGAATTCAGAATTTGGAACGTAAATTGAACTGGCCCCGCCCCCACAGGATGTTGAATTAGGAATGGAATGGAATGACAGGAAGTGGAATTAAATTCACTGCAATTCCTCATAAAACAAATAACAGACAATTCAAATTCATTGAATCGAATCGAATCAAATTGAATCAAACTCCATGTGAAACTTGAAAACTTGAAAAAAAGAGAAAAAGATCAGATGCCACTTGACAAGCGAAAATTCATCTGTCATCTAGCCATCGACCTATCTCAAGTTCACATGGGGTGAAAACAAGGGAATACACCCTGATCCATCACAGGACACACACCAGTCACATTAATTTAATTTTAAGTCCCCTATTGACCTTCAATAAAAAGATAAAATGACCGATTTCCTATTTTCCATCTTGTTATCCACAGTTTACCCTGGTCCAGGTGAAGCCCGGACTTTACTCTCCTCCAGCTGGCCACCAGCTCCTCTTAGGAGGACCCTGAGATGTTCCAAAAGAAGGAACATTGCCCATGTCCATCCTCGCAGATGGACACACAGATGTGAACTACTTGAGTGGGTTTGCATGCAGAACAGCATGCTTTGAGTCCCTTCCATCCAAATGGTGGTGGGCCCCCAGGATGAATGACATCTCTGAAATGGTCTAAATGTATTGTGGGGTAGTGGAGTGGGTCTTCAGCTTCAGCCTCTGTTTGATTAGGCAAATAACAGAATAATGACAGTTTCTCTTTGTTGCACCTGTGGAGACTCGAATACAAGTCATAATCTTCGTGTCCTTTGCTTTTTCCATGCTTTTATTTTGTAAAATGAATCACTTCGTTTCCAGTTGCGTTTTGTTGCTTTCCACACATCTTGAAGCCGGAGCAGATCGGGCTTTAAACCACCTGCACCTCTCTCTCGCTCCCTCTCTCTCTCTCCCTCCAACACACGCACACACATACACACACACACAAACACACACAGTTATTGGCTGTCAGTGCTGTATATTATCCCTCCCTCCAGTGCATTTGCATCAGTTGTGATTTCTGATCTGCTCCAGGGCCAAGTTCCACACTCTCTCTCTCTCTCTCTCTCTGCATTTGCAGCTGTTTTACGTTTTCTCTCCATGCATTATTAAGCAGCTGGCTGCTGCTGGGGTGTGTGGGGGGGTGGGGGGGTGGGGGGTACAGGGCCCCCCAGGGGGACATGGTGCTCATAGGGGCCCCCGGGGGCCACGTAGAAAATTAAAAGCAGTTTAATTTCACCGTTGCTTCACTCGGTACAAATTCAGCTAATGAGAGCGTATAGAGATGATTATTTTGAGAGTGAATTCCCCTCCAGCATCCAAGCAACAAAATAAACAAAGACGTACTTGGAGGAGAGGAGTTCCTGGGGAAGGAGAGCGGAGGATTACTGGTCTGGGACCTCACGCGTACCATGAAAGGGGTGTAATGAAGCACAGCCACTCGGCAGAAGAAACCTTTATTCTCAATCTCAGGAGGTAAACACATTTATTAGCTCGAACATTCATTTGCAAGTAGCATAAAACACAATAACTTAAAACACACCCGCGGTTAATCAGTACTTAAAAAGTGCACATTTACAAAAGGCTCGAGCTCAGTCCTCGGGCCCGAGCAACAACGAGCTCCATTCAGCAGGACAAACAGTTTTCACAACCTTGACGCAGCGGTGTAAAAGAATTACAGGTCGCCGCGTGAAGAAATAAAACGGAATCAAATAAAAAAAACGTCATCTTTTTTTTGGCACCGCCGAGCGAGAGCGGGGAACAAGGTGAATTTGCACTCGGCGGAGCTGAAGGCCATTCATCACTTCAGCCCGGATTAGTAGTAGCGGAGGGGGAATGCTTCACACGGAACGCGTTCGGCCTGCTTGCGGGTTCACGTTTGCACCTTTCGCTGCCGCAGTCGCGAGGCAGAGGTGAGGAGTGACGCAGCGGAAGGAGGCGAGGGGAAGGCGGTTCGGTTCTCGTTTCACAGGGCGGTGACGTTAAGCCTACGCATGGGTTTCAAGTCACGTAAATAACACACTTCAGCACTTCCGAAGAGTGCTTTACCAGCTTTAATGTTGAATCGGCTCCATTTTAGACAAAAGTGTTGCTGTCCACGGCGACCCAGCTAGCCGCTGATCTAGCTAGCCGCTGATCTAGCTAGCCGTCGACCCAGCTAGCTGTTGATCGAGCTAGCCGTTGATCTAGCTAGCCGCCGACCTAGCTAGCCGCCGACCCAGCTAGCCGTTGATCTAGCTAGCCGTTGATCTAGCTAGCCGTTGATCTAGCTAGCCGCCGACCTAGCTAGCCGCCGACCCAGCTAGCCGTTGATCTAGCTAGCCGCCGATCGAGCTAGCCGCCGACCCAGCTAGCCGTTGACCCAGCTAGCCGCCGATCTAGCTAGCCGCCGACCCAGCTAGCCGCCGACCCAGCTAGCCGCCGACCCAGCTAGCCGTTGATCTAGCTAGCCGCCGATCCAGCTAGCCGCCGATCTAGCTAGCCGCCGATAGTGGCTTTAAACCGGGGGAGTGATAATCTTCATTAGGATTTCTCTCTGAGCCTCCGTGAACTTGTCGCAGCTCCTGTTCTTCTAACACTGGAATGAATAAATAAAACCGAACATGAATATTTCACGTCTTGACTGGAGGACCGCGGAATATCAAAAAGGAACGTTTTGGGGCAAACGAGGATCCATTTACCGGCCCCTTGAAATCAGTGGAAACGCGTGTGACTGCGTGTGTGTGTGTGTGTGTGTGTGTGTGTGCGCGAGGTGAGGATGGCGTGCGAGGAAGGGCAGGGGAGGATGTCCCCCCCCCCCCCCGAGACGTCCTTTCCTCTCCCGTTACATGGCGTCGAAATGGAAGCGATGCGCCTCCTGCCTCTTCTCCCGGTCGTCCGCTTTCTGAGGGACACACACAGAAGTACAAAAAGACAGTCAATACACTTTGGTCAAATAGCACCTGTGTCCTCAGCGACAAGACTGTGGAGTTCTGGCGCGTTTACACAAGTTGCATAATTTACATCTTTACCTTTCTCAGGAATTAAGTGAGGCGTACAATAATTACATATACCCGAGTCTTCCATAAGACTCCACCACAGCGATACTTCTAAAATAACGCAAAACCAGTAAGACCCTGAAAAAATTGATAGTAGCAAAACAAACAAACAAAAAAGAAAAACATAAGGGAAAGGTTTAAAAGCTCAACCGACCAACTAGAACCAAAAAAAGTGGTGTGCCTTCACAATGTACAAATCACTCCAGGGAGAGACTGGAATTAACATAAAATGTAAATGCAGAAGTTCGCCTAACTCAAACGTCCGTGTACGAAACATGAGCTAACTTCACATTTCTTCAGACACTCATCCATCCGCATTGAGTACGCGATCATGTACACATCACAGACAAGACCAATCCAATTGTCGACCACAGGTTTGTCTGGTTTTAGCCGTTTTCTAGTGTCCAACACGAGAAAGTCACATTTTCTGAAGGCCGAGCAACAAATCACAATGTCTCCAGCTTACCTTTTATACAGTATGTTAAAAACCCCCCCTCAAACTAATCATAATGAAAGTCAGTACAGCAAATGAACCAACTGACTATTTGCGGGCGTTAAACCAACACTGTGCAGCTGCGTGCCGGTGCCAGGCCGAGAAAGCTAAATGAGGCCCCCGTCGGTTTTGGTTTGTGTGACAACGAGCGCGATGGAAGCCGTTGAACAAACGGGAAAAAGCCCTCGTGAGGGAGGAAAGTGACAAATGCCGTCTAATTATCAAATGCGAGCGAGCGCGAGGGAACGGGGTAAGTGAATATTTTCCTGCAGAGCCGCAGGTTGAAGACAAAGTCACTGCAATTACGTCCTCTTGGCCGAGTCCTCCGGTCTCAGGAGGAGGAACTGCGCGCACACGCACGCACACACACACACACACACACACACACGCAGACAGACACACGCAGGTTGCCTCGCATACCTCCTGTCCTCATGTAAAAGTTGGACAGGCCTTCCAGGGATGCGGCTTTTTGGCGGCATAATGCGCCACTTATTTACAACCCGACGCTCTCTTATCCTCATCTGGGCGCCCGAAACGCTCAGGAAACGAGCTGACGAGACGTGGAAAATGCCGCCGGCACATGGATGTAGCTGTCAGAGATAAGATGCGGCGGATGAAATGCGGGGCCGGGGCCGCATCCCGACGCGTGCATCCAGCGGAGGAGCCGAGCGGCTCCGGCTCAGTGGAGTAAAAACGGCCGAGAGAAAGGGAGAAAGAAAGAAAAAAAGGCCGTAAGAAGGCAGGAACAGTGAATCCCATTAAAGAGAGGCGGGATGTGTCTGAGCCGTCACCGCTGGACGGGCCGCGGAGGACACAGAGCCGCACCCCGCTACGCTCCTTCAATATCGACCCGAAGAGGTTCCCGCTCGGAGGCTCAGAGACTTGGGGGAGGGAGGAAAAAGAAAAATCGACAAACGAGACACGGGAGTGGAGAGGGGACCGAGCGCCGTCCCGGAGCAGGGACGACTCACAGAGGCGCCAGTGAGTGAATATCAACGTGGAGGACAGCCGGTGTCCAGAGCGTTCCAGTGGAGTCGGATCTGATCCAAAATCTGAGCAGTCTCCGTTCTGTTCAAACTCGGCTGTTCTAAAATTGGTTCAGTGCTATTGAACCCATAGTTACCTACTGTAATAATACCATTTAACACTGTTACCGTTAATCATCCTGTTCTATTCTATTCGATTTTCATTGCTGCTGGACTCGAGAGTTCCAGATGTGATGGAGTGGAATTCCGTTGCATCGTCAACAAGCTGACAAGCTGTTCCGATTCTAAATAGTTTTCATGCAAAGAAAAAAACGACGTAAAGCGTCGCTCACAGGCTTGGAACTGTCTCATGTCGAAGCTGAGAAGGAAACACAGTAGTGGCAATGAAAAAGCAGGTGAAATGAAGGCGAAACATCTTCAAGAATCCAACAGTGGATCGTATGAAATAGTCGAACACTTCACCAGCTGATCAACGGTTGATTCAGCCCTCTTCCTACAACCCTGAGAGATTGGACGGAGTTCTGGAGGCTCCGCCCCCTTTGTTGACGGATCACAATGTGATGACTACCGTGCTGCAGCCAGAAGACTGTTTGCAACACATTCGCTATGGGTTTTTTTTCCCCTCCTGTCAATTCTCATTCCTATTAAAGTCCTCATCTATCTTCCAAGCTGCTGATGCTTCAGCACATTGATTGACGCGTGTTGTGTGTGTTTCTCGTGGCGAGGACGTCCGGCAACGGCCGTTCTTAAAGGAGCAGATGGACGGATGCGGAGCCCCGCTCCCCGAGGAGAGGCGCTCCACTGGGCCGCTCTGCTGCTGGCTCTAATTGTCTGTCCGGGGGAAACCAGCCCAGTGTCATCCCGAGTCACTCCACAGCGGAGCGCTGGCTCGTGTCAGGCTGAAAGTTTTACGGGGGCCGAGAGTGAAGAGGAAAAAAAAACACAAAAAGAAGTCGTTTGCCGTCATCGACTGGCGGTCCACTGAACGGGAGGCGGCGAAACGCCGTCGCGTCCTCGCCTCGGGGACGAGCTCAGAGGCCTCGCCGCTCGCCTAGGGCCGCGCGGCCATTCGATCACCCGTTCCGATCAGAGCGGAGCCAGACAGGCACGAAGGAGCGGCAGATCTGCGCAGAGAGCGGCCCTTACTGATTTTGAAATGGCCGCAGAGCAGCAGTACCGGTGGCCGCTTCATTCAGGTGAAAAGTAACGTCAAAGTAACGTAAAGTGACGTGATTATTCGCGAGAGCAGAGCCCGCGTGTGGTTGCCGGACGAACATGAAAATGACCAATACTGACCAATACATCAGCTTAAATACCTCAAAAACAGGGTTGTGAAAGGTGCTTGGAAAAAAAGCATCTAGGAAGGTAAAGTCATGTAATCGTTCATCGAGTGGCAGGCGAGACGGCCGATCGGAGTAAAGCCTTTGTGCGGCTGCCAGATAGATATAAAGGGGCAGAAACCAACTGGATTGTGAAACGCCATCTGAGGAATTCCTGATGAAACCAGCACCCCATGGCTTCTACGTTAACACCGGGCAGCAAGGACGAACGCTCCATCCAGAGTGATTTTCCTGAGGTCCAGACTGGACTCGGTGGACTCCGGGGTGAAGCTGTGGCTCTCAGGTGAGGATGCTGCGGCCGCTCCCTCACCTCCTCTCCCCTCCCGTCTCATAACCGTCCCGCAGATCCCGCATCCACTGACCCGGCTGACGGTCGCGCTGAGCGGAGGTTCGGAGGCGCCCGTGTCAAGGGCTCGTCAGGCAGGACGCCCCCTGTCCTCCGTCCTCCGCCCGACTTTGTTTGTTGCAAACACCAGAGGCCGCGGCGCAAACACGCGCACGCCAAATGTCAGGCGGCGGCCTCGGCCTGACCTCGCCGGGAGGCTGCGGCGGGGGAGGCGGCGAGGGGCGGACGCGGAGGAGGGCGTTTAGCCGGGCCACCCGGGGCTCTCACCCGTCGCCCCCTGAGGTGTGGGCCACAGCGGGGACGGATGTGTGCTCATCAATTATACAGGAGGGTGTCTCTAATCCAGCCTCACCTCCGAGCCGCGCAGCCATCAGCCCCAGGAACGCACAATACCTCAACATCAGCATGAAAACACAATGACGATTGCTGGAAATTGTTTTTTTTAGTCAGTTCAATGCTATTCTGAAACTTTCATTGTGATAAAAGTTTAAAATTATCCCTTATCATCATGCATACTACATACTACGTACATAACTACTTATGTGTTCATTACAGAACTTGTTTACAGCACTATTATCATTATGATCATTTGGTGTGTGCATTGTTGTGTATCATATATATCATATATAAATGCTGTATAAATAAAGCACTTATCTAAATGTTGAACTATAACGAATGCGACATGCATATCTCGATGCTATCACGGGGTGTTTTTTCAGACATGCTGATATAGAGGTGACATGATGATCATTTAAATATCCAATAAAATCACGGAATGTGGAGTCGGAAAGGATTCTTCAAATGATATGATGCTGCTATACGACCTGAAGCTAGAACACCTACAACTGGCAGTTGCGCTGTATTAACTTGGTTTCAAAAACAATGGGTTTATTTCGCTGCAATGAGAACAAGGCCGGTGAGAACAACGAGCTAAGCCGCAAACGATTCTCACGGAGGAAAATTCTCAACCTGAGTGTCGGAGGAGGCCTGTGGATGTTTCGCGATGCCTTATTTATGCGACTCTGCTTTTAACGAGGGCAAACCCGGGCTTCGTTGTGTGTGTGATGCTTTCGTCGGAGGCCTGACGGGGGATTTCAAGGAGCACTTGAGTCTGAAACATCTGGACGCTGGCCTTAAAACTCCTGGGGCTGCATTCACAAAGAGCCCGAACAATGAAGAAGCTCTGAGTCACAGCTTAAGTATCTGTAAGATGAAAAGTTATTCACGAAGCATTCTAGGCTCCGAGGGAGCTCCTGAGGTGAAAAACTGTTGGGGGGGGGAGCGAGGAGGACTTTTAAGAAGCCCAGGAGCGTCTTGAGCAGAGAAGATGGCGGGAAGATGGAGAGGATTTCAATATTCTGATATGTGTATCATATTTTGTGACAACCAATCACAGCCTTTAGAAGACTACGTCATACGTAGCAACCACAGCGCCTCACTAAGATCAAAGTGTCCCCGCTCAGAGTTGCCCTCAGAAACCTCCTCAATAACTCTGAAGCTAAAGCGCTCTGAGAGCCTTTGTGAATATGGGTAAAGTGCTGAGGGCGTTTTCACATCCCAGTTACCCCAGTTATATTTATATTCCCATTTGTGGGGCCGTAAGATAATGTCACACGAAGCACTCCACAGACACTGTATGAAGTGCTGTATTTCATTGTTTGCACTGTGTTTTATATCGTCGTTTTATATTTAGCCTCTGGATGACGACCTATGTAACCTGACGTACTTGCTTTACAGGAGCCGGGGTCCAGGGGCTCCTTTGTGCTGGTTAAAGAGGCTGGTCTTCACAAAGCCGGATGATTCATACCAATCCTTCCTCTTCATGTGAATGCATAACGTCGCCTTGCAGGGAGGCAAGATGGCAGAATGGCTCCAGCCGGAGGTGGCGGCACTGAGCGGTCCGCCTCTTCTCCTTCTCCGTCTTTGTGGCCTCAGACCATCTCAGAAACCGTCACGCATACGGTCCGGTGGGACATCGCTTCACGCGTGCGCTTCTTGCTCTCCCCCCTCCGCCACTTTGCTCGGCGTCCTCCGGCCCTCAGATAAGCTCGGACAGGTCGACAGACAGGCCCGCTCCGCTCCGCTCTCGACGTCCTCGTATGTTTCCATTTATTTATTCATCTCCCCGACGCCGCGTCACTTCACACGGAGCCGATGCTCACACCCACGTACCCCAAAAGAGGGAAATTAGAGTGCTCCTGTGTGCGCAACCATGCGCACATGTCATCCGGCGTGCGCTCTCTCTCTCTCACACACACGCACGCACGCACGCACGCACGCACACACTGCGGTGGCAGATGGCTGGGAGAGGAGGCCGGGCGCCCGGCTGCAGCTCTCAGCCCCGCAGACGCTGCGAGGATCACAGAGCGGACGATTCAAAGAACAACGGGAGGAGATTCACGGGAAGGGCGTCCGAAACGAAGGGAGGGGCAAACAAAGAAATGGACGCGAAACGCTGCGTCGACTCCCCGGAGGGAACGTTTAGGGTGGGGAGGAAGAGGAAGACGTGCCACGCCGAGAGGACAGAAACTGCAATTGCTACCGAACGTCCTCCAGGATGTGGCCCGGAGGGTGGGGGGCCGGCAAGAAAGGGAGGGAGGGGGGAGGGAGAGAGGGAGGGAGGGAGGGAGGGAGGGAGAGTGTGAGTGTGTGTCAGTGGGAGTTTAGAGGACTACAGGAGAGGGATGGTGAGGCCCATCTGCTGATGCTTGTGACCAGTCTGCTCTCTCTCTCTCTCTTTTCCAAACAACACACACAAACACACACACAATCGTTTTTTTCCTAAAGACACATCTTGTCCTCATTCACGCATGCGCTTCAGATTTTGAGTCTGAAAAGGCACGTAAAATGTGAGCGTGGCAGAGTGGAAGCCGTGTGTGAGGCTGCCTGCGCTCGGGTGGGCGGGGACGTGAAGGACACAGCGAGTCTGCAGCACTCGGCTCGTGGTGAAAGGTCGCCGTCTTCGCTCCTGGTTCTGCCTCAGCCTCTGGTTCTGGCTCCACCATATGGCGGAGGGTCCTTTTCCCATCTGCTCTCCCTCTGTACCTTCTGTACCCAGAAGACCACTATCACTCGCTCACTCTCTCAATCTGTTTTTCCACTGATTCTTTTGGACATGGTGGACTCACTGCTTTACTACTGTGTCACCTGACATTTCCACAATGTGGGACAAATACTGGCAGTCTCTATTCTATTCTATTCTATTCTATTCTATTCTATTCTATTCTATTCTACTCAACTCTACTATATTACACTATACCATTCTTTTCCACGACTATTCTATAGCGTACTGTGCTACACTGTACAGTATGGCTCCACAGCTGCATCACAGCTCCAGTTAGCACTTCACTATTTCCCCTGCTATGGTACAGGTCTGGTGGGCTGCCAGGCCAACGACCTCATAACTGACATAATCTCAGTTACGTGTAGACATGAGACGGACCACCACGCTACACTCTTACGGGCCCATCAGCTTTGGTTGACTCAGTCCAACTGACGTGCACCTCGTCCGTTTAGGGTTTTCTTGGTGGGACCCACCGAGCCTGGAAATAAATTCCCCGGGCAACCGTGCGCTTGGTTCAGGAACACGGCGAGAGGCTACGCTGATCAGATGGAACGTAAGATCACATCACATCAATCGTGCGAGTGGCAGGTGAGACGGCCAGTCAGAGTGAAGCCTCCTTACGGGCGCCAGATCAGAATGAAAGGCGCGTGGCATGTGAAGCGTTTCAACGTTAACCGAGGATAAACACAGCTCGACTCAAGCGTCCGAGGCCTCCTCGGAGGCGGTTCATCGCAGCGCTGTCGTGCGTGTGCCTGACCTTCTCTTGCCAGTGCAGGATGCCGATGATGACGAGGATGAAGATGCAGACTCCGATCAGGGCGATGGCCGTCAGCAGCACGCTGTTGCTGGGGGTCAGGTACAGCTTGGCGCTCCAGCTACGGACACACAGACAGGGGCGATAGAGGATGACGGGCTCAGCACATGCCGTTGCCGTGTTTCATCTGAGCTCCCAACGAGAGAATGTTGCACATTAGCAGAGACCCGATCCCCATGAAGTCAAAGCAAACAAGCCACCCTCATCTCATTCTCTGCTCTTCTCCTGGCCGCGGATTGGGGCGGAACGAAGCTCTGCCGTACGCCCCGCTTCCAAGAGGAACTTTTACGTGTTTGCAGAAAACCCAAAAACTTTGGTACAAATTTACCGTCTCATCAACTTGTAATCTGTGAGCAGTTGGTGGAAGACAAAGGCATCAAGCTTTTCTGGGTATTAACTCGTTTCACTCATGTGGTGACTGTAAAAGTGTGTGTGTGTGTGTGTGCGTGTGTGTGTGTGCGCGCTGGCACGTCTGATAAGCCTGGCAAATACTAAAGTGTTATGAGCCGACGTGGTAGAAAATGTGTCTGCGTGTGCGTGCGTGTGTGTGTGTGTGTGTGTGTGTGTGTGTGTTGGACAGCCATCTGGAGCCCCTCCTGGGGGGGCTGAGCTACATGCGACCACTGTCATGATAACATGAGAGCGCACGCTGTGAGGTGTGAGAGAGAGAGAGAGAGAGAGTGGCTGCGTGTGTGCGTGCGTGTGTGTCTGCATTGTGTCAAACCATCGATATCGAGGAACGTCTTTTTAGAAAGCGGCAGACGGGGGGTTGGGGTGGGGTGGGGGGGGGGGGCGACGTTGGGAGCGTTGAGCGGTTGCCGTGGCAACAGCCGCCGTTGCTGGGGGCGACAAAACAACAAAAAAAAAGTGGACGATTACGGAGCAATTACCTGCGAGGGTTGTTGTTGGGGTAGGGGATGACGATGAGCTGAGAGTTGGGGATGATGGCCGTCCACTCCTGCTTCCTTACGTCCTGGAAAACACACACACACACACACACACACGCACAAAAAGGGCCGTGAACAAGAGGACACGACATAATGGACAACCAAGTATGCAATCGCGCACAGATTTCCCCGGGCTCCACACACACACACACACACGCACACACGTTTTGGAATATGTGTGTCTGGTCCTGCGGGGGCGGAGTAATGGGGTCCCGGGCTCCTGCTCGGCTACTGTAGAGAGGCTATTTTAAGCTGAGCATTTAAGACACAGACAACCTGCTACTGGAAATAAATTACCCTCGAGTGCGGGGACCGACACAGATTTCCCGCTGCGTTTGTGTGTGTGTGTGTGTGCGTCTAAGAGCATATAGATGTGTGCATATTTATACAAGCCAGGGAGTGATTTAGGTACGTTTGGGGCCATTTGGGAGAGAGTTCGTGTTCCTTTGTTCCACACACATCGGGTCTTGTAGAATAGCTTTTACCTGAATCCCAATTTATGGCATTTTCATTTTTCGTATTACACCCTGAATATCCTGAATTTATTTATTGATGTAATTAGTCACACATTTATTCAGATTAATTACACATTTTACAGTCTCTCTCTATTGTATATTTATATCCAATACATCATTCTGTGTTTTCACCTTATGATGACTGCCATACAAATAAAGCTTGGTTTCAGACTGCAGTTAGTAAATGGTAAATGGGTTTGGGATCTTCCCTAAGGAAACCTCAACACGTCCGTCGCACCGGGCTGAGATTGAACCACAGACCCGTGGACAACCACGCTCCCCCTGTGCTGCCGATTTTCTCCTCCTCTTATCGCGCTCCCATGGTTTTAGTCTGACATTTTTGCCGAGTCTGAGAGACAGATGGGCGACAGAGACGGGTGTTTAACTGGAGTGTCAGCGACTGTCGAGACACAGAGCTAAACTATCGAGAAGTTTAAAACCATGTCATGGCGTTCCAGCGTCTGACAGCAGCTTGACTTCGCGACGCTTCACTTTCAACTCGAGGCCGACGTCTGACGCCAGGCTGACACAGACGGGCCGAGTCGAACCGCTGAATCGACGCGAAGCGAGACAAAAACGTCGAACGGGGCCGGCGTTGACTCATCCGCACGCTCACACACTCCCAGGGTCCAGAGCTCGGGCTCATTAGGAGGCTGAGATCACAGAGATCACATATTAATGACTTCAAAACTGCAATTACAACCCGTGGCTGTGAGGAATGAACATTTCCAGCTCCTGCGTTTGGCTAAATCCGCTCCTCGTTTCTCCAACAACTACTAGGAACCACATCTCGCAGCTATTTTGAATGAGTGTGCAACAATGTGAGCGTCCCTTTTTACATTAATGAGCTCCCTCCCACCCTCCCTCTCTCTCTCTCTCTCTCTCTCTCTCTCTCTCTCTCCCTCTCTCTCTCTCTCTCTCTCTCTCTCGCCCGGCAGCCATTGTCGCTTAGCTCTTGGAAAGCGGCGCCGTCAGAGGAGAAGCCGGTGGGGGAGCGATGCTGGAGACGAGTCAGACTCCACCGCTGCTGCTGCTGCCTGGGAGCAGATCAGATCTGGCTGTTTGGAAGAGAAAAGTGTTCCCAAGTCTTCAGAAAGAAAGACAGACACTCTGGTTCAAAGCCAGGGAAACTGGCACACTATGAGAGAGAGAGAGAGAGAGAGAGAGAGAGAGAGAGAGAGAGAGAGTGGGAGAGAGAGGTGGGAATAGGGATGGTGAAAGAGAAAGAGAGAGAGAGAGAGAGAGAGAGAGAGAGAGGGAGGGAGAGAGTGAGAGTGACAAGTAGGGGACTGATTAGTGAAGCAAACCACTTTGAGCAGCAAAGGGAATCCCCTGGGTGGAAGATAAGTGAGCAGGAGGCAAGAGAGAGAGGGAGGGAGAGAGAGAGAGAGAGAGAGAGAGAGAGAGGGAGAGGGAGGGAGAGAGAGAGAGAGGAGGGCGAATAAAGGAGCAATGATTGGACAGAAGAAAGAAGATCTCCAAGTGGATTTTACAAAACCTCCCCTCCTGTGAAGCAGCAGGCACAAACCCTCACAGCGGGGGCTGAGGCTGTAAACGGGCTTGACAGGGGAGGTGACAGTATGTCTCATAGTATTTTAGCAATAAAAAAAAAAACTAATGCTAAATGTGAGCGTTTTATCCTTAGCTGTTGATAACACTCAATGAATTAAGCTGTTATCAGCTAGCAACCAACCTATCTACCAATTATCGACCTGTTATTAACCTGTTATCGACAGAACATAAACATTTTGGTATAATAAGCACAATCTTGACGGTGTATTATAATGTACTGTGTGTCCTGATAAAGAAGTTGACCAAGCTGCAGAAAGAGAGAGAGAGAGAGAGAGAGAGAGAGAGGGGGAGGGGGAGAGAGAGAGAGAGAGAGAGAGAGAGACAGAGAGAGAGAGAGACAGTGGGCAGTGTCCTCATTACAGGTATATTTCATGGAGTTACTTCACTCTCCAGGGTTTACAGAAAATACATAACGGATTCTGCACAATGGGCCACACCTCTAGGAATTCATTAGTTCACTTTGTTGAAGAACGAGCAAAGAGGAGGAGGAGGAGGAGGAGGAGGAGGAGGAGGAGGAGGAGGAAAAGGAGGAGGGATATGTGTGGAGGAAAAGATCAGATTGCTGAAGGAGGGAGGAAGACACTGAAGCAGCTTGTTTGTGACGAGTTGTGGAACTGACCCATCTACAATTCTAATCAGCTCAGTGGAGATCCTTGTGCCGCATGGGAGGAGGAGGAGGAGGAGGAGGAGGAGGAGGAGGAAGAGGAGGCTGTCGTGGCTGATATTCAGCGTGACGAGGCGCGGAACGCGAGAGGGGAGCGTGTTGAGATGAAGGAGGCGGCGGCAGCGAGGGAGCCGGCTGACATTTGAAGTAGTGTAGCGTAGAAATGTCGCGCTGCCGCGGCTGGATTCAAAACGTAAACCCGGTTAATTATTTAGGATACGAATACAATGCAGGCGCGGCGGGAGGCTCGCAGAGCTCTGCCTCCCTTCCAGTCACTGATCATCGAACCACTGATGCATCCGAGGTGGTGGATGAGAGAGAGAGAAGACCCAAGTCACAATACGCGTCTAGCTGAAGCTGGAAACGTGCAGGGCGCTACGCGACCGGTTCACAGCAGACAGGACGGTGCCGACTTCAAGAGCCTCGCGACTTCAAATCACGGAAAGGCACGAAGTTTGGGATGTGGAGTCTCATGGGACGGGATTTGACTGCACATGAGTTACTCCATAAGACTCATAAGAAAGGATGAGTGTTCCAGTTCCAGTTAGACTGGAGAGTTGTGGCTCATGTGCAAAACACCCTGCGACGGAAAAACCCGCGAAAAGTGGTTGTACTTAATTTTGAGAAAACCCGACATGGGAACAACTCGCAAGAGCTTTGTCTTTTCCCGACATGATGTCGGGGGGGGTCACATGACCAAAAAACGCAAAATGCTTTGGACGTCCCTCTTCCCCAACGTGTCACGGGATGAGATTTGAGATTGAGAAACTCGAGGAGGTCACAGGAATAGACTTTAACTGCAACTTGTGTCAGCTATCCAACTTCCCGATCTCTCCGTCCTTAAGCTGGAGCTCGCAAATATTTCCAAGACTGACAATGACAGACTTTATTTATTAATGAGAGCCGTGGTCCTACGATCCGACATGACCGATTCTTAGGTGTCTTTTCAAGAGAGCGCCCTTGAGTGAAAGGGGAGGTTTCAGAGAAACAGCAGAGTGTAGAGAGTTGTAGAGACGGAACGGCTCTCGCTTCTTCTCATACATGCGTTAAGCTGATGAATCTCGATCGGCCGCATCACGAACAACGACGACGAAAATGAGAAACGGCGACGACCCGTGTCAGTTTTTTGGTCCCACGTCCTCTGGCACACATCTGACAATCGACATAAACACCCGTTATCCCCGTATTCTGTCACAGTTGCCGCTTCTGGAGCGAGAACAAACATCTCTACCAGCCATCAAATGCGTTCCCAAGATTAGGGAGCCACCGCTGTCTCAGTGCTCAGTATTTCTAATGTGATAAGAAAGTACATGAAGCTAAATCCCTCCTTTTCTGAATCTCCACACACACACACACACACACGCACTCTTCAAACGAGCCTCCCCGCGCTCAGAAACAATTACGGAATAAAAAGTCGAAGCTGTGGCGGCGAAACAACTATCTCGTTCTCTGGCGGGGACTTTAAACTGATTTGTGCTCATCGTGAATGAGTTTAAAACGCCAGTTCTCAACCTCGAGATCCCGGGACTCTGAGCTTAAATGTCTGAGCCACATTGAGGCCAAAGCTGCGAAGACTGAACGACTCAAGTATTCAGGCTCCATATCTTCTAATGTGTTATTTACATGGGTCCGCACGAACCGATCCATGAATCATGGAGCTGACAGACTCTCGATGACTGACTAGGCCACGAGAAGCACATTTTGTAAACCAATGTGTTTATCCATGCTCTCTGGCATGAACATAGAAGCTACGGAAGACTGGTTTCATCACAAGCGCATTGGACGATGTTTCAGAGCCACTTTTTTCGAGCCAGTATTCGGGCTTTTTTCATGCTCATCTGGCAACCACGCAGAGGGCTCACTCTGACTGGCTGTCTCGCCTGCCACTCACATGAATGATCACAGTCTTTATGGTCCTTGCAGAACAAGGTAGTTTAACCACTTTTTCCTGAGCCAAAGGGTCTGCGGAGATGCTACTTCACAGCTCTTTTGCGTCTTATGTTCAGGTACTTTCTGGAAATACTTCAGTTTCTGCACAGATCTCGCTTTTCTGGCAACCTCATGTAGGATTTACAATAGGATCCACGTTCAAATGTAACCAAACTGCTGGAAACTACTGTTACAAACTTACAGTGTCCCTCATTAACTAAGACAACTGAATGGAGGCAGGTCAACGCAAATGATTTTGGAGGTGTAACTTGACGTCAAATTCTGTCTCAGGTTCACCCGTTTTTTTTTTGACAACATTTCAAAATCGCTTGTTGCTTAGGTGTACTTCAGACCCACCTCTTTCACATTTATTTAACATTCCCCTTACTATGCAATAAATATTACACTTTTCTTTTAAAGCTCTTTTCTATGTAATTATATGTAGCATAAATCCAACCTGGAGAAAAAAAATCCGAAATTCTTGTACTTAATTGTACCTGAACAAATAGCAAATAGATCAATCAGATCTTATTATGTCCTGTACAGTAGCTATCTACAGTGCGTGCAGTGTATCAATCGTACATCCCTTTTACATGTGGTGACAGCGCAGCCTGTGGATCTGTCCAGCCAGACTTTGAAACTCCCTTTGAGTACTACTACTCACCGAGTCGCCGGGGGGTCTGGGGATGCCCACGTACAGGTTATCCAGGAAGTTGGCGCTGCGGCCCAGGCCCAGGACGGTGTACGGCAGCTGCAGGGAGAAGTGAGCTGATTGGCTCAACTGACCAGCTGGAGGGAGGGAGAGAGAGAGAGAGAGAGAGAGATGTCACGTTATGATCCTGACTTGATACATTAATTCAAGCATCATTTTTTATAAATTAAATACAGGTTCTCTAAGCTCAGCTTCTTGAATGCGACTCTCCTCTTGTTTGTCTGTCTGTCCATTCCATTCATCCATCAGTCGGACCAGTTAATTTCAGGCAAGTCTCACATTCAAAACATGAGATTTTATGTTAATTTTTGCACGTCATGACACTAGACGAGGGCATTGCGGTTTAGATAGAAAAGACTTCTTTATGAAAATCTGTAAAAAAAAAAAAAAAAAAAAGACATCCAGTGACCGGGAACCAGGGACCCTACTTCACCAGAGGAATCCTTCAGGAATCCTTCAGGTTTTCTGTGATGCTCTGGACAGCTCTGAACGGACCACGGCCGCGTGTTTGACGAGACCAAAATTAACCAGTAAACATAGCTGGAGCCTTGTGCTCTGAAATTAAAATGATTTTACATTAAACGACACAAATCAGAGAGGGAGAGGAGGAGAGAGAGAGAGAGGCCTGAGGCCAGTCCAACACCTCTCACTGTCTCCCTCCTCCTCCTCCTCCTCCTCTTCCTCCTTACTTACTATTCTCATCCAAACACTTGATCTCCCGTTTCTATCCCTCTCTGGTTTGGCCTTGCTCATTTTGTTTCTCCCTCTTCTCTTCCTCCTCCTCCATCCTGTGCTGTTCTCCCTTCTTTCTCTCTCTCCCCTTTAGCTGCCGTATCTCGCCCACGCCACCCAACTCTGCCAAGTGCAGCCGACATAAATCAACCTCTCTGTGGTAAACAAAGAGAGGGATGGAGAGAGGAAGAGAGAGAGAGAGGGAGAGAGGCCTCCAGGCAGCCAGTGATCAGAACTAATGTGGATGGACTGCGTATTGTGGGCTGAGAGGAGCAGAGCAGCGGCTTTGTTTCACTCTTTACTTTTTTAAATCCACACCTCGACCTGAGATCAGTCAAGGACATGGATTGGAACAGTTTCTGATCCAGGACGGGCCCCATTGCCCACCTGCCACCTCCACGTTCTTGCTATTACGTAAAATAACGTTGGTCTGGGCCTTTTCCACGTGCCGTGCAGGGTACAAATAATCAGCAATAATCCGTGGAAGTGCGTTGTTAATTTGGGTAAAAGGCTGCTGCTCCGTCCACACCGTGATCCAGTTGCACCGGATGACCCCAGAACCTTCTACCAAACAAAGCCTTTCATCTCTCATAACCTTGCTCTCTCTGGTTTTCTATTTTCCCAGCAATTTAGTGCAGACGTGGTGAAGAGGCCTGAGTGTAATTGCCTCAATCGCACATAACAGAAAGGTGAAAAACCAAAACGAGAGAGAGAGGGAGAGAGAAAGAGAGAGAGAGGAAGAGAGAGAGGAAGGACATATTGGCTTTTACTTGGGCACAGTTTCCGAGGCATTGACTTGTTCAGGGCAGTACAAAGCCCTTGGCTTCTAAAAGGCATTGAAGATGAATCCTGGTGTGTTTGACATTTACTTAGAAGCACATGGCTGTTTGTGCATGGATGTGTGTGTGTGTGTGTGTGCGTGTATGTGTGGGAAGAGAAAGGCACCAGAAAGTCTTTTATGTGCCAGGTGGTTGCTCTCAGTCACGCTGCTGGCAGCACAGCTCCAGGGTTGGTCACTCTACCACTTCGGTGAAGACAGTGTATCTCAACCATTTGGCAAACACAGTGGGAACAGGTCAGGCCTTCAACCGAAACCGAGGAAATACCAGATTGAGGACTCTGGATTCCTTCAATTTACAGGGATACACGATGTCCTCGCAAAAAAAGGGTCGCAAAATCTGAAAAAACTTGGTAATCTTGGTAAGAACCAAACCATTTGCAGTGCTCATGAAGGGCACATTTTTTTTCCAGATAGGAGAACAAAAATAAAAATAATAACGTGACAATGATCTGAGCCCTAACTCGTGACAAACCAGGATCCTTCAAAATCTTAAATGTGGGAGCTTCACACGTGCGCACACACACACGCACACACACACACGCACACACACACACAAACGCACTCACTTCTAGCAGGCAGATCGATCCATCCAGGCAACAAAGAACCATATTTGCAATCGTCCTTTTAAATGAATCGCCCTTGAAGTGTTTTCACCACATTGAAGTTGATCTCCAACCTTTCAAGTATAAAATAATCAAATGTTGTCGTTTGGAGAGAGAGGTCTTTGTGTGATGAACATAATCATTTACTTCTTCAGACCAGACCACACATCAAGGCCACCAAGAATAAGCATCACACCTCACCTGGTCAATAGCCCTGCATTAGGACACCCTGTCTCCATTCATTCACATTAGGCCCCAATAAACGGGATATTTGGGGTTTCTGAGCAACTGCCAGACAGTGTTCCAGCATCTGTACACTCGCAGACACACAGGAAAAGCGAGCGGCCACCTGAAGCCAGATGTTCAGGTTCATTTTAGCAGCTTGGTCTGCGTTTGCTACAAAAGACAACTGAACAGGAGCTGCTGCAGCCTCCACCAAAAACACCACTTCACATCCGCTTCACCTGCTGCCTGGGGTGTTATGTAACTGTGAGGAGGCCTGTGATGGTGGAGCCACAGTCTGTTGCTGATCTCCAGTCATCAGACACTGGTGAGGAGGAGGAGGAGGAGGAGGAGGAGGAGGAGGAGGAGGAGAAATCTAGAAATCACAGTCAACGCTGAGCATCAGAGTTTGGGTTTGTGAGAGGATTGGACCAAGCCAGTCTTGGTTTGATGTTTGTGACAGACCATCAGGTGGATGGCTTGCACTTGGCCACTCAGCAGGAGGAGATGGGGTCTAAGTGTGTGTGTGTGTGTGTGTGTGTCTTTGTGTCTAGATGCGGGATCAACCAGGGTTACATTGCAGGCAGGAATCCTGGCTTAGTGTCTGCCGAGTGCTGTGTTAGTGGGAGAGAGAGAGAGAGAAAAGAGACAGAGTGTGTGTGTGTGTGTGTGTGTGTGTGTGTGTGTGTGTGTGTGTGTGTGTGTGTGTGTGTGTGTGTGTGTGCGCGTGTGTGTGTGCAGACTGGCGAGGAGTGAAGCCACGGCTGGAGCGAAGCCATCGCTCAACACGGGCAACCTGGCAAAGCACTGGAACAGAACAGAGCTGTGTTCTGGGGCGACTGCTCCCTGGGCGTTTTCTGGAGGATTCCTCCAGTTGTAGAGAGTCCGACGCGTTCACTTGGACAGTAAATCATTAAATGTAAACATGAAGGGTTCAAGGGTGAGTCAAGGGTCAGAGTAATGATTAAAGGCAAGTTAATAGCGGTAAGGATTAGTGTAAATCAATACAATGACCGGAAAGCCATGTACTGCATACACTATGGGCCTGATTTACGTGTATAAAAACATGTGCAAACTCAATGTCACCCGCAAAAAAAATGTGCAAGCTGATTTACTAATGGTGCACACTGTGAATTGTTAAATGAAATTATTAAAAAAAGCGAAAGGATTTAAGATGAAGGAAAGGAAATAAGATGTTACGCATGGCGAACGTGCTTAAACATATTTTTCAAGAATAACCTGTCAATATGACATCTCTGTGGCTCTGTTTTCTTGGTTGTTTTTTGCACCAAACTCATAATTAACAGCACCATTACGCAGCATGCGCACTGGTCCTGTGCTCTCTGGTCCTCCTGTCCTCCACCTCCCTCTCTCTCCTGCCTGCTCCAGCCCCTCCAGTCCCTCCAGTCCCTCCCTGCCCCAGTCCCTCCAGTCCCTCAGCTCTTCAGCTGATGGAAGAACCAACCACTGCCTGCACCGCAGCCTCCTCTCTTCCAGTCAATGACCGTGGGGCCATCGCTGGTCCAGACACGCACGAGCCAAACTGGCCATACTGGCTGCTGCTCACACCTCTTCCGCAATGCGCCCGTGATCAAGAGCATCAAACTTTTTACTTTCTTCTGCCAGATGTGTTTGTTTGCCTCAGCCACAAGGACTTCCAACTCCAGGGAATCGTATTTATTCTTGCTCTTTCCTCTGCACTCGCTATGATGGAAAGGCTGACAGCGGGCAAACCCCTCATTTGCATACTGCTGTTTGCACCTGTTGTCACTGCGGCAATTTCCCTTAGTAAATCACCTGCAAAACGCACGCAAACCAAGCACGCAAAATCTTACCAGGAGCACGCAATTTAGCGCCCCTTATCTGGGATCTTAGTAAATCAGGCCCTTTGTGTCTGTTGTGCTTTCGCCCTGTTTTTCTCCCAACACAAAACTAATTCCAGGGAAAGAGTGCACGTGTGTGGGTATGTGTGTGTGTTTATCACTGTTCACACTTCAATATTCACACTTATGAAGACAAAATATGCCTTAGGGCAACTGGAGCAATAAATCAGCTATCCAGGGAGAGTAATCAAGAGGACTGGAAGGATTCCCAGTCTGCAGCTTCAAATTTTGGACTGATTGGGAAAAAAACAATTGATTTGATGATTTTCATGCTACTTTATATTCTCTTAAAGTTCATGTTGTTTACATATCACTGTAAATGACATACTGGTGACGGTCCTATGACCAGTTCGTGTGAAATAAGATGGAATTGAACTGTGCATAAATAAAATTAAAATATCTATTAGAAGATTTTGGTTTTGGACATCAATCTTTATCAATGTGGAGTCTCAATGGACTTTTACCACCCTTACATTATCTCTCCATGGTTTCTACTAGTGATTAGCAGATTCTAATCGCCTACTCTCATGTTGTGCTCCTTTCTCCTTGTTTGACATGGTTCCTCGATGTGTAAAAGTAATGATAGTAACATGCTTTGATAAGAAAAAGCCAAAAATTGAGCACAGCTGGCTTTTCTACACACCAGTTTGACAGCCCTGCTCTGAACGCTCGGTCTCAGTGCCTTTCTCTTGAAATGCTAATGAGGTCCGTATGCCCCTCCCACCTCTTCCTGCTGGGCAGACTTCCTAACCTACCTGGAACTTCCTGGGATGTCTCAGAGAAACGGACGGAAAACGGAGGATGCTTACTCCAGCAGCTGAGGTATAGGGAGTGAGTATAGGCATAGGGTGTGAGTTACATAACAAGGAACATCAAAACGGCTCATTTGGAGACATTTCCTGACTACGGTAGTTTACTAAACGTGTACTTAGTTGTTGAGACTTACATTTGAGGGTTTGGGAGGCACTCCAGATGTGCAAATATACACACTAAAGCAACAAAAATGTGAGTTTTGCATAACATGTCCCCTTATAAGCCGTTGGGCAGTTTCCACTTGCTGACTATACATTTGACAGAGAGAGTTTAATTCCATCACAAAGCCTTCTTGCCAGTGACGAGAAGGCCTGTGTCGTTATCGACATGACAGCGCAAATTACGCTTTAACCGGGCACTGAAATACCGCTGTCATGATTCCCGTCATGGATGAGCGCGCTGTGCGGGACTGTCAAAAGGCCGTCACTGACACAAACGCAGCTCCGTGTACGACAAACACCCTTGTACGCTCCGACTCCTCTGGCCTGACGTGGAACCGCCGCCGACCCGCAGCTGAGGCTGATTCAGACACACAGTGTCTGAGTATCTGTCGGACACGTTCGGTGTCTGCTACACCGACTGCAGTTCGTGGTACAGGTTTTTTTCAGAGCTTGAAGTAAATGGTCCTGACACTATTGTTCCTGGACGTGACAGATGATCCAGACCACTCTCCCCCCCAAACCCCCTGCCCTTCCCCCCTCCCTCACTTCGATGCTTTGAAACTTTACTTCCTCACAGGCAGGAAATCTAAAAAACAATAATGTGAGAAACACTAGAGACAGAGAAAGATGTCCAGGGAGAGGACGTTGATGCCTCTGAGGGAGCTCATGTGTGCGTATGTGTCCGTCTACAAAGGTCTTATGACACATGTCCTCTCAGGGAAAAAAAGAGAAAGAAAAAAAAAACTCTCCCAGTCTGGAGGTTTTAGCACCTCTGGGCAGAAGTCAGAGTGTGACAATGTGACATCCAGCATCAGCCCTGAAACTGAGTTAACTATTCAACTCCCTCCGAATAAGAAAGAACAATAAAAAACAATCTCTGTTATGGATTCATCACATGAATCTGTAAAGGAATCAAAAATGGCCATAGACACCAGTGGACACATGACACATGCACACCCCCAAGGCTTCAAAACTGGAAAAATGTGTGTATGTGTGTGTGTGTGTGTGTTTAAAGACTGGCGCCTTGTCGCCATAGAAACCATTTGCTCCCCTGATAGCGATAAAACGAGCAAATTGCAGAGAAAGTGGGTGGAGCCAGAAGTGGATAAAAGTGTACACACGCACACTTCAGTGTTCATACAATGGTGTCAAGATCTGGACATTGATTTCAGAGGAAACTGTGCCTGTGTGCATGTGTGTGTGTGTGTGTCAGAGAGAGAGATGTGGGGTGACACCAAAGGCTTTACAGTTGTTGAGTCCTTATCTCTATCCAGCTCTGCTCCGCCTCTCACACACTACTGAAGCACGTTGACACTTGCGCCCAGGCTGTGACCCAGACAACACTGTGTGTATGTGTGTGTGTGTGTGTGTGTGTGTGTGTGTCAGAGTATGTGTGTGTGTGTGTGTGTGTGATAGAGAGAGGGAGAGTGAAAACAGAAACAGACAGCTGTCATCACCCTCGTCAGGCATTACTTAAAAAAAAGCAATAATAATGAGCTCCTTCATTGTCTTTTAGTGACGTCATACGACGTCCCTCCTGCATTTTCTTCTCGACGGACAAAAGACGAGCAGGGACGCACAATTTTCCAAGGCGGTGGAAGGAAAATGACAAGTGAACAATGCGAAATGGACTGAAATTCTTTCAAATGAAGTCAAAGTGACCTTAACTTCTGGACACCCGACACTTCTGCTGCCTGCACAGATGAAGCAGGCAGGGCTTTGAACAAGACTTTAAAGAGCGAACTGTGAGGTTATGCTCTGGAGCTCTATCAGAGAGCATTTAAAGCATAATGAGTGGTGCACTTGCTCATATAAAGCCCCATCTTTGAGCATTTTGCTTCGAATAAAAAAGTAGAATATTATCAGGAACATTGGAGGACTAGCTCCACCAAATGGGATCAACAGTACTAACCAACAAGAACGTGTAAAAGCTGACAGCTCTGGGCCAAATTGGAAATATTTTCCCCCTACAGTTAATACTCAAGATTGTCAGACTTCCACAGTGTGGCGAAAAGCTGGCATCATGGGTTTAATCTCATGGCAAAACCGTCATTTGATCACCAGCAAAACAAAGCTGAAGCTCATTTGAGCGGTTTGATTTCTACGGATATTTGGCTCACAAACATCACAAACATAAAGAGCAGCACGTCAACAAGTGTAAACATACAGCGTCATGGAAGAGAGAGAGAGAGGATAACAGCTCGGCCGAGTGATGAAAATATGATGAAAAGTCAGTGGATCAAAGTTGTTAGAGATTATTCTGAGGGTGAGAAGATCGACCGGAATCTGTCCTATAATTGTCAAGATATTTCAGATTTCCCTGGAGGAACGTGGCAGTGTCGCTACGAAAAATGACTGATACGCACAACACGTTGACCACAAAACATGGACTTTAAAGTTAAAGTTGTACAATTATTTTGTCATTGTTGTCCCTAACGGTAAATTAGGGAGTTTTTTTCTAAGCGTGCATGAATGCTGAATCAAGTTGTTGTATTTTGCGTGTACACACATCGTGTTTCTGGTACGAATCATTGACGGCAACTCACTGTAGGTCCAACACTGGAGCCACATTTGATTTCAGCCCTCTCAAATGAGTTATTCTGCCTCATGTTGAGGCACGTCACACCTTCACGAACGTCACTTACAGCATTCATTCCAGGCCGAGGACGCCGGGAGACCGATAGATTAACAGCCAGGCAGACGATAACGGTGACAAATTAAAAGTTAAACAGTCTCTTGACAATTTATGATATCTATAAAGTGTCTTCTGAGGGGAGCGGCTGCAGGGTGAGTGGAGAGAGAGAGAGAGAGAGAAAACAGATGAAAGTGAGAGGAGAGCTGCAGGGCGGATGGAGCGAGGGGGGGGGGGACGGGGGAGCGGAATGAAGGAAGGAGGCTAAAAAAGGCAAAAAACGGGGAAGAGAGAGAAGAAGAGGCGCGATAAGGCTGATCAATAGTAATTCTCGGTGTCTGCGTGTGAGGTTATCTCCCCTGTCGTTCTCTTCTTCTCCTCCCCTCCACACTCATATTTCCTGCCCTCTGTTCTCTCCTCCTCCCATCTACCCGCGTTCTCCTTTATTCCACCCTCATTTTCACTCCTCTACGTAGCGCGGCTCCGCACTCTCAGCTCGGTCCTCTGAACCCCTCTCATTTTCTCCACTTCCAGCTCTTTTCATTTCTCCCCTCCGCCTCCTCCCTCCCTCCCCCCCGCCCTCCACCATCTCACCTCTACATCATGAATTCTCCCGGCGTCTCTCAGTTTCAGGCGTCTCATCCAAATCCCTGTGATACTCTCTGATATGTGATATGATAGGAAGCGGGTCGAGAATAAAGCGAGGGAGTGTTCAGACCCGGCAGTTGTTTCCAGAGAACAAACGGGGACTATTTGACCCCAACGACTGTGACAGCAGTCGCGGAAATAGAAATAAAACATTTGCGTGGAATTCGAGCGCAGCCACGCGCTTTGGGCTAATGGGCTTTGTTCTATTGAAATAACGAAATAGGACGTGGTTTTCAGGAGAAAACCACTACGTGGACTTTCTGTCTGCATCTTCCCTTCATTTAATATAAAGGCAAAGGTGTGTAGAAGTTGCGGAGGCGTTTCCGGACAAGGTGAGTGGATAAGAAAATGTAATGTTAATTTAGCAAAACGCAGCTTTATTAACCATAGAAACTACAGAGAACCAACTGGCCTCACACACAGGTCTTTAAATGCAGGTCCAGTGTTTCTAAATAAGCGTCCTTAAATGCACTGTCCTCACCTCAACGACGGTCAATTTTCTGTCACAGAGACTAAAGAAACCAGAAAATATTCAGACTTAAGAAACCGAAATCAGGTAAGTTTTACTTCACTTCTTAAAACCAACCAAGAAATCATAAATGCTTGAATCGACCAACTGATCGTCAAAACAGTTGCACGTCACTTTATTCGTCGATCAATGGCCAATTATTCATCAGTTGTTGCAGCTCTGTAGAGCAAAGCAAAGAAGGCGGCACTGATGCAAGTCATCACATATGCAGCATTTCATTTATGTTGCCGCGCGGCCCCTAAATGTCTAAAAAGGTTAAGATATGCTTAGCGTGTTTGTGGATTTGCTGCTCCAGGTGAACATGCGATTTTAAAAGGTTAAACACGGAGCACGAGTGTCTACACAGTCTGTGTGTGTGTGTGCGCGTGTGTGCGTGCGTGCGTGTGTGTGTGTGTGTGAATGAGCCATGGCTAATCCCTTGAACTCATTAGCCTAATTGGACAGTCTGCAGAGAGCTCCACATTGATCTGGGCATGTTGTGATTCTCCTCCCTCTCCACGCTCCCTCTTTTCTCCATCTGTCCTCCTCCTCTCTCCCTGTCACTCCTCCCTCCCCTCACATCCTCCCCTTTCCTCCCTCTCTGGCGTGATGATCTGCCGCACCGTCGCCACACGCTCGCCCGGTCGTCTGGATGCGGAGAGCTACACCTCCGGGGGCTGTTAGCAGTGTGTCCTTATGCCGATTAGAACAATGTTTTTCATCCCGTTTCAATCTGCAGCTCGGCGGCTCCGACGGCTAAACACGTTGGGTTCAGGGAAGCGGACGTAATGACAGGCGAGCGGTGACGCCGTGTTGGCCGTGTTATGATGTATCAAATTCGGGAAGTCGCAATGAATCATTTCGGAGGAGGGAGGGACTTTTCTTTGAAGGCTTTTCGAGAGGAAATCTGACACTAAACACGTTTAACGCTGTGAAAGGTGCTTCAAATAACAAAAAACAACCGCCCCCCAGAGCTACTACTCCTACATTTCCCTTCAATTTATATCCTATACTTCCACAGGATGTTTTGAAAGCACTTTATAGTAAATGAATGAATGAATGAGTCATTTCATTTAGTTTAGCAGCAGCGGAAATCACCACAATCACAATCATCTACGGAAAATATAATAGGCTGATAGAAAGGGTTCGAGCTGAAGCACAGCTCATAGATGCCGAACCCTTGTTTTCATTTTCATAAATCAGGCAAAAATAACCAGATAAGTACAAAAAGGAAAAGGAAATGTGGGACCACTGGGTTGTGGGAACATGGGCATACTCCCCCCACTGACTGGGGACATAAAGGTGAACAGCTGGAGCTTTAGATCAACACATTTGTACAGTCTGGCGCTCATTAGGAAAATACCTGCCTGACTCCTGTTTAATAAACAAGCAACCTAATCAAACAGCAGCAGCTCAAAGTGTCTCGAACAGATCAAAGCAAAGTTTGTTTCAACTAAAGGAGGCCCACCTTTCATTCATGACAGTGTATATGTATTTGGGTGTTATGAAAACTTATGGACCTCACGTGGTAGGCTAAACATGTCGGTGTGTGCGAGGACAGATTGATGCTTTGAGCAGTTTGTTAAGGTTAGTTACAGTGTCAACATCGTTCCAGCTTTGAGGGATCTGTTGGAGGCCAATGGGTCAAGGCGGTGAACACATCCTTTATTAAAAAAAAACAAAAAACAAGTTTAATCTTGGTAAGAACCGGATCTGTGCCAGTAGATAGAGCATGAAGTATGAAGATGCTTGATTTGGCAGATGATACTCACGCAAGAGTCTCTAATCGATCTTAATGCATGAACTGAAGCCCTAAAAACTCCACACAGAAAGGTCCATTTACCATTAACTTCCGTCTAATTCAGTTTGACTAAAGTTTGTTGTCCTTGACTACAGGACAACAATGCTATCTCAAATCAGTCAAGCTGGAAATCAGGTCCAACAAATCCTACATATTAGAAGGCAACGAGTCCCTAGAAAAAAGCCCTTTTAACAGGCAGAAACCTCAAGCAGAACCAAGTTCAGAGTGAGTGGTCGAAGTGAGAGAGAGAGAGAGAGAGAGAGAGAGGGAGAGATATGATGATGCTGGGATGTAAGTGATTCACCAATCAGCAGAAACAAACGCAGAGTGACACACGACATGGAACTGGATGAGCACAGGTGTGTCTCCTCCTAAATTTGTGTCCACAGTGACAGAGAAAATGAGGAAGAATAATAAGGTTAATGAATTACTCCCACTATCCCCCGCAAGCCCCCCCGCCACCCCCCCCACCCCTCAGCCCCAGCAGGAGTGCCTGATAATGAGGTGTGCTGTTGTCAGGATCGCCCATCACCAGCCCCTGTTCATCCATCCCAACTGCTTAGCACGCACATACACACACACACACACACACACACACACACACACACACACACGCACGCACACGCACACGCACACACAAAGACAAAATGTCAGGGAGTGCATGCATGTGCAGCTATACAGATTAATATACTGTACGAACACCACCCCTCACACACACACACGTGCGCACACACACACACACACACACACACACACACAGACGAGATCTCACGTATGCACACTAGAAGAGAGTAGTAGTCGGAGAGGAAACACTGCCAGTGTCACTGTTGACCTTTGCTTGTCAGATCAGACGGCGGCATTATCACTGTAATATACCTGAATGTGTGTGTGTGTGTGTCTGTGTGTGTGCGCTGCATACTGTACAGCATGTTCAAGTGCGAGTGTGTGTGTGTGTCTGTGTGTGTCTCTCGCTCTCTCTCTCTCTCTCAGGTACCACCCTCATCCCGGCTGTCTCTGCCTGTTCTGCTCCCTTCATCCTAGCTTCAACCCTGATCTCCTCTGACACTGAACCCTCCTTTTCTAACCTTAAGTCATCTCTCTGCCTGTCATCTGCATCTTACATCACTCAGTCACTTTCTCTCCCTCCCTCCTTCCCTCCGTCTTTGCTTTCTTCTTTCCTTCCCTCCTTCCTTGTTGTCTAACAGTAGCTCCATCAATTCACTGTGTCAGCTCAGCCTTTGTATCTCGGCATATTATAATCTCTTCTTTCCTCTCGCTGGTTTTCAGAAGGGTGAAGGGTAACTGAAGATCGCAGGGCCCCAGTGGAGTTGTCCGGACGTGTGTGTGTGTGTGTGTGTGTGTGTGTGGTGTGTGCGCCCCCATCATTGCTCATCTTTGGCAGTCTCGTTGGCCGTTCCCCGAGCTACAAGCTACAGAATAAATACACTTTAAGTCACCACACACACACACGCACGCACACACACACACACACACACACACACACACACACACACACACACGCAGCCTGCTCCCTGGCAGCACTTTGCTGCTGTTAAATGAGGGGTCTTGGGAGTTGTGCCGGCAAAGCCTTTGGCTACTCAGGCTCCCAGTCTGAGACTGGAGAAAATAAGCTGGAGTGATGACGTCCAGGCTGGAACACACTGGGATTTTCTCACCTTAAGGAAACAGGATTTTGTAGTTTTTTTTTGCTTACTAAACATCCCAGGGCAGGTATGTAAAGCTGCTGTCTGGGCAGGCGTTTCCCAAGAAGGAGAATTCAAGATTGAGTGGACGCTCTGCTCCTCACACGCGAGTTAAAAGCAGTGCCGAGAAAAAAAGAACAATTTTTTTATCAGAAATCTCTCCTGTGCCTGAGAGGAATTTTTCAGTTTCAAAGAAAAAAATAAAAATGCTTCAAATACTTCCCGGGGAGAATAAAATCCAAGGACTTAGTGGTGAAATGAAATTCGCCTCCACCGTCCTGATGTATTTCAACTTTTAAGAAAAGATTTTCTGTGACAAAAATGCATTTCTTTTCCTCCCCCGAATCAAAAAAGGAGTAATTTAGCAGTCGACATGTCTGGGTCTGCTTCAAATGAAAAAAGTTCACAGTTCTCCACAAGTTTGCTCGTGCCAAATCTTTTTTGGACCATCTTCAGCACTCACCGACTAATAACACGATCCACAACAACTTTAACCACTGATTAGTCGACGTAGGCGTTTAAAATGCATTTCTGAGGGGGATAAAAGAAAGTCTTTGTTGTCAATACTTTCTGGGGTCTTTTGTCATTAATGATGACTGAATTTCTTCCCTAACCACAACCTTGACTAAAGACTACATTTCTCGAAACTCTTAAAAGTCTGCTAAAATCTACCAGATATTAAATCATTTGTGAAGAATTTAACCTTTTAAACAGCAGTTTTGATTATTTAAAGTATTTCTTATTCACCCCCCCCCAAAAAAAATGATGATTATACTATTCTAACTGTCCCATAATTCCTCTGTTTTATCCCAGCCCAGTCTAAAGGGCCGAGTAAGAGAGTCCCGGAGAGTCTCGTCTTTCGGGGCCCTTTCTCTGCAGGTTCTGCCGAGGCGTGGGTCATTCGGCCGCTCGCAGCTGTGCCAACAGATAAATAAAACAATGAAATTTGACAAAGTGGGATTACGCTGCACATGGGGACGCACACACATTCACTCCTCGCACACACGCAGCCACACAGAGGGAGCCTATTTATATCCATGACCCAAGGCTGTCAGGGCATCTTGTCCTCATCCAGCTTTGTGTCCTTCTCACAATGCAACATCAACTGGGTTAACTGCAGCCAACGTGGCACAGCGCTGCAGCCCCCCGCATCTCATCTCATCTTTCTTATCATCTCGATGCCCAAGTGCGGTCTGTGCGCGTCCGCCCGTCCACTTTAAGCTCAAACGGAGGAGTAGGGCAGTGGGCACCAGTGCTGGTGCCGCAGAAATCCTGCAACACGTGGGGACGTACCGGCCCGGTGACATGAGGATTGGTTGCATACGAGCCGTATCCAGACTGAAACCGAAACCTTGTGCCCATGTGTGCATGCACAAAGAGGGATTTAAGGGGGCTCATTGTCTCTTCTTTGACATGGCTCCGTGATGTCTAAAAGTGATGTTGGTAACATGCTTTGGTCAGAAAGACCCAAAGATTGAGCACAGCCCGGCGCATATCGTATGGAAAGTGCTGTGCAAATCTAGTTTGATCGATATGTTCAATCGATCAAAAAGGCTTTAATATCTCAGTATCTCAGACGTCTTTACTGAGGTTTGTGCGCGCGCTCCCTCCCAGACAGATTGCTCGAACCTCCGACCGTCCAGGACAACGCAGCATGTCGACTGCGGCTCCACGGAGGGACGAACTTCAGAGGGAACGGAAAACGGGCCATGACAGAGCCTCGGCCACAAGACAGCAGCAGCTCATCCTGACATACTGTACACCTCCACCACCAACAACTACAAATCAGCTTTCCACATCGCGATACATTCCTGGGCTTTACATAATGTAAATACGAGTCTGACGGGGAAAGCAAAGCAACTCTGACTCCCGTGTATGTAGAATAACGTGGTCTGAGTTCACACGGCGCAGCCGCATTACAGATTCTGCCTCTCGGCCTAATTTAGGTGATTTAGGTGATTTATTCTCCCTTCAGTTCGCGGGGACTTTGGAGGGGCCGCTCGCCCTAAACGCCGCTCCATTTCTGCGTCGTCTGTGATGCATAAAGGCTATTCTCACGTTTAAAGGGGAAAAAAAGACAGCCAGATACCAAAATCAATAGCTCTGTGCTCTTGTCAGGTCTGCGCTCTTCTTAAGCAAACCTCGAGTCGCTCAGCAAGAGCAAAGACAGCTGTCACTGTGTGGAGGTGACTTTATTAATACACCTGACGTGGATGTTAAAAGAAATAAATAACTGAGGCAGTTTCACAGAGGAAAAAAAACCTTGCCTGGCAGTTCTCTGCTGGTTCAGAAAGAAACGTTCTTCTAGGAAGACTCAAAATTGCTCATTTTGGATATATTTTTTGCTACTAATGACTGGTTTGTCCCTTTCATCTAAGAGTGCTTGAACTTGAATTTTCCATGTCTGGTTGTTAATCATTGCACAATACGGATTTATAAGAAGTTAAATGAAAAAAAAGCTGCAAAGGTCCACAATTTTTTTTTCCAGGTCTTGGTAAGAAAAGATATTGTCATTGCACATAAGGAACTTTCATCATGTGAGTTTGCAAAACAAAAATAAGTAAAATAATATAGATAATAAACCTATGTGGACTACATAAATAATATTGATGGGAAGCTGATTCTCAGCTCTGTCATACATGTGTTAGGCAACACATGTGGAGTCTCCATATTGAGAACGTGTGCAGTGCTCTCAGGTCACCTCCCCTGCTTTGGCTGTTTAGCCACTGTCTTTTTGTCTTGGCTGTGTCTACATGTCAGGAGGCTATGGCTACAGTCGTTAATTGCATGGCCGCCTGAAGTGCAATTGCTCGGGTTTACCCGGCCGCTGGAGTTTGAGACCACAGGCACGGTAAATAGAGCGTATCCCGGCCGTTAAAGGGTTTTAATACGACGCCAGGCTTGAAGAGCGAGGCGGCTTACCTGAGGCGTTCTTCAGGTAGCCGTTGGAGTCCGTCGTGGTGTACATGACGTAGGGGCCCGGCTGGTTGACTCCAAAGGGCTGCACACACGCACACACACACAAAAAAAAAAGTAGGACAATTTTTGACATTTTGCAAGCTTGTTTTCACATCAGCTGTCTGTCTGCGGGGTCGAAAGAGGACATTGAGAGAGAGAGGGGGAGAGAGAGAGAGAGAGGGGCAGGTTGTCACCAGTGTGACCTTGAGCAGTTTGTTAATTTCAGCATTTTTGGTAGGTGACATGGCGACCGCGTGACCTCAGCCGCTCGGTCTGACTGAGCGTAAGCGACTGTGACGGCGGCATGTTTGTGTGGGCGGAGACGACAGACTGGTCTCATCTCTTCATTATGAAAGGACGACAAGTAATGAAGAGATCTGAGGAGCCATGCTTCACTTTGCATCACATAATCGCTGTTGGACAAGGGAGGAGAGGAGGAGAGAGGGGAGGAGAGAGGTGGGGAAGAGGAGAGGAGGGAAAGGAGGATGAGATGAGGAGAGGAGAGGAGAGGAGAGGAGGGGAGGGGAGAGGAGGAGAACCCCTTTTGGCTGTGACACGCAGCAGTTGGGGTGAAGGAGGAATAGAAATGAGGTCAAAAAGAGAGAGAGGGAGAGAAAGAAAGAGAAAGAGAGGGAGAGGGGGATGAGGAAGCTGGAGCACAGCAGATTAGCTGCTCAAAGAGAGACAGTGGAGGAGAGGTGTGACTAAGAGAGAAGGGAGAGGGAGAGACGAATGAAAAGATAGAGGGGGTGATGATGGATGGCAGATGAGAGGAGCAGAAACAGCCACGAGCTCCACTCGTCTACAGCATTCATCACTCCTTTCAGTCAGATGCCGGGCGAGGAGGAGGAGGAGGAGGAGGAAGAGGAGGAGGAGGAAGAAACATAAACAGCTCCAGAACCTGCTCCTCTCGCTGATGTCAGGGTGAATGTGTTCTGTAAAGGGTCTTTACTCCGGTGAAAGGTTGAATAAGGAGTGACACGCACACACACACACACACACACACACACACACACACACACACACACACACACACACACACACACACACAAGCTCTGAATAGAGGCAGCTTTAAAGCACTTTGCTGAGGGAGCAACGGCTCCATTTAGCTCCAATAAAATTCATCTCTAGTTAGAGAACGCGCAGATTTTCTGTTTGCGGGGCAAAAACAAGCGAAATCTACTCTGGTCATGACGCGAGCCATCTTCTAAAACAAATGATTGTTGATCATTATATATATATATATATATATATATATATATATATATATATATATATATATATATATATATATATATATATGTAACTATTGATTCATTTACATTTGATAGATTTAATTCAACCATGCTACGGCCTGAGTGACAAAAACCACAAGCATGAACATAATTTCGGAAGTTACGACCACAACTCTGTCCTTGAGCGAACTGGAGCTTCGGTGTTTTATTTTCCGAGCTGTTGCCTCCAGGAACAGCGTTTCGGAGCCATTAGATCCGGAGGAAACATTCTGAAATGGTCCTTCCTTCATCCTGACCCCGGTGTCAATGCTGAACACGGAGACTGAGCCCGTGCAAAGTCTGCACCGCCATTGCGGCTCCAGGTACATTTCGAGTTCTAACATAATCTAACATAATGTCATTTTTTATCAGTACTACCAGTTACTTGAATGTACAGGTCCGTGCCCCCTATTGTCCTATGCGCCTGGATTCAACCGTTACGTTGTTGTCAACAAAAACCGCGGTTTCTAACGGGACAAGAAAAGTCAGAGTTTTCAGAAAAGACAGATTTCTCACCTTGATGTCGTCTGGACAGTCGTTGAAGCAGAGGCCGCTGAGCACTGAGGGAGACACGGAGACCAAGGTCAGACATGATGCTGAGAAAAGGCCACGTTTCCGAACATGCTTGCAACTTCTATTCTCATCAAATGATGCCAAGACGCACAATAAAACGAAGCACGAAAGCGCAATGGCGGCCTGCGGGTGTTTTCAGTGAGGGGTGTTCTGCACACGAGCTGTAAGGTCTGTCCAGGAAACATCACATAGCGTTCGTAATGTCTCCACTTTGAGGAAGACGGGCGGCCAAAGCACTCTCATGGTTCTATCAGACACTTTCGTTTGTTTCAGTCACGTGACTGCGCGCGTGACCTCCACATCGACACAGTGTCGACATTTCTGTGTGAATCGGAGGGGGTGTTTTGACATTGAGATGACCGTTTCTTCGGAGTGACGTTTAGCGGAGGAAGGAGGCACACGGCGACAGGATTAGAAAACACAATAGCAGACCAATAACGCTCTGCGCGCGTGTGTGTGTGTGTGTGAGTATTCATACTTCTTTGCGCGTGTTTACGTGGAATGGGGAACAGACTCCACCGAATAGCTAATCGGTCATTAGGGGAGTGACTTCATTAACATACTAATAGGGTCCTGGCTCTGGGTGCCCTCGGTTTTCCCCGGTGGCGCGTTCACAGGCTCCGGGACAAACCTGCTGCTCCTGCTTGTCTGAAGGGGACATGCTATGAGACGCTATGAGACGCTACGAGACGCGTCTCGCTACGAGTCATCATTCATTCGAGATCGGCTTAAAGTAGAAGCTACGGAACATCGGTTCCACTGGAAATGTCTCTGACGCTGTTTAAACAAACCTAGTGTTAACTATGGGAATATTACGATCCCTCTCAAGCTGCACTGGCAACCGCATATGGGCTTCACCCTGATTGGCTGTCTGGCCCGACACCTGCATGAATGCTCATGTGACTTAAGTTCCTCGTTCCTCTCTTCAGATCCGAGGAGAAGGTGGATCTCCATTCTAGGAGAGATCGGGGAGAAGGTTGTGGCTCATGAGATCATCTCACGCCACCCGTCTCGGAGGAGAGGCCGAGCTTCTGTTTCTGAAAATGTGTGGATTCACACAGATGTCCGGGAGACACTTGTGTCAATACACTACCCACTCCGTCTCGAGTCTGCGCTGCGTTCATTATTCCGTGCTCACAGAGCTTGAGAGAAGCCGTTTTCCACTGTTTTATCAACCGTTCTGCCCCCGCCTTGTACACCTGAGAGGGAAAATCGCCGCCATCGCCCTCTGACTTCACCACAAACTTCCCAGTGGGTGTAGTTTGACTCTGGCCTTTTTGGACAGACTAAAATATCTCAGGTCGGATTGGGTCCATAAAATCTGGATTACTTCCGATCCCTTAGTGACGAATCCCTGACCTTGATCCCCATTTCGTATCAAGACAATATCGAGGCAATGAAGAGCTTTAAAAGTCATTAATAAAGTCCACCCTACAGCAGACTGTATGAAGAAGCTGTAACAGGTGAGGTGTGTTCACACTGATGCAAGTTGTGATTCCTTTTGAATGAATACATGACAAAAAACTGTTGCATTGGGTAAGTATTGTTTTCAGCACCTCAAGAACTAAAAACCTTTTACTTTGGCCATACTGCGGATTGGCCAAGCTTTGCAACGTGTGGTCGAAAACTGAAATAGCTGTCAGGACAAGAGTCCCAGGAGCAGGTCTGATGTTCTCCAAACCACTGAAAACATTCCGCTTTCTTCACTCGTCCCAGTCACGCTCCAGGCTGCTGGGGGAACACCCGGCCCACGTGCCCACCCGTGTTCCGGCCGCTCCGTGGAACTGCAGGGTGACGAACGGCCCGGCTGAACAGCGTCACGGCCTGTTCCCACCGACTGTTCGCAGGGGAACCCGGTCCGAGGGAGGGGCCGAGGGCCCGGCCGCACCGCGCCACTTTTCCCCTCCTCCGATCCCACTACGCGCCAACACTTCCGACGCCACTTTGTGCGAGTAAACAAGGAGGCCCCCCGCCCTTCACCCTCCCCTCTTTTTTTTATCCTCCCGCAGCTTTGATTAGAAAAAAAAAAAAGAGAGAGAGAGAGAGAGAGAGAGACGACGGCGTACGTGTGGCGGAGGCAAATTCTCTGCTTTGAAGTTCACAAGCTTATTAAGAGCGCGCCCCCCCGGGCGATATTCAGATTGGAGCGCCCATCAAAGCCAAACACGCTTCCCTTGACCCTCGCTGGCCGCGCGGCGGCTCGGCTCCCGCTCGACGTCCCCCTCACACAGGTTTCGCCGGGGAACTTGATTCCATCAGGAACGAGGGGGCACTTCAATCCCGCGCCGGGGCCTGTTTGTGTTGCCGTCCTTTGAACAACGCCGATCCGAAAAGATCGCTTCATTAGTCACATGCGGTGCGTTTTTTTTTTTGAAAAACCACCTCCGTGTTTTTTCAAGCCCGGGCCCGAGGCGACGACGTGCCGTCCATCGCATAATGACATGGAGAGCGTGGATTTGTTTACTCGTTCACCGTGTCAAGGCGCGGGAAAGTCAATGGAGCTTCCCAGGTATCCTCGAACGAACACGCAAGACCCTCGCCTCCATTTCAAACCGTAATCGGCAACGCATCTTCAACTCACGGCACGGCAGTTAGCTAGCTAGCAGATAGCTAGCTAGCAGTTAGCATAGTTTAGAATTGAATCTATAGAGCACAAGGATGCAACGTGCCTCAGATAAGCTAAGGAACAAAGCTCAGGAGAATGAACTGAACCAAAGGCAAAGTTTATTGAAATAAACTCTCAATTATTCACTAGAAATACACCACATTTCTTGCTGTTGAACTCTCTGAAAAGAGCGTAAACACCCGCGAATCGTAATTAAGGGCCTCAATTTTCCCAAAATTCATTCGTCGACTCAAAGGCCGTCTGTGTGCTGTTTCAGTTTGTGAGAGTTTGTCATGAGTTTGTTTGACTTTGAGGGGATCAAAGAGCGTCCGCAGAGGTCTGTCCCCGCGCGGCGACGCGGTGGCCACCAGCCCCGCGTGTGATCGCGCAGCTCGCATCATCAGAGGCAGGGGGAAAAAAGTCACCTGTGAAGGACGCGGAGGATCGATCATTTCATGCCCGTTTGGGGGGGGTCAGGCTGCGACACTGTCAGTCAATGGGGGCCGAGGCCTGCTGGATCTCCGTCCCATTCGGGAATGCCCGAAAAAGACCACGCCGGAGACACGGCAGTAGGACGAAGGGTCAGCGGAACCTGGAGGACGCGTTTCACTGAGCTCGGGAACGAAGTTCCTTTACCAAACGTTGGGAAATCGGGACGGCAATGTTTCGGAAAACAGTGAGAATGCATTGATTCACGGTTAGTTTTGTCCTCATAACGGCTTGTTGTTTGTCATCTCGTCTGTTTTCCTGTGATAACACGTCGACGAGACCTCAACTGATAATAAATGAGAACGGGATCAAAATAATGGACCTTTTGATTCTCGCTATGGGTATAATTAAGCTGGGGCATCAGGTGGGAATGACACCCGCTCCTCTGCCTTTACGTCCGAACGAAAAAATACGCAGGTTTAATCGGCGAGAGGGGGAAAAAGAGCACTTTTTCGACACGGACTCTCTGGCGCACGAGAGAGAGAGAGAGAGAGAGAGAGAGAGAGAGAGAGAGAGAGAGAGAGAGAGAGAGAGAGAGAGAGAGAGAGAGAGAGAGAGAGAGAGACGGCTGAGGCGGAGGACGCGCGAGAGCAGGAGTCCTTCACAAGTCAATGGACACGCCGCCGCTCCAGGAGGCGGAAGACGTGCCGCTGAGGCCGTTTGTTCCCCGACGCCGGCTTGACAGCCTCGACCTGGCGTGCAACAACCACCGGCACCGGCCCGTCCCCGGCCAAGGGCCGCGTCACGGGGAGCGCACGCACGCGTCCTGTGGGAGACGCGGTTCGTCTCCCCGCTGCGCGCGCAGACAGACGCACGTATTCCCGCCTCCACTCACAGAGCAGTACAGCTGATCCAGCCCTCGGGCGGGACCGGACCGGCCCCGTCTTCTGGAGCTGTATTAAGAGCGATGGCGGCTCCTTCACAGGACTAACCTAATCAAGCGCGGGATGAACTGTCCTGCGAGCCCCGCGCGAGTCTGAGAGGGTGCGCTTTCGTTGTTTCGGAGGGAGAGATCCGTTAGTGGGGTGGGTGTGTGCGTGTGTGTGTGTGTGTGTGTGTGTGTGTGTGCGCGGTGCAGAGGAATCATCCCCGAGACTGTGAAGGGGAGCAGCACTTTGTCTCTGTGAGAAAATATGACTCTGGTAAGAAAAAAAAAAAAAAGAAGTAAAGAGAATATTGGAAGAAGAGCGGGGAGAGTAAAAGGATTTTCCAGGCCTCCGGAGTGAGAGAACCCGCGCTTGTTCGGGTTCAGTTTTCCGAAGCCTTGTGATGAATTACGGGACGTTTGATATCCACACAAACCTAGCTCTCAGCTCACGTTACACTGGTTAATTGATGGCAGAGCGGGAACGTCGCAGTCCGCTGCCCTGATACATAATATCACACTACTATTGTCGCCCCACGCTTCAGCCCAATTAGCGATTTATGCGGTCTAATCCTGCAAGTTTAAGTCGAGCAGTGGACAGCTTTTCAAAAACTTCTACAGGGAATCAGGCGAGGGGGGGGGGGTGAGGGGAGGGGTGGGTGGGTGGTTGCTCTGTGCTCTTAATCCACGCTGTTGGTGGTCGGTCACACTGGAAACCGGGTCATTTCTCAGCACTTAGAAAATGACTTCTTGGAGCGGCGTCATGATTCTGCCAGTGCCAGAGACCTGATGTGTCACTTAAAGCCATCAGCGACGTGAGGACAAGGCCTCTCTCAAGGAGACATGGGATGAGAATGACAGAAACGTACGTGGTCGTGTCCTCATTTATATAGGAATTCTGTGTGAATAACCATTCTGGGCGAAATGCTTTTTAAATATGTGAGTAAATGAAGGACAGGACTGTGAGTTTGCAGCGGTTTGGTTTTCAGTTCCTGGTGAACTGTCTGTGTCTCTGCGCCTGGTTCCTCCTCTGATTCTGGCTCCAACGTATCGGACTGGATGTGGAGGCATCGCTCCATGTCTGCAGCAAAGACCCAGTTACCACTGCGTGAAGGTGTCACGTAAAGTCATGTGATCATTCATGTGAGCGGCCGGCGAGGCAACCAATCAAAGTGAAGCCTCCTTGCGGTTGCCGGATAGGAAAGAAAGGGCGCCGGATCTGTGCTGAGACAGACATCAAATCCCCACAACAAAAAACAAAATACTTACAGTCACCCTAAAATATACTTCCAGGACACGACGTTTTTTTGTATCTATTGAATATTTTGCATCTCAGATGAGGGACGTTACATGTGGGGTCCCCCAAGGGTCAATTCTTGGTCCACTATCATTTAACATACTTCATCTTTCTCAAGTTATAGACAAACATGATGACCATAACTATGCAGATGATTCACAGCTTTACATCTCACTACATCCTGATGACCTATCTCCCACACAGTCCTTCATTCAGTGCATCAAGTACATCAACCAACGGAGGTTGATGGAGGCTGGAGGTTCTTCGAAATGTAGGCGTTTCCATGACCTTTTTATTTATTGCGATACTTATGTTTTGCTGTAATGGGCTGAATGGAAATGCAGCTATTGACAGTAAGCCAACTCTTGGTTTACAATGCTGTACATGGCCTTGCTCCTCCGTACACGGCAGACAAGCTCATCAATTACACTCCACATAGACCTCTCAGATCGACAAGCAACTTCAATCTAATCATCCCTCGTAGTAACACTGGGCGAGGGCAGGCAGCTATTTACATCTATGCCTCCGACATCTGGAACAACCGGCCGACAGTAAAATTGGTAACTTCCTTTTCACAACTGCTTTTGATTAAACGGCCCAACCGCGGCCCTAACGCCACACAACTGTGCAATTCATAAGACTCCTCGCCCTGAGAAGTTATTTGCAGATATAAAATCTCAGCTCTTCTTTTCTCTTCCCTGCTTGCGGAGGGGAGGGGAAGGTAGAGTGTAAAGCCCTGCACGGGCAGTGCTCTCCCTGGCTCTGCCTTTCCTACACGCCTCAGTTCTATCTTCTGTGTATTTAACTTGTGACTGAATGACTGATTGACATATACTGGAATATTTCTACAACAAGGATAGGATTGTAGAAACCGAGGTTCCATAGCTTCAACATCAGCACCGGAGAACAAGATAAAATGCCCAAAATACCATTTTTAATGGGACCAAAAAAATGCTGAGAAATGAAATGTTTTTTTTAATGGGACTGATATTAAAATTAGAGAATTACAACACCTTCTTGTCAAAAACCAACCGGCTTTGGAATTAATTCACTTATCTCAGAGCTGTTGACATGAAATATTAATGAGCTGTTTCTGGAAATTTCAGGCAAATATTCACATGCACAAGCCACTACTCCATCCGACATTCTAATGCATAGCAGGGGCCAAAGCCTCCACATTTGTGGGCATTTTCTGGAACTCTCCGCTGCATTTAGGACCTGAGCTGGAAATCAACAGCTTCTCTGCTGAGCTTTGTGCCTTTTATTATCTGATAGGTTTGATGTAGAGCACCTGCTACAAACAATGTAGAGGCCCCGCTTTAAAGCACAGATAAGACCCAATGCTTTTCTGCACACACCAGCGTTTTCCTTTACATACAAATTGATTCAAAGAGAGGTTTTTTTGCTGGGAAATTAATGTTGAACTTCACCCCCCCCCCCCCCCCCCCTCCCCCCGCCTCCCCCCAGAATGTTGCTGTCTATCTAATAGCAGATGCTGGAATGAGATTTCTAACCACGTGTTTCTACGTATAGTCAAATTCACCTTAAAGTGGGTTGAGAAGTCTCACCTGTAACTGCAGCCTCATCTGATAACCGCAGGTCGCTATAGCAACAACACCCCCACAACACACACACACACGCACACACACACACACACGCGCACACACACACACACACCGTCCTGAGCTGCTGCGTCAGCTAACGTCACGTATGCATCCAACTCAGGTTCACGAGCAGCAAAAAACACTGTGAGCGTCTGAACGCGACGGGCTGCGTCAGCGCACAGCGGCAACACGTGCCAAACACACGAAAACATGGATACGCACACACCCACACACACACACACACACACACACACCGACCCACATAACATGACAGCTGAGCGGCGTCCGCGCCGAGATGCTCATCGCTTCACATTGTCCTCCGGCTGCTTCTGCTGACTGCAGAGCTGGGTACAGACATGCATGGTTGCGCGTACACACACACACACACCCACACACACACACCAACAACAACTGAGTGCGAGCTAACATCTGGTCCTAAACGGGAATCTCGACACCAGAAATGAGCAATAATCTTTGTTACACAATGAGAGATTAGGTACAGACATTCTTCTTTCTAGTAAAGAAAAGCCTTGGCCGTATTACACATTTGGGCTTCACTATGAAGGCGCCTCAATAAAATGTTAATACAGCAGCTGTCGCTAAAACAAAAACCCCCCGCTTGACTGAAAAATTAAAAACAATGGTGCTTTTTGGACTCCATTAGGCATACTGGAGCGTCCACTGTCGAGGTGCTGGAGGGGGGGAGGGGTCCCTGAGGGAAGCGTTCCCCGAGCAGCGTTCACTTCCTCCAACATCATTACTGTGTTGCCGTGCGTTCCAGTCCCTGAGCAGCTGGCGGCGGCGTCCCGCTGCGTTTCCTTCTCAGGTGAACACGGCGAACGTGGCTGCGCCGGCGACTGACTGCCTCAATTAAAGCGGGGCTTAACGTCTTAGCCGAGGCAAGCTGGCTCGGGAGAGAGTGCGCGCCTTCTCTCTTTTCCAGGACGTCTTAAGACGGTTTAAGACGAGGCGTGTTCCCCAGTGTGGTTTTTGCCCAAAAAAAAGTGACATTTCTAAGACTTCCATGTGAGTACAGCTGATTCTTGTAGCCGTTTTCATTGAATGCCTATTCTAATGACATACCATGACACTCTTTGTTTCCACGGTTTTATTTACTTTTGTTTGAGCAGCCCCAAGCCTCCAGGATGTCGCCCACTGGTTTATGAAGCTCAGGAGTTTGAGTGACAGGGCACCGCCATCTTGAATCTTTGGATCCAGATGAAACCATATTTGGATGAGAGGGCGGGGCCGGAGAGGAGCAAGCCCCAACCCTCTGTGATGTCACCCAATTAGTTTATGAAGGCTTGTCAAAGTCAGTCAAATAGACATGCCCCTAAAGTCTAAAGTCTAAAGTCTCATTTAAGATCTAATATCTAATTAATCATGGAATTATTATCAAACTGAACACCAGATCGCGCTCTGGTAAACTTGAGCTGTTGAAGCTTTTAAGAGTAAAAATAGATATTTTATGCGTGAAAATGAAAATGACTTTTTGAGTAGGTGTGTATTGGAACCAGCCCTAGTGGACCTAGTGGTGGTATTGCAAGTAAAGTCACATCCACATCGGCTTCATTTTTTGGACCGGAAGACTATGTCCATCCATGGCGGTACCTTGTTTTTGCCAATGTTTTGCTATATTATATTAGCATTATATTAGCATCATTAATATGCATTGCTCTCTCCCTTGTCACTCACAATCTGAGCTAGGGAGTCTGAGCTCACAGTCTGAGAGCATTAATAGAACAGCCACATCCTCTCCCTGTAGGTTATTGGTTGAATCCTTTGTCCATCATGTCACTTTTACCAACCAATCTGTCTTAAAGCTACAAAGATGTGGAGGCCACTGACCTCTCTGAGCAGATGATCTCAGAACTGATTTATGTCCTTATGTGAAGCTTTTGATATGAAGTCATTATTACATTACATGTAATTATATATACATGACATTTTATCCCACATTATGTGAGACAAAAACGGCCATGGTGCTGACAAATGACATGATTTCATTTTAGACATGCTTTCTGTACTTAATCTACCGGTTAGCAGAGGTGAACTAGTCATGACGGCAGCATTAGGTCACGTGACCTGTAAATATTTTGACACTTCTGAAAAAGCACCTCATGACAGTGTAAAATGTGTTTTCATAGGTAGCGGTGTCAATTACTTCCATTTCTTCTTTGAGGTATTCAGGTTTTGCATAGTTCAAGCGGTGATGGAAACTCTCTTTGACTTTGTCAGGTGAGTGCAAACAGTAGTGACAAGAGATGGATGTTTAGATGCGAGTGCATAAGAAAATCTGATCGCGATTCGAGAACTCTTCAGCTGATTGAAAGACCAGCTCTCAAACTCTCTCTGTGCCCGCCGCTGCCTCGCAGAGCTTGGATGCGTTGTCGACGGCTGCACAGTGAAATCCATTTGATTAGCCTTCAGAGCCATAAATCAAATATAATTCCCAGGTCTAATTGGAAATTAGGTGCTCCTTGTTGTTTTCATCTTCTAAAACACTAACCATAATTTGCTAATTGGTCCATCTCACAGCTCCCCTCAGTCCTCGGTGGATGTGCTCCAGACTAATAAAATTGAACTTGATAAAACTGGATACAAAATATTTACTATGCGACTGCAGCCCAGCGGACGCTGAAATTCTTATTCACATGGAAAAAAAAAAGAGAAAAGAGTCAAGGTATGGAGTCAAGCCAGATTTGCACCCTGCTGGACTCTTATTATTGAAAAACCAGCAGCTGCAATTGATTCTCACAGTTTCTGGTCACATGATGAAGTGTGTGGAGGGGAATTGAAGAGGATCTAGAACGGCTGAATGTATGTATCGCTCCTTGTTCCCTGAGAAGATCTGGAACACTGGGCTCATTAGACATGCCTCAAATGCTGTTCAACATCCCTTTGAAATCCTTTTACAGCGCATTTTTGCTTACATGGCAACCTCATGTCAGCTTAACTCCGATTGGGTGTCTTTCCTGCCACTCACACCAATGATCATGTGACTTTTAGGATCCTTCTAAACAGTGAAGCTTCTCAGTTTCTGACTTAAGTAGTAACTTAAGATTTGATGCAGCTATGGAGCACATACACATCCAGCCTACTAATAGTACAGAATACAATAGAAAGAAATCTAAAAGAACAGAATAGAAGTATAGAATTTAGAGCCCTTTCACGATCCTGTTTTAGTGAGCTAGGCCTCACACTGATTGGCAGATCCATTCAAATGAAAGAGTACGTGGCTTTCCTTCCCATCATCTTGTCCCTGGTTCATGTGCTCCTGTTCTGGAAACACACTGTCTTGAAGGAGCGTACCACTACTTATGATTCCAAAACAAGAAATAGCAAGGGGGAGAGAGGGAAATGGAAACCTTGCATCCCTCCAGGTTAACTTTGTATGAAAAGGCTGTAATATGCATCACAGTGTGGTGCGGGTTCTCGCAGACAGAGCCATTATGGCTTCAGCTGTCAGCATAAGCCGCTGCTGCTGCTCGATGCTATTTTAACAAACATGGGGAACGGGCGCTTCCCACTCAGCCATCTTTGTGTTGTCGTTGTTGCCGAAGATGGAAGAAAAAAAAAAAAAGTATTCACACCAAATCTGAATACACTCAGCCTGCAGTTAAATCCTCCTCTGGACGACAAAGCCACGCTGAAAGACTTCATGTAAATCCCCCTCGTTGTCATTCGGAGGGAATGAAAAGAGGGAATAAAAGACGGTTCTGAGTGACACGGGGATGGAAGGAGGGAGGGATGAGAGAGGGCAGAGGTGGATAAGAACAGTGGAGAGGGGAAATGAAGGAACGAGGTGTAAGAGGACGAGAAGATGAGAAGAAGAGAGAGAGAGAAAGGGAGGTGGATTTGGTGAAATGAAAGATAGAGGAGAGAGAGATAAAGACAGAGATGGAGAGAGAGAGAGAGATCGAGATAGAAAGAGAGACAGCGAGAGAAGGAGAAAGTGAGAGAGATGGAGAGAGTGAGAGATAGAGAGAGCTGGATAAAGCGAAGGATAGAGAGAGAGATGAGTAGAGGGACAGGGAGGGAGAGGGAGGGAGGGAGAGAGAGAGAGAGAGAGAGAGAGAGAGAGAGAGAGAGAGAGAGAGAGAGAGGCTCCCAGATGTTTCTCAATGCAGCTAATCTGCATCCTAATAAATGAGCAGGAAACTAATCAACTCGTACAGTTCTGCCTGTCAGTCTCTCTCTTCATCTCTCTCTCTCTCTCTCTCTCACACACACACGCACACACACACACAGTTGCTCCTTCCCTCCCTCCGTCACATTTTATCCGGCTTTCTAATTTTGGACTTTATGATTTTCTTCCATTTCCTTCTTCCTCAGCAGTAATCATGCATCCATCTGGTCGGCCTGCATCCACTGTAACTCGCAGCTTAAAATGGAACCACTTTGTTTCGCGTTCACGGCTTAAGAGTCGCGTGTCCTTACCGGCCCAGACGTCTTTCGATCACTTGGTTTATGTTGAGTTTCACATGTCGCCGACGGGGGGGTGAGTGTGTGTGTGTGTGTGGGGGGGTGTAGGGTGTAAAGTTACATAGCTTTGTTTCAAGGTCACGTATTCCAGGTCGCGGAAGACACCGAGAAAATCAGATTTGAGGCAGACGGCGGTGAGAGAAAGACAGAAAAGGTCGGGGGATCAATGTTAATACGATTCAATCTGCTGGAACCATGAATGTGTGCAGAACATTTTGAGGCAATCTATCACGAGATGTTTCGGTGAAAAGTGGAAGAAATGTTCGACCCCGTGACTCCTCAAGTGTCAAGGGTGTCTTCAGCTGAATATTCTGGAATATCTGTCAGGTCCCCCATGGTTTAGATTTCACATCTGTATTACAGCATCAAACAAGCATTAATAAAGGCTAATAAAATAACCAGACAATAGTTGCATACGTGAATTTACCGTCTTGGACAGTAAGAAGTCTCCAGTAAAAACAAAGCACGGAAAATATGCCAGATACATTTTGTTTCTAATTTCTTTTTAGCTCAAATCTTTCGATCAAAGTTCATTTTACAACTACTGAATATCAGCTTTTTTTAGGATTTCAAGATTTAAAATGTATTTAAATGGAAACGTCAAAAAGGATGTGACTAATTTTATATTGACATTCTATCAGTACAATTTTATTTCTTCTTTTTAAGATTTTTTTTTTTCACCTGTCATCACTTGGATATAATCAAACAGCAAACAGAACAGAATTGGATAGAAGAAAATATTATCATCAGCATCGTTACACACTGCTACTTCTGCTTTAATTTTCAGATTTCAGACTCAGATCGTACAACAACTACGACCAGTAGTACTACTCCTAATAATAACGATAATGCCAGATAAGATGAGAAGCAAAATTGGTTTGGATGCATCATTAGCTTCCGTGCAGGATCAGATTTTAACCCCAGTTTGCTGCGTGGGTTAGGGTTAGTGGGCGTTATCTGCCATCGACCTCCATTAAATAAAAAAGTGAGAGGCATTAACAACTCTCACTGTTTTTCGCCAACTGATGGAATAATCCAGAACGTCGCTGATGGTTTACTCAACTGCAAAAGCGATTGCTTTTTGCAGCCTCGATCACAGTTCCTCCATCTTCACCAGGTAATCACTAAATCCGGCGACCTCACCTAATCCGCATTGTGAGACGGATGACATAATCTGAGCACCAGTGGATCCCGACTAAAACCACGACGGGCTGAAGCCGAACTGTACACTGAAGGAAACACTGAATAATATTTTGACAAGAATCTTCCTTGAAGCGCTGTCAAAACAGAGTGACGCACCGGCCCGATCCGCTCCTCTACCCCCCCCCCCTTCCCTTCAGTCTCCACAGATATATATTTTACAGAGCAGACTGCTCGCTGCTGCCAAGTCGGCAGCATCGAATAAAATAAAAAGCCCCGGCTCTGAATAATAAATGCTCCGATGGCACCAGGGGTGAGGGTCTGGATGGGGTTGAACCCGCCGCATGTCGGGAGCACGGCAGTACGAGGTGTCAGCCTGTACGGGTCCAGGTCAGAGTCCGTCTGAGGCCAGGGCCGGATAGATCTCAGCCAGGGACTGGCAGCACCAACCCTCCCCGTGAACCCGCGTGCACGCCGGACGCCTGACACAAAGTCAATCCTTCAGCCGCCGCCGCTGGGCCAAACCCGGCGGGGGTGGGGGGGTGGGGGGGTGGGGGTTGTCATCTCGGAGGAAAATAGAATTCTGTCTTCAAGGAGGCAGGAGGATGCCGGCGTCTGACACGTTCTGTCAGGTCGGAACACGAGCGCCGCGTCCTCGCTCGCACTTACTGGAGAATAACAGTATCAGAGACGCCGTCAGAGTTGCCGGGGAGTAATAGTAAACACCATTATTTACTCTCAGGAGGGGGTTCATAGGCAGGCGTGAAGCCCTGTTCGAGAGCAAACCTGTAAGATGACACGCGTGCGGTGTTGATGTGATGTTGAGAATGGATGGCTGGAGCATTTATCGTCGTTTTTCTGGTGTTAACGGGGACGCTACGGAACAGGGGTTTCATTGGAAATGCCACCGTCGATTTTACAGCCCTTTGACAATCTTCATTCCAGGTGTAACCACCAAGCTTGTGCAAAATACCAATTAAATGACATGAATTGAATTTGAATTGAGGTTGCAAACAGGAAGTAGAATTGCAATTCAGAGACAAACTCAATGAAGTAGAGCTGAAATTCCATACAATTCCATGAAATTCCAATTGAGAATTTTGGTGTATTCCAGAATCATTCTTTACAGTATATTCCATACATTACTGTTTTACATATTTTTACGCATTTCATATCACTATGAACTTCACGTGCACATAGATACAAATTCAATATCCCGTGGGGGTGGAGCCAATTCATTTAACTCTTCTTCTGGAATGTTGCACAAGCCTGGTAACCAGCATATGTAAGCTTCAAGTCGACTGACTGATCCACTCAAAGGGATGATCGCGTAAATTTACGTTCCTTCCTTCAGTGGTAACTGCTGCAGCTATGGGGCGATGTGTACACATCCAGCTTGATATGTTGGGGCCAGAATCAGAGGAGATAACCAGAGACTGAGGAAGAACCAGGAGCAGAGACACTGACAACCAAACTGCCGCAAACTCACAGTCACAATGCCCTTCATTAACTCACAAACCTGAACAAAAGCAGCAAATCATTTCACTCTGTCTCTGCCCTATTTTGTTTTTTAACTGTCGTGTCAATACCTGAAAGTTGTATACGAAAGAAAATGCCATTATTATTTTGGATATGTGAACCTGCTGTAAACTTTTGGCCATAGAAAAACAATGATTTTTCTGTTTCAGTTTTCCACAAAACTGAAAGAAAACCAAAGAGCATTCGAGGTTCTCGTTCACTGTTCTTGACCGCCAACATTGGTGTCAAATACTGCAGAGAGGTGGAAGGAGTTGGATGTTTTGCTGCAGGTGTTTCGATGGTGTGATGGTGTTTCACTTTGTTTTTGTCTGACGTGATGCAGCAAGGCAAAAACGGACCGTGTAAGAGAGCGTCCGCTTTTGGAGAAAGGCCTCAAAAGCAGGCTAGCATTTCAGATCACTGCCACTGACTCCCAGGTTGCAGCGTAACACTTGTTGCTAACGAGCCTGTGACGCCTGAAAAAGCCTCCAGAATACACAACCGCGACCTCATAACAGTGAGGACCAGAAAATGGAGGATCCTCACCCCAGCGGCAGAGGCATAGGGAGTGAGGGCGGGACTATGCAAATCAACCTCCTTGTTATGTAACAAGGAGACGGAATGTTTAGTAAACTGCCCTTCTCTTATGGGCAGTTTACTAAACATGGGCTTAGTTGTTGAAAGCTACGCCTCAGGTAAATATACGTACTCAAGCGATGAAAGAGCGACTTATGTCCCCTCTGAGATCATGAATGGCGCAACGCTCATTACTGACGCTGACAGATCCGTTGCGGGCGCAGGCGACTCATTTGACAGTCTAATTCCGCTGCCACGTCTGCATCAAAACCACACATCAGGATGAGTCCGCGTCCGCGCGCGCTACGTGCCACCGAATATTGATGGCGACCGAAAGAGGCAGAACAACGCTAATGAGCGGAGCGCCGCTGATAGATCAGACCCCCCCCCCCCACCCCCACCCCCCGTACCCGTACGTGTTCTCCTTTCTTTGACTCCAGTTTACCGTTACAGTGAATAAAAGGAAGACAATCTGTGACAATCTGTGGCCAGCCAGACAGAAACAAGTCGTCCCGAGCGTGGCCGGGCGTTGTCCCTCTGGGATTAGCCGGCGCCTCGTCTTGGTTCCACGGGCAGAGTTAAGGCCGCTTTTCCCGCCATTTCTGGCGGTTTTATCAGGCGGTCAAGAGTGGAAGGCGACAGGTCACGCGCAGGGAGGAGTGGGCCGACAATTATTCCCCTACTTTTATTTAAATCGCTGATAATATGTGCCATGGATGGTGGATGAGGGCGATTTGAAATCTCAGAGCGCACCGTATCCTATTCTATTCAACTGATGGACGTTCACTTTTTCACCGACCAATACCCATAGCTTCCTGCTTCTTATTACTGTTACCGTAGCTTGTGAAGGTCACTTTAACGCTATGGCTCTGCCACTGACTTATCAAAATACTTAACAGACATCTGCAGTTCCATCGTTTGGTTTTGTTTCGCCCAGCTGGGTCGGTCAGAGGCAAAGATCGACAGGAGGCCGGCTCTGGATGCCACATTTCTGGCCTCACCTTCGTCTGCGGGAGCTTTAGCGTTGGTTGCTAGCATTAGCCACAGTAAAGCCGCTGTGGCGAATGTGAGGGGCCTCATGTTCTTCACATCTGCCGTTTCAATGCTGAAAGCGCAGACCACTCCTCAGATAAAACGTGTTAAAGTTTGCTACCTGCCCTCACCCTTTTTCGGAAACGGGCAGCACAAATGTACTGAGAATGATTAAAATCGGTGCAATGTTGGCTAATTTTTACTGCCTGTAGTTTGGCCAAAAATGTTATTATAGGACTCATAATAATTAAGTAATTACTCATTTGGCAGAGGATTTTTCTTATTTAGTACCTATTTGGTATTATTTGGACTGCTACTGATACCGGTCAGTGTGTCTGGTACTGATACTGTGCATTGTGTGCTTATTGTGCGTTTGTAGTGAGAAATCAGACAGCGATCACATCAGGGTTCACATGATCCGAACTTAAACTTCTAGTGGAACTTTTGTAATGTCCTTTACAACTTCTGCATGTATCCCATCCCCCCCGCTTCCTCTGGTGTCATACATGGATTGTTATTGGCGTCAGCGAGCAAACTGGGAGTCGTGTGCCTGTTGAAATTACAGAACAACCTTATCGTGGAGAGTGAATCTGCTCCAGGAGTTGTATGCACGCAGTGGGAAGTTTGGGTTGACGTGATCTCCTTTTTGCCGCTAGACGTGACGCTAAAAATCCATACCATGCAGCCAGAGAGAGGTAATGAGCCTCTGGTTTCTGGGTCTGAAGGAAAAGAGCTGCTTGCGCTCAGTGATTATAATTGGTCCAAGAGGAGCTGCTAAGAATTGAACGACTCAAATGCCACGAGACCGAAAAACACTGTATGTCTGTGTGTAGTTGTTGGGGAAATAAGCAGAAAGAGGCAAAGCTGTGCTCTCCTCTCTTTCCTCTGACCCCTTCCAGTGAAGAGCTTCAGGCTCAAGCACTGCAGAAAAGGCGACTTTGGCCGTAAATCGGATGCTTACCCATCACTTTAACAAAGTAGGCGTCGGCTTCAAAATTGTTCTTCAAAGCGTGGATGACGAAGTCAGTCTTGCCTTCTGCCTGGCTCAGAACCAGCATGTCTAATATACCCTGCAAATGAAGACAGGCATATAGATAAGGGACAATAAGAGCACGCTGTGTCTTTTGATGTATATTTTTATCCCGCTAACGTGCTGGGTGACTGATCCCGTATTATCTTATCATCTTCATTCTTCCCGCCGACTGTGCGCGCCCTTCCCCTCCCATTTATAATTTCTCTCGCAGAGTCAGTGAGAGAGCGAGAGTCCGACGCAACAGACAGGCCACATTAGCGGCGGTAATGAATTCTGATAAGCACGGCGAGGAGACCGCAGTGCAGCCACTGCACTCTGTAAACTGTGCCGGGAGTGCGATGCATTCGGACAGGTTCGATCAGAGGGATTTTGTCAAAGCGCGTTTGTAGCGCGCGCGTGCGTTACTATCGCTGTCACCGCGGATGGAAATACAAACGGGGACCAAAAAAAAAAAGTCTAAAAATAACAGCATGCATGTAAAGCTGCGGCAGCAGAGCGGGGAACAAGCATAAGTGACGGCACTTTGTTGCGTTAATACAGGCTTGGCAAAAGCATAACTTCAGGCTACTTTATGCGTTGTAAACTGCACTGCTGGCTTTCGATGTACTGTCCTCAATGCAGCTTTGGGACACTACTTCATCAACTTAAAGCATCTTGTTGACATCAGGGTAGAAAGAACAAAAAAACCCAAAGAACTCAAAAAACTCATACCACCACCCACCACCAGTCTACATTAGTGGAATCCAATATTCCTGTGTGCGATTTACTCATTTTTCTTTGACATTTGGCATCAAGTTATCTAACACTGTCGAAATGTACATAAGGGAAGGGAGGGCGGGGGGGGTTGAGTTAGGGTTAGGAGCTGCTGGAAATGTGACGTAGAGTCACAGGTGGAGTACTCACGTCTTCGTAGATGTCAAAGAACGTGGCCATGACAGCGTTCTGGATGGCTCCCAGGTCTGACTGGTCCCAGTGGATCTGGAACATCCTTCCCACGCTCTGGCAGCTGTCCCTGTTGCAGGGGACGTTGTCCAGCAGGAAGGCCTGCTGGCCACTGAGAGCGACGGGGAGACACACAGAAAGAGAGGAGCGTTGAACACTTGGAGACGAGGACAGACGTCCGAATCACCCTGACAGTTCATCACATCACTCTCGCCAGCGCGGCCGTCCTGATAATTAGCGATCTCGCTCCGCGCCGCCCACCACTTCCTGCTGCTCCGGGCCCCTCCGACTGAATTCCAAGTGGTGACCTTGGTGGGATTTACTCAGGCTTTTACGGACTAAACGACATTTCAGCACATCTCACTGCAAACGGCGCGATAACACTTAGCCCATAACCGTTACCTCTTTCTATGATTGGGCGCTAATGTGACGTAGCTTCGACAATCGTTTCACACTCTCACAACTACAGTTGTCAAGGTGTTACAGGAACAAGCTGCATTTGTTAACCAGCTATCAGCAATCTGTAACCAAGCAGCTGATCAGCTGCCACTGTCTATTATGTAGGATCATGTCTGTCAAAGGTGGATTTCTATTCTCAAAAGGTCTTGTATTAGTGATGCTGCTCGCTGAGTGTAATTTCAATGAGTTTCACTCAACTTTTTGATTTTTATGGTTTTTGATCAATCACTCGAACTCTGCTGCCATCACCATGGCAACCATGACTAAAGGCCCCATACAGCTGGTGAAGCAGAATTAATAATGATAGCACTAGGAGTAGTAGGAGTAATAGTTATATATGTTTTCACAGTCACTGCAAAATCACTCTTTAAACATTTACTTTAACCTTTATTTATTAAGGTAAACTTGTTGAGATGCTTCAGACTGATATAACACAGTGCAATACATATAGTTAACATTTACATACAAGTGCAAAGAAGAACCCTGAAGATTTTCATCAATGAGATGCCTACAGTATGTTTATAAAAAGCCCAAACTACATAAGGGCACTCTGGGACCTTCTTTTTATTTGAAAACAACATGCTATTTGTTTCGGATGCAGTCAGCACCAGTTTCACGGGACCGAATGGTGTGAAATGCAGATGCTCCCAGACCAGGGACACAGAAACCTCAACAACAAACGACAACTGTATATCGATACCATAGAAACATAAAGAACCAGGGTTGCTGTTGATTTAGATCATAAAAAGCAGGTCCTAAAACGGATCCCTGGGGCACACCCTCAATATTTCACTTACGGGACGAGAGATCGCTGCTTACAGTCTGAGGGTCTATATCTAAAAATTACGAAAACATAAGCGCCGATGTTTACAGGAATCAAAGCTGCCTCCAGCTGGAGCCCTGAGTGTCTGTGATAGTACAACATCCGCAGGCACTGTTCTAGATCTCAACATTTCTTTGATGCACACATTTCTTACACTACTCACTCTACATCCACTTAAATAATTTCCTGCCGCTTCGGATTCATTGCAAAGTTGACATTGTTGAGACCGCACCCTGCAGACATGAATGGGTGGTTCCAGATGTACCACCGCTGTGATAAAATCTGACTACCTGTGTGTAGCTTTTGTCACCATCTCTCTTTTCTATCTCTCAATCCTCTCAAGAGATCTAACACCCCACCCTCCCTACCTCCGTGCCCACCCCCCCCCTTCCTTTCTCTGTGTGTCTGTGTGTGTCTATGGAGACAGCTCTCAGTACATGCTCTTAGATCTATGTGGGAGTGGTGGCGAGAAAAAAAAAAAGAGCTGTGGTCTGGAAAAATAGACTGAAAGTCTCCTCTCAGGGTTTTGGATGATTCCCCAGCCCCACTCCCCCTCCCCGCTGCACCGTAAGTGTCTAGGGAGAGCAGGTGAATTCAGACCACAAGCCTCAGGGAACCTGCCATCAAGGAACCTTTAAAAACCTGAAAGCCTGTGTGAGGCAGGGCTGCAGAAACACCAAATGTGCCCAGCTCGGGCTGAAAAATCCACCTGTCACGACAGCAGAGAAGGGAGGGACATCGGGCACAAAAAGAAAGATACGCTGACACGTAGAGGGTGATCCTTGGCAAACTGATTGATTGCCGCTGTTAATACTGCGCCATCATCCATCCTGAATTTCTGAGCCGAACTGTGGGGGAAAAAAAAGTGGAGTGATGCATGACCACACCCAGTCCAGACACAGAAAAATGGCTTTTGTTGTTGTTACCTTTCCCCATCCTTTAATGTGACTGCACAAAGTAATCTTAGGACTGCGAGTTCAACCCCTGGACTTTAGTGCACAAGGGTTTCTCAGACTCAGGTCAAACATTCTACTATCCACGTTTCACTCATGCCACCATATCAGTTCAGTTTCCTAGTCATATCAGTTTATTTTTACCGCATGTCTATATTTTGTGTTAGTTTTGTCACGAGGATCACTGTCGTGGCGACTCGCAATAAAGCTCGACTAGAAAACCTCTAACCTTGAAATACGTGACACAGCAGCTCTGAGTGGGAAGGATGAACGGATGTGACTGTTGTAAAGTGTGGACTCTTTACATAGTGCCCGGGTCAGCTTTCAGACCAGTGAGTGCTGATACCACACAAGGCCCGGCTGCAGCCGAGCTGGTCGGAAGAAAAAATCTGGGTCTGTACTCTCACTAGGCAGGTGTTCGGAGCACACGTCCACTGGCCCAGTCGACGACTTTTATCGTTACTGTATCCTGTGATTGCGTAATTATTATTATTTTTCATTCATTTCGTTTCTTTTTCTTTCCACAAATGGTCAGCTTCGATTTGCTGTCTTTGCTCAAAGAAAACACTGAGCAGCAGGCGCACTCCACTGAATTTTGGCCGCGCTGGGCGGCTTTTGCTGTGAGACTCCGTGCTACAGCGCGTCGACCGCTATGTTCGTATGTGAACGCTGGGTCCTTAGCCAGAACAAGACTCTGCTCTGTTTGGTTCGATGCAGACAAATGTTTTGGTTTTAATCTCTGAGCTCATTTTGCAGCAGCTATTTGACAAATGCAAGTACGCGCGAGACATCGCTTGGTTGCTCCAAGTATCGCTCTCATTCATTAGCTGCGTCAAACTGTCCAACTCACGACAGCAAATTCACTTCCTGCTTTGGGGGCAACACTTCAAGCTGTCCGGCAGCAGTGAGATGTGAGGTGAGATGTGTCTGCAGGACTCTGCTTCTTCTACAGGTGGGTGAGTTACAAATGGACGTGGAGTGGGTGAAACATGACATGTCTCTCCACTCAGAAGCCTGCATGGTGCAACGATCCTGCGGCCCGATGGTTCCATGTGTGCGCGCAGTCGAGGGGTGGGGCCTGGAGCCGGAGCTGGATTATAACGGACTTTGACTGTGAATCTGCATATAGCAGCTGGAGATACGGTTAGAGGTCTTTCTGGGTAATCCATCAATACTGCATGGATTGCTAGAGATCACTCCCCTACTCTTTAAGTTTAAAACGAGGGCAGCTTGTGACCTGTTGTCGCTGAAGACCTGCACTGCAGCAACTGTTGGTCTGGACTCAGGATGGCTCAAGATAATCAGGACTCTAGCTGCAGGATATATTGCAGGGGAGATATATGTGTGTATGTGTGTGTGTGTGTGTGTGTGTGTGTGTGTGTGTGTGTGTGTGAGAGAGAGAGAGAGAGAGAGAGAGAGATAGAGAGAGAGAGAGAGAGTTCTCATTTCAGAGTTTCAGGCTGAACTTTATGAAGCATTAGATTGTTATTCACCGATGTGTGTATGTGTCCTTTCAGGGATTTCTGTACTTCAAAAGAGGCTTTCTACACCACTGCAGGGGTGGTGCTGGGGACAGAAATGAACTCAAGGTCATGGGATGGATCACACACGCACACGCACACGCACGTGCACACACATCTATATCTCCTCCCTCACATTTGTCTTTGTGATGAATCCACAAAAAGCCCCCTCCCAGCAAACCACACAAAGGCGCACACACACATCCAAAACCACAGCTTCACAGTGACGTGATTTTATTTCATTTTATCACTTTATTTCTATTTTTCCTGTTCTATTACTCCACATAAAGTAAACTCAGTCTACGCACACACGCATTTCAGAAGAGGACATTTCCTCTTTTAATTCTATTAACGTTCCAACTTTTTTGATGCGTATAGAGCTCTGGAAAAAAAATGAAGAGGATGCTTCAGTTTTTTTTTCCTGAAATCAGCATCTCCACATGTTTAACAGCCATTCCATTCTAGTGTCTGTCGAGCACACCTCGTTCTACTTAATGAGGTCTTGATTAGGTGAACACCTGAACCAAATCCAAATAAGGGAAAGCGTAAAAGCTGCTGTGCCGTCGCCATCCTCTTGCAATAGGACCAGCCGGATGGCAAAAACAGTGCTGGTGATGCCTCAAAAGTAACTGGCACAAACACGCAACTACCTACCATGCCAAATGAGTTGAAAACAAAAGCGTTGGGTGAGGAAAAGAAGGGCTCAGTTCTGGCTACACTGGCAGAGGGATACGGTGTCGGGTCGCTCCCATCCTCAAAATTTTGGCAGTTCACAGGAACAAGGAGCAGACAACGGAGCGACAGGCTGGCAGTGGGCGGCAATGACTCTCCACTGGCCGGGACGACTGCCAACTCATTTGAATGTCACTCAGGAACGGCAGAACGACCTACAAAAGTCACCTACAGTGACCCACAAAAAGAATGGGCAGCTGGGGTGAAGTGCATGGCGAGAGCCGTTCGAAACAGGCTCCTAGGGGGGCAGGGCTCAAGTCGTGTAAAGCTAGAAAAAAAGCCCCCCCCCCCCATCAGTGAGAGGCAAAGAAGAGTGAGGCTGGCGTTTGCAAAAGACCATAAGGACTGGACCACAGAGGACCACAGAGGAGTCAGGTCACCTTCTCTGATGAGTACGGTTTTGAGCTCCGGCCAACACCTGGCCGTCTAAATGGTTAGACAAAGACCTGAACGCAAGCCACAGTGTCTTGCCTCCACGGTGAAATTTGGCGGGGGATCGGCGATGATCTGGGGACGCTTCAGCAAGGCTGGCATCAGGCCAGTCGCATCCTGACTGAGGAGAACCGCCACTCTGCGGTCGTTTCCACTCAGGGATGGTTTGCGCATGGAGCCGCGTGGCTGTGTGAATCCTATTCTGGCGACGTCCCATCGTTCTCGGAAAACTTTGTCCCGCGAGACTCCAATCCAGATTTTGCAACCGTTTTTGGTATTTACATACTTGAATTAGATGCACAAAAAAGTATTTTAAAATCTGGTTGGAGGTGAACCGGTCAAGTGATCCCCACCTGTAAGACCACCTCGTAGCAAGTATTAGAACATTATCGGCACGGCTCGTGACAGTTTCAAAGGCTTTTTTAATACCATGCCAATAATGTCACAAATTATGACACTGTTGGCAAAATGATATTCGACTATTGGCTCGTGCATTTTATTACATGACTGGCAAGTAGTTGGTCTTGACTGTCCGCTAATGTGACACCCAGTCCGAGTGTGTTTTAGTAGGAAACATGGATCTGACTGAACAAAAAACATGATCTCGAAAGGGAGGAGAATGTGCACTTGCAGCCTGCGCCTTCCCTGATGTGCGAGCATGTGCGAGTCCAGGTATGCGTGTGCCTCGGGCCTTCGATTATTGTGTGTCAGCACTGATATGTGTGTGCGTGTGTGCGTGCCCTCCACTGTGCCTCTCTACCTGCCTCCTCTCTAATTGGCCTCCAGAGGGGCAGGGTGGGGGGCGGTGGTGGTGGTGGTGGTGGGGGGGTGCCTGGCAGTAAAAGGCTGACCAGCTGATCACGGCGGTGACCCTTCCTCTCTCCCTGCCTCTCCACCTCCGCCGCTCGCGCTCCCTTCATCCCTCCATCCCTGGGCTCGTCCCTCTGGGGGCCGAGGGGCCACGCTAACAGGGTCACCGTCGCTGCGACGTCCTCCCTCCCCCCATCGGTCCCCTCCCTCGTCGCTGGCGGCCTTTGATTGTTCCAGCCAATCAGACCCGGGGCTGCGGCTAAAGATTTTTTTTTTTCTTCCCCTTGCAGAGCAGCTCGTCGGATGCATTCAATGCCACGCGGTTTTGATGATGGGAGCAACGCGGGCTCTCATCTCTTCTTCCCTTGACAAAATGACCTCGGGATCCTCTCTCATCTCGCCCTTCCTCGCTCTCTCGCTTTACAGACCATCATGAAACCGCCCTTGAAGCGTGTCACGCTGTCGCCACGGACTGTTTATGTAGCTAAGTCGACTGGTGCTGCGACTACCTTCTTTCCTCTCGATCTCCCAAGAGGTGAAATGAAAACGGAAAAAGTGCTGATTTTTTTAAGCTTTCTAAAATACTGGGACCCCATAATGAAGACTGATTGGACAATGCTTGAAAAATGTGACCATGTCAGGCCGACTTTGTGTTCATACTCACTCTGATTCATCCTGACTCGTCAGGATGACAAAGAGGCTTCGCTTCCCTACTGCTGTTGTGACTCTCTGGGATTCATTTTTACTGCCAAAAGCTCACAGTTATGCCTCACCTTAGAGGACACAACCACATCAAACAATCACACGAAGGCTTCATGACCTCAGTTCAGCCTCGCTTTACCCTCAGCTCAGCTTCAGTCTGCCCCAGTGGCCCCCGCCACCGGGCCCAGCAAGCTGCAACATCTGGAACTCCTATACGAGTAACTGTTGTGCATCTTTGGCGGGAGATAGACTGTTACCTAACAATGTGAGAGTGCTTTGGCGGGGTCCCTCCCCCCCGCACGGCCCGCCCGCCATCACTCCCTCTCCCGTCCTCCCTCCGTCTTCCCTCCCGCGGCAGGTTCCCGATCCCTCCTCACGCTGCGCCGTCTCTCTCCCGAGCGTCTCCTCATTTGTCTCTTTGTTCACGAGATGGACGACGGACAAATGGGCATCGGGCGGGCGTCCAGGGGAGTGACTTACGAGCACACCCGTAAGTCAGTGCTCCACCCGGGCCGCGCCAGTAAAACAGGTCGACATGACACGATCTGGATCAAGTGATCTGGATCACATGTTCGTCCCAAACTACTCCAAGTGTCAAATTCCCAGATGTCACATGGCACCTAAACACCAGTCGGGGGTCAGCACACCCATCTCTCTCTCTCTCTCTCTCTCTCTCTCTCTAAATTCAATAAAAAAGAGATTTTGGACAAATGTTGAATCAGCGGTGTGATAAATGACTCACTGGCTTTTACATATTCATGTGGTTGCTGAAGCATCAGATCTGGACTTGGCATCAGCAGAAAAATGTGATTGGGACGTCTTGGAATCGACTTATTGCATCCATCACTATTACCACAACTGTAAATATACGACAACTGACTTGAGGTTTGATGCGTTTGTGTGTTCGATGAGAAGTTTTGAACACGGAAGCGTGGGAGCAATCTTTGCTGGAGCCTGGGTGTGAGTTTGGGCGCTGGTCTCAGACTTCCATCTGTCCCTGCAGCGCCTGGACACTGGGATCTATACTCCGTCTCCATGAGAATAATGCTCCGAAGTGAGTCGCCGAGCTGCCGATACAATGTCAGAGGGCCCGTCACACGACTGTAAACTACAGTCAAACATGGGGAATTAAAGAGGAAAAAAAGAGAAGACGTGTTTTCCTTTCGGTGGGATTACGATGGATAATCCAGCTTTTTGCTAGATGGACCTGCTTTTTAGGAAGCAAACAAACGATGCACATTTGGCCACCCGGGACGCTCGGGCCAGCCTGTTACTTACATAATCGTTTTGACCTTGGTCGGCCTCCGGATGATGAGTTCTCATAATTCCAGTAATCTTTTAACCTCTTTCTAATGTGTTTGATAGCGTCTCCGTACAAAGCGCGAAGCATTAAAGCGCTGCCTCGTGCCTATTTACGGCCACTGAGAGCAGCTGGCACGGCCCGGGCTGCTCGTTGCACTTTACGCCTCACTCCCAGATCCGTTCGCCGCCTTTCCTCCTCTGGCTCCTGAGAGCGTCCGTAGGTGCCGCTTTGTTCCAGGTCCGTCACTTCCGGGGCTCGAGTTGCAGCTCAAACAAAAACAGAAAAAAAAAAAGCGGCCGACAACGTCATTCCCTCAGCGATTAGACTCCGCGCGCGCCTCGGGCAGAGGAACGCCGCGTGACCCGGAACTTTAGCTTGAATTGCTACTGCGTTCTGCATCAGGAACCAGAGATGCATTCACATGCCCACGATGGGGATTGGAACTTCAAAGACACACATGCTTTGTGTTAAATGAAGCGTGCACGGGCACACACACACACACACACACACAAACACCTCCTCAGATCCTGCTGCACGGCGTTGCAGCTCTCCAAGCCGGACCATGTCACAATGATATTCCTTAAAACTAATCATGGGACGGACTTTCATTGTGCCGTTACCGCGCGGCTCCCTTAGTCATTTCCTTTGTTTAGGGGGGGGGGGGGGGGATCATTTCAGGCCAAACCCGCCACCCGGCAACAACAAAATATATATATATAGTGCGCAGGACTAACGAGGGGAGAGACGTCTCGCACTCCTCCGGTTTCCACCCTGGCATTAGCAACAAAACCCAGAGACAAACACGGCCACGCCGCTTCCAACACAGACAGCGGATGGATTTTAAATGGCATTGCCTAGCAACAGCCTGCTAAGCCCCCGGCAGCTGCTCGCTCGCCTCGCATACTGATGGATGGAGAGAGGCTGAGGAGCGGCGGCGGCGGCGGCGGCGGCGCTCTCGCGCGACCGCCAACGCCGCCACCTCGATTTTAAGCGTCCGTGGCCGCGTTCGCTTTGTGCTCGGCCGTCGCGCTCGGCCGTAGACGAGCTCGCGGTAGCTACGCGTCCGCAGCCTGGTGCGAAGGGCTGACCTCGCGGGGAATCGTTGAGGTCTATGTGATGAGGCCGGCTTGTCATATGTAAGCCCGTTTATGATTAGAACTGTTATTTGAGGTAAACTATGCTACTCTATGTCATCCAGGACATTTGTACCAATCTGGCACCTGAATGACCGACACTGGATTGGACAACAGCAAAACACAGGCTGACACAGAGGCAGGTGTAAAACTGTGAATGGTAACGGACTGGTTCTCCAAAGCGCTCTGCAAAAGAGTTTCCGTTTGTCCTTTAAAGGTGGAGAGGGCGATTTCCGTCTGGCACATTTTTCACTCATTTACTAGAATCCAGTCAGATTGAAGATCAGTCAACGCATGTTTTTAACAAACATGAAGCCAATCAGTCACGTGTCGAAAGAGCGATCCTGGAAAAACTCCCACGCTACGTACAGCTGGTCAATCCACCTGTCAGTCCGTCCCTCCGTCCCTCCTCCGTGGACATGTGTGCGTCTTTGAAGCACCGGGACGCCGCCTGCTTGTTTGTTGTTAGTCTGTGGAAAGGGGCCGGACTTTAGAGATAGATTGCCCCTCC